>JAJTTW010000011.1:0-600000 GCA_036971245.1 Arthrobotrys sphaeroides | reverse complement strand
TACTGAGAGGGTCTATAATTAAAATAATATTGCAATTCCGAGAGTATTATTTTAACGTGACAGAAATTACACCGGCATCGTCACGCCATTCACATAACTCTGCCGACACCAGGGGCCGCCATTTTCGACCATACGTGTTGACCGTCATCCACCAGTCGATGGCCATCAACAGAATTTGCGATGACCCGACATTCTTTTTGATGCTGAAAAGCGTCACGTGAGTCTTCCCGCAGCAGGGCGACGTCACTCGGACCATCAACTTTTGATTGATTGACCCTCATCGACGAGATTTAATATTTGCGATGGCCATGTTCGCATTTTGATGCTGAAAAATATCACGTGCTTTCCTATATAGTAGAGATCTCAAGATGCGTGTGACCCATCCACGTATAGAAACAACCGTCAACTTTTGATCAAAAGCAGTTGCGATGGTCAAGTCTGCATTCTGATGCTCAAATATATCACGTGAGGAGGCGCTTAGGCGGAGAAGAGCTTAAGAGGAGGACGTCGACCAACCGTTGACGTCAGCTTCCCCGTCGATGGCCGTCGATGGCCATCAACGGAATTTGCGATGCTCAAGTCTGCATTTTGACGCTGAAAGTTATCACGTGAGTCTCCCCTCCCAGGTAGAGATCGGGAAGGACATCGACGGCCCATCAACTTTCCTATGGATGGCCATCGACGGCCCCAACGGAATTTGCGATGATGACAGTTACATTTTGACGCTGAAAGTTGTCACGTGATACTTCATAGGAGGGCCTTGTGTGGGTGTATACTGACTGAGTACTTAGTAAGTACCATAATGCTGAGACTGAGTACCGTAGGAGAAATTTAATCGTACGTTGTTTTAGGACGGTGAATCCACCTAGCGACTAAATTAAGGCGCTTCAAAGGTGATATGAATCGCCTTGAGGACAAAACATACCAAATATTTGTATTGTACTGTGTCGGAAAAGGGCGATATGTGTATTGTTATGATATCAATACGTTACCTTATCTCGTAAACCAACTGCATACTAAATTAATTCTTAATTTGCAGTAGCATTACAACAGTCGCTGGGAACGAAAATTGTCATATAGTTTGTATTAGAGTATTATTCAAAAATACACTCCTTCTACTACAGTATACTGTACTTCCTAGGTACTTTATACTAGAACCGGAGAGCCCAATGGCACAATTGTACAAACTTTGCATTGGGAACGCACTCTCTCGCAGCCCTGCAATAATATATTATTACAGCGGATCCGGTTTAAGTCGCAATATAACAGGACCGCAATATCATGTTATGGTGGATCCGCGATCCGATTGATCATGAAATTAATTACTCTGCACAATCGAGTTAATTCGCGCTAAACTTAATTAATAAATCTGATATAGTCACTGGACTATCAGCATCGCAGCTGGAATACCTGTACTAGCTAAGTAACTTACCTTATGTGTGATACTCACCATATTATCGTAACCCCGTGGGACCCCCATCACTATGCCCCAGGGGACCCTCTTAAATGGACAACTTTACTCTATCATCACACCACCCTTTGATTATACTTGGTAGCGTGCCTGCGGGCTATGGTACTGGTGGGCATGACAGGTGCCCGACTGCCTGCGTATTCCGCGATACCGATAACATATGGTGGGTCCGCCATATGCCATATTAGGAGGGATACTGCCTGCCATAACTTGCTAATGGCGGATCCGCAATATCTAGTTGTACTGCGGGGAGAGGGTTGATATCGCAGTAAGAACCCGCGACTAGCCCGCACTCAAGACGTTCCCGCCAGAACAATTGATAAATCCTCGTTTAGTTACGTTCTGCACGAAACAGGTATCGTGACCACATTCAAACTGCGCTAGCCGCAACAACAGGGATTGGTATCTGCGGAAGATCACAGGTGTAATGCGGTGTAGCTCCTCTGCCATGCGTTTAGTTTCCGCAGCCGTTCTGTTGATTTCTTCTCCCGGGGAGTCCGTAACTAGGAGGGAGTAGCAAAGCTGGAGCCGGAAGCTGGAGACCTTGTGTCACGTTTTAGCTGCGCTAGCCACAATGGTGAAGATTGGCAGCTGCGGAAGATGACAAGCGTAATTCGATGTAGTTCTCCTGTCTTGCGTTTAGTTTCCGCAGTTGTTTTGTTGATTTCTCCTCTTGGGGGGGGTTCGTGGACGGTGGCCGTGTGGACGGACGAGAGGGTCGACACGTCGCCACCAAATCGTGTTGACCCGTCAACTCCCATCAACAGGATTTGCGATGGTCAAAATTTCATTTCGAAGCTCAAAATCGTCACGTGAGACCTCTGCCGCGGAGGACCGGGATGCATCGTCGATGGTTGAGGTTGGTTAATAATACACCGGCGGGAGACACCATGATCCCGATATCTCGACTCTACAGCCCCGAGTGATTCATCACGGATATTTTTACATACAAGTCTCCTCTCCAAAAATACTATACTTTGTTGGAAATGCCCCGGCGTCAGGCCGCAAGCACACCGTCTAGGTATGAGACGATAGCGGCTGGTTTTGAAGAGCTTTTTGTGAAGGCTTGGGAGTAGCTATAGCTATCTGTAAGACGCTTTATAGAATGTTTTAAGGCTGGCCTCTGGCCGATAAAACCTCCGGTTTCTCGATCTTGTAGTCCAGGCGCCCGAGGCAGAGCTCCCATCAGGGTGGAGAGACCATTCAAGGAGGAAGTGGTGATTCGTTATTCTTTACCACCAGAACTCAATAACAGTGTACATCGTGGACAGAGGAAACGGAGGTATTAAAACGAGCTGAAGGGATTAAAAGAAAGAAAAAGATAGAAGTCTAAATATATCATGTATCCGCCCGACTCTACCATCATATTAATCAAAGATGTACCTCACATCAAATCGAAAAAGTCGAAGAAAGGAAAGTAAAATCACAGAATCCCCCAACAATCCTCCACAGAGTGACAGACCTTACTACACGCCACACTAGCACTCAAACTGTAATTACTAACCCCAATCTTCTCATCCACCCAATCATCCGCAAAATCATCCTTCCCCTTGGCCATAGCCCCAACAACCACACAGAGACTCTCATCCTCCCCAAGCCCGTCCACATACTCTCTCATATTCTTCACCGGAGCGTCCCAACTCAGCGTGATCTTCCTGCAGTTGGGAGGAAGATACTGCGATACAGGGTTTTTTATAACTTTCAAAAGTTTCTCCGGTGAGGTGGTGGAACGGATTGAGAGTTTGTGAAGGAGTTGGACCATGAGACCTGCGAAACGTTTGAATGTTCGGGGGATACGGACTGTTGGGTTGACTTCTATGAGGACTCCCTTGGTGGATTGGACGTAGACTTGGAGTTTGCCGGCTTTGTTGACGGGGGAGTCGAGGAGGGTTAGGAGGCACTAGATATTTGGGGAGAGATGGGTCACTGATAACGACCCGTGTATCGACCCGGGGCTCACTGCCACTACCCCCTTTTTTGATTGTATTTTATTTTATTTTTGGGGGTAGTGGGTGTGAGGTGGGTGATACACGGGGTTATCGTCCGTGACACACGAGATTGTAAGACTTTGGTTTGTTCTTCCATGTTGAATGGAGGTGGGATAGAATGCTTCAAAAGAGCACTGAAAGGAGAAGATGTTGGATGTTTTCCCTTGGACGTAAAATACGAACCTGGTGTAAAATATCCGGTCTAGCATCGGATATATCCCTATTCATCTTCTTCAAAACACCGATATGATCATCGCTGTTCAACAGGACGTATTTTTCACCGGCACCGGGCCCGCTGCCTGTGGTTACTTTGTGGGTTTCGAGGCATGCTTGGGCGAGGACGACGATTAGACGTTTTGTGGATTTGTCGGAGGTTGGGATGGGAGTTGCTTGGGTTGCTACTGTGGCTGGGAGAGGTGGTGGGCAGGATTGTGTGCGTGGACGCTTTTTGACGGGTTCGGAGGGAGAGGACATGGTGGTTAACTTGTGGTGGTAAGTTTTTTTGAAGTTGGGAGTTTGAAGGAGAGAAGGTGGTAGAGATGACAGTGGTGTCGTGTGTGAAGGTTGATGAAGAAGGTTGTGAGATGGGAAGAGATTTATGCTGGCTGTTTGTTGCCAAGAAATGGCTGGGAAATGACACGCGGTCAACGCATGTTTTGGGCCTCATCAGCGACGAGTCTGGTTATCTCTGCACCTAAGTCTTTTTTTTTTTTTTTTTTTTTTTCACCTTTTATGAAAACTGATTGGGTAGCAAAGCTAATTAATAGGGTTTACTAAGGTCCCGACTTACAGTCGGGCATAAGGCGAGAAGCTAGTAATTTACTGCAAGGGAAACAGCTTTGCGCGTAGTGGATTATGCAATGCAAGGAGCTTTTTCGATCATTCACAAAAAAGAGAAGACTACATTACCATGAGCTATGAGATACAAAATCAAGCAAACCGCAAAGAAAAAATAAGGCCTCAAGAAAAAAAAATTGAAGACTCGGACCTATAAAGACAACGGTAGAGCGCTTTATCAAGCCTTCAACAGTACAGGGGAAAGGGGTTCGGAGTGAGGTCGTGGTCGTGTCGAGCAGCACCGATGGGGACTACCAAATCAAAATGTATCGGGAAAAATAAACTGGAACGAAGAAGAGAGAAGGAAAACACGCATGACTTAGCCTCCCTTTACGGTAACGCATATTCTAGCCAAATTGCCGGAGTCCGGAAGGGTTCCTCGATTTGAATTCCAGTTGATAGATAAAGTAGACAAGGGCGGATGGGGGTGCGGGTGTGTTAAGATTGATTCACCTTATTATTGTTAACGGTAATGGTTAGTCCCAAACTGGAATTCGAATAGTAGAATGAAACCGTATTTACCTTCTCCCGTAGCCCCGTCAGCCACAATCCCATGCCCGGTCCTCCATCGCTCCTATCCTCAACCAAAAGAGTTTGAGCCCAAAGCCTCAAGCTCGGCTCACCGTCCTCCCTGACCACATAGAGATTCGGAACAACGATGCTGCCGACCATCTGGCCCTTGTGACTTCTGCTCTTCTCGATCACGTTCCTTACCTTCTCGTTAAACTCGTTATCGACTACGGGTAAGGTTGTCTTGCCGACTTTGACGTGTTCGACGGATGGGAGGCCGAATACGTCCTGGACTAGCTCAGGCATGGCGTCACGTCCTACCCAAAGGAACTGGTTTTGTGTGTCGTCGATGAGGTAGAGGCCGTATCGTTGGATTCGCTCCGAGGACAGGTTAATAGGTTGAGGGAGGAGGATTTCGCCCGTCTCTGGGTGTGGGTGACCGCATTCATCCGGCATATCGTGGAGACTATACATCTTCGGGTGAATATACTGCATCAACAACTTGGCCGGCAGCGTCGACAGTAAGCAAAGTGCGGACGATCGAAGGTCGGACGGGATTTGTGCCGACTTTCGGAGACCAACATGCTTGCTGAGAGCCAAGAAGAGAACCGGAAGAGATTTGAGATTGTTGCAGAAGCTAAGACCGGCGGACATCCCTGAATGTGTGCCCTGAAGCTCCTTCTTGTAACAAACCAAGAGCTCCTGGAGCTTGGAGTAGAGTGCTTCACGGGCCGACTCCAAGCTATTCGACAAGGCCTTCTCGACGGCTCGATGGGAGTAGAAAGTTGTGATCGCGATTGGATCTGCGGACGCGTATATCTCGGACAGGCTACCAGTAGTAGGCAGAGCCAGAGTCATGACACGGATTCTCCTTTCACCGTTGCATGTTGTGTGTAGCACCGCAGTCTGGAAGCAAACGAAGTTCTTCGTAAGTGTTTCATCAATCGCAACCTCAACGACGTAACCCTGATCCCTGGGGAACGCGGGGAACGCGCAAAGATCGCTGCTGCGATTGAAGAAATTCCCGTAAAACGTTGACATCCGGAGACCCGTGCTGGCGCGGACACGCATGACAGCTTCGAGGGCAATTTCGGCGGAGAGATGATCGCTAAACTCCTTCGCGAATTTGATGGCGTCCTCACTACGAGCTGCAGACCAACCGGGGTAGAAGTACGTCTGACCACCGGTATAACGAGGGAGGTTGGAGAGAGATGCGACGTCCTGGTAGGATGAAGAGAATAGGAACATGTCGACTGAGACTTGCGACTTGGAACACTCGACGGCGAACGACTTGTAGAAGGAATTGCCGGTTTGAAGGAGTGATGATTCTTTCGAGGTACCCAATAACTTCTTGTCCTCGCGCATCTCGAGTTTACCGGCTCCTAAGTTGGGAAGTGTCGCCGTCAAGACCACCATTTTGCCGCCAATCGAGGAGATGAGTTTGTGACCGGCCTTCAAGGCGCTCCCCATACATGAAGCAGAGTTCGTGGACGTCGAGTACATATCCTGGAGTTTGGATAGTAGCGTCTCAATTCCCTCTCTGCAGGCCGACAGAGACACCAATAGATCGGTAGGCACCGGCATAAATGGCTCTTCCAGGTCGGAAACAACCAACATGGCAGGCTCGTTCGTCTCGGCGTTGATCGAAAAGTAATGCAAGGCGGAATCCACACAAATAAACCCTAGTCTCGTCCTCTTATCTTCGTTGGGTATCCTGTCCAAGCTTTCCAGAATAGTTCGGGCAGCCGTAGCCAGCAATCCGCTCGTAACAGCGGCGTAGCTGACATCCAACAAGAAGAGGTACACAAGCGGTTGAGGTGGTCGCACCATGTACTCCTGTGGAGCGACGAACTCAACTACAGCATGGTTCAACTCTGCTCGCTGCCATCGGTCTGCCTGTTTCTGGTTGACATGGTCCCAATCGAAGGCCTGAGGGACATCGTTTGTGAGATTGCACATGTTGCACCTCCATCTGTGGCCGTGGTCGAGGAAGCTGACGTAGGGGTTGATATAGGACCTGCATCGGCGACATCTCGAAATGACTGTATCCGTGACAAGTGGCACCGGAGATTCAACGTCGGTGAGGGATGTGTATGGTTGGATAACGAGGGCGAACGGAAGCTTGGACTTCTTCAGAAGGTTGTGGGAATGTGGAACCGCGTTGATTGTGGATCGCATGTATGTCGGTGGACAGTTTGCGTTTGGAGATGGGGTCGCGGATGACTGGCACGTGTTATTAGCATCGAATATCCATAACCTTTCATAGTTCGGGAAACACTTACGTTTGGAGGAAGGTTTATGGTAGGTGGTGGGGTATCTAACTCTGCAACATTGAACGGTTGCATCAGATCGATTGTCTGTAAAAACGACGACGGAGGTCCTCCCTGTTGAAACCAATAATTAGCACTCCCACAGAGTTACAGGCACTCAATATATATCCAACGTACACTAGGTTGCCCGTATGCAGGCTGTCCACCTAACGACATGCCGCCCATTTGGCTTGTGATTCCACCCATATCTGGTGGTGCATAGCCAGGCGTCACGGGCTGCCCGTAAGCAGGCTGACCATACTGCGGTGGTTGCTGCTGCTGCGGCGGTTGCTGCTGAAGTAATGGCTGGAACTGAGGTTGAGGTTGAGCCTGCCCGTACCCCGGACCAGGGTCATAGGAAGGCGAGATTGGCTGAGCGGCCTGATATCCCACTGCCCCACCATAACCTTGATCTGGAGGATATCCACCGTGTGCAGAGCCCCCCAGAGTCGAGTTGGCTCCCTGAGCGAAATCATATTGCTGGGTAGCGTATGCTCGAGTTTTCTTTCCGCCAGCAGCTGCCGCGCCGGGTCCCTGGGGAGGAGGAGGAGGGGCACCAACATCCTCTGGTGGAGGCTGCTGCTGCTGCGACGGGTCGCCCTGTGGCTGGTAGCCGTACATTGCAGGTAAAAGACCGGGAGGTAATGCGAAACGAAGAGTGCAGGACGGGATCGAAGCTCGAGATGGGATGTCCTGATGGTGAAGGATGGAGTGGGAGGCGGAAGGGTGGTAGTTATTGATATCTGCTCCAGTTGTGGTTCCGAGGTCGTTCTATGACGCGGGCAGCGTTGCTTGCCAAGCTCCACCAAAAGGCCACACTATATCACAACACCAACGAAGCCTCGAGCGCCTCATGACAGCTCTCAACTTCAAAGATGCCAGCGGGGAGCATTCAAAAGCGCAATTGAACAGTCAGATCAAGGTAGAAGTCGGTTGAATTTGCCCTGCCATTCGGGGTATCTCGATATGAACGAGATCCGGCCATCGGCATCACCCGCATGATGTCAATGCAATCGGCCGGCTACAGGCACCGTTCCTATATTCGTTGTCCTGTTGGATTTTGAGTTCGCAACGCAAAAGTCGGAAACCAACATGCATGGGTTCCTTATCCACACGACAATCAATTGCGGGGGGTGAGGCTGATAGAATTCAGCTGTGCATGGCCAATGCTCGGATTGATCTGATCGCGAGGGTCGACTTCCTCGGTAGCAACGTTCGCATCAAATATACTCGTACCTTTTGTCAGCTGCTTTATCTTTCACATCCAGCGAGAAACCCAAGTCCTTTTGCTCGAAAGAGCCCGTATATCGTGCAGGGATCTAGTTTTATGCTCTAAACTCACGACCGTGTCGCCTATATAGACACCACCAGTTGGGGTCCAAGCGCGGCGCTGCTGGTGCCGCGTTTGAAGCTAGAATACGGACCTCGAGGAGATATCTACAAAATGGAAAACGTTGATGCCGAGGATTTCGCCAGGTACCTCAAGAGAACATCTGAGCGTCAGGTCGCGAGCCATAGGTCAAATAGACAGGAGTCAACGAGCACCGCCAACCAGGGTCAGAATTTCACGTCGGAATTATCGGCCATACAGCATGGAATCAAAACTTTTGAGGTCCAAACAAGGGATTCGACCAGGACCGAGGGTAGTCCCCGTTCGCCTCACGCAGGGAACTTGACAGAGACTCACGTTTTGGAGAGCTATGGTCGCAAAGGACCCATCGAGAACTCCAGCGTCGGATCGAACCCATGGTCGCCGGGAGAAACGGTCGGCTTAGGTTCCAGGTCTGTCTCAGAAGTACCAAAGCGTCCACCAAAAACTTTTGAAACTACGCCGTCTTCCAGCTCTCAAACTACACCTCTGTCCCCCGAGAACTCTAGTTTGGGGTCGGAACCGTGGTCATCAAGGGAGACCGTTGGAACGCCTGGTTCCGCCACTAGATCCGCCCCAGCGGTACCACCGCGTCCACCGAAAACGCTTGAAACTCCGCCGCCCTCAAATTCCCAACCAATTACACCTTCTTCCCACGAGAGCCTCTTCAACGACGACCTTTCAGATGACGACGATATTGTTAGCCGCAAAATCGCATACCATAAGGCGGAAAGGGACAAACTTATCGCCCAGGGCGGCCGTATTGAAAAAACAGCGAAGCTCCTCACAGTTCACCTGATCGCACTTGTGGAACAATACAAAGTCAAAGATACCATCCTATCCCTCCATCTCGCAGTGTTATACCTTCTTGGAGGCCAGTCCGAGAAGGTCGCCGAGACCCTCAAGGACTTCAAATTTGAGGCTGCTTTGACCCCAACCCAAAACGCTTCTGGATATCTCATCAGAGCCATGGCACTGTTCGAACTTGGAGATCACTCCAATGCAGATAAAGATTGTCGTCGTGTATCCCAGATCGCAAGAAAGTATAGTAGCTACCCAGATATCAATTGTTTCGCAAACACAGCATACTTCTGCGCTGGTGGTTGTGCTGCAAAGCAGAAAAACGCGGCAGACGAATTATACTATAACTCTCTACACAGTGCAGATATCAGCGACCCTTCGATCGACTTTGACAAGCTTCGCTATCGCATAGGCTTCAAACTCATCGACGATAAACCTCGCGAGGCGCTTAGCAATAGGTATGGGTCGCACTAGCAGTATCTCAACAAGTCAAAATTAATTAACATGGTTGATAGAGGAGACACCCGGGGCCTAGGATGGGACCCAAGTCTTCAACCTCAGCCAGCCGGTGGGCCCACCCCTACTCAGAGTTTCAGCGGTGCCTTGGGCCCACCAACGCCCTACCCTGAATCGGGGCGCCCCCCGGTAACATCAGTACTCCGGCCCTCGCCATGGGTTTTTACCAACAACAGAGACTCACCCAGCCTCGATGACTGTGAATTTCTTGGGGCTGGATTCGGAATCCCTTCCGTCGACTTTGACGGTGCCTACAATCAGTATTTTCAATTCGAATCCCAATATCAAATACTCAACGTGCTTCTTGCTTGTCTTAAATCTGGCCGCACAACCCTAGCATACACTATCCTCTCTGGCAAGTACCTGTGCCTATGCTAATGAGTTTCTTCCCTGTTCTTCCACTAACCCTAAACCTATTCATCAGGTGATCATTTAGATAGGGAGGGAGGAGCTCACCCAGTCGGCTCCGGTTATAAGGTTGAATACCCGCAAACATCCCCATACCATCACGTTGCAGACGTCAAAAACTGTTTCCAGTTCCTAGCTCTCGTAAAACCCTCAGAAGCCGACCTTCAAGTCGAGTCAACCCTCAAACTTCTTGGGAGTGGTATGATATCCCTGTGGGAAAAACTAGGAAAAGAAAGCTTTGTCTCCTATCGTAATGATAACACATTATACGAAGCATTTATGGTCGCTCTCAGCATTCAAAATCCCTTAGCCGTTACGATAATGGGATCTGAAGATCTGCGCATGAAGGACATCTGGTCGAAAGAGCCCTTTGGGAAATTCTTCCTAGAGCTGGTGAAAACACCGATCGCTCTAATCATCATCTTCGAGAGCAACCTGAGGTCCATTTCCCCTATACTCAAAATTTTACACCGCCGAGACAGAAACGGCGGTGGATGGCTCAAAGATAACCATCTGTTCGACTGCGAGGCCGACGGTCACCCGAACCTCTTTCACGTGGTCGCAAAGTACGCAACGAGATCCGCGGATCCCCTTCGTTTCCTACTACGTATCCATCAATGCAAGACAAATCCAGAGTGTTTTAAGAGAGCAGGAAGAGTAGAGGGCTTTAGGGAACGGGTTACGCCATTCCAGATACTCACTCTGCGAGCCTCATCGCAGACTGAAGATGAGGAAACGATGAGCATCTTACGACTCATGGCTAGGGAGTTCAGGTCCTTTGGTGGCAATGTTTGCAATGACTCTGCTGGTGG
Source organism: Arthrobotrys sphaeroides (assembly GCA_036971245.1). Classification (NCBI taxonomy): domain Eukaryota; kingdom Fungi; phylum Ascomycota; class Orbiliomycetes; order Orbiliales; family Orbiliaceae; genus Arthrobotrys; species Arthrobotrys sphaeroides. Next base: position 588,979 of record JAJTTW010000011.1, on the reverse strand, counting down.
TCTTCAAGGGTTCCCAAATTGGGAGAAGCTAAATCCGAAGGCCCTCAGGGTCAGGCCTAGGGGATAGTTTCAGCGCCTAGCTCGCTGCTATCAAGATATATATATATATACATACCACTGTACCTGTGTGTGTATACCTTTCTACTTCGTCCTTGTGCCCCTAGAGTACGAATCTGCCTTATAAGCTTATACTTCCATACAGCAGTCCTACCGTGAACGCTACGACAGACTTGCCTTAGCATTGTTTTTGATATACGAATAAAGATTAATATTTATCGGTTGATCAATGACTGATAGCTGGCAGGCGGTGTGCACAGCAGTGTCGGGGATCGGCATAATATTACGGCAGATCTGCCATGTGTTACATTGCCGTAAAATAACTTTTCAGGCAGATCCGCCTAGCCTATATACAACCCCGTACTACTTAAGCATCATTTCCAACTAGGCTTGTCACTTGATATATTAGTACTTACTTACTCACCAAGCGGTTTCGCCTTGATGTGTTTGGTTTACGAGACCAGTACCTGCCGAAGTAGATAGACTCCAGCAAACTCTAGGCCTTAATTATATATCACTCAGTCCTTTGAGTCTCACAGGGGAACGGGCAGGCGTAGTTATAACCCATCGGTACCAGCAGCAATTTTTTATCTGTATACTTCAATTCCTCTCAACACAAATTCCATGTTGGAAAATAACAAGCATGCCGATGCGAAGAAGAGGTATAGGTTATCTCGCAGGCCAGCTAAACGTAACGCATACTGTAATTAATTCTCGAGCCTAGTAACTAAGCACCTGCTTTACGCCCGCCATAGCCGACGCATTGCCATTTGCCCCGCTGAATTCGAATGGGACGCCTGGCCAGTTACCAATTCATGCACCTACTTCCCAGCTATCTGGGGGTCCACCGTAAAATATATAAACGCTGTCTCGCAGTGAACTTATCTATAGATCTAGCCGCGACAGAGGACAACCATAAGTCGATGGTTGCCATGGCAAATATGGTAATTTCGCCAGCATTAGCTCAGGTTCCCAGAATTTCTGGTTAATTAGTCAAGATGGCAACTTTACATATATCTATAGTTAAAACCGCAAGTTACGATGATCTAATAGATATCGTCACCTCCGTTCAGCCACCCCAGGTTCAGCGTTATCTAGGCCAATTCCACCCCAATCTTTTGCTTCCGGGTCACTATCTATAGGAACTACAGCGGCGCCGCGCGGTTGTCTTCCAAGTCTAAACCCTATGTACAGAAATACAGCTAATAAGGGAACTCCAATGCCGACCGCGATTCCCGCTATTGCTCCAACGCTCAACTTTGAACCGCCGCCCGGCGAGGATGTCTGGCTGGGTGTACTTCCCGACGTCGTTTCAGATGGCCGGTGCGATGTATTAGGTGGCATCGAAACCGAAGGTGTCTGCGAGGGAGGCTTTGAGCTATTACCAGGTATCGTTAAAGATTGGGTTGGGGTTGGTGCGGGAGCGCTAGTGCTAGAGCTGCTAGAGCTGGTGGGCCTGTCGGATGAATATTCCACCCTAAATTCCATTAATGCATCCGCGAGGTCGAAATTATTATCCCGCCTAAACCCGGTGATGTTGATGCGGGTATATTCCGACAGATTAGCATCTGGCGCACTTCCCAAATTAAGGTCAATATGCCCGCCTTCCTGAGAATACATCAACAAGACATAGTCTGCGTTACTGTTCTCTGGCGGTAAATATTCGAAACGCACGTCTCCAGATATCAACTCTCCTCCATATGCCCCATCTGTTTGTAACACCCGCAAATTGGAGACTGCATGATGCAATCTTCCCTCCGTCACCTGGCTATCTGACAAGGTAATATCTACTAGGATTGTTGTGAACCGTGACTTGTCTGGAATCCGCAAATATGGGGAGTTGAGAGTGAACGAAGGCGAATTAAGTATCGCTGTAGGTAATACAATTTAGTACCGGTACCACGGAAAATATGAGCCTCTCGCGTTAACAGAAAAAAAGGAATTTCGATGCGCGCTTACAGCCTGCAGATACAGTAAAATTATCTGCTACCAGTGTATTGCCAAACTTTGCCGTGAGAGTCATATCAGAGAGCGATGCATATGACTGCAACAACTCCCGAACGTTAACAGCAGCTTGCGCCAGCTGTGCGACCGCTCCCACACATAGAACAAAAAATCTTGACCACCCATCACTCATATCAGAACCCCTAGATGTTTCCGATACCAAAAAAAAATCGAAGACAGGAAAAATCGCGTAGTAAACGAGCGATTAGATGAGATTTAACGGGAGGCATAGACAAGGGCTGATATCTTAACTTTTCGAAATAGGAGGCTGAGAGAAACCACTCAGCTGTCTCGGGTCGGATAAGAAGGATTTCGAGGCTCAGGGAGTGGTTGTGTTTAAATTTGCCCCAAGTGCAGCGATGGGCCATCCATCCCGCACCGAAATCATGAAACAGTGGTACCTTTTAATGGATTGTGAAAGTTCCATTCTGGCTACTTATCGCCACCACCAGATTTGTTTGGTGGTCCGGTCATCAGTTAAACTTATACCTCCTTTGGTGACGATGCCAGGATCGGCTCTTACCCGTGATGGCGTAGTGGCTGGCCTAAATACTTTACAATTTTGATATTGAATCATATTTCTAATCTAGTTGTCCTTTAGAGGCATGCCGTAACCCAGAACTGAATTTAGAGCAGCCTTCTATAAATGAAAGTTGTTATATGGCTAGATTACAATTTCAAAATTTTCGTTGGGCCACATACTCATGGTATGCTCGTAGCGTTGATACTAACACCGGAAGGCCTGTACTTACTTACGTATACACTCACCACCCAATATAATGTGCCATAGCGGACCTTCTTTACCTGGCATCGCGGCCAATTAATTGTCATTATTTAAGCAGATGCCATAGCCTTCGGGTTCGGGGTATAAGTAGGAGCATGTCGTGCGGACGGAGTGTAACCCCGATACTTATTAGCATCCATACGGAATAACGCTAGTCGGTCCACGGGCTGAGGTGCTTCGGATGGCACTGGCATTTGAGGGCGTGGAGCTGGCATCGGAGCCTGCGGCGCACCCCCTTTAGCACCCTTCAGCATCGATTTCAGATCTCCGACATTCGGCGCTGGGTTTGGTGTGATAAAGGTCCCAACTCGGGGGCGCCTGGGTCTGGATTCCGCAGCGGCGTGCTTTGTGCCATCCCAGCCTTTCCAGGTCTTCCCCTTTGGTGGCGGCGACGGTTCCTTCGTCGGCTCGACACCATTGGAACTTTTAACACGCGACTTTGTTTTATTCGCAGCTTCGCGGGTCGGTTTTGACACCCTGGTTACATGGATTGCAACCGTTCTCGTGGCTGCATACGTCGGTTCGTCTGGTGGGTAGTCATCGCCATAGCCGCTCCCACTGCCATATTCAGTCCCATCGAGGTCGTAAGTATCATCACCCCCCGGTTCTGCGTACGTATCACCTTCCACCTCTGAATACCGAGTGTCATCCTCTACCTCCGAATACCCAGTGCCACCCTCCGGCTCCGCATATGCATCGTCATTGCTATCCGCATATGCATCGTCATCGCTATCCCGGTTAGAACCTTCATCGTCTCCGTCATACATATATATATCCCGGTTAGAACCTTCATCGTCTTCGTCATACACATGTACATCCCGGTTATAACCTCCATCGTCTTCGTCATACACACGTACATCATTACTTTCAACTTCGTTATCCCCGGGAAGAGGGCTTAAATTATTCCTCCGACGTAACTCGGCCCCGTAAACTCCATGCTCCTCGTCCTCGTAACCCGTAAAGTCCCTTCGTATATTCAGATTGTTGTCGTTCCCAGTCCATACAACCTTGATATTCGAGTCGTTTTGGATTTGGTAAGCATCATTATACAATTTTTCGATGACCTGGATAGGCGACCAAGTTGGATGATCAGATAGATGGGTCGCTAGGATTCCAGCCACCGAAGGCACGACTTTATAGATTTTCAGTGTGGTTAGCACCCAGATGTAAGATTCGTGGCGAAGAATCTATAGAATCGACTCCGTTTGCAGGAATGAAAGATAACTTACCAAAGGAGATCCCTGAAGCTTCTTGATACTCGTTACCTTTGATTTCGATAAGGTTGTTCGATTTTAACCACGGTATCGTGATGTTTCCCGATATACCATAAACCTTTACATAGTCGGCCTCAACATGGGCACCCAGGTATCCGTCCGTATTCGCATTCCCGACGATAACTAAGTTACTAAGCTGCTTCTTACCCCGCTTTGCAGGCCAATTTCGGATAGGACTTCCCTGGATTTTGTGCCAATATCAGTACAGAACCTCAAAGCTGAATTTGATCACAAGTTTTCCACATACCACAGCATCATTGCCCGTTCCGGTCACCACTATCACATTTTCTAGCTCTAGCAGCCTGTTCAACGCTTCATCTGCAAATATTGAAAGTAGATTGAAGAACTCCATCTCTATATTCGTCATGAACGACGAGTACGCCTTCAGTTCACCTTTGTCCTTTCTTTTGTGTATGTCCATGAACAGACCCATGCTGATAACTGACTTAACCCCTTTTTTTTCGGCTGAACGCTGCGTGATTGCAGTTCGTACCTTCAAAAGAAGTTCGACAAAAATCACTTGGTGGTGATATTTTTGCCTATCGGCGCCGTATAAGGATACCCAGATATTTGCGTTTCTTGCAAGGCCGGTTTTCCTCCCAACAACCTTGGAGGCCACGCCTGCGCCGTAAGGATCCAAGGGGTCACCGTTACCCTGTTCACGGAGGCGAGGAAGGAATTCTCCTCCTTGTGTCGTCCAGAGGATATTGAATCGACCCTGTTTAACAGCGTCACTAAATTCTTGGTGCTCTCTTGCGGAAATGTCAAACCCGGAGTCGAGGATATAGACGTCCACGCCCTCTCCTTGCGAGCCACCGAAGTATGCTTTCTCTAACTTCTCTTGTTCGTATTTGGAAGGGTTTCTACCGTGTGCTCCGTTGGGCGGCGTTGTCAGCCGTTTGATATCCAAGAAGTGCCCCGGATCCGTGCTTGCAAAGGTAACACTCGGCTTGATAGTATAAGAATCGCGTGGCATTAGATCACTCTCCGTGAACTTGAGCCTACTGTGCTCTCGAACAATCGGGGTTTTCATCGGGAGAGTCTGGTTTTCGGAAGCCCTCTCCAAAGGCTTTTGACGAGAGCTGCCCAAAGACTTCCCCCTATCTGTGTTAATCATCTTCATTATTATTGGTACCTCGTCGGCAGAATTAAGCCACGCGCCGAGCTAGACATAAAAGTTTAATTAGCATAGGATCTTTATATGGATCCCGAAAGCAGTTGAGGCCGCTGTCTATCGAGAATCTACAGATAGTACTCACATCATCCTTGAGTTTATCCAATATAACGTCCGTAATATTCTTATACTTTCCCGATACTATATAGAAAGCTGTTCCAACCCCGTCGAACTGACCGATATAGATAGACTTTTGAGTTTCTAATTCCTCCCCGCGTAGCTTCGGATCCACGCCAACGACATGCTCCAGCAAGGCGCCCCTTATCCGATCGTGGGCTACAGCATCGTTCCACTTACTCTGCTTGACCATCAACACGCACTCTAGAGTAGAGTTTGGGTCATTAACCTTCATGGACCAGCCAAGGTCTCGACTTGTGCTTTGATCTTGAGATTCATCGCTGGCACTGTCCGCTGTGCAAAAAGTAACCTTGATGAAGTATAGTAATGCCACAGGAATTATTCGGTAGAAACTGGTACATTTCATTTTGAAATTGGTATCTGTACCGGCTTGAGCTTGATCATTCGTCGTTGCTAGAGTTCGATACGAGAATTTTGTCGTCTACTTAACTTGAATCTTTTTCTTCTTCTTCTCTATAATCGTGAGGAGAAGAGGCGATAAAAGGATGATGAGGGACCGGGCCCCATAGCTATGGTATATACATAAGCTAGCGTATAATTTTATTCCTCTAAACACACAGCATGCAGCATACTACGCCGCGGGATTAGTTCGGAGGCCTAGGATGATTGCGAGGTTCGGCTATGCCATATCCAGACCGATCTCCACCACCAACTCTTGGGAGAGGCTGAGGTAATCGATTGCGATCTTTTCGAACCCCATTATGAACTCTCGAATAAATTTTTTGCGTAGTATATTAGTGGCCCATACGCCGGGCGTAAAAGTTTGTGGCTGAAACCCAAGTTTTGTTACATTTGAGGCCAACCACGGTACCACTACCTACTTCCGGCCGCAGAACGCTACGGAAGAAAAGGTAACCACATCAACTGCTGTTACTCCTTATGTCTTTTCATGGCCACTCTCTAAGCGTCCTTCGCTTTCCAACCAACAGTGCCAGCAAGGGTGCCAGCGAGCAGCTCGTAAACGCCAGCAAGCTCACAGGGCTATATCCCAATTTCCAACACGACTGTGCGTTGTCCGAGATCATGGATGGGTGACAGTGCACCAGGCTGCGACTTTTCGGAGGCTCAGCCGCTCGCACCTTCTATATATCTCTCAGCTTTAGCTATCACGGGACTTCACTAGAACGGATGATTCCGTGTGCTTGTATACATGCTCCTAGTTGAAAATTATTGCTGCAGGCTATACTATTCCCTTGCCTCCAACTTACCGACTTCCTAACATCGCTATGCCCGAGAACAGTTCAAAATTGTACCGCCCGTACCGCCCCGAAGGCACAGAGAATGCGGCTGGCGCTGCACCTCGCCGTCAACACGCCAACAATTGCGAAGTAGGTTCTGGTTTCGCACGGGATCAGGAGCACTGGTCGCGGGACTGTCTTCCATCCGAGCCGCATACGCACTCGAATTCAGAACATGGAAGGATTGGGGGAAGATTAGAACATTTTGGCTACAACGCTGAAATATCGAAAGCTTCTGGCTACGAGACCGAGATATCACAAGCTTCTGGTTACAAGGCTTGGAGATCGGAAGCCTCTAGGTACGGGAATGGAGCATCGGAAACTCTTGCGTACGGAAATTCAAATCGAAGCTTAGAAACGTCTGGCCACGAGATTAGAAGATCGGATCCAGAGACTTCAGCCACAAACCTCAAGTCTTCTCAGAAACCGGAAGCCCGCGGTTCTGCCCATACGCCACCCGTGCGCACAAAAAGGAGCACCAAAGCCGTACCTTTCGAGTTCGATGAAAACAACCTCTCCGACGACGAAGATGCAATTCCCCGATTGATAAATTTCCACAAAACCAATGTTGATAGATGTATCGAGGCTGGAAAGTTCGGCGACGAACTTTACAACAGCCTTTCAGCGCTCATCAACGACTTGGGGACCCTCGACACAAAATTGGTCGTATACCTCGCCGTATTATCCCTCCAGCGACATAAAGATTATAAGAGAGTACAACCTCTGCTATCCAATAAGTTTCAATTCAACGGCAACGCCGAGTTCGAAATCAATTTAGCAGGATTTATCCTTCGCGCCCAGGCTCGTTTCCTCGAATGCTGTTCTCTGAATATCGAGCCCATCTCTGCACGAGAGGACTGCCGAAGGGTCATCAAACTGGTCGAGAAGTATAAGACTGCGGGAACTGGAGGATCATCCAAAGAGGCAGTCTTTGACCAGTTCAAAAACTCGGCGTATCGGATTGCGGCCCTTTGCAGCGGGCGCCTGGGGCTCGAAGCTGATAAGCAATACTACTGCTCGGTATATCAGTCGAATATCCCCCCACCATTACTGGGAATCGGGCCAAAGATCGTAGCCGGATTGGAGTTTCTGAACAATGATGGCGAGTGGCGAGATATCGAAGGGGTAGGACCTCAATTCGCAGAGATTGAGCTCGAGGACAAACTTCTCGAGAAATTGTATGCCCGAAGATTTGGTGAAGTAGATGGGGGGCTTACCCTGCAGTTCCTCAGTATTTCAAACATTGATTTTGCAAGATTTTCGCCGCTCATACAACAAAAGTCTGGAGGACAAGGAGGGATTGGCCTAAGGACCTTCAAGTTCCCACAAAGAGAGAAGGTACTCGAGGTTCTGCACTATTGTTTGCGCACAAAGCCCCCCAACCCTTCGGTCGGGTCGTTCCTACGGAATGTCGCCAAAGACATTTGCTCCGGTATGTTTCAGATATGTTTTCACGATTCTCAAGAGATACTCATTTACACACTGGCGCTTTATAGCGGAAGATCCGGGCTTGAAAAGCGGAATATTTGCCTTTGAACATCCAATGATAGACCCTTTCGCCTATCACCCTCCGTATGCGGGTTTAACAAATGCTCGGATCCCGGTCGATAGGCCGTTGGCCTTAGTGGCTAACTATAATCACGACTGGATCCGGAATCTGTACGTAGTTATAGTCAAAGAGCCGAGCGCCTTGTCTACGAAACATGGCCCAGCGGTTAAAAGAGATGGGGCGCGTGGCAGAGCTCTAGAAGCAGCCTTCCGGATAGCGATATCTCTCGACAACACTACCTTCATCGACTGTGTCACTGAGTTTAGCCCTTCCAGGATCACATTGACCGAGAATACGAGGGGACTCATCCATGCTGTTATCAAAGCAAGTTGGTCAGGGAATACGACGATTCTCAGGCGGATGCTGGGAAGGGCGAATCCGGACCTACACAGTGGGCTAGATAATGGCGGGAATATTTTCCACTATGCGGCATACTACTCCATCAATTCTACTTCGGCAATGGACTGCCTTCTGGAATATCACCGATGCCAAAAATGCCTCCTCTCACGAATGGAATTCCGCGGTTACATGTACACACCTTACCAGATGGCGTCTATCGCGCGGCAAAAGCATCGGCTTTTTGGGAATAACGAAAAGTTAACCAGTGAGCTCAAGTTACTACTGGAGAAACTAGCGGGTCCTTGGGTGAAACAGGGCGTTGAACCATGGCCTAAAGATACTAGTATACCAGAATCTTCGCCTAGGGAACCTTCACCCCCAAACCCTCGACCGAGCGGCGTCGTTGCCCCGCCGCCGACTCCTACCGGTACATCGCCCCAAATCCGGGGCTCGGAAGGAGCCATAGCAAACAACCAGCCCATCTTGAAGTTGCCGAAGCCCTCCATCTTGCCGTCCATTGCACCTCGCTGGGGCTGGAGGTCACAGAAGTGATAAATCGTTCCAGATGATATGGCCCTTGTGCAAAGTCAACTGATGAGAGCAACCACCAATTGTATATATGTACCCAGCACATGATACCTCTCACAATTCGACCTACTGTCAATACCATATTGCATAAAGATACGTGTATACCTCAACGAAACCTATCATGCATACGCTCCAAGATATCCCGATGAGAAAAAACAGTGCACCTGTGGATCAATATTACCATTAAAAAAATATTATAATGCGGCACAAAATACAACAGAGTTATAGCTGGTTGTTTGGTTTCGTTTCAACAAGGGCCTCCTCCATGGCCAAGCATGATGCACAGCCACCGTGCCACTACCAAAGGCTGGCCCCGTTCACGTTTCGGTGTGTTTCAGGGCGCTTAGCTCGAAATTGGACCCGTTCGATTGGGCCCCACTTTCCACGTCCAAATTGCGGCGGCATGGCAGCCAGTCAAACAGATTCAACAGCTCCAAAAGCCCTTCCTCTGGTTCTTTGCCGTCTCTCACGGGACAGGGGAAACTTTGTGTTTTTCCCTCCTTTCTTTTTTTTTCTTGGGACCGGGCTCGAGTGCCCGACCTCTTTTTTCGAGAAGACTTGAAGGCCGGGACCAGCTCAGCGCCATCGAGAGGAGATATTCGGATTCGGTCGGGTATAGCTAGAGCTTGCAGCTTAGCCCCGGCTGTGCTTATCATATCGGGAGCTCGAAACGCCGCCCCGTATGCACGACTCAATCATCGAGCTATACACCACCCTGGCTACTTCCTGCAGGAAGTTTAATTCTTAAAGAGTCGTGAACACCGGAAATTAAGCAGCCGTCCAGTATATATGAATATCAAACGAAGGTGCTTGACCAGAAAACCTTTGTTCGAGTCCCGGCAGCCTGGTTCAGAACCGTCCCCAGCAGAAAGTTATTTCGGTGGAAGCTATTTTTAAAAAGGGCCAGCCTTAAGCGCGTAAGTTTCAGAGACTCTCATTCAGCAGATATCGCATCCTCTTCCCCCGTGTTATCGTGCGGGCGTGGTACGGAGTACTATCAATATGTACGCAAGGCCGGTTTCAGACGGCAGGCCCATGCTAGCCCACGGCGAAGCCTTTCCCCCCCCTTGTAATTGATCCATCTGGTGATTTTTTTCAAGCATCAGTGATGACGATGACGGATGCAACGAGTTATTGGGCCAGTGAGATCATGTAAATACCCGGCTTTGGTCCCATCCAATTCGAATCCTCTCTCTTCTCTCAGCAGACTTCTGTCCATTCTCGCTTCCCATTCGGTGTTTTCCTGTAAACTGCGTTTCTGGTATCCATACAGACAATAGAATCGACGACTCGATCAACTTCTCTGATTCAATTTTAATTCCCTCCTTGAATTCCCTTCTCACTCCTCCAAGAAGGCCTTTTCCGTACCCGCTGAGCGGTTCCGTGGTGTTTTCTGTCTTTCCTTCCATCGATTTCAGCAACGCCGGGTGCCAATACCAATACGCTACTAACTAATCCTCGTTCCCCTCACCCCACTTTGGCCTCCAGACCACCTACATCTCTCCTCACCTTGACCTCCTCCAAAAGCCACCAACCACTCCCACTGCAGAAAAAAGGGCCCATTCCCACAGGAAACCGGATTTCCTCAGTCTCCATTTCTCAGCTCGGATTTATCTCTCCTTCGACAAGCTCCTGTTGCACGGCTAGCGAAGGGAAACACACGTCCTCTCACGCACAATTCCCCTTTTCCCTCTTATCACCAACCCCCGAGCCAACATCCGAGAAGTCGAGCCCTGTGGGGTAGTCTGAAGCAGCCACCATGTCTCGCCAGAACTCGAGCCGAAAGATCTCGTTCAATGTTAGCGACCAGTACGAGATCCAGGATGTCGTCGGTGAAGGTGCTTACGGTGTTGTTTGGTAAGCTTTCCACGTAGCGAACGGGAATGACATGTGAGGTTACATGTGTGTATGGGTATGCATGCTAACGAAGGCGAACGAACACCAACAGCTCAGCACTGCACAAACCATCTGGGCAGAAAGTCGCTATCAAAAAGATCACGCCGTTCGATCATTCCATGTTCTGTCTCCGTACACTGCGTGAGATGAAGCTTTTGAGATACTTTAATCATGAGAACATCATTTCCATTCTCGACATCCAAAAGCCTAGGAACTATGACAGCTTCAACGAAGTTTATCTTATTCAGGTACGCTTTTCTGCTGATATGATAATCTTTGAAGAGAGTTTCTGACTAAAAGCTTGTAATTGATATATAGGAACTCATGGAAACCGACATGCACCGTGTGATCCGTACCCAGGACCTCTCTGACGACCACTGCCAATACTTCATCTACCAAACCCTCCGTGCCTTGAAGGCGATGCACTCCGCCAACGTTCTCCACCGCGATTTGAAACCCTCCAATTTGCTCTTAAACGCTAATTGCGATCTTAAAGTCTGCGATTTTGGACTCGCGAGATCCGCGGCCTCGAGTGATGATAACTCCGGATTTATGACCGAATACGTGGCAACCAGGTGGTACCGTGCCCCTGAGATCATGTTGACGTTCAAGGAGTATACCAAGGCAATTGATGTCTGGAGTGTGGGCTGTATTTTGGCTGAGATGTTGAGCGGAAAGCCATTGTTCCCCGGAAAGGACTGTATGTTTTCCCCCGCAATCCATATAGTAATTATGACGTGGCCACAGCTAACACGATGAATAGACCACCACCAGCTCACTTTAATCCTTGATGTCCTCGGTACGCCGACGATGGAAGACTACTACGGAATCAAATCCCGTCGCGCACGCGAGTACATCCGCTCTCTACCCTTCAAGAAGCGTGTTCCATTCGCCAGCATGTTCCCGAAAACCTCGCCTGCCGCGCTGGATTTGCTCGAGAAACTCTTGGCGTTCAACCCGGCGAAGAGAATCACGGTCGAGGACGCGCTGAGACATCCTTATCTAGAGCCGTACCACGATCCCGAGGATGAGCCGACCGCGCCACCAATTCCAGAGGAGTTCTTCGACTTTGATCGGAAGAAGGATGAGCTGACGAAGGAGCAGTTGAAGAGTGAGTTTTCTTCCCGTAACTTTTCAGTATAAGTTTTGAGTTTGCGAAGAGTTAAAGCTAATTGAGTTTGTAGTGTTGATCTTCGAGGAAATCATGCGGTAGATTGGTGTTGTGTGAAGTGACCGGGTAGCCTCGAATATGCGACCAGGTGTAGGACCGTACATGGCAGCTACATGTTTTTGGCATCAAGACCGAATAGCGAGTTGAAACAGCGAACAGATATAGGAGCGAGCGACAGGACAGTTTCTATTTTATACCGGCTGTTTCCTTTTTATCTACCTTTGTCCCTATGTTCCCGTTGTCTTACGAACAATATTTCATATTATATTTCTCTTTATGAATCTACATTTTATTGATGAGGACGACCAATGAAGAATCCCTCTGCTAAGACTACCCTGTTTTATACTCTCCTGAGAATAGTTTGTTCCCGACCCTTTTCCTTTTACGATCGAATCAATGGTCCCTTTCAGATGAAATTAGTTCTCGTTTCCAGACGATGAAGTCATGTATCGAGGTGGCAGCAGCGGTGTACAAATATACGGTTCTATATATATCCCTCATCTCAAATTTATATTGCTCCAGGATGGCCCCGTACGAGCTTCCCATCGGTTGGAAGTAAAAGCGGGTATATCCGGATTAATGATATCATATCCAACAAGCCACATTGGCGGAACTCTGAGAACCCTCTACAGCACCTGAACTCGGGACTGCATTTTTACACTCTACAGGAGAACCATCCCCAGGTGACACACTCCAGTGAAACAAGTGAGCGTCTTCTGCCCACAGAGCCTCTCACAGCAGATAATACGATGATACTCTCCAATCCTACTTGCCGCCCTGTCCGGAAGCCCAGAACTGCATCGGTTCGGCTAACTACAGAATACTGGGTAAGCCGACCAGGCCACCACCACCCATGCAAGCACCCACAGAACACAGACGAGCATACGTAACCCTCCTCACAAGGCTTACCTCGATATCAACACCCCCCTGCAATTAAACCCAAAATTAAAGGAATCGATCGGTCTTTTTGCAGCAATCTTGAGCTTCTTCAACCAAAAGGAGAGGGCTAGAGGGGATATTCCGCTTACCTAACTTCCGAAATAACCGAATGCCCCTGTTCGTGCGGGGATCACTCTTATGCTAAGAATATCGCAAGATCTTAGACAGCTTGGAAGTTCCGGAAAGTCGTTAACTTACCTTGGATATTTGTCCGTCCGCTGCACGGAAAGGAAATCGCACGAAATGAGAAGTAGCTCGTGAATAGAGGGAACATGTGCGCATTTAGTGCTTTTTCTGTTGAGGAATGCAACCTTGGCAGGCCCTTTGCCATCTTGCTTCTAGGAACTGCGGGAGAAAAAAAGTAATATATCAGCCGCGGAAGATGGGATCTGGCTAAGAAAACGCAACTGACTGCAGCAGGTTTAGATGCGGTGTCAGTGGCAGCGCGAGTGCGAATTTGGATGTCGGTAGATGATGCATGCAGGGGAAGAATTTTATGATGGGGGGGTCTTTGGGTTTTCCGGAGAGTACTTGGTAGTTTCTGGAGTACAGATGCATGTATGTACTAAGAGGTCAGCCAAGTGTGGAAGTCTTTTGACTTTATAAAGTCCGACAGTCCCTTCCCCGCCGGCTTTGAGGTAATTTTATTTTGGCTTTTGCAGATTTAATCTGTTCCCTTTGAAATTTAAACTTCCCATTGAATTCGAATCGACACTTCGACTTTGACTTCTCGACACTCACATCACCCAACGCAGCAAATAATTCCAACAAAGCACAACTCCAAGCCATCACGTGTAACATCAACCGTCTATCAGACTCGATCCGAACTCCCAAGCCCATTCCAACCAGCAGCCGGTTCCACAAGACAAATTCCAACAGTAAACCGCAGCAAGCAACAAAAAACACAATAAAAAAGCCATGGGCCTCAAACGCTTCATCCTCTTCGCCATCATCCCCCTCCTAACCACCGCCTCCCTCTTCAAATCAAAACCAAAGCCTCCACCAACATTCCTATCCAAGATCCTACCGCTGCTAGCAACATTCATAGTCCTCGCCGTCATCGCCGTAGTACTGTATCTAGTGTGGAAGACGGTGTTATCCGTTTCCAGTGATGTGCAGAGCAGGCTTGATAGCGGCGGAGTCAAGCTTAGTAGGAACGGGGCGGATGTGGAGTTGAAGGGGGTTAGTTATGAGAAGTATAGAGATTTGACACAGCAGTGAGTTTTACCTTTGAGTTTTCGCCGCCGCCGCCGCCTGCGGATGAAGTGATTGTGCGTGGCAATAGGGAGTTATTGTGAAGGCTGACTTTTGTGACTTGGTGGATAGGGTCGTTGTGTCGGCGTGGAATAACTCGGAGACGAAAGATTTCAATTCAAAGATCTTTGCGGCGAGGAATAAGGGGGCGCATCATCAGAAGAAGCCGTAAGTGATCCTGTGAGATCTGAGGGTTTCGATGTTAACGCATACTAACGATGGGAGTTTGTAGTGTTCCACAAACGGTAGATTAAACGTAATTGGTTCTGAGCTCAGTGGGTGCGAGGCCAGATCACAAGGTCGTTACCCAGAAGATAGGATGGATGTGGCATGCATAGAAGAAGCTCTTGCGCTGCTATAGCCCAATATCCAAGCAGCTTTATTACTATGAGAGAATAGGATGATGGTTGGGCTGGACCCGTTACATTAGCAGATTAATATATGACGTACACCACTATTTAACACCCAGATATCTTACGGCTGAGGCAGCTCCTGTTGAAAAGTCTAAATAGACACTATCGCCTCCAACAACTCTGTCGCGCTTGGGAATAGAAGCATATTACCGATGATGTTTCTCTATTTTCTTATACTACAACTGGAATTGAAAGAGCTAGAGATACATCTACACGCTTCCCTTCCCGGGATCCCGGCGAAGCCAGATTACCTGACCAGTCACTAAATGTACAGAATACGCTCTTACTTTAATTTGTCAAGGGCATATGGAAGAAAAGCTGCCTCGCATATGCCGCTGCCGCTGCCGCTGCGTAGCCCTGCCAGGCATCGTCCTTACACGAGTCACTGTAACTTGAAATTCCACGAATAACAATGCAAGGAAAGTCAGTTAATGCCCCAGCGGCTTCCGTCTCAAAACAGATAACTCCATATTCCTTAGCTAGGCGGTCCCTCATCTCCGGATCCCTGATAACCTTTTCACCAGATGCGATAGTCCCCATGTGAACAACCACATGCGAGTCCCTGTCGTCGTCCTCATCTTCATCTGACAACGGATATATTACACGCTGTGCGGGGTCGCAGTCACAGTGATTGTAAGATAGCTTCGGGTCCGCATCAACGCGATTGAACTGGTAGAGGTGGTCGTGTTCCGATCCTGGATGTTCGTACTGGTATCCCCGCAGTGCAAGAATATTCGTATTGATTCTTTTGATATTCTGAAAGACAGGATCCACGCGCGACATCGCACGCCGGGCTTCCAAATCCAGTGCCGCATTAATGAGCACCCGCGGCGGTGGGGCAAGGACACCTGTGCGCACAAATTTTCCCGTCTCCGCTTTGCCGTGATCATACTGCACCACACCCGAGTGATCACGAGTAGGCGTGCTGACCACGACGTCGCCCAGTCGAATCCTACCGCTATCTGTTTTCACCGGTACCCCACCTCCAATACCAACCAATAAGCCAAATTTGAGATTTGGAAAGGTGATTATCATCTGGGCGACAGCGGTGGCCGCAGCGGCGTTCCCCTCCTTGTGCAAGCCAGCAATCACCACATTATGGGACCGGATGCTGCCAAGGTAGTACACGTTGTGGTCACCTACTGGCTGCGATTCGATGGATTCATGTTCTTCGTCGAGCATCGCAATTACAGCGATCTTCTCCATGAGGAGGGGACTTATCCATCCGACGGTATAGTCTTCGGGTTTTAGCCTCTTTTTCGACATTCTATGTAGCAATATAGCAGCTGAGAGATGCCGTAATTATAAGACGAAGATCGGCAAGCGACAATTATGATATTTCGAAGATAGGGTAGTGAAGATTATCGATTGGTAAGGATCGGGGTCAATTCATTAGAGGATTTGCGGGAAGGCGCAAGATGCTGAACTGCGGGGGTTGAATCGTATCGATGCATATCTGCCAAGCTAAATTTGTATCACCCCTGCTGCTACACCTCAGGCCCGAATCCATTCTCAGGCCATGATTCAAGAGAACGGCATATCCAATGGATTTGCAGATAAGACAGGGCAAGGACAGAAATTTTAGCGTCATCTGCTAATCACATATCACCACGGACTATGTTCTTGGATTGGAGCCCTTTGAACACTGTTACCTGCATCCCAGAAATAACAGTTGCCAAGGTGTATACGTAGTAGACCAGTCCTAGGGCAAGTTAAATATACAAGTCACCGTCAGTGCGCCCTCTCAACCACTTGGACATATAGCATAAATAAACTCCATGTTCTTGATTTCCATACTGTCTTAACCAGGAGTAACTCCAAAATACCAGAAAGCCATGAACGCCACCACGCTAATGAAACACAAGCTCCGCCAGGGACAATAAAACGACGTTGGCTCTTAGGAGCCGGGTGTCCTCTCAAATCCTGAGAAGGGCTCACGTTGAATAATCCCTGGAAGCCATACTTGGGTCTTATACATGAAAACTTCATGGATAAATCGGAATATCCTGTATGCCCCTTCCAGAGTCCGACTATCGCCTATAGGATGGGGCCCGAATACCCGACGGGCATACCCTCTTCTGGCTTGAACTGTCGTGTCGTCTTCACCGCTGGGGTCTGCAAAGACTATTGTGTAAGACCAGTTATAGGAGGCAACTTGAATGGCTATAACATGGTCGATACCGATTTGAATAGTTGAATCTGTGTCGTCTGCGAGTCTTCGTTCTGCGGTTGGGTATTCGAGTGTGGTTTTTGCAGCAACGGAGCCTTGGGCGGCTTCGGCTGGCAAGACCAAGTACTCAGCGAGTGGTGTAGGATCATACGCCGATACTCGACCCAGATACCGCCAGGACTCAAGTATCGCGTTGGCGCAGATTGCCGTTTGATTTTCAGCCTCCAGACAGCTTCCTTCCAGTGATTTTGCCTCAAGTGTGATGATAGGTGGCTCCATGATGTTTTTGAAGGTCGGAATATAGGCATCTGCTCCAAATTTCTCGTCTACAGCTTGGAAGAATGGATCTGTTCCTTTGCCCTGTCTAAGCAGTACTGTGATGTCTGCTCGAGCAGTTATTACCCCTTCCGCTAGCCGCGAACTAGTCGACGTCACGGTACTCGAGCGACCTCTCTGCTTCTTACGGGGAGAGCTGGATCGGCTCCGTGTAGCTCGTCTTGTTCTCGGACAGAAGTCTCGCACAAGATCAACAGAAGTGCTGCAGAACAATATATGAGTATTAAACTTCCAGTAGAAGGGCGCCTCTGGATCCAGGGCTAGAAAGGGGCTAGAAAACATACACTGGCAATGCATGTAAAGGATATTCCGGCGCTTTTTTAGGTTTTATGACCGATCGGAGAGCGCTGAGTGAATGGCCGACCCAATCGATCTCCTCTGTAGTATTCACATGCATATCGTTCGAATCTTGCACCCACTCAATAATAAATTCGGCTTCATCGAGATGTCGCCGGTGATCCCGATCGTCGCCTTCCATGTCTACAAATGTTGTGTCTTCCCAATAGAGCAACGGGTCGTAATTGGCGATTGTTTCCTATAAAAGCTGATAAGAAAGTATTCAGAAGCCCACCCCCGAGATTTCGCTAACCTTGACACAGGTGCATAACATTCCCTTAGTCGACATTGATTTCGACAACCCTTGGGCGAGTCTGCGTATGCTGATGGGGAGCCAGTCGTCGATGTTCTCCCACTGAAGGAGCCCCGCACGGCCTGATAAACCGAGGAACTTGAAATTCGGTGTGCTCGTCGAAAGCAAAAGCCGTCTCGACTTCGAGCTAGATATAGCTGCCGATTGTGTTACGCCAGTTGAAAGAGACATTTTGGAAGGGCTTGAATCCCCGGTGGAGTCGAGCGAAAGATTACGAATTCCCGTTGACGAGTGTATAGATACATCAACTTCCACCTGCGATACACTGTCAGATAGACCTGCATCCTCTAGGAACTCAAGAGTCGATGAAGGAGCAGGATGACTTGGGCGGTAGTGTTTCCGTTTCTGCTCAGTTAATCGGTCATCGCCGGCGTCTGACATATCTGAAAAGACTCGTTTCCTTCGAACTTCTCCGCCAGAATTCGTTTTTCGTGGTTCTATCGGTTCTTTCGATGTTGTAGATTCAATCCAAGCTAGGATGCGATCAGACCAAGCCGCTGAAGGGCTTGAAGGAACGATGTTTACTTCCATATATCAGGGAGGGAGGAGTATGTGTGGGAAATTTTCTGTTCAGTGACTGCAAAAAGTCTTTTTAAGCAGCTTATTGACGCGTCGACCTATACCAAAATCGATAAATAATTGTAGTCGCTGACACGTAAACATGTGCATCTATTGATCGCTGTCGACGGCATGGAAGGTAGTTGCAGTGATGTGTTTGTTGTTTTGTTTGTTACACGACGCTGGTGTTGTCATGGGCAATCGCTGGAACCGTTGTATCACGTGATACATCTGGAGCTATCTTTATCATATCAGATCAATCGGATCACGGAGATCGCGGCGACCGGCTTCCGTCCCTGGAAGCTTCGCCGTTCCTTCCCATTTTGGCTGGAATCAGAATGGTTGAGGAATCGACAACCAATCGCATCGATTCCATTGTCATTCTGCCCACCAAGCTCTCCACACACCAACAAATAAAAATGAACCGCGGTCGTTAGTAACTTCCTACATGCCGACGTCAATGTGATACCGATTGCAACTTCTATCGTAGCCGATTCAATTCAACTACAAATATCAGCTCATTGAACAATTTTATCAATTGACTAGACGGCTTAATTCACAACCCACTATCGAGTTATCGGACTACCAAACGTTATCCACTTTACCAATCTGCAATCAGGCAACCCAAACTACTTGATATTTCACGATGTTCTTCAAAAGGTATTTGCTTCTCAATATATCAATACGTCATATATGTGGATATATATAGCAACGATGCAAGACTCTCACTGACAATATCAATTCTAATACAACAGCCACCCCATCCATCCCGCACTGGTGCACTTCCCCATTGCCTTCCTCACCTTCTCACACACAATCGACATCCTCCACTATCTCACCACGACCTTCTCTCTCCCAATTCTCTCAACCCTATCCCCGTTTTTCCCACAGCTTCTTTCCACCTCCCGTCTCCTCCACACCCTTGGTATCTTCTCAGCAATCCCAGCAATCATAACCGGAGTCGCTCAAGCATCCGCTCAAGCCGCAAAACCAGGAAACTTGTACGAAGCAGATGGAAAAACTATCAAGAAGAAATTCTATGTGATGGCTACACACGCCGGGTTAAACGATCTTGCGGTTCTTGTTAGTGGAGTCAGCTGGTGGGGCAGGTATAAAGCTCATGGAATTTTGGGCGCGGCGGAACCTGGGGTTAATGAGGTTGCAGTCGCTGGGGTGGCGCTCACTGTAATGTTGTATGCGGCTAGTCTCGGGGCGGATTTGGTTTATAAGTATGGGATGGGATTTTCGGCTAGTAAGACTACGAAGAAGGACCAGTAGATGGTGGTTAGGCGGGCGTACTCGACTTGTATCAAAGAGGAACTGTGTATTCGTATACAGTGTATGCACATTGAGACGCCCGTCAAAGCCTTCAAATTAGGCTTAGGTGATTTAGAACTCATAAGTTGAGGGTTGATACTCTGGTATCAAGCTTTACTATCGGGGCTGGCGTGCGATAGTCCACAGACACTTTTTCTTTAGATTTCTAGTTAGGTCGGGAACTTTCAAACAAATTCGTCACGCAAGCTCTAGTCCGAACCCTATAGATCTATAGATTGCAAATAGGAGGCTCCTATACTTTTCCACGCACGAATTCATAATTTAGGTATAAAACTAGGTGTTCTAATGTTGTATTTTGCTCTGTACAACGGATCTGCGGGCTACGCTACCCACGCACAGGCGGCTAGTTGATCATGCGTATTTACTTACTATATATTGGAAGGTCAGACATAGGGTCTGAAACGAACGTATAAATCAATAATAAATCGATATTTATCAATATATTTTGTATAAATCTCCTAGACCGTTACCCTGGTACTCTACCTCAGTACATTTCCCTCCTCTCTGCACTACGTCTTAAGATCTTCCTTACGCGTATACACCCCGAACCAAGCTACTACTTTAGCAACCTACTTCAACTAGCTCACACCATCGACCCTATGGACGCAAGTTCTATCTACATATTGATCAGCCCCCGTGTCGAAGAAGCGGGGTATATTGATGCATCATTGCAATAGTATTCAGAGCAAGGGCTGTCATGTTTGGACTGGAATCGTTCCAAAACACCCTTCTTCCGACTGAGCAGCTATAAGTCGTTTCTTTCCTGGACACTTTCACAAAAAAGTAGCGTGGTTATCTTCGGGAATCTAAAACAATCGTTCCGGCTAATACTATGATCAGATTTCTTGACATCGTCGACGGCAAAATCATGCCGTTCCTAGATATCCCGAGCTCATTGGGCAAAGCTTGCAGGACGAGTGCCATGGTGGATACTTAGCCCAGTATATCACTCCTAATCAATCGATGACATACGCAGAGGGTTATTGGATAATTAATTTCTAGCTCCCGTATACCTAAACTTGGCCCTGAAAACTCTGTCACGGTCATCAGAACATTTCCAATGATCGTCGCATCATGAAATTACTCAGTGGACTACCAGCTGTGTTCATGGGTTTCTCTCAGAAATATTATCAATGCCACACCGAATATCACAATTAATACTGTTGAGTCGAAATTGAGACTTGGGAGAGAATTACTCAACTAAATGAGGGAAATCAATAAACCTGATGCATCGTTTGGTCAAACTATTTATTGGCCCAGCGCAGACTGATGACCATCTATGAACTACGCATCGCCAGCTAGTATTACATAAAATATACGGTTCTGACTAGGACATCGTACGATCGTTGAACTGATGGACAAGAGTTGCTGCAAACTACAACAAGAAGGTGGGACAAAGGCAAAGATGGTGGAGCTAGTTGCGGAACCAATTAACCGCATTGTCCATGAAGTGTTCGTTCACAATAACAACGGCAATAAAACAGGCATATGAAGGTGATGGCCGAATCAGTTACAAGGCTATTATGACTTCAAGAAACCTAAGCACAGCTCAGGTGGCATCTGAGACAAACATCAACAAAAACACCATGTCCAAGCACAATCTTAATCTGAACATCAACCTCAGCCTCAATATCCCGTTTCCGCAAATGAATATAAATATTTTAGTAATTCAGCCCCGATCCAGCTGAGACATTGGGTGTTGGCCCGAGTGAATGGTGCGTCCGAGTACGGCCCTCTCCAGTTCAGTGGGTTATTTGGGGCTGCGCGAGTTCGAACCGCGAAGCTGTTATGTCTAAGGGTCCGGAAAGCCTGCCAGTCCGGAAGATACCGCTCGTGGAATCAGAACATTCATGAAAGAGCTCAACAGGAGCTGGTCTGCTAGCTGTAACATCCCGAAGAAAGACTAGATATCTTGTCTGATGTCGCCCAACGGGAACTGGGTTGATATCATTGCAAAGGCACCCTTCGGTTTCATACTTCTAGTTAGACAATTGATAATTACAATTTTAGGTCTAACACACCTGCAGTTATTAGGCAGGCATGAATCAGCCCTTATTATAGATAGCGCTAGTTGGATAGAATAGAACCTCACCCCGTCTATCGTACTGTATATATGCTCGCCCTCGGCCCCACAATAGCCCCGATGTTGGTCAGTCAACTCGCGCAGTCGTGCAGTTTTAACTTAGATTAATTTCCTCCCAAAAATCACCTAGCTTCAGTTTGTGTATACATATACTCGAAAACCAAACCTCCAAAGCTATTATCTACTCGCTAATCTATTCTTTCTCGATATTTGAATGGGTAGTATAGTAGGCATAACTACTTACCTAGGTAGTTTTACTACCCAAAAATAAATACGCAAAAGCCCCCCACGTGGGCCTGGTCCACGCTTATATATAGTGAAGAATATAGATCTGATAGATCGACGGCACGACAGAACCATCGTCCCATTGCCACATCGGTTCTTGGTAAGAGCAAAAAAGTATGACCAATGTAATCAGAAGGGGCCCCGATAGGAGTTGAACCTATTCCTTCCGTTATAGAACACGCACGGATGTGCAACCACTTACACTACGGGACCAGTTTCTGGCGATGGCTAGAGAATTGTGGGACCATTTATGATGACAGTGGTATTCGCGGAGAATATGTGAACGATTATTAATATATGGGTGGTTAGTATACTGCTGGGCTTTCGCTCTTTTTGAGCTAGGTGGAGAACTATACTGAACACTGATCATCTGAGGGGGTGATTAGTAGTTATACCATTTGGGATTGGGCTATTGAAGTATACTAGATGCATGAACAAGCGTGTCCGTGCAAAGTGTAAGTAAGGTATATAATCGAAGGATACCACAAAATCGGCGATATAAAAGATAAACCCCGGGACACCCAACAAGCTTCACGAAGAAAGCAAAAAAGCTACAACAGAAAAATCCATAAAAAAGAATTGCGAATGAAACCCATTCAAAAAAGATGCTGGGCCCCGACAGGATTTGAACCTGTGTCTGCCAACGAAACTTATTCCATACAAGTAGATGACCATGCTACCAGCTGCACCACGGGGCCTGTTTTGTTGTGGGATATGTGATGAGAGTGTGTGACTATATTCTGAATAGGAATGGTGATTCGCTCAGAGCGATGTATGGTGAGTCAAGCCTGCCTACGGCGTGCCTGAGGCGGAGCTGGTGCGTGGGCTGAGTATGATGTCAAGTTAAAGGTTAAAAATTGGATTTTGTGTAACGGAAGTCTTGGAAAATATTTCGTAATGCTGGTTTAGGGAATGCTTGTGGAGTTTTTAAGTCGTTCTGTCGATTGTGTTAATTGGTTGATTGTATTTGTTTATATCGACTTCCCTTGGCGGGTCATGCGCATGCACGTTGTTGAATTCGGTGTTAGGTACGTTAAGTATTCGACGTCTGCAGATATATTGATGCGGAAAGGTTTCAAGATAAGCAAGAGGCCATGTGATTCCGACCTGCAAGGACAAGGTCATTGATCAATTGGTAGAGCATAGGATGCGGGGAGGCCTCAGCTAGTCTGGAGAATTCCATTGCATTGCATCGACAGGACTTTGTGGTATTCTGCTGTCCAGCGTTACATGCTGCGTTGCGCGCACCACAACCTTGGTCTGCCCACTGTCGTGCAACCAGCTGCCATCAAGAACTTCAAGCCTTCAATGCAAAAGTCACATCAGCAAGACCTCCAAACCATTGCCTCTACCACCTGTTCAGTAGCCACATTCCCCAGGAAGCTTGTTGCCCTAACGTTGTATGCATTAAGAAGCCACCTTTCAGCCTGAAGCAAGTCCAACGTTGGGTTCAGGCAGGAAACAGGCCCGCTGTCGCCTCTCGATCGAATCCAAAAGCCACAGCTGGAGAATTGCCACGGGCACCCCTGTCATCTGCCGCAGAAGACCCATCCGAGTTTTTCCCCATCGTGTCGCTAGGAGGACCCTGCAAGTGTTCTCCTCTGTGCCGTCCCTTGCCTGAGAGATCCCTTTTCGCGGACAGGGATTTGGTAAGCAGAAATGGCAACATTGTTATCACAAGAAAAGATACGAGCCCGGGTTCGTCTGAATGTTCCTTATACTCGGATGAACGTGGAACTCCCTTCTCCTTTGCTTTTCTCTCTGAGATCATCTGCCAGACTAATGCGCATGCTATGTATGCAATGTGTGAAAGCAGGAAAGCGGAAGAAAGAAAAGAAAAGAAAAAAAAACTTCAACATATCTACCGACGGATTGGTGAAGTCAGGGACAGTACAGATGTAGACAGATTCTCCGAGGTCTGCATACGTATGTACGGAATCTCTTTTTTTATACGAAAAGAGATCAGGCGACCACCATGAGATCGAAAAGAGAGCCGCCAGTTCGACGACATCTGTCGGCGTATCAGTGGTGGAACCGTTCACAGAAGCTAGAAAGACCGGCTTCCGAACTCTTTGGGATCGCAAAAGGCATTCCTTTCGCCGTCCCCCTTGTGCCTTAGAGCCTTCGTTTGGCTGCACGAATGCTTCGAGAACAACACATCCGGGCGATTTTATGCATGTGCACGGTGGTCCCAGATGCAGAGGAAGAAATATGCGGAGTCAATCACCTTGCATGAAGGGGAGACCACTTTTTCCCACCTCAGGGTACGGAGGCCGACTGGGGTAAGGGCATGCATTCGATCAATTGATCAAATCGATACGGGATCCGAAGAATGCTTATGACAATGGAGACAGGACGATTGCTGTCTCCTTTGGCGCTGTCCGTATATGCATGACGAAGACAGGAGGTCCTTCGACTCTGTGCCCTCACAGCTCCGGAAACTTGCGAGCTTGCATTTTAAAAAGAAATTCGCGGTAGAAGACTTGTCGTTTTCTGCTGTGTCCGGTTTCTATATTTGGTTTCTGATGCATCATCATCATTCGCAAATGTTTTCGAGCTTTTCGATAGACGGGTGTTTGTTTGTCGGCGTCGTTCTTCCCAGAACGGCAAACTCCTGTCTTGGGCGGTGAGGTCAAAACGTCCGTCCTCCTTTGGAATATGGCGGTTCACGAGGTTTTATTGCTCGAAAGCACGGATGTTTGGATGTCAATGCACCGGACGGGACCTTCTGAAACCTTCGAGAAAAAAAGGAAAACGGCTCCACAGAACGACATCGTGGGCGGCTGCAATACGGGACATCAATCTGGAACGTGATATTGAATATCCAGATCGTTCGGGTTGTAGGTCCACAGGGTTGCTGTTGTTGTTGGAATCTTCGTCGATGAGGGGTGAGCCGGCTAGCACAGATCGAGTAGTACACAGGAGAACCGGAAAAGATATACTGTGCCAGCTTCCTTTTCAGACCAGAAGGCCGGCCGGCTCTCGTTAAGAACAGCCATTTAGGCGGGTTCTGGTTATTAAGATCGATGACAGGGCCTTCCGCCCGCCGCTGCCCTCGAAATCCTGAGAAAGATGCGACTGATCATCAAAACGATGGGAAACTGTCGAAAGGTCCTCGTCGGAGCTTTGTCGTCGGTTGGGGTCGACTAGAAAGGTATTGCTAGCCTGAAGGTACCTGTTTTTGATTTCAAATTCAAGACCTTGACCTTCGAGAGACCTGGCCGGTTACTTCCTACTAGCCGCAGCTGTAGGTACTTGGTGAACAGCGATATGCGGGTACCTGACATCAGAAAGTACATTACGTCTGTGTTATCACACTACAGCATATCCTCTGCTCTCTCCATCCAAGAGACATAAACCGGATTTTGCAGGTGTCTCTGGCAAAGAAATGCGAAGCAGAGACAAAAAGCAGGAACCTATCGAGACAAGGAACCCAAGGATTTTGCTGACGAATGACCGATACATGTTGACGGTGAAATCCTTAGGATCGAATTCAAGACAGCGCACCGCCATCCAACCTGCTTCTGACCGGTTGACATCTACCGCATAACCCCCAGCGAGCTTCTAAGCGGCAGTCCCTGCAACGGCAGAGTTTGGAGTTACCGTCGGCTCCCCTGCTATGTTCTCCAACTTTCAACGGCTAGAATCATCTACCTAGCTTTCCGACAAGAGCTCTCGATAGCAGGTTGCGGGTTTTTTCTTTTCTTTTGATATTGGTTTTTGTTTTTTGCCTCAAGGTACCCTTCGACGGACGACTTTGGACAGTTTCTTGGTTCCGGCTAGTCGCAATCCTACAGTGCATTCTTTTTTTTTTCGAGGGTTAGACCGTTTTCGACCTCACTGTCTGGACCCCGAACGAACGACTTGCATTGACCACTCAAGCTGATTCGCTGTACCTGCTGCTGTCTGTACCTGCCTTATCACCAGCACTACTATTTTCAGCAGCCAGGAACAATCCAGAGGCACTTGGATCCGATCCTGCTATAATAGGACATCTCAATACAACCGAAAAAGGTGGACCGCATTCTTTCCTCCCTCCCATTATCAATTGTACTCCGATGCTGTGAAACAGTTCCGTGCGGAGAGGACCATACGACCTATCTCAGGAATCCGAAGGCAAAGGGCCAGGAGAGGGGCATATATTCTGTTTTGGCTTTTCGGTTGTCCGCCTCCTCCTCTTTAGGGGACCTGAACTCAGTTGATCCTGCTTTTTTACCTTCGAAGGAATACGACGTCGTCGTCGTCGACCGAACTATACGCCAGGCCATATCACCCCTCACATGCAACCGGGTCCTACGAGATCACAACCATCCTTGACCGGGCAGCCGTCCTTGCTCCAATCAGCGGTGAGTGCCGTCGTCGATTTTTCAACCCGACAGTTTGGGGATTTGCTTGCATTCCCGTTCGAATTATAATTTTTCCATCCATGGGAAAAGCAACAGCCTTATCCTGACGGTGAGGGATAATGCCTACAGCCCTCAACCTTCCACTGTGCCTCCTCCGCTTCTCATCGGCGGGTCTTTCTGCAGACCTACCTTCTTCGACGGTTTAAAGTCGTTTATCCTGCTGTGGCTTTTACAGACTACTACATTACTTGCATCTCCCCTTTCCCTCTGCTTTCCCTTTCTCTCTCTCTTTTAATCTCTGCCTTCCCGTCCCTTTAACCTTAACCTTTTTCCCACCTCAGATTGTTTGTTTCTCCTCCGCCTTCGTCTTTTATACTTTTCCCGCTCGCCTAAGCCAGGGGTGAAGGGTGCACGTTATCCGTTCCTTGCTCGCCCCAGCCTGAACAGAAGAAAAAAAAAAAAAAAAAAAAAGAGAAGGAAGGTTGAAGAGGTCACGAAGGTTGCGTTCAGTACCTCCCGCCCGAGTTACTTCGAGCCAGAATACCAGATATCGAGGCCGTTCTCTCGCCCCAGCACACAGATCCGGCGAGGCTACTCCTGCCTATAGACGAGGATCCCCTAAGGTTATTACTCCGTCGAGCGTCTACGAAGTCCGGGCTAGCTAAGGGTGGGGTGGTCCGTACAGCCGTCCATGTGAGACCAGCTCGCTCCTTCCAACCAGCCCCCAATCCACCACATCCACACCCATCCACATCCCGTCCGTTTTCTGCATTCCCTGCCGGGCATCTTTTGAGATCTGTTCCTGAACTCAACCGTACTTACTTATCTGCCTCCACCTCGCTCCCTTTTTCCCTCGTGAACCTACCCCATAGTTCTCCCGTCCGTCGTGTTAGGCCTCTGCTCTGGTGTTTTGGCATTTTACGTTTGAGGCTTTTTGGTCGTTTCGGGATCTTGCTCTGGCCTTTTTATCGCTCACCAGCCCGTCCGCCCTGCCATGCACCGCCTGTCTGCATAATCCGCGAATGAAGAAGAGGCACCACTGACATATCACGCACGTCGTCTCTCCTTAGAACTTAGGCGATCTCTTGTCGGCCGGAATTGCGGGAAGATACATCATACGTTAACTCACTTGCTCTATCGTCCGTCCGTCCATTCATATATCAGCCCGTCCAGCCGGTACCCGAGTTTTGTTCGAGCCAGGAGCCGCATCGTCATCGTCAACTTTGCCGAGAGAATTAAATCCGCTCTTCTCTCGCTCTTCCTCGTGGCTGCTCTCCTGTCCTCGCCGACCTGGAGATGGCTGACGGGTTTCAAGCCGTCAACAAGATGTCGTCTGCCTACGTAACTCCATCATATCCACAGCCCATGCAGGCTGGCCCTACACAATCGATCTCCTCACAACCTGCTCCAAAGCCGCAACAACTCTCGCAATCGCAGTCTCCCTTTTCCATGCATACTCCTCTCTCCCAACATCAACATCAGCCTCAGAACAAGCCCTTCACATTTGGCCAGCCGACGTCACACCCCCGACAAGATCTCCAACAGCAGCAGAGCCAGCCGAGTTCGAGGCCCCCGCCACCGTCGTTTCCGTTCAACACTCCCCATGTCCAATTCGCTTCACCGCCGAATCCGCAATTCCGACCACAGCAGGCACCGCAACAGGCGGGAATAGGAGGGTTTAGTTTTCCGAGGACGGCAGGGCAGGGTGTTAGCGTTCCTAGCGAAGGACAGAATGCAGGTTCTCTCGGTCAGAACAACGCCGTAGGCCCTGCTTCACGTGGTGCGCGTGGGCACAAGAAGAAGTTATCGATCAGCACCGCGACCGCCGCCCTGAAATTGGTGGACAATGACGACTCTCCGGCCGTGGGAAGCGAGGATAGCACGCCAGGTGGATCGGCCTCTGCTACTTCCGCGACTGGAACGACGGCTTCGGCACCGGCTTCGGGAACGGCAGCTACAAAGGGGAAGAAGAAGAAGCAGCAAAAGTTCTTCTGCGAGGGGTTCGAGGGATGTAATTTGAGCTTCACCCGCAGCGAGCACTTGCTCCGACATGTTCGGTAGGATCTCGCTGCAAATGACGTATGTGCATGGTTTTGAAGAAATTACTAATTTTGTTCATAGTAAACACACCGGCGAGCGGCCATTCCACTGCCATTGCGGCAGGGCATTTTCGCGAATGGATAACTTGAGACAGCATTCTACGACTGTTCACGCCGACGAGTACATTCCTCCTGATTCGCTTGCAGCCACCGGAGCTCGATACCCTCGCAACAAGACTGAAAGAAAACAGGGCGGCGGACGAGCTAGGTCATCGACAACGGGTTCTATGCCTCCGCCGCAGTCGCCGGCACATCCACCTGATGCCATGGCTGTGGAATACCCTGCTGAGACTCAGACACAGGCTTCACAGGAATCCCAGTCAGACGCTGGCAGACGACGTGCTCGTCCACATTCGTTGTTTATTCCGTCGGAAGTCAGCAAGCAGCGCCGGCCTTTGATCTATCAGAGCTCAGCGACGGAATATGCCGCTTCATCGCCTCTGACTACGCCCACATCGACAACGTTTACGAACAGTGCCCTCGGCCAGAGCCCCCTTACTAGCCCGCTATTCCCAGCCATCCCAGTGCCGCGAACATCGTCACCTTCCAATAACTCGCCGGCATCATCATGGCAAAACCGAAGGCTTTCCCAACCACAGGCCCAGCCTCAACAGCAGCAGCAGGTTGCAAGCGGGTTCCAAATCCCACCTGTTCCACAGAGGAATAGTGGTCCGATGCTTCCCCCTCTCCGTGACCTTGCACAGATCCAACAGCAGCAGCACCAACAGCAGCAGCAACATCAGCCGCCCACCGTCCATACTCATGGACCGGCACCTCCAACCCCTGTTGAGTCAGAGATGGCTGAACCGCCCACCCCCAGCCGGAAACGGTCTAGGAAAGAACCAGAGGAGGATAACCGAAGACGGACGTGGCATCCCGGTACTTTCTCCGGCTTTGTACCACCAAAGGACGAAGATATGCCGACTTTACCGCCGGTTCATACCCTTTTTAGCGGTATCAACAGTATTCCAACTCCGGCTACGACTTTTAGCAGCCCCTCGCACAGTAATAGAAATTCGTTCACATTCCCACAGTCACCGTTGCAGCAGATGAGCCTGCCATCACATGAACCGACCTTTGATTCGATCCCAACACCGTCCACGAGGAGGAGTTCGTTCAATCAAAATGAGAATCCACAGTTCTTGCAGGAGAGAAGCCATTCGATGTATGGAAATGGATCGGCAATGAGAAAGACTCCACCGTCCAGATTGAAGTTGGAACGGCACTCTTGGGCTCCAAATCACTATAGCGGACTCTCCACCGAAACCTACCCTCCAACTACAGTGGCATCGGCGCAGGGAGGGTTCCTAGCACCGCCAGAGCATCATTACGATGACGGACCGACCCCGACAAAAGCTGAGGCCTTCCCGAAGACCCCGAAGACGGCTATTCCGATGAACAATCCCACCAGATTGGTTTTTACCGGTCGCCAGGATCGTCAGGGCAGCAGTGATGACAGCGATAATAACGATGTAGTAATCACACCCGCTAGTTCGGTGGATACGGATGGCGCACAGAAACTTTCCTTAAAACATGTTTTGGGGATTGAAACCGATGTAAGGCCCAATAAATGCTCAGAAATTCTCCGTTCTACGTTACTGATATATGAAACTAGGCGCCAACGAACGAACGTTTCATGCCCTTCGGTTCTCTTTCATCCGCCGCGTTCCATGCTTCAAGTGCTGCCTTTGGCTCCTTCGGATCACCGAATATGTCCCGT
Source organism: Arthrobotrys sphaeroides (assembly GCA_036971245.1). Classification (NCBI taxonomy): domain Eukaryota; kingdom Fungi; phylum Ascomycota; class Orbiliomycetes; order Orbiliales; family Orbiliaceae; genus Arthrobotrys; species Arthrobotrys sphaeroides. The sequence continues at coordinate 558,577 of JAJTTW010000011.1, read as the reverse complement.
CCTAGGAGTATCGGGGCTCCAACGCATCTTCAACCAACTCACCAGCCCTCAAGCCGACCGCAGTCTGGGCATTTTGGCGTGGATCGAAGTTCCTCGCACGGGAGCTTGGATGTACTCGCCGAAGCTGCCCGGATTGACACGGATATCCGACGTCCGAGTCTCGACCATCGCATGGATCTGTCTTAGGCCTGCGTCCGCGATAGAGTCGTTCGGAGGCGGAATCTTATATTCTTCATACTTAGGTTCTCAATATATCTTGGGTGGGTTAGGAGGGGGCTATCTATAACATCTCTTACGATCTTCTATTTCCTCATCTTCTCTTCGATTTCACTTTTTGCCTCAACCCTTTCGTTATATTTGAGATGCATACTATTTACGGCGATTGAAATGCTTTACTCGATGCTTTATACTTTCCTATTAGCATGTTCTGGTGTTGATATTAGATGCCTGCTATGCTGCTCAAGCCTCTTCTTTTCTTTTACGACTTCGTGCGAACGAAACGTCTTGAGCACTTGATTCTACTTTCACGATTTTATCTCTTTTTCTTTTCCCTTCTCTCTAAAATCTTTCTTCTTACGACCAATTTTTTCACCTTCAATTTCTCTCCACTTTGCCTTTTCGTTTGATAAATATTTTTCGGATCCAGATCGGCGGCTTCGCTTTATGCTTTTGAGTATTCTCCTTTCACCCCTTTCCTCTACTGCGACTTCCGCGATTTACAATAGCGATTTTTATTTTGCACTCGGATCTCTGCTTCTTTGTTTTTCTTCTTCTTAACCCACGAAGGCAAGCTTTGGGGAGGATATATAGGGAAAAAGGATGGCGATGGACCGGACTCTTACTGGGCTGGACAAGGTTACTGGAGTTGCGATTATTTCCTATCTATTTCGGCTCGATTCTCGATTCCTTTCAACATTTCCTTAACTACTTAGTCTGCCATATACATATTGGCTCGTTTCCTTTTTTATGGGATCTCATAGTTTTGGATGTTGTTGGTATATCAACAGTGTATTTTTATATTTCAGGGTAGTTGGGTAGTTTGAACACCGGCGGCCTGCTAACGCGGTCGACGAGTAATCAAATTGGACGTCTACGATAATAAAGATAGGGTTCTTTAAAAGCTAGTGATGAAGACTAACTGTATCGATGTGGGACATAATTACGCACGCAATTCATAAGCCGTCCTGATGGCACTAATGAGGGCTGTAGATTACTAGTAAGCATAAGTGGTTTACTAACGGGGGTTATCAAATCCTCTCCCTTGCAGAAAGCTAAGCTTGCTAGTAACTCAGTCTGCCTGCCAAAGGATCTAGTGCGAATGCCTGAATATGCAACATAACCGGTTTCCCCGCGTTTTATACCTAAAGCGTCTTGTTGTAGACGGTTTGGCGAGAATTTCACGGGATGCATGGTGGCGCTTTTTCTTTTTGAGCGATGGAGGAGGGGAAAGTGCACTTGTGTTTTGGTAGACGGCGGATTGGTTGATAAGGGAAGATTGGCTGACAAGGCCAAGGGTTTTGGGCATACGATTGAGGACTTACTTCTTAAGATGGGCTTTTGCACAGCCCGCTGTTGGAAGTCGTTTGGAGATTGATGTTGTATTTCTTGGTTGTGGAGGAGTTCAGACGATTCGATTAGATTGCATGTATCGATCGTCGGGGTTTGGTGGTGGATAACTCCGGCGGGGATGCCGTTTGAGAGGTATAGAAGTTGGGCACATGAAAAATCGATAACTTTCACGGTGGGTACGGTACGGTTTCGGTCTCCACAATTTCTCCAGAAGAGGCGCTTGACCACATAATGCATCTACCACTCAAGACCGATAAACCAATCGAAAGCACTCCGTGCCGAAACTGACATTTCTCCAGGTGTGCCGGTTTGCTTTACTTGCCCAACAGCCGTTCCTGTGGAAAGGGATACCTAGGGAGTTTCCGGCTGGGTGCATCGCTGGATGGGGTCCCTGGAGCTAGCTCAGGAACTCTTGGGCATGCTGTCTATGGAACCCGTCTGCCACCTTCCGAAATGTATTTGGGAATATCCAAGACTTTTAGACTGGGATTCGAGCTCGACGTATTGCTTGTCGTTCGGCCGAGGGCAAACGGTGGCCTGGGTTAGGCTAAGGGAGGAAAAGCTTCTAGTCTGCGGCTAAGCTATGGCTTGGGGAGGTCGATCGAGCTAAGGGAATAACCCCCCATGATTCAAAGGATGGCTAATGATAGCTTAATCTTGAGACATATAAACGACATGTTAACGTGCAGATGATCAGATTTTAGGTAGCTTTCGTGGTCGAGTCGACTCATTCATCGATCTGTCTTCGATACCTTTCCGCGGAGCCGTCATGTCAGAAGGCACGAGGCGTCCGTCCCGGAAAGAAGGAACGCAATGTCGTTTAGATTGTGTCAGTATGTTTACATCATCTTCGCTGACACAATCGATCGATCGAGCATGAGGCCAATGTTACATACGAGTCCATGGCCCCCCTACAGCTTTTTGCGGAGCGCTGCAAGGCCGCGGCCGCCTACTCCAGGAATGAATCTGCGAGAGTTTTGCGGTACTTGAGCAAGCACGGGCGTCATATGATCGCTGCCTCTTGCATTATGCTTACCCCAGACCCGTCGGCTTTTGCCAGCGAAGGGCCAAGATCGGACCGTTGGCGAATAACAGGGTCGAAAAAGGGTATATATCGGCGAGGTTGAATAAAACCGGCTTGGAAAGCGCATTTTAGGGTTGTGTCGAAATATTAAACGTGACTCTGGGACGGGACGAAGATTTTGAATTCAGAGACAATATCACGATACTGGTATACCCGTTTATAAGCTTATCTTGCAGCATAGACGGCCGCCCCCTGGAATTCCGCCCGGGTATATATCGATTTGAGTCGAGAGCCGCATAGCTTTTGCATTCCCAAAGACAGTTTTTTAGAGGACCATGGACCAGATCACGGAGCACGGAGCTTGAAAAGAGGCTGCGCACAGGAAACCCAACCCCCATCCTTACAAGATACACTTGGCTCTCGTTTTTGACCGGGGGCTGTATTGCTTGGCTTCTGACCAGTCGGTAAGGTTCCTTGCGGGTCTGGTCGCCCTCTTTCCTCTTGTGTGTTTCGCAATTTAGACAGCCTCACTTTAATCATGGTCACACGTACTGACAGTTCATCTATCCGATGTTAGCTTTTCCTGCCCATCGGTTCAGGAGAGGACAGTCACGTTTTCTAGAAGATTGGATGGAAGGTATATAAATCCACCATCGTCGCCTCTGTTGCAGGCGCGCGCACCGCACTCGAAAAGAGCGTTAGCGTAACGTAACGCCGTGCGCGAAAAGGTAGCAAGACCAAAAACCCTTTTTACACCACCTCAGTTTTTTTTCTTTCTTTCTTTCTTTGTTTCTTCTCTCTTTTTGAAACTCCAGGGACGCAAAGCAAGTGTCCTGATTTATCGATGGTAGTTCAGCTAGACCTTCCACGAACAGAAATGCAAGAAGCGTCACGAGTTCCATTGCCTCGAGTTTTCCAACCTTGAATCCTCCCTACTCTCTCTTTTTCCTTCCCTGTCGTTTTTCATCTCATTCCTCTTTCCGATACTTTCTTTATTCTGTTCATCCGTGATATATACACGATGGAACAACCGACATCTAGCTCTCGCCGCTCAAGCGACGCGGGTCAGTACGTCCACTTCACGCACCATGGCCTCGCAGCTGGTCAAGGTACCAATACAGCACCCAGCAGCGGTCGTAACAGCATGTACGAATATCCCACGGGGAGCACCCACATGTCCGGGTACGCAACCGGAGTAGGAACAACCGCGGCGAGCAGTGGGTGGCCGCCTACCCCGGGTCCTGGACAGGTCAGGCGGTACGCATTGATGCCCACGAAGGGGAAGGATTGGGCTCGATCTAAGAAGGATATGAAATGGGATCCGAAGTTTTGTGGGGCTGAGAATAGAGTGACGAAGAGGTTGTTGATGGTTGAGTATTGTAAGACTGAGATTGTGGAGGAGGGGACTGGGAGGCGGTTTATTAAGATGGATGCGAAGGCTATGGAGTGTAAGGATATGGAGTCGTTGGAGACTCTGTGTAAAATGGAGAGGGAGGAGAGTGTTATTTTACGAGTATTGTAGGTGATTCGTTTCCCTGTTTTGACGTTGTGATGTTATGCGGTTTTGGGAGGTTGTTTGCTGACTGCGTGATGTTATTAACTTTGAAGTCACGTTCAAAATTTCCCACAAGCCGTCGAATTCTTTGTCGCGAAGTATCGAATGCACGACAGAAAGAACATCGAAGGGTGGGATAACCTCAAAGAATGGGTTTATCATTTCCGCCCTACCCGTCGAGCCGGCAAGGCCGTGCCAATGGCTAAGACCTTCAAGAAGCGACAAATGCCAGGTCTTGCTAAAGTTGCCTGGGGGATGGATTGTTTGAAGGTCATGAGAGTCGGATACAGACCCGATGATAACAAAGAGAGACATCCGGATACCAAAGTCGCAGAGTTGAAGGGTTTCCTCGAAGATGAGGATGGAACAGATGATGAGACGATGGCTGGTGGGAAGCGTGTGCTACTTAGGGCTGAAGATCCGTGGGAATCGGAGGACGATGAGAGGTCGCCTTCGCCCCATTGGAGTGAAACGGACCCTAATAACCCCAGACGTGAGTTATACCATTATTTTAGAGGTTTATCCCGCTAATACAGAATACAGCGCTGACCACTGATAACGATACAGTCGCTCATCATACCCATGATATTTATTCGCAGCGTCTTTCGGTATACCTTCAGTGGGTCACGAACGGAAGCCACAAGCCACATGTGCATTCTGATGAACACCAGAAAGCGGTTGATGTATACGACGGGGGCTCCACGGTTATTGTTTTTGATAATTCGGAATCTCTATCGATTGACGATACTGTTGTTCCGGCGCACGGCGAGATCGAAAGAATTTGGCGCGGTCCTGGTACAAGTTACTATGAGATCTTGACTGATGAAGAAGGTCAGGATATTACCGGTGGAAGCGATAAATTCTCCCGCGACTTTATTCAACGGATTGTCGAAACTATTTATAATAGCGTTGCTGATTGCTGGGAGGCTGTTCTTGATGTTGCGTGGGATCACGAATCGATTCTTCAGGATAGCATTTTTGAGCACCCGGCGGACGAATCGCGGGCGCCGGAGCTGTTTAAGAATTCGGAGACTTGGTTGAAGTTTTCGAAGCTGATGTCGTATCATACGGAGTGCATTGGGGATGTGCAGGAGTATGTGGGGGATTTTAAGGATGAGGATGAGTCGAATGACTCTGATACAGCGGTGTTTACGTGGTTGAGGAGTGTGGAACAGACGTTCGCTAGGTGTAAGTTTAGATTCTGCATACAGTATACACTGGTGGCCGCAGCTGACTTTCATGGTTATAGTGAACGGATACATCGAAGAAGATCTGATCAAGCAAACCGACAAATTGACCGATTTGATGTATAAAACAGTGGGCATTCGAGATTCTCAGGACTCCCTTAGACTGGGGACGAGTATGTGGCGACTATCGTGGGTAACATTCGTGTTCCTACCGCTCTCGTTCATCACCAGCTTTTTCGGAATGAACGTGGATGTGTTCGAAGATAACCCGCCGATTAAGTGGTATTTTATTGCATCTGTGCCGTTTGTGAGTATATCGAATTGCTTAGATCACTACATGATATATTTGGCTAATATAACTTAGATGAGTATCGTTTTGATATCCGTCTTCATCCTCAAATGGTTCATTGACCGACACCGCCGTCCGATCTATGAGCGCGGCGTCTACGAACGCCTATTTAACGACCTACAGCAGCAAAACGCAGATCTCTGGTCTTCCCACGGTCCTCGCGAAATCAAACCGGTCGGTCTCATGTCCCACTTGAAATGGTGGGTACTCTATCATTTCACAAAGGGAAGATCAAGCTTCAAGGGCACAAACATCGAATACGACTCCATGTGGTCACGGTTTAAACTATATCTAGTACAAAGATGGAGTCCGGATATCGTATTTAATGTCCACGAGCCTACCTGGATTGATAAGGAAACCGGGGAAGTCGCTCGCGGGAGGACGAATAGTTTGCAACGACCCCCTCCGAGTCCTAGATTAATGCCGGCGGGGACGATTGGGCCTCTACCGGGACCGAAGAGGGCGATGACGGGCCAAAATCACCCACCTCTTCGTCGCGGGCAGAGTACTCTCAGCGTCTCGCAGAGGAGCGAACGGAGCGTTTCGAGACATGTTGTGGAGAAGTCGAGACCGTTTGAGTATAAAAGTTCATTGACACCGCCACCGGTGGCTCAGGTGCCCCCGCCCCCACCACGAGGGGCATCGAATCCGACAGTGATAGTGGAGAGTGTGAAATCGTCGTCGCCACCGCGACAGGACTGAACACACGTCTACGCATGAGAAGGGGCTACGAAGTACGAAGTTATGATCTCACGACAGCGAAACAGTTTTTGTTGCATTTTGATGCGTTGTGTGTTGTTCGCCAAGCCGACAACTGTGTTGACTTGACGTCGATACTTCTAATCCGTTCTCAATTGCGAGAAATCGAACTGCGATAATTTCCAATCCCAACAGCAAAGCCAATCTTTAAAAGAAAAAAAAAATGTTAAAAAAAGAAAGAAGAGAAGGATGAAGAGAAGTCAAAACCATGAAAGCATTGTATCAAAGAAATTGTTTTCCGTTGTAAGAGTAAATTTTTAGCTCTCCCGGTCGAAAATCGCGCAATGGACGGGTTTGCGAACGCTGCCCATTCTGCACCCAGGTTTCGGAAAGACCAACCACGAAAGATTAGTTTATATATGGTTTACGTCCCCCGGCCGCAAAAAAAACTGCGCAAGAACGATTGTTAACGGGGCCAGCCCTGACATAAGGGCGAAAAAACGTGGACCTGGTTGCGTGGGATGATTCGACCAAGCCGTTTTTGTCGATCTTTGTTCGCATTTTCCAGATTTTGTTACTGTTTTTGTTGAGAGAGTATATAAGATACCTAGGTAGGAGGCGGCTGTTCGGACGGGGGTTTGAGGCATATTACTGTGGTTTTATAGAACCTTCGGAACGGCATTGAGCGATAGTTCGTTGATGAGTTCTCAATTTCCATTGCACTCGGGTGCACAGTTTGATACCTGGCAATCGGATCTATCACTTTTTTAAATCTTTGTTTTTTTTATGGTAATTTTGTATATTAGTTTGACATAATGATAATAATGTATTTGTTATAATGACTGGTTGATATTTGGGCAGGCGGATTTACGTTGGTGGTGATTCGGCGGGCTGCAGGTGCCAACGGAGAGACAGACAGCCGCAGCTATATGTGGAAATGCTATGTGAAAATGCAATGCAGGTCAGGCCTGCATCCCGCATGGCCTGATTCGACCAGTCGCAAATGCTTCGTCTCGAGCAGTACAATTCGACATGTGAACAGAAATCCGAAAAACTGACCGAGTAAAATACTTCTATTACTTAAGTAATGTTCGAGGGTATATCGATTGGAATCTTAGGATTGATTGGATGATGATGTAATTGTGCAACCGCCAGAGCTCCGTTCATACTAACTAGTGGCAGGTATGGACAAGTGCATTGTGAGGAATGTAAAGCATTCTCCGACAAGTCGTCCTAGTCCGAACCAACTATCACGGGTTCGGATGATAAGATAGAGTCGACTGCGGGGCCATGCCATGTCAGTTCCGGCCGGGCCCAACCTGCCCCACACAGCGGTGACCTCCAGAAAAAACCCTCAGATTTCTCATGTTGGACTGGGGTGAGGGTCTATGGGCTTGCATGTTTCCCCTCCACGCCATGGGTCTGTTGATAAAAAAAAAAAAAACTAGGAATGGGAATAATCCGATTTAGAATCCGACTATATGAAAAGAGACACCCATCGACCGGGAAGTTTCAAAGGAGAATAAAGCAGTGAAGCAAAAAAAAAAAAAAAAAAAACAAGGGACGACGAGGGACTAAACTGTTCAAGGTTTCTGTCGACTTGGTCGGCATTCCGTATAAATGTTCGTGGATTTCTCCCACGCGGCGGTGGAATGCTGCTTGAATTTGGGCTCAAATCTAGCAAAGCAACTTAACTCCAGCACGGTCGAAATCAACATAGCGTAGAAAGTCTGGCGGCGGCACTCCCATTGGCCATCGAGGTTTAGCACCGGAGCTGTTGATATAAGCTTATATCCCGGCCTTGACTTCGGCCTTTTCCCTTTCCCAGCTGGTGTGGTTGTCCTTGCCCTTTCGTCATAGCTCCGCGCCGACGGACAGCAAAGAATTGCTGGGAACCTCTCCACCGCCAAAACAGTCGACACAACAACTCTGCAAAAACCCTCGCTCTCGTTTCCTTACCAGGCCGGACTTATACCTCAAGAAAAAAAAAAAAAGAAGACTTCTTACCTTCGGAGGCTCATTGGATAGAGTTGGAGAGCGAGAAGCTTAGCTGACGGGAACAAAAGAAAGGTTAATTAAGCTTTTCGTTTCTTTACAGTCACGATGACCTCAGGCGAACCTCAACAGGTCCAGGTGTCCGGGTCTGGTCCTACTCCTGTAGACATCATGGCCGGTGTCGACGGAACCGATCCCTCCAAGGCGCCCGAGAAGCTGGGCTTATCTGGCACCGTTATCATTGCTACGGCGATTATGCCCTACAAGTTCTCGTTCGGCAAAGGTGAATGGGTACGTATTCCACCTCATGTGGGGCTCTGATGTAGAAGGAGAGGCAGAGAGAGAAGGAGAGAAGCTAATTAACTCTTCAATGGTATAGGAAATCAGCGAACGAAGAGGGAACTCCGCTCTCAATTCGTCGTTCGGCTATCTCGCGTCCGGTACCTCCTGGAATACCGTCATAGTAGGCTGGCCTGGGGAAGTCAGTCAGTCCGTCGGCAAAAGGGACGTGCAGAAGGAACATCAGCAGGCCGCCGGTGGTGCTTCTACGGCTCCCGTTCAGGCTGTGACGGCTTCGAGCTATCAGCAGCATTCGGCAGAGCTGGAGCAGGATGTAGTGATATCGAAGCAGGATCGGGTGAGCTTGGAGGAGCAGCTCTCGCGTGAGGGAAATGAACTGGGTGAGAAAATCATTCCTGTATGGGTCGCCGGTGACAAGGATGGGGACATCAAGAATGGGGATGTGGTGCTGAAGGATCAGAATCGCTGGGTGGACTTCGCACAGAGAGGTATGTATACAGGCCCGATATTCCTCCGTGAGGATTGAAGGGCTAACATTGGGAAAATAGAAATATGGCCTACCTTCCACTACCTGCTACGGGAACCCACCGATGGACGGAAGGAGAGAACGTGGTGGGCGGATTACATCAAGTTCAACCAGGCCTTTGCGGACAAGATCGTGGAAGTCTATAAGCCCGGCGACATCATCTGGATTCACGACTACCAATTGATGCTCGTCCCTAGCATGCTCCGGCAGAAGCTGTCCAGCGCATACATTGCCTTTTTCTTGCACAGCCCATTCCCGAGTTCCGAGTTCTTCAGGTGCATGACAAGTACGACCAGTCTCGTTCATGAATCTTGAGAGGCGTCGCTAATTTTTTGAATTATAGAGAGGAAGGAGCTTCTAGCGGGTGTCCTCGGTGCTAATCAGCTGGGTTTCCAATCCTACGCTTACGCAAAACACTTCATCTCGTCGTGCACCCGAGTTCTCGGGTTCGAATCGTCGGGCAATGGCGTGGATGCCTACGGCGCCCACGTCGCTGTCGATGTTTTCCCCATCGGTATTGACGCCGCCAAGGTCGACAAGGACTCTCACAATGCCAACATCGATGAGAAGATGCAGGCAATTCGCGAACTAGCTGCCGGCAAGAAAATAATCGTTGGTCGTGACCGCCTAGACTCAGTCCGCGGAGTGGTGCAGAAACTCCGAGCCTTTGAGATGTTCCTCGAACTTTACCCGGAATGGAGAGATAAGGTTATCCTGATCCAAGTTACCTCTCCCAGTGTGTCCGAAGGCCCTAAAGTCGAACACCAAGTCTCCGAGCTGGTTGCACATATTAATGGAACCTACGGCTCGATTCACTTCTCACCCGTTCAACATTTCCCCCAGTATCTCAGCCAGGATGAATACTACGCTCTCCTCCGTGTGGCAGACCTAGGTCTTATTACTTCGGTCAGAGACGGCATGAATACCACATCTCTCGAGTACGTCGTCTGCCAAAAGGAAACCTACGGCCCTGTCATCCTCTCCGAGTTCACTGGTACCGCTGGCAGCCTGAGTGATGCCTTCCAGGTTAACCCGTGGGATTACCGCGGTGTAGCTGAGGCAATCAATACATGTCTCAGTCTGCCAGCCGCGACAAGGAAGGAGCTTCACTCGAAGCTCTACGAGCACGTCACCACCAACAATGTCCAGAACTGGACGAACACCTTCCTCAAAGGTCTCCTCAGAAACCTCGCTAGCCACGATCAAAGCCAAGCCACCCCACCACTCGACCGCCAGGCACTCCTCAATCAGTACAACAAATCCACCCGCCGACTCTTCATGTTCGACTACGACGGCACCCTTACGCCGATCGTTAAGGACCCGCAGGCTGCCATCCCAACCGACAAGATCATCCGCACGATCAAGACGCTTGCTTCGGACCCCCAGAATAACGTCTGGATCGTATCCGGCCGTGACCAAGCGTTCTTGGAGCAGTGGATGGGCGATATCGCGGAATTGGGATTCAGCGCTGAACACGGAAGCTTTGTGAGGCGGCCGCGTGATTCGGAGTGGGTCAATCTTACTGAGAAGTTTGATATGAGCTGGCAGAAGGATGTGTTGGATATCTTCCAGTATTACACTGAGAGGACGCAGGGTGTGTATTTCCCGTTCCGCTGTATATGTTCGTGAAGAGTTATGAAGGCTAACGATGGTATTGAACAGGATCCTTCATCGAACGCAAACGTTGCGCCCTAACCTGGCACTACCGTAGGGCAGACCCAGACTATGGAGCCTTCCAAGCTCGCGAGTGCCAATCCCATCTCGAAAACACGGTTATGCAAAAGTATGACGTCGAAGTCATGACTGGAAAGGCTAATCTTGAGGTCCGCCCCACGTTTGTGAACAAGGGTGAGATTGCGAAGAAGTTGGTGGCGGAGTATCCTGATGATGCTAAGCCGGACTTTGTGCTTTGCTTGGGTGATGATACTACTGATGAGGGTGAGTACTGTTTATATTAGATGGTGTGTTTTGTTGGTATGGGTATAGCTAACGGGGATTTGTGTGTTCTTAATAGACATGTTCCGAGCACTCCGACGGTCTACGCTTCCAGCGGAGCACGTTTTTGCCGTTACTATCGGCGCGAGCACGAAGATGACGCTGGCGAGTTGGCATCTGCAAGAACCGGCTGATGTGATCGATTCCGTCAGGCTGTTGATCGGTGACGTCGACGAGATTCCTGAGACTTCTTCTGGTGACGCTGAGAAAAACGGAACCGAGGAAAGTAAATTATAAAAGAAAAAACGACAAGAGACTCTCCGTGAGAGGAAGGTCAAGGGTTTTTTTTTAATAAGGGTCGGGTACAGGTAGAGGTAGGAATTTGGGATTTTTTTGCTAGGGGAACTGTTGTTGCTTTGCTTCTGACGTTGTTTTGATTGAATATTCTCTTCGTTCGTTCGTTCTGCTGTTCTGTATTTGCTGTTTCTTTTATAGTCAGCGAGTAGTAGCGGATAGCTAGGGAATAAAAGCCTTCGTTTTTGTTTCTGAATGCGGGTTGATTTGATAGGGGGGGTGTGAGATCTGGATTGGCTGCTTGAGTGGTACTGCTGGGGCTCCTAGGTTCATGCGACTATTGGTTGGAGACTCTGGGTGCGTGTTCTCGTAGTTATGAGGCTCGAGGAAACTTTTAACTCGTGAGGAACTCAAGATATTGATCTTTCGGTAGCGGGCAAAGAAATATGGGGAGGCGGAGTTTGAGAATCTCTTATTGGATTTTGAGAGAAAGTGTGTTGTTGTCTATGGTCCATGAGAGTCGAAACGTTCGAAACTGATACTGGCTTGTCACGATAAGACCTTGAATCCCTGCTAGCTGATAGGTCCGTCGGAAATGTTCTCGTATTCGTAATAGTTACATTAGTCATTAAAGTATACATGTGCGTTAAAAAATTGCCTGGTATATATAATCCCCAGTCGTTTATACAATCCCCAAAAACTCCTCAATCAGATCAATCATTCAACCATCTAAGCTAGTTCTCCTCGCCCTCTCTCTTCCCGCCTTTCCCCCATTTCTTCTGCTTCAAAATCTTAGGTCCCTGCAACTTGAAGCAATTCGCGTAGTATGTAACGGTAGAACTCCAATCGCTGAAAATACCCGCGATCTTGATTTTCTTTACCAGAACGTCAAGAACTTCGTACATCTGTCCATCGGTCTTCATTAATTCCGCAATACTGGCGTAGTAGTATTCACCCCTAGCTTGAACCGTACCCAAAGGACCCGATCGTTCGAACGTCCAGGGGATGATGACGAATCCCTCCTTTTTCGCGGCTTTGGCGTACTCCGATGGAACTACCTTTTGAGTCTTTGGGTCGACGGTTAAGAGGTACGGCATCGGTGGGGAGAGGACGTTTACGCCCTTTTTACGGATTGCAGGGAGTTGTGCTGCTGCTGCGGTGGGGTTGCTCGGTGGGTCACCGGACTCGTCGAGGTAGACGGCTTGCTGGCCGAATGTGGTAGGGTATTCTTTGATCCATTGGTATACGTCCGCTGGGAGGAAGGATTGTGGCCATACACGGCTTGGGTCGATTCCTTTCTTTATGAAGGCCTGGATTAGATCGTGGGCGTATTGCTCTTGTGTGTATGGTCCCTTGGTTGTTTGGAACGGCATGGGGACTTGAGGAGGTGGGGTTTTGAGCTCTGGGGTGAATTTGTGGTTTCCGGGGATGGAGTCTACGAGGTCGATGTATGAGTCCAGGGACATTACTTTACCGCATGTTTCGTAGAGTTGGGTGCGCCAGGTTGGTGGGGAGCCTTGGTATTCTAGGGGGGTTGTGGCTTTGGAGTTTGAGGCGTCCATTTTGGAGCAGAGGGACATGTACTCTTCGAGGGTTATGTCGCTGGTGCAGCATAATGCTGATGCTGGGGTGCTGCCGCTGGCGGGGTTGAATGGGACTGTGCACTTTTTTGCGAGTTCGGGGCGGAGGAGGATGTCTGTGGTTGTGTGTAAATCGCATTGAGAATGACGGCAGACGAGTTCACGGTCCTTTGTGAAAGCTACGTCGCATTCTAGGACCCCGGCGCCCATTCGTGCGCCTGCGACGGTGTTTTCGACGGTTTCCTCTGGGATTTGTAGCGTTGCGCCGCCGCGGTGGCCGATTGAGAAGTCGGTTATGGTGAAGGGACCGTTTTGGCAGCGGTTTAGGGCGGATTTTAGGTGGGAGTCTGTCATGTTGTTGACGAGGTAGAAGGGACGGGGGTCGAGGGAGACTTTGTAGTTTCTGTTTAGGGTCCGTGGGGATAATTGGGCTGGGGCGCTGAGGGCGGTGTCTGCCATTATGGCGGCGGTGAGCGCAACTGTGGTGAAGGAGTACTTCATTTTGAAGCGAGAGTGTATAGGGGGTCTATATAGAACGAGGGTGGTGAGGAGGTTGATGTTGTAGCTATAGCTCTACTATCAAAGAATGGTGATACCACTATTTAAAGGGTAACCTGATAGGTAGGTGCTTGTGATCAGGGTAAACTTGTACAGCTATGTAAAGCTGAGGGGGGTACATTCCGTATCCTTATATTTTGAGAGCGATCGGCCGGAGTTTTTATACTCCTCCTCAAAGAAGGAGGTTTGGAGGAGGTAGCCTCCCATATGCAAGTCCAATGCATGGTCCGCGATAAAAGCAGCTTTTGCTTTTTTTCTGCGATATTGTTGTCTGCTTTGGTTGATGAGGATCCGAAAGGTAAGCAACCGATTGATCCGTGGAGCTGTCATCCAATCCAGGGTTTGAGAGGATACCAGGTGCGCGAGCTCAGCCACTCAGATATCATCGTCCTGTTCGTGCATGGTTAAGCTATCTCCAGCGGTGATCGGAAGGGTACTTACCGTCCGGTTCCAGTGTAACAAGAATTCCTGGGCGTTCGAAGGTTAATTATGCCCAGGCGAAAAAGTATCAAGCCCGTCGCCGTTGGAAAAAATATATTCAGGGATATGTGGTTGAGTGCACCTTCCGGACCTGATGTCAGGGCTGCCCCCCACATCCTTGTTCGGTTTATCGGTTGGCTGTTGGACAGGGATGCTTCGGACTTCCTGCCTGACAAGTTCGTGGACTTCCATTTGCTCACCCCACGTGTTTGGAAGCAGTATCATTTTTGGAGAATGATTGATTGCATGTGCATGCCTTTGCATTTTGCACTTCTTGATCGTCGCATTCCAGGGATCTCGGACGTCGGAGCTGGGAGGTAGCTTAGGCAGCTAACATAGCTCGTTCTGTTGTAGGGCATGCATGCGCCGTGCATCGAAAGTCGGCATGTCGTTTTTTATGCGGGACGGCGCCCTCGTCCCACAAGGCCAATGCGAAGCAGTAAACGAGACGTCTAGACTCGATAAGCGTTCCAAGTTGCGGGCTTGTCCGTAACGTAACCACTTCGATTTCGCAGTTAGAAAACCGGCATAGGATAGGCGGGCCTTTGAGAAAAAGGGTATCTACAAATAAGACATCGTTCCCGTTGAACGTGTCGCTTGTGTTTCAGTGGTTCCTTGCATAAAGGGCGAACGAGATGGAGAAAGGCGATACATCTTTGTTTCTGCATGATGGGCCGGGATCAGGGACCAGGGTCAGTCCATGACGTCTGCGAAAGAAGAAGGTGGGTAGGTTGTGGTTACCTAGAACATTCTGATATCGGACTTGATAGTTGGAGCTGTATAAATGAAACGGATTGAATCCTTTATGATAAAAGGCTATCCTTCGGCTTCTTGGTGGTGTTCATGGAGTGTTAATTCGGTTTTCTGTGGTTGCTCAGAGGTTGGAAGATTCGAGTTTATGCGAAGCACGTATACATACAGCCCGCGGAGCTGAAGTAACTGGAGGCGATGCTAAAAGATCGGAAGCCCAAATAAACCGATCGATAGAGAGTTTGAGCATTGCGGCCAGCTCCGCGCGTCGGTATCAAATGTGTGCGCGTGTTGATATTGCAAGCCTTCAATTGGCGCCGGGACCCTCGAATCCGGAGACTTGCCGTCGGTAGGCCTACAACACGCTTTTTACAACAATTGATGAATCCACTCGGTCAATCCGACGTACGTATATTATGCATTTCCCCAGCGTCGACGCCGAAGCCCTTCCGGGACAAAGTACTTTTGCAAATAGCCTATAACCGTGACCTCACCATCATGCGATTCAAGCTTTTTTCACAAGAAATTTACCCCACGTCTACCTAATCACATTCACCCGCATCGTGCATCCGTATATGCATCGTGGATGCATTCCCCGCTGCACACCCCTGTCCGCACAAGCGAGTCTGCAAAAAGTTTATAGTAATCTTCGAATCAGCGACAGAGTGAGGTCTATTAAGGCTCCGTCGCCAATAGTCTCTCCCCCGTGGCAGTGCATTATCGATGTAAATGGTCCGGCTGCGCCGACGTCTCTGAAATTTTACTTGAATAGGGAATTTATCGCCGGAGCCCGAGTGGCGCTATGAATAATCTAGATGTAATCTTAGGAGAACGACGGGGTTCGATTCTAGAATGGATGGATTTCCGAGCACCTGGATATGTCATGGACCGATAGCGATATCGCAAATACATGGGTTGAGGACCCACGTAGACGGTTTAACGGATGTAGCGGTACATCCGGTCCTGTAGATACTTTCACGTGTGAAATCGATTCCGAGAACCCGTTTTAATCTGGGTAACAGTTGAAAGCTACAGTTACACTGAACTACTTGCTTGTGAAAAACGAATGTACAAAAGGCCCAATTTCTCCTGCGTAAAAAGGTATCCGGGAATCAAACCTAACCTCCCTCTAGGTCCCCTGATCCGATTCAGATTCTGAAGGAGTGCTAAGCCGCCAAATGTATCCACACCCATAGGTCAAATCTATCGTCTAGTCTCAAGTACTTCCACGCAGCTTCTACATCGATGGAGATCTCCCCTGCGCCTTGATCTTGTGCGACATTCCAGAACCTTTCGGGCACGTCCTGTCCACCAAGCGTAACCTGTCTGATCTTGCCGAAGCGATTCGGTGTGGGGTATCTTACGTAGATGCCTAATGATTGATGTTAGGATCTATATATGCAAATATATTTCGTGACCAAATCTTAAATTTATCGAGCCTTTAACTTACCAAAAACACCCAGCGCCTTCAACTCAGCACCAACCTTAATGGTAGAGTTCCCGCCCGTGATCTTGATATCTCGCATCCCCGCAGCTCCCGAAATCTGCTCGAGCAATCCAAGCGCAGCGACCAAAACTTCCGTCCGCCCACCATCGAGCCTAATTGGCACGAAGGGGGAAATCGAAGATGCATTCCAGTCGCCTTTTCCTAACGTCATCTTCAAGTATCCTGTATCGTTGACCACATGTACTTTCTGAGTATTATGCGAGAATACTGCGAATTCCCTGGCCACGTGTGTCTCTCCACCTAGGGTAGTAACGAAGTTATCTCCCACGATCTTCTTCATTGAAATTATATCCGTCCTTGGTTGTCCACCGTCAAGGTTGAATGTGCCGAGAAGCTGGATGTTGTAACCGGCCACACTCGTTGTACTCATGATTTGTGCCGATTTTTTATCATCAAACTTCGAAAAGAATTCCGTGCTTTGCGCTTTGCCCGAGGGTCTGAGTGTTATCAGGTCTCCATATATATTCCTTGCTGTGACTTTCTTAACGATGCTAATATCATGTCTGCCCACGTCGTCTGTGATGTAGACTGGTCCGCCGGAGATACATCGCGCAGCGGCATGATACCCCGACCATTCGTGAAGCGTTTGGAACATATCCCAGTCGGGGGTGACATTGAACCTCGAATTTAGGAGCGCATTGTGCGCGTTGGCGAAGATATGCCATGGATGGCTGTTCGGTGTGTGCGGGAAGAAGTCATCTGAGTTCCTCAGGGTGAATTTTGGAAGCGAAGGGGAAAGATGGTTCGTGAATATTATCTGTGGGACTAGTGACATGCAAGAGATTGCACGAGTGCCGAAGTACTTGGATGCAGCGTTACGCCAGGCGGAAAGGTACGCTGGGAAGAGTTCTCCTTTGTCGGCTGAGGGGAGACGCTCATCGAGAAGACATTGAGTGTCGGCTTTCACGGCGGTGATGCCTTGGTTCGAGAGGAACTTGTAAAAATCGTCGTAGAACCGGGCGACGTCTGACTTGTCCACCACATAAATGTTACCGTTTCCAATTTTTCTTAACCTGTAGTTTCTTGAAATCCAGCCGGTAGGGCTGATACCGTTCCAGTAGCCGAGTATTCCGTGCCAAACAGCGACGTGCTTTACGCCTCTATTGTTCCGTTTGATGTCCTCTACCAGTCCCTTCAGACCCCGAGGGAAAGCGTTCTTGTCAGCCTCGAAGTCCGTCCATCGGTGGCCGAATGAGTCTCGACCGTTGTTATCTAGTGATTGCCAGTTATCGTCAATGATAACGGTTTGAACCTCGATTTTCGAATCGTAGAGATCGTTGACGGCGTTCACGATACGTTTGTCCGTTAGTTCTCTTCCCAATGAATTCCATGTACAGTACTTCAAAGCATCACTCCATGGGTCATCCTCATCTCTATATTCCACTGTTTCATCCACATCAATGATTCTTCCGTCGCTCGCAATTCTCTTTGCCCAATAAACCGCCTCGTCGACTGCTTCCTCGATCTTTGGAGCGACGACAATGATAATTTTCCCCTCGACCCTGGCAGCACTATCATTTCTTCCAACGGCGATAACCGAAGTTTCCCAGCTTTTCTGCGATCCTTTCAAATAAACTGTTTTGTCTGCGGTGCTGACCGGTAAGAAAAGTACCACATCACCAGTGTATGTCAAAAACGCCGCCATGATGGCTTCACGGGGCGGGTTGAAACCTTCGTATCTACGATGATCGCGGCCGTCGGAGTGATGGGGTTGGACCCACGCTGTTCCATGCTTTATAGTGGCGAAGTACGAGATTATGGTGTTCTCTAAGGGGACTGCGAGGGCGGCTTCGGCGTACCCTGGGTCACGAGATGAGCGTGATACGGGTATTGGAAGTGTATAGATCCATGTTTGTGCCGCTGCGGATGGGGTGCTATCCATGGATCTCTGAATTTTCTGGATAGTAACTGGATCGGTACCGTCTTGTGGCGGGGGTAAAGTAAAATAGTTTTCGATCCCGCGAGGACTTGGCGTGTCGACGAGGAAGTTATTGTCCATGTTCGGGGTAGGGACCTTTGGATGAAAGATTATGACGCCGTCGCTGGTTTGGTATTCGGAGTTTACCCATTTTTTGGAGGTATCGCCGGGATATAGATAGTTTATTGTGAAAGATACGGGTTGACGGGGTGTGGGGGCGTGGAGTGTGTGTTTGAAATATAGGGAATGGGAATCGGTTATTGAAATCTGTAAATGAGATTGAAAATTAGTTAATTGGTGCTAAAGAGCCGAGATAGGAACCTAGCTATAAAATAGAGCCATCAAGCGGCCGTTGCGTGTATATTGCAATATCGGTGCGGAGGGGCCCGGGCATGGACTCCAAAATATAGCAAGCGACCTGTAAAAGGGCCCATGTGCCACGCAGTGTAACCATGATGTAACTGGCTTCCAGGCAGTGGAATCAAAAGAAATACTGGCTAGCAGGTATATACCGATGTAATGCAAAACTAATCGTGGGAAATAACAAATACGAGAACAAACTCACAACTTCTGGCTTCTCCTCTTCTGACCTCGCAGCCACCATTATCTCCTCCCTCCATCCATCTCTTGTCCCATTATTATGCCATATTCCGCAAATTAGACCCGGGTTGTCGAAAATTGCGCTCTCTATCTCCGAACCTTCAAGATCGATACAAACTATGATTTCAACCTTTCCGCCGGCGGAGGGATTGTTAGCATCTCTTTCCAACACAGCACCAGATTGGGAATTATGTGTTGGAAATGTGGTATTTTTGCCATACCTCATCACCGTCGATGACGGTGGTTCTAGCGAGTGGTGGGTATGATGATAGTTTCATCTTAGATGGCCGTATGGCTATAAGGTGTCTCTTTTACTCCTAGGGAATCTACGGTGTCGGTTCGGCGGGATACGTGTGAATATGCGAACGGTTTCGATAACTTTGACTGGATTGCTAACTTGTGTTGCTCGTGGGAGTTTATGGACTGGTTTCGGTAGAGCTGCAGCGAGATATATGTACGGCTGGTGGATCAGCACATGATATTTGATCCTAAGTATTATGATGAAGATGTGGATTTAGCATACATCAAGAGTCTCGGGTTTCTGGGGTAGGGCTCGTATTTAAATACAGGCCGCAAGCACCGGAAAAACATGCGACGGCGCACAGTTTCGAGCGTTGGTAACGTTTCCAACGTTTCCCCGCGGCACCATTAGATTATCGAATCGGATCACAAGGTCCTGGCCACGAGATCCTAGCGTGACGGCACGTCGAACCCATGCAGGTACAATTGGGTGAAAGAATTATTGTCATTTGAGAACCTGACGACAATATTATTAATTAACATCCTACCTCCAACCACTTTCGAACGAAAAACGTGAAAATCTGAGAACAAAATCTTTACTATATTTCTAATATATCTTCTTAAAACTAAATTATTTGGTAAAGATTTGGTAAGAATTTATTATCACAAAGTCGCGATTGTAAGTTGAGGTTGCGACAACAATTTTTTCACCGAATTTGTACATGAACATTCGGGCGCCCTACAGAATCAGGTATGGGATGACTATCCAAAAATAAAAAATAAAATTACACTCACATACAATTTGTTTAAAAAACTCCTCCACTTCTACCAAACTTCCTAAATTCCACCTGCCGTAATCCTCCAGCCCAAACTTATTCTCAAAACATATCCAGACTTTCGTTGTAAAACACAAGATCCTCATCGACATCAAGAAATAAACACGACCTACCAATATAATCTCTATACATGCCTTTATGATACTTCCTAGGATCAAGGCCATCCGTGAATATAAAAGCAACGGGAAAACCAAGAGAACATCGAAACGTCTTAACACGAGAAAGACGAATGTCAACCGTATCCTCGCACTTGAGAAACCTAATCATAGTATATTTATTGTGAGCCTCACTTCCACCACGCCCACCGGGCTTGATGTTATCACAAACAATGATGGCCCCATCAGGAACGCGAGCCAACTCTTCCACGCTGTCCGTAAAATTCCCGTGCACATTCACAACCTGTGAATTCAAACTCGCAATCCAGTTGCGCGACTTACTTCCACTCCTTTCCATCAAAATGATACTCAACGGTCCACCCCTAACCCTTTTCCAAACGTCATACTTTTGCTTCCACATCAGGAATGCTTCCTCGCATCCCAAACCTTCTTTGCAGAAATAAACCTTTGTTGTGTATCCCCTGCGACGCTCGCCGCTAAAGCTCGCCCGTGCTTTCGCTTTCCTCGTGCTCACTCCGCTGCTTCCTGTCCTCCTCACAGCCTTCTGCTGCTCCCGCTGCACTGCTTCGTCTTGCAGAGCACCACCTCGGTCTCCATCCACCTCATCATCATTCTGATCCATATTAACCGCACCAACAAATTCACTATCCGATCCTCCATAACCCTCTGACTCCATTTTTCATAGAATAAATCCGCTGACACCGATCCCGATACCGCCGCTTCTACAGAAAACCCGTCCAAGATGCGTTGTCCGAAGAATATTTACAAGTCTAAATTCCCAACTTCCCCTTCATTGGAATTCCTGGGATCAAATATAGATCTTGCCCATGAGGGGTAACGCCATTTGAGGGAAAAAACTAACACCTACCCATCTCGGGTACCATGAACAAACCTTGCAGCTTGTTGTCAACCGAAATGTACCCTCACACGAATCGGTACTATGCAGGTAAAATGGGTCCACCATACAAAATCGTATGCTGCACAAAAAGAGTGCTGGAGCGGACCCAACAGGGGGTGCCAGGTAGCGTACCGGTACAGCCTTCTCGCAGGTACTTCCCGAAGGGACCCACCCCTCCTGCTCTCCTTAGGGAGCGACCACCCCTGGATTGGTCAGGGCACCCGTCGCTTAAGAGCCGACCAAGTATCCTCCCTGAAGGGCCCCTCCATCGGTTACCTCCAGAGTCCGGACCATATAAGTCATACAAAAAGTAGGTCAATATATGCAATATCTTAACTCGAGAATATAAAAGGTGCTCCTGGCTAGGCTCCTCTCGCGATCTTGACGTATCCCCATAGATCTCCCCATGGAATTTTGGATCACGTGCAACGGTAGGTTCAACTGTCGCGGTGGTCAAATTTGCTATCAAACATCTTTCTTCATTCCCACTCTATTAACTACCTAGCTATTGGGCTAGCTATTATACGTCACAGGATATCTCGAATATACTAGCCTATTTTACCATGGCCACCGACGGATGAAACGTATAGCTCGTACCACAAAATTCCAAATACGCTTCCGAAATGCTCTCCAAGTCGAGTCCTGGGTTCAGTCCGGCTTTCATTGTGACTGTCCAAGTAGTTAGAGGCCCTATCGGTGCCCGTACGTCTGTTTGGTCGAGTTTGCTTCTGACATCGCTGGCGAGTTGATCTGCCTCGCTATGAACAATCCGCTTCATGAAATCGGAGGTGGAGTGGACGTTTTCCCAGTAAGACCCGAACGCCATTATAGACATTGAGTGATCAAAAGTGTATGATGTGTTCATGGGGCTCACAATCTTCTCTCTGCCACCATGAGTGATGCCGACTTTGAACATATTCTGGGCGTTCTCGGATCCCTGATTTGCACGGAGCCCTGGGACCCAGAACCGGACTCGATTCGCGCGTACGTTAGATTTCCCTGAAAATGGATGCTCATTTAGTTCCGATGGTGAAAATGCCTTTCCTTCTAAAGTTTTGATAGTCGTTGTGTAAATCTTCCGTGGTGTCGAGGGGTTAGCGGGGTCATGGATAAGGATTGGAGTTTTTAGCGTTTTGGGCTCTGAGTCGCTGAGCTTATATTCTTGGTCGGAAAGTTAAAAGGGTGTTAGTTTTTTTCTGACAGTTTTGAAATTTTTATACTCGTAAGGATTGTTTTGAACATACTTAAGTATTTTGGAGGATTTGCTTTGTTGAATTTTATCCTATCGGCAATATGCTTGATTCCGCAAACATAAGAATGTGGAAGCGCCGTTTCGTTTGGCTCGATCCTTTACCCCGCTCTTGATGCGACTCATGATCAGTTTCGCAAGGAAGCACGGTGAGGAGTTTTTAGAAGACGATCATCTTAACCAATCTAATAAACACTCATAAGGTAGCGTCTTCACTCTTTAACGTATGTTTAGTTCGGACTCCGCTGAGTAGAATATTTAGCGCGATGGATGGATTTTCGGTAGATGAGCACGGAGTCGTCAGCAATGGGGCGGGTGAAAGCGCTATCATGACAAACACCGCCGTGTGGGCGCCCTCCGATGAAAATGCATTCAACAAAGCCCGTCGTGCGAAATTTTTTACACGGATAGGGACCAGACATTCCCCGTATGAGCTTAGAGCTGCACTAGACGCTACTCCTACTGTCAAGCAAAGTTTCTGCCTGTCGGTAGTCAACGTGTTGCTGATTTTTTCGGCCAAGAAAGCACAGCACACAACAGATGTATCAACCGTTCTTCAGATGTTGAGTGATAGGTCAATGAGAGCGGACCCAAGAGATTGCATCTGGGAGGTTAAGAAGTCGACTGACGCTGGAGTCAAGCTGGAGCAAGTTGGAGAGCACAAAGTCTATCTTGTTGTTAATACAGGTGTTCCTTAAAGGCAAATATTGGGAGGTTATATTATCGGTAACCACTAGCGCTAGTGGTGTTTTTGCGTAGGACTCTCAAGATGTTACACCACATTCATGATCTCGGCCTTCAAATACCATTAATTTTGGCATTGTATCTCGTAATCATTACACTAGGTAAATTTGGCGCTGTTAAACCCTTTTATATAGGTACGGTTGGTTAGTATGATTGTATTTTGGTGGGCAAGTTGCTGTAGGAGGCCTCGTTTGCACATTTTGTAAGCCAAAGTGTTGGAAGGTTGGCCATGCAATTAAAGTCAAATCAATGGCAGTGGTGATTAGGTTAATTGACCGAGATGGGGGAGGGTTAGAAGTGTTCGGGATCAGGAAAGTAAGGACTATATAATAAGATTCCTTATATAGTCTCTTAGTGTGGTATTTATATTCCAAAGCCCTATTACCACTAACTACGGACTACTCGGATGCACTGAGAAGCGAGAATATCGATTCCAGGGAGCTTCTCGATTTTTTTTTGGCATGCAAGCCAGTTAGCTAACCAGCCTATGGCATGATCATGATTGAACTCGGAGTTGCATAATGAGTACATCTATGTGGCGCCATTATAATATCCTGAATTGCATTGTTGCATAAAAGAGAACTGCAAGTCGAATCTCAGCTATTCCTGTCTGCGGTTTTACCGTGACCCTGGCTTTCAAATTGTACTGTTTTGTATGCCAAAATCCTCGGCCATCCTGGTTCATGGAGTCTCGTGTGCACGTGTGTACCGAAGGGGCTTGGTGGGACAGTTGCTCAGCTATTCCTGTGTGCGGCCGCACTCATGGACTTACCAATTGAGAACGGTTATACGCTACAAAACCGATATCACCCCGCATCGGATTTTCAAATCCTATTCGATAGCAGCTGCAGGCCGTTCGGGCTGAGCCAAGGTCGGGCTTGATGGTGATATATCAGAGAACGGGAACTGGATATCGGAAGGTTAGGTTTCCAGCTTTAACTTTATGCTTGAGTACCTAGATCTAGTTCAGTTCTAGCGCACGCAATGTCTGATTCTGTTTATGCTCGAGAAAAATATAATTAAGGGTATTGAATAGTCTTGTGTATAGTTATACAGAGCCCGTGTAAAGTATAATAAGGCTTAGCGGGGTCCTAATATATATACTAGGACCCCCCCCAAAAAAAAAAAAAAAAAAAAGGGTATGAATTCTTATCGAACGTGTAGCTCAAATCCACAAGAGCTTATTGCAGATTTCAACAAGCCTATCCATGAGGTTCTACCTCGACTTATCCTTTCCCACAGTCTCAAACGCAACACTCTCTCCCATTTCATCGTCCGCCTCCAAGCCGCTTTCTAGTCCCTCAACTTCGCCGGGTGCTATTCCTTCCTGCCTATCGTTACCGTCAACTTCCATTAGAGTGTTCTCGTGGGTGTCCCGTGCTTCTGGCTGTTCGTTACCTTTGTCCGCTTCATCGTTTGATTCGGAGATATACTCCGACGATTTGAACTGCTTCCTTGGAGATTTTTTTGATTCTGCCTTCTTTGTCTTCTTTGGTTGTTTTGCGAAGGGGTTTCCGGGTGAGTGGACTGGTTTGTCGGCCATGTTAGACTTCTGAGATGGGGAATTTGGGGTTGGCGTGGCTCCAGCCGCCGTTTCGGTGTAGACTGAATCGGCCTGCTGCTCCGCTTGTTTGCCAGCCTGCTTCCTTTGGCGACCTTTGGCTTTCTCCGCCGTCGGTGGTGGTCCTGCGGGGCTAGCCGTTCCAACCGGAGGTCGATACCTCTTGTTCTTTATCATCGCCGGTAATTCGGACAATTCTTCTAACTGTGCACCGACGAAGGCTCTGAGGTCTTTCTTCTGAGGATTATAGTCCTTCATGTACTTGTGAAAGCCTGCTTTGAACTGCTCGGCGGTGAAGTGTTTGACGGTGTCCATTTCGGCTATTTTATTCCAGTCGATGGAGGCGAGGCAGTCGTAGCCTTGGACTGATAGTCTATATAGAGTTGTAAACTGTGTGAGTATAGTCTTTAGTGGTATTAATCTGGTTGGGTGGGCTTACCCTCGTAATACGTAAAGGTAATCACCCGGTAGCATTTTCTTAGCTTCTGCAGCCGCGGGGGAAGGAATGGCCTCCTCCTCGGTTGCTTGCTTTTTCCCCTTCTTGACGCTTCTCGCTTTTTTTGGAGTTTGGTCGTCATTCTTATAGCCGGCTTTGCTTCTCTTCACGCTTCCGTATTCCAAACCGGTAGCCATCTTATCCCACAGCAGCTTGCCTCTCCACAAGCACTGCATTCTACTTCTGGTATGGCCCATACGTTCGCTGACAATCGTCCAATCGATCTCTTCCCTGTGGTATCCCTTCTCGTCCTCTAACCTAGCCGCTCTCTGCTCTTCATTTTCACCTTCTACTTCCTTCATTACAAGGGTTCCATTCTCCTCATGATGTGCAACAAGCGTGGTAAGCATCTCATCAAGGATATTTGCGAGTTGCAGTGATTCATCCGCCTCCCAAGCATGCTTTTTACGTTTCTCGCCGCAGACAAGATAGTTCTTCCATCTGTCACGGCAGTCCTCAGGCATACGATGGATGATGTTACCGATAACACTCCACTTCGGTCCCTTTTGAGCAACTAGATCACGTAATTCATCGTCCTGCTCTTGAGTCCAGTGTCCACGGTCTTCGAAGTCATGGTACATCCGTTTGACGTGGTTGTGGAGACTATACCTGGAACGGAGAGGGATGTTTGTCATTAGAATGTTCCAGAAGTCAGTTTTGTGGCGTTCGTTGTTCCAGAGGATTTTGACGAAGCCTGAGCGGTTGAGAGGTGGTACTTGGAGTTGGCAGTAGCGTTGGACTACTTGACGGATGAGGGCGTCTTCGGCGGGTGTGTATGCTCCTCTGTCGTAGACTGGAGGGGCGGGAGGTGGGCCGATCCCCTTGGAGTTGGTGTGAGAGCCGTCGGTGGCGGTTGGGATGATTACTGGTGGTGTGTTTATGTTGTCTGCTTCTCTGGGGTAGGTACGGTGTGATGAGAATTCCTCCCCAGAGGCTTTGGAGGATATACGCTGTTTGCTTTCTTTGGTGACTGATGCTGGTTCTGGGTCGGATTGTGGTTTCTTGCGAGACCTCCTTCTCTTTTCTTTTGTGGTATCTTCTTCAGGGCGGTTTACTTCGATTTCGACGGTTACCGTCTCCGGCTGAGGCTCCCCGTCCTCCTCCGGGACAGGTAGCGGCTCATCTTCTGTGGTCGCATCCTTCTTCTTTCTCTTGTTTCGGGATTTTCGGCCCTTCTTGGTGTTTCCTGTTTCCTGTCCGACACCACCGGCGACAGCCTCTGGTTCTTGTTCTTCGGCTTCACCGGTGACGGCCTCTGGCTCTTGTTCTCCGGTTTCGGCTTCAGGTTGAGCCTCCTCTTCACGAACCGCTTTCTTGGTCTTCTTATTCCCCTTCGGAACCTCTATGTTAGAGATATCCGCCTCCACCCACGTTCCATTAAAAAGAACGCCGGGGACATCACCGAACCATCTAACCCCCGGTATCTCCGGATGAGAGTCCGACTCCGATGGGTCCTCAACTTCATTAATAGGCGTGAACCCATTAACGACAACCTCTTCTCCTCCCTTCCGCGCGTTCTTCCGATTCTTTCTCGGTTTCTTCGCCTTCTTCTCGCTCAATTCGAGATCACTCTTTCTTCGCTTCCTCTTAATGCCAGTTTCGGCATTAGATACATCAGCCATCATTCCCTCTTCTTCCTCCGTCTCAGGGACGTCTTCGAGTTGTTCCGCTGTAACTGGAACCTCGACGATTGATACTGAACTCTCCTTGGAGGACTTTTTGTTTTTCTTCCGTTTAGAACCAGGGCTGCTGTTGATTCGTTCTTCTGAGCCTCCGTCGTACCTGGGGGTACTGAGACGTTGAGATGGGCTTGACATGTTCGGTTGACGAGCAGTGGGTGTAGGAGAAGCTTCCGGTTCGGGTTCGAGCTGTGATTGGGATGCTTTTTGAGGGGTGGAAGAGACGTAGTTCCAGATGGATCGTAGCATACCAGGAGAAGAAGAAGGATGAATTGCTGCTCGTATATATTATATTCGCCTAGACGGTCATTGAGGTTTACAGTCGTTGTATTTTGTGCGTTGGGTTCTCGTGAAACGGGTAAGAATTGCCGAAAGAGGAGGGTTGAGACGCGTGGTTTTTGGTTCCTCGTGGTCGCGCGACTTGGAAAATGTGTTTGCGACACGAAGGATGGATGAAGTATTGGAGAGCTTTGAACCCGGTTCTGTCGTGATGGCGATGGTAAGGTTGTCGTGGGGTTTGGAGGGAGGTGGTGCAGGAAGAGGGTAAGTTCAAAATTTTTTTTGGCTGAGATAGGGTTTTTTTTTCTGCCCCGACAACACACAAATGAAAGCGGGAGCGCGTTGACTTTGTTGCACTTTGCAACTGGCTGCAGGCTCGTAACCCGACAAACTGTCCGCTGACTGGACTTGACTCAGTTCCCAGGCGAATATACAAGTATCGGAGCGCTTTCTTTTCCAAAGAGAGCGTGAGGGCAATCTAATCTTTATCCATCGGGTTATTTATTCCTTTTCACTAACATACTACCTAGGTAGTTAGTCTACCGACTTTATCAAGTAAACGCATAATATTATCAGACTTCAAATAGTCTGCTTACGAGACCAGGGAAACGAGCAGCCTTGGTATTAACCGGTTCCCTGAGCCCTTCTTAACGGTCAGCCGCTGTGCTGGACAACAAAAGGACTCTGTCAAGCATGTTGTTGTATATATATAGAGAGACATACTATCATTACTCATCATCAATCCACTAGACGTACCGTCTACAGTCCTTCAGTATACCTATACCTCTACCTCTACCTCGTACCCGTCGATAAGTTGTAGTGACGTGGTGAGCCTATTGAAGCCGCATGCTCCAGGCCACAGACTCCGCTAGATCTTAAACTTCCCTACAACTTTTATACTAGCACATCCTCATCAATATCTTGGAATCTTCATGCATAATGATATTATATTACCTATCCTAGTAACCTCGTAGTCATAACCTCTATCACATTAATCAACCCCCCATTTTTTTGATCCCTCCTCATACACACAACCGTAAGAACATAATCCAAGAAAAACCAATGCAAAGGAAAAGACGCATACCCGCACCGCAACAATGCCCAAAAAAACCGATCAAAATGATGCATCTACCCAGAGCACATCATACAAGCCTCCTTATTCTCAATACTACACTGCAAAACCTTCTGCGCATAGATGTCTCCCTCTCGATCCTCACTCTCCCCAGCATCATCCTCCAACTGCAACACAGCCAGTTTCTTCCCAACCTCCTCTTCCCCGTGCGGTCCAGCCGGAGGACTCGTGCTCAGCAATTTTGGTGACTCACCTTCGTCTTGATCCGCCTTGAATGGTTCTTTGGGTGTTTGGATTAATCCTGTCCCTGAGACTGGGGTGGTAGCGGATGAGGTGGCGGCTTCGACGGTTCCCGGGGTGGGGGCTATCCCAGCGCCGTTGATGGATGTCTTACTCTCCATCATCGGTCTCGGAACACCCGCGCGAGCGGAGGAAGAAGAGGACGAAGAGCCGTTGATGGGTCCCTGATACAATCCCAAATTTCTCTTCGTGGTTCTCTGTGTCGCGACCGCGGTATCTTCAATCTTCAACGCCTCCTGATCAACGGTGAACTGAATAGCAGCCGAGGCAGCCATAGTCCTGAGATAATACATTCCGGTCTTAAGACCCTTCTTCCATCCGTAAAAGTGCATGGATGTGAGCTTTCCCATCGTCGGGTCTTTGATGTGGATGTTTAGAGACTGGCTTTGATCGATAAACGCGGCACGGTCGGCGGCAAGGTCGATGACTACCTTCTGTGAGATCTCCCAGACGGTTTTGTAGAGCGATTTGATGTCTGCGGGGATGTTGGGGACGTTTTGGATGCTGCCGCCGTCGGCGATGATGCGGTTTTTCATGTTGTCGCTCCAGAGGCCCATGTCGACTAGGTCGCGGAGGAGCCAGGGGTTGACGACTTGGAACTCGCCGGCGAGAACGCGGCGGGAGTAGATATTCCTAATACTTCATTAGCTTGCATGCCACTGTATATATGGGTTACGGATTCACATACGAAGTGTACGGCTCGAAGCACTCGTTAAAGCCGAGAATCTGACTGGTGGAGGCGGTGGGCATGGGGGCGACGAGCAAGCTGTTCCTCATCCCGTGCTTCGCGATCTTGGCCTTGAGCTCGTCCCAATCCCAGAGATCTGTGGGGGTGACTCCCCAGAGGTCGTACTGGAGCTGTCCCTGGCTGGCCGGGGATCCCTCCCAAGACTCATACGGACCGTGCTCCTGTGCCAACTCGGCGGATGCTTCGGCGGCGCCGTGGTAGATGGTTTCAAAGATCTGCTTGTTGAGGTAGCGGGCCTCCGGGGAATCGAAGGGCATTCGAAGAGCGAGGAAGGCGTCCGCGAGGCCCTGAACGCCGACGGCGATGGGGCGGTGGCGGAAGTTGGAGCGTCTGGCCTCTTCAACGGGGTAGTAGTTGACGTCAATGATCTTGTTCAAATTCCTGGTGATGACCTTAGTGACCTCGTGCAGTTTCTGGAAATCGTATTCATTTCGAACAACGTCCACGAACGTGGGTAGAGCGATCGAGGCTAAATTGCAGACGGCGACCTCGTCGGGGGCGCTGTACTCAACGATCTCAGTGCACAGGTTGGAGCTCTTGATGATGCCCAGGTTCTTCTGGTTGCTCTTTCTGTTGCAGGCGTCCTTGTACAGCATGAAGGGGTTGCCGGTCTCGGTCTGCGCCTCGAGGATGGCGTACCACAGCTTCTGAGCCTTGACGGTCTTACGGGCCATGCCCTCGACTTTTTCGTATTTCTCGTAGAGAGCTTCGAACTCATCACCGTAACAATCGGCTAAACCGGTCGCTTCGTTGGGGCAGAAGAGGGACCACTCGCCATTGGACTCGACACGCTTCATGAATAGATCCGGGATCCACAGCGCGTAGAAGAGGTCGCGCGCGCGGACCTCCTCCTTGCCGTGGTTCTTCCTCAGGTCCAAAAACTCAAAGACATCGGCGTGCCAGGGCTCCAAATAGATGGCGAAAGCACCGGGGCGCTTGTTGCCGCCCTGATCAACGTATCTAGCGGTGTTGTTGAAGACGCGGAGCATGGGGATCAAACCATTCGAGGTACCGTTAGTACCGGCGATGTAAGAGCCGGTGGCTCTGATGTTGTGGACGTGCAAGCCAATACCGCCCGCGGTCTTGGAGATCAAAGCGCAAGTTTTCAAAGTGTCGTAGATACCCTCGATACTGTCGTCCTTCATCGCGACGAGGAAGCAGGAACTAAGCTGCGCCTGTGGGGTGCCGGCGTTGAAGAGGGTGGGGGAAGCGTGGGTGAAGTACTTGCTGCTCATGAGGTTGTAGGTCTCGATGGCCTTCTCGATGTTCTCGCCGTGGATGCCGACGGCGACACGCATGATCATGTGCTGGGGGCGCTCGGCTACCTTGCCATCGAGGCGGAGGAGGTAGGAGCGCTCGAGGGTCTTGAAGCCGAAGTAGTTGTAGTTGAAGTCCTTGTCGTAGACGATGGCGGAGTTGAGCTCGTCGGCGTGGCGCATGACGGTCTCGTAGGTGCTCTTGGAGATCATGGGGGAGGGGCGTTTGTTCCTCTACTTTGCTATTAGCTAGCTGTACAACCTCCGCATTCGCAATTGAGGGGGGCATACAGGGTTGACGTAGTGGAAGAGGTCGCTGACGACCTGGCTGAACTGCTTCTTGGTCTGCTTGTGGAGATTGGAGACGGCGATGCGGGCGGCGAGGATGGCGTAGTCCGGGTGGGTGACGGTCATGTATGCGGCGGTTTCGGCGGCCTTTCCTCTCATCAGCGCAGTCCATTCCATCGAGTCCGCATCAGTCTACCCGATTGCAGGGGAGGGATTGAGCATACCAAGTTGTCGAGCTCGACGGTGGTGACACCTTGATAGACACCGGCGATGACCTGCGGAAACCGGCGTTAGCTGCGGTCGACATGTTCGGCGTCCAGGCCGTAGCACAGTCTCGAGACCCTGGCAGTGATCTGGTCGGGGTTAGCCCGTGTGTTCTGCGGGGTGGCTCCCTGCCATTGAGGGAGTAGTTTTATATCGATTGGGGGGGTAGCGCACTTTATCGAACTGGACACGCTCTTTGCGTCCGTCTGTGAGAAGAGGGGTTAGCGGGAGCTCGAAGGTTTTGCGATAAGATAAGCTAAAAACGGCCTCAACGCCGGCAGAAAAGAAACAACCACGTGGAGAAGCGAGAGAGGAAGGTAAAAGCAGAAGGGAGAGAGAACTGCGTACCTCTTTTGTAAACATACATGGCGGGCGGTGTATGTTGGAATCTGAGAAGCTAGAGAAGAGGGGATGTCGAGGTCAGCGAGCTGGTGAACAAAGCTTTGAAGAAGGAGGGGTCCAACCTGGATAGAAAAGGTAGAGGACTCTCACTGCAGGTCCTGATCGATGCAATGGGAGGTAGATGATGAAGGGAGAGTGGAACAGAAGAGGAGGAGTGGAGGAGTTGAGGAGGAGAAGAATCTGCTTATAAGACAGCTAGCTGGAATGCTGGGTTAGCTGTGTCGACAGGGATCACGCGTCGGCACGCATATTTACCAACGCGTAAAGTATTTCTCGTTCAACAATGCAACAACGGACAATGACAAAGCATGCTGGGCACTCGGAAGCCGGAAGCTAAGCTTAGTCATAGGCAACCTAGAGCTCCCTTCTCTCTAGATGTCCAAAATGCCCTGTTTTACTGGAAATTTCTATCAAATTTTGGTAATTTAGGTGGGAATTATACGTAAAGCTTCTTATTTCTGGATTACTTTAGCTAGAGAGCTACATATAAAGGAGAGGATTATAAAGTGGTCCCGAGGGCTCAAGAGGGCTTTACGAAGAAGCAGAGGTGGGCAGGCCGGGAGGCAGTAGACTATCTCAAGTTAAGTCTTGATAGAGTTCCTTAGATAGGGTTTATAGATAAATTTTAAATTATCCGATTCTTTGAATGAAAGGTCTTGAGAGAGGCTGGGCTGGGAAACATGAGGCAATCTGGCAAATGGAGCTATACACTACTCTCAACCTTCAAGTTACAAAGAGCGTCTTGTTTCGACAGTATTGCCCTCGATCTAAAATCCTGAAGTTTAAGATGTGAATTTTCATACCAATAATACAATAAACCCGTACGATTATACGATAGTACTATAGATATTCAATCAAGCTTCAGTATCACGTTAATAACACTCCAACCATTTGTATATTGTTCATTGCGAATCTGCCAGGAGGGCAACATCATATAAGATCTTGACCGACGTGCTAATACAACATCTACAAAATACCCGCTAAAAACACTGAAAATTAAAGGGGTTTCTAAGCAACCAACTCCTCAACCACCCTGTTGGGGTTGGAAATAGCCTCTAACACCCCCTCCGGAGACGGCGTCTTCGCCATGGCATCCGGCTTTCGGCCGAATTTCTGGTACATAAAGTCCTTCGTTGTCGGGCCGATGGTCAACAGTTTATATCTCTTCGAAGCGCGGGAGTTTAGGACCTCTAGAGCGGTTGAAGTGCCTGTTGGTGAAAAAAATGTGATCCAGACCGTATCATCTCTTTCTTCTTCCTCCAGTTTTTCCAGGCAGCTCTTAAAATCCCCTTCAAAAGAATCCATAACATCCGTTCTATAAACAACCAACTCCTCAACTCTCACATTCCTCCCTTGTTCTCTAAGTTTTTCGGGAACTCGCGTGGGCAGAACAGTACTATGCGTTTCCCCTGTTAAAAACAGTAAATTCCCGTTACCGTCGCCGGTTATGTAGTGGTTTATTATGAAATCGGAGAGTGCGGCTCCATTGCCCGTTTCCGCGCCCAGCACTTCTGAAAACCCAAGGGATATTAATGCGTTTTTCGTGGCAGGGCCGACGACGTAGGTTGTGGTGGCGAGGAGGGTTTTTATTGGCTCTGGGTGGTCTTCTAGTTCAACAATGCGTTTAGTCGTTGTTCTTTAGCTTTTTGTTTTTGGCTTTATGAGAGGGGAGGGTACCTGATAACTCCGATAAGATGGTGGAAAGGGCTTCGACGGCGCGTTGGGAGGTGATTATTATTCCGCCGAATTTCTCCTCATTTCCATCACTATTTGAGGAAGAGGAGATGGAGTTGAGTATGTGGGATTTTAAAATATCGGCGTTGACCGGGTGATGCTGTAACACCGGGAGGAAGATCGGTGTGTAGTTGTGTGACGACAGGAGGGTGGCGTAGGGGTCTGTTGGCGTGGAGCGGGTTTTTAGGAGGAGGATTGGGGACATTGTCATCGAGGATTCCGTCTCTAGGAGGCCGGGAGGGGGAGGGGTAGGAGGGGTGGTGGTATCGCTGGGGAGATATCCGGATGACGTCGTGAGTGGGTTGAAGGGTTTTGAAGCTCGGTTGTGTAACATTGCGACAACGCGAGTTTATCTCAGATTGCAACAAGGGTCTACGCACGCGACTTGGCGGGGCCATGTCATGCATACGGAATGTCATGCACGCAGATATGATATCGTGGATCCTACTTGATCTCGAACCTCCAGCCGATACTTAAGTAGCCTCCTGCTATCAACCCCTACTCGCAAGCTAGAGACGTACTGAAATTAGTTCTTCAAACCCCACCATCCATCCCAAAAACTTGCCTCGGAAACCAGCGGGGCATCTGGTTCCTTAATTTGCAGCAGAAATCCAACAATGTCCACCATGGCCACACTTCCCACCGAAACCCTCCTCCAAATCTTCCAAAATATAAACGATGTGCATACACTCTTCACCACAATCCTCGTCTGCAAACGCTGGAGATACATCGCAGAACCCTTGTTATACCGCAATATCTGTCTAGACTACGATATCAAAGGCAACCCGCTATATCACGCAGATTCCCCGCTTAGTATCCGTCAGAGTCTAAAATTTCAGGACCGGTGCATCCTACACTCCCACTCCGTCAGGTACTCTCCCGTCGAAAAAAAAAACAATAATAATAACCCACCAACTTAATATATATAGAAACTTAACCCTCCGCACCCTCAACTCCAAGAAATCCATATCCCCAAATCTAACCCACATCCCAAAGTTCACCTCCCACCTAACCCCCTTCGCCAACGTCACATGTTTCAACTTCTCCTCCGACGGCTTTGGAGGTCAATGTCCCTTCTTCTGGACACTACTATCTTCATCAATAGGTTTATTACCAAAACTCAAAAAACTAGGGATATCCAGGTGGATTAGTAGCCAGTTTACACCTTCCCCGTGGTTATTAATCCAAGGCCTACTAGTTGATGATGAGGCACAAGTTAGCGATCTTAAAGATCTCAAGGAGATCAGTGTAACCTTGGAAGTAGGACCAACAGCCGGTACTCACATCGACGCATTTTTCGATAAATTATTCAAAACGCTGGGGAAACCCGCGGAATATTTGGTTTCAGAAGTAGATATCACTTTAAGGAAAACTTCTGAGGCGGGTCCGGGGGATATGATGATACACTCCCCTGCTTCAGTTTCCGGTACCGGGGGAATATACGATTGGAAACTTAGGAGACTGAAGAAAGTGAGGTTTACGGATTTTGAGTGTTTTTATTTTCTTACGGAAGTTATTAAGGCGGATTGGGAGGAAGTTACGTCGTTAAGCGTGTTCGATGCTAGTTGGCGGTTGATGGTTTTACAGGTTTGTGGATACCTTTTATCAGCTACTACCAGAATCTTGATATATATTAGAGGGTCTAAGCTAAGTTAAATTGAAATATCAAACAGTTAAGCGGCGATCCGACTACTACCTCAATACCCTTCACAAACGTCAAGACATTCGAGATGATATACCCCCCGAAATTTGGAGAAGACTTGTTAACCTACTATTACGGCAAAAACTGGTTTGATGACTTCGTAAACGAAAATATTGAGTACTTCCCCGCGTTACAGGAGCTCAGGGTGTTTGGGGAAAAGGTTTGGACGTGTGAAATATCTCGTGATTGTGCGGGGGAGGTGGTGATTGGTTCACGCAAGGTTTTGGAGTATGATGATGAGAGTGGGGGGTTTAGGGGTTTGATGGGTGATATTGATGACAGGGGTTTGAAGGAGGAAGGAAGCGGTGTTACGGATGAGAGGGGCGGTGGGAGTTTTGTTTCGAGGGTTCTGGGGGGGTTGCCCGGAGGTTGAACGGGTAGAACGGTCGGGGTGGGGCGGTCTCTGGAAGGACGGACTGTTGCCGCTGCGATATTCCGTACGTTTCTGCTCAGCCACAAACAATGGACATTGATACCTATTTCAAGTAGTTTCCATGCTCATCTAGAATGGAAGTTAGAGTTGATCGGTGACTTTGGGATGACATGTGTCGCACCTTCTCTTTGCTTCTATACGGATCTAGACTCATCGTACATACTAGATACTCAACCACATCCCTAATACATATACGCAGAAGGCTACTTCTTACTCTATTCCTTAGTCAACTGCATCCCTAATCTTAAGCGATCGAACAGTTGCCGACTTCAACATCAAACCCAATATCCTGAACCATTTCTACTTCAAGATTCGTCTTACCAAGACCAAACCAGCGGAGTATTAGTACCGGTCGAAACTCATCGGCGGCCGAAATCATGGAGCAAGCAACGTTAAAATATTTGTCTAATACGATCAACGTATCCACAGAGATTAATCTGAACTACAACCGAAACAAAGAAGCGAAGCTGCCTCACCATACGCTCTACCCCATCCCAGGTCCTCACAAATTCGGCGCAAACTACCAATACCCGCCTGATTTCCCTGCATCCGTCTCCAAGTTCCTGAACCTGAAGCGTAAGTCACTCTGTATTCCCTTTCCCGAATATATTTGTATCTTTTAACTAACCTGGTGCTCCGAACCCCGTTTTACTGGCCCAACGTGAGTAGCACTTGAGGTCGTGGAACTCCTCGCACACTACAGTTTGCTTACCTGTTCCTCAGAAGGTGTCAAAGACCCCGGCGATACTGACACCTTCGACGAATCTTTTCTTCTTCCTCCATTCATTAAGCTAGAAAAAGAAGAATTTGTGGCGAGATACAGATGCATGGATATTCTCGCCCGTCATATCGGCTTGAACCTCGAGAACGTGGAGCATGACAAGTTAGATCAGCAATGAAAGAAGCATTTGGCAACTGGAACCTAGAAAGCGGATATCTGTGGCCTGGTGGGCATCCTAGGGATGAGTCTATGGAAAAGGGCCAAAACTTCGGGCGCGGCGTCGAGAAATCATCCTGTGGACTGGCGGCTATCAGTCGAACTGCACGGTTAAATGTTTGGCACATTCATTATTATTGATCGAGGGGCGGAGAAAAGTTTGGTTTTCCGGTCTGGATTGATAGCTTTGATATTGAGGCTTCAACAAAAAAGCCAGGAGTTTAGTTAAATTGTAATCGGTCACTCTTAACTTGTTATCTTTTGGACGTTTTGCATGAATTAAAAAGAGTACCCTCGTTAAAATTCTGGAGGCTAAACCTATGCTACGAATCTACGTTTAATAAACTACTACAGCATCATTTTCGTATGAGGCTTCTTTTTCCCTGTTAACTTACCGCTTTGGATCAATTTTGATCTTTCCGACACGGATTTGATATATTAGAGCCCGCCCAGGCTAGCAAAAAACCCCAATATCACTAGCCTCAAATCCCAATGTCACAACGAACATGCGGTACACCACGTCGAAATTGATCTGTTCGGTTCCTTGGGGCTAGAATAACCTTTTGGCGTAGTATGTGAGCTAGCTTGGGAAACTATATATTCTATTCGCACATCTATACGTGCGTATTTATATCTAAAGTCTGTGTACTCTACAGCAATCAACCATACCCACGAGTGGGCACTACTTTTTTCTCGAATCGAATCTGGGATGGGGAATAAGCTAGAAACCTTGAAAGATTGCTGGAATCTTTCCTAGAGATTATTTAAACTTCGCCTTCAGCTTCTCTCCTACCATCTTCTTGTTCCTATAGCAAACAACTGACTTCATCCATTAATAAGAACCCTAGATATTCAACATATCCCTTCCCACTTTCCAAATCGCGCGAAGCAGCCACCTTCACACCGGAATCACCAAGCTTAGATAGAAAAGAGAAAATCATCTCTCAAGCGATGGAGGGAGGACCAGCCGTAGCGGCGGAGCAGCCCCGCAGCCGTAACAGTCAAGGCAACAGTCTCAGTAGAGCTACAACTATGAGGCTGAACTATAAAAGAAATGGACAGGCGAAACGGGCATACCATGCGCTATATCCGGTTCCCCAACCGTGGTCACCTTAGACACCTCCCCAATACCCAGATGAGTTTCCCGTATCCGTCTCTGAATTCCTTGATATGACCGGTAAGACGTCCCCTACCCCACGAAACGAAGAGAAAGGTAGACAGAAAAACAGAAGGAGAGGAGAAGCAGAATAATATTTGTGCACCAAACCTAGTAGCCTTAAGCCCTAAATTAAAACGCATACTTGTGGTTTATGGAGCTATAATAACTTAATGTTATACAGGCCGCGGTATCACCGTCCTTCTTCGTCACTGCCAATTGACCTATCTCGACACTGCGGCAGATGTTACCACCCCGAAGAACGTCTGCGACAAGAAACTGGCTAGTGCCTCCCAGAAAGCGATCGAGGGTGATGAAAACCCCTTCTACCAGTGCTTTCTATTTCCCGATGGGGGCCTCGATAAAGACGAATGGTTGGCAAGATATAGGTGCATGGACGTAATTGCTACTTATATCGGGTTGAAATTGGAGAAAGTTAAGTATGAGAAGTTGGATCAAGAACGAAGGAAGCATTTGGTTTAAGCTCTAAGAGGGGCTTACGACTTCCGAGGGGTAGAAATCAGGATCTACGATCTAGGATTGATTGGCTGAGGGTTATCTTTACTGTCTTTGTTATTAGTTGGATCTCGATCGAATCGAATTGCTAGCTTTGTTTGCGCGGCTCACGCTACTATACTAAATCCTTTGGTTTTAAATACCCTCCACTTGATCAATCTATCATTATTATTTCAGTTTGACCTTTATCTTTTCCGTTACGTGTCCACGTAGATTAATTATCTTACGCCGACTTTTTTAAGTTATACTTTCATATCAGCGTTCTCCATTCAAAATAAATGTCTGTCGAGACCGTGTGATTTATCCACGATCCTAGAAAAGCCCCCCAGCGCTACCTGTAACTTGGCAGATTTCTCGATTATTCGCGTATTTTCGTTCCAGGTTTCAATATTCAAAAGTCTTTTTACTTACCGCGTATCTATGGTACTCTAGACGATAGTATATGGCTTCGTAGAATAGATGGAGAAACGTTATATTTAACTAGAATTACAGAAAGAAAACTATAGTACAAAGAAAGCCATGCGGGTAGTATCCGCTAACTAGTAGTTCAAGAGCTGATCGATTAAGCGGTTGCTCTAGCTCTGGGTGCCTGTACTACGATTGTACGGAAACCTTGAGGGAGGGTCTGAGTCGGGGGAACATTGTTGTTGCCGTTGCCGTTATTGCCATTGCCGTTGTTCCCGTTGCCATTGTTACCATTGCCGTTGTTCCCGTTACCATTGTTACCATTGCCGTTGTTCCCGTTCCCATTGTTCCCATTGCCATTGCCGTTACCGTTGTTTCCGTTCCTGTTTCCTCCATTTTGGTTGTTTCCACCGTTTTGGTTTCCACCGTTCTGGTTATTTCCTCCATTTCGGTTGTTACCGCCATTCTGGTTTCCACCATTCTGGTTGTTTCCACCGTTCTGGTTGTTGCCACCATTCTGGTTTCCACCATTCTGGTTTCCACCGTTCTGGTTTCCGCCGTTTCCGCCGTTGAAGTTTCCACCGTTTCCACCGTTTTGGTTGTTTCCTCCATTCTGGTTGTTTCCACCGT
Source organism: Arthrobotrys sphaeroides (assembly GCA_036971245.1). Lineage (NCBI taxonomy): Eukaryota > Fungi > Ascomycota > Orbiliomycetes > Orbiliales > Orbiliaceae > Arthrobotrys > Arthrobotrys sphaeroides. The sequence goes on along the minus strand of JAJTTW010000011.1, from coordinate 519,810 downwards.
TCTGGTTGTTACCGCCGTTCTGGTTTCCATTGCCATTGTTTCCGTTGCCATTGTTTCCGTTGCCGTTGTTTCCATTGCCGTTGTTTCCGTTCCTGTTACCATTACCATTGTTGCCGTTGCGGTTACCGTTGTTACCGTTTCTATTCCCGCCGTTGCGGTTGTTACCATTGCCGTTCCTGTTGTTTCCGTTTCCATTGTTTCCGTTCCTGTTGTTATTGTTGCCGTTGTTACCGCCGACGATGATAGTTTTTACGGGAGGAGCTGCGTTTCCACCGTTTCCGACGGTGACGGTGACTGTGGCTGGTGGGGTTATGACGCTGCCTTGGGTGGATGAGGCGGTCTCCTGGGTTACGGTTACGGTGACTGGAGGGGCGACGCCGCCGTTGTTGCCGCCATTGTTACCACCGTTGTTACCGCCATTGTTACCGCCATTGTTACCGCCGTTATTACCGTTATTATTGTTTCCGCCGTCTGGAGTGGCGGAGGAGGTAACGATGACGACGTTGCCTTGTGTGGAAGTAGCGACTTCGTTGCCTTGTGTCTGGGTGACGACGGGGGGTTGAGAGGCGACTTCGGTTTGTGAGACTATCTGTGAGGCGATACCGGTCTGGGAGACTATCTGCGAAGCGATACCGGTCTGTGAGACGATCTGGGAGACTTGTCCGTTGCCTTGGTCTTGATTGCCGCCTTGACCGCCGTTCTGACCGTTCTGACCGTTCTGACCGTTCTGACCGTTTTGACCGTTTTGACCGTTTTGACCGTTTTGACCATTCTGACCATTCTGACCGTTCTGGCCGTCTCCTTGACCACCGCCCTGTCCACCCGTCTCAACGTTACCCCCCGCACCACCTCCCTGCCCACCATTTCCGACGCTTCCGCCAGCGCCACCACCCTGACCACCGTTCCCGAAGTTACCGCCGGCACCACCGTTCCCACCGTTGTTCCCACCGTTCCCACCATTCCCAGCGTTGCCACCAGCACCGCCTCCATTCACACTCCTCGCATCACCGCTCACAAAAGTGAACGTCTGCCTGGCTTGATCATTATCAATGCAAATAGCCTTATCAAGGTTCGTACCGTCAGGTTCCGCAGTAACACAGAACCCAGCTTCACCGCGAGTTTCAAGAACCAACGGACCGGTGGCTGTTGGATCGGTGTAAGTGAAGAGCTGGTTATTAGCTACACGGCCTGAACCGTTAGCTCGGCCACCGCAGGAGAATAGTACTGTTTCTCGGCCGTTGACAGTGAGGCAGCCTTGGGTCTGTTGTCTTTTGTTAGTTATATTTCTAGTGTTAATTATAAAGTGTGGAGAATACGAACCAATGCGCTAACAACCAACATAGTCCCCGCCTGATTATTATGCTCCCCGCGGGTGATGATGTCGAACTTCTGGTTCGAAGTGTTATCGCAATCTTTTAGTTGCACCGGGATGTTATTACCACGGGCGTCGCCGCCAAGTGGGTCGATTGTTAGACACTTCCCGCTCGCGGCTTTGATAGAGATCGCATCGAAGGCGCGGGTGGCGGTTTGGTCCCGCTGGTGGGATTCACGGAATTGATTGTCGTTTAGACGTTCGACGGCGAGGGCTGAGAGGTCGATTGGGAGAGCATTGCTGAGGGATGCGGCGGTGTAGACGAGGAAGAGGGATCTGAGGGTTGAGTAATGCATTTTGAGTGGAAAAGAAGATATAAAAAATGTGGAAAAGAAGGGCTAATAGGGTATCACAGATATCACGCTAAAAGAGGACTTTGAAATTTTAAGATATGAAGGAAAGTATCGTAAGTGAATGTGAGGGGCGGAAACCAGTCCACGGGAAAACAATCGTAAAAAATTGAGAAAAGTAAAGAATAAAGAACTGAAAGACCTCGCAGAGGTGTGAAGAAGGAAAGAACTGGGAAGGCTGGGAGTCGATGAACCTGATCGCTGGGGAGGGAAGGAAAAAGAGAACTGGAGACTGTGGGAATGGAACACTTATATACATATTTGACGATGTATGTGTTCAATATAAAATTGGGATTTATTCTCCGGGGTGTTACATCATGAATCCAGGCCAGGCGAAATTTTGGCGTACGGAGGCTCCGCCCTTGCTATGGCGCCATGATGGTGACTATACGATTCCTATTTTAGCTCCTAAACTCCGACCAAGATCTTAGTTCCATGTTCCTATAGTTTCGAAACGGAACATTTACACACAATCAGAGCAAAGGAAATATCGAAATAAGCTCAAAAAATCCCAAAATGTTGAACGCTAGGCGTGTTGTTTCGATTCAAAGGCGAAACGTCAAGAGGGAAAGATGCATCGGTGATTGGTTGGTTTTGGGGGCTGTAGCTGGCTTGGAAGGTCTTAGGTTGCCTGATTAGGCTATTGCCTGTCCGTTTTATGGCAGCATGTTCCTGACGCTTGACTTCTTTGGGGTTTTGGAGCTTGTTTTGGGATAGTGCGGGAGACCCAGGTTTCGACGGAGAGTTTGGGGTTGGAATCCTACGTGGTACAGGAAATGATATGAAGATCGTACGATTCTGCATCATGAGGAGGGACTTGTAGCGCGGCTTTCGTGATACTGTAGCACGATTTTGGGCACGGGCACGCCGCAGTGGCTGGAATGGCTGTGAACCGGTTGATTCATAGATCTGGACCATAGCTGTCATATGTCATATTGCATTGGATATGCATCTTTCGCGTAACCTACCACAATATTTGTGTACCTGATTCGCGTGCACGTGAAATTGTGAATCCATCTGAAATTCTGGCTGAAACGAAGACGTTTTATCGTCGAGAGAAGCCTGATGATCATATCATGGGCTAAAACTGTTTTCGAGACAGAGTAAATCCTGCTATAGGCAGGTGGTTCGACGTTTTATCTTTGTTTTATGAGCTCGGGCTGGGAAAACAATTATGGCTGTGTTACCTCAATGTTAACGTTGCAACGGACCTGAACTAGCAACGCGAAGGTTAGCATAAGGCTCAATATATTAATATTAATCAAAGCGTCTACGGCTTCAAGACTCAGTCTACGCTTGTTTGACCCACTCAACGATCCCCGAGAGAATAGACTTGGTAGGCTGGTAGCTAGTTAATTTATCAGCACTAAGCTTAGAGCTGAGGGGCATAATCATGTGACTGGAGAGCGTGCTGGTTGGGTATATGGGCCCGTAGACGTCTAGCTCTCTTGCTTCTGCACGCACCTGTATACATGTGTTGAGCGGGATTGCTAGGCTAAGTTTCCCTCATTACCAACCTATCTAAGTATTTAACTAGCTGTCTTTCTCCCTGACTTGTACTTATTTCTCCACCTGATCTTGCGCTTGACGATCATCACCTGCGTGGTGGAGGAGCACCTACTTCGATCTACCCATATATACTACCGACTTGAGTACTTAGGTACTTATTATTTAGAGATATACGAATATTGCCCTATGCCTGGTGGCCCGTCAGGCAGGTCCGGCTGTCTTATCCGGCAGCCAACTATGTGGCAACAAACACCTACTGCTGCTATCTACTTCTATCTACATACCTCCTACTTCCATTCGCTTCGAATTCTATCATCCACCCAGGCGCCTACTTCTATGGTCTGCCTAGTCTAGCGGCAAGACATCATCTACCTACTTCCACCATCTACCTACTTCCACCATTGATCTCCTCCAATCATTTATCTACTTTGATCATCTACCTACCCATCTTCATCTCACCGGCACCACAATACAGTCAGTGGCTCCTGGACTATATACCTACATAAGTACATACCTCTCTGCGGTCCCACGCATACCTCCAAAAACTTCAAACGGCTAGCGTACGAGTTCACCTCCAAATTCGACATCCGCCAACCTATTATGATAGAAGCACTCAAGAGGTATTTCTAATTCTAACACCTACTTCTGTCACCTACCTTCTTCACCTGGGTACTGACTTCCATAGGTATTCACCTGCTCATCCCATCTACCCAACTCGCCTGTTCCTATTTGGTTCTCTACCTACGATTTACCGTCTAGACCCCTCGCACCTCCAACTCGCCCTGGTATACCCCCTATATTCACTCTTAAGAGGTACATACCTCTGCCGTCAATACCTGCTTCCAGCCTCAACTACTCACCGTGGACGGCTCTCGTTTCGTTGCAATCCCCGCTGAGCCAGTTTTGAACGGCCGGTGTCCTTTGACCGAGCGGCCCCCGTGTTTACGTAGGGGGCGATGAACTGACCAGAAGAGAAAACTTTTTCATGGACACGATCCAGTCGCTGGTGGACAGGGTTGAAGCTTTAGAAACCCAGAGGCGGGAGTCCAAAGACGAAGAAAAGAGTTTTCTCCGTTTATGGGGAAAAAGAAACGTCCCTTTCCCCGTACGGAATAACTCTCACTTCCTCCATTTGAAGACCACGTCTAGCGGTAACGACGGCAGAGAATTGGTCAAAAAGACCATGTAGGTCCAGGAACCACCAAACCCATATGGCGCTGTCAGACACCATGAGCCAACCCTTTGTAGTTGGTTTCCCAGCCTACGCTTTTTTGCTCCGTCTATCTCATTTCCATCACCCTCAATCGCGACGCCTGCGCGATAGATGATTATCTACCTATATACTATATACCGCTTTCGCAAGCGGGTGGGGTTTGAGCACGGTCTCAAACCGATCTATCTGACAATTTTTACTCTTGAAGTCACTCAAGAAAGCCAAGTTAGGCCCCCAGCGTGTCGGACCGTTCAAGATCTTGGAGAAGGTCGGTAAGGGCAATGCTTTCCGTCTGGACCTACCGCCTACGGTCAAGATACAACCTATCCATTTACATCCCACTCCATACAGTAGTCATAGGATTACATGATGTAATGCTATGACTGCTGTACTATCAAAAATATTCTTCCGTGGCACGGTCCACATACCTACCGTCCATCAACTTACCAACTATCTCTTCTACCATCAGCTTGCATCTTCTATATGCTTCTACCGGCTTCTACCATCTGTTCCATTTCTATACCTATCTGCAGCTTCAGATCCACCTTAACACTTCCTTATATATATCATCCCGTGAGCAATACAGTCAAGCGGGATAACGATAAATAACCTCTCGCGACATGTCATTTACTCAACTATATAGGTACGCGCCTAGGTATAACTACATCATCCCACATACCTCTCGCTCGAGCGCTCACCTCCTACTCTCATCCGCCAACTCACCAAAGAATCTCTACTTCCAACTTTTGTCTGCCTCTATCGTCTACCGGTACTCATCCATCGCACCATCGTCTCGTCATCGTCACCTGCACGACAGATAAGCGGCTCCTTATATTATGATATATATACCCATACCCCTCGCACGCTCCCAGCTCTATCCTACAATAGTAGATCGACTAGCTATCGAACGCTTTATCATCTACCTACCTCCTATCAAACTCACCGGTCTTATAGCGAGCTTCTTCTGCTTCATCTTCTCCGTCTTCGAGAGGCGCGACGCTAATCTGCCCTATACAAACCGCTAAGTCCCGATGATGGCGGCGAAACAAATTTCAGAGAACATCTCAGGACTAAAACTGAGAAGCTCTTGGATGGTCGTGGAATAGAGTGGAAAGAGAAAACATGGCTCTGGTTCAAATAGAACTAAAGTAAGGTGACATTTCACCAGTACGACGGGTCAATATCCTATACATGTACACCTACGACGAATGCATCTCCGGCGTTCTTTTCGAGATTGTTGAAGAACACCTACGGCTGTCAGAAAAAAGGGAGTAGGTTGAGGTTTGAGAACCGTGGCCGAGGACTCAACGAGGACTCACCGTCGAACCCGTCGCTGTATTCAACGAAAGGGACCTCTGGCCCTGAAAACATAGGGCCTTCCGAGCACCCCGTTTGCCACGGCAGTTTCCCCATTACCTGGAGATTAGAGCCACTGATATCATGATGGCTATCTCGGAGTACTTTATAATATGCACCGACAGGCACCGATGGTGAGCATCTCCCGTCATCTCTGTCCTATACCCGCAGTTTCCTCTGCTGGTCCGTAGGCGCAATGAGCTTGAAAATACATTCTCGTTCACCAGCCTCATCTCTCTTTAGGTCCTCTAGAGATGGCCGAAGATCAACTATACAGATGTTTCCCTTCAACGATATTTAGCAAAGCCGAAGTCGATAAATTACACGCTCGGACAAAAATTTCTGGGCTTCCATCAAAATTCACAGCTAATCTGGTAGTGGAGCAATAGCGATAAATAAGTGTGTGCCAATCCGACGATATACGCACTGTTGCATGTTGTGGAAGAAAGGACGTGGGATTTGCGTGGTCTGTGGCCAGAGGATTCCATCACAAAGTTCACGACCACGAGCCGGTCTTCGAATTTTTCGAGGGCCCAATTCCCGAAGGCAGTGTGGCATCCCCAAGATGGGATTTCATCTGTTTCTATGCAAGCTGGACAGTTTACCCAAAACCTCCCACAGGAGACCTAGAAATTTCCAGAGCATGCCAGAGAGGCCCTGGACATTACCTGGCAACCTATGTGGTCCATGATCAAGAACCCAATCTGGACCATTGTAGTCATGCTCTTTATTCTTCCTTTCGTCACACTTTACAATTGGATCCATGGACGCGCTGTCGTCTATCTTATCTACCGTCTACCGGGTACTTCGCACACGGAAAGCAAGGACGACTGTGCAAGGGCTGTTCCGAAACAATCAAAAAACCTTGCAAGGTATACCCGGGATGTGGGTGCAACTTCTGCGCGACAAGAGGAATAAAGTGTGAATATGGTAAGTACCGATTGAGCCCAAGCTTTCCGAGACTTTCTTCTGACGGCTTGAACAAGACATCCGATATGCATATGAGATCCCAACTCTTTCTCATCCATGCAATGACTTACCTATCTGAATATCGGTACTTTTTCAACTACATCCAGATATTACTATGTTCTTTTTTTCAACCTCTTCGCCAGCTCCCTCCTCATCCTATGATACCATTCTCAGGTATCCCCAGCGATGAATCGAGAAATTCACATGGCCTAACCCCTTCGTACGCAGAGGCGAACAGGCTTTCTCAGCAAGGCCCCAAAAAATGCGCGTATCGAGCCGATGGGTAGCCGCGCCTCGAACGATCCGTTAGACTCCACGCTGAATTCCATGCCAGCGCCGGCGGATAATCACAGCCATCAGCCAAGAAACTCACCTCTCGTCTCCTCTGCGCGCTGGCATGGTAGATTAGTGTATCGAGATTTACCCCTTAATCAAATATATATAGAATACGTCACAATCATCAGTGCATGGGAAGCCGGGAATAAGAAGAGTCGGAACGGATTATGAGTCGTTTGTTTCATCTACCCGCTCATCTCCATCTACGTCGTGATCTGTACGATAGATGCGTATATACCCACGCAAACCAACTATGGGTATGACGAAAAGTCAACTGGACCAGCATATGATACGCTTCAGGTTGCGAAAACTCACAACCGCAGCCAGAAGAAGGATTAATTCGGCAAGGACCCTATATATATATCACGGTGGCAAGAAGGATGGGAGTAAAGCGTTCGGAGCAAATTTCGGTTCCACGGATGAAGCTCCATCGCTTAGTACACAGTAATGACCATCACATGACGATAGTCCGCGTATAAGCCTTTTACGCGGGATAATTATCGATAATACTCCTGGGAATACTTTACCGGCACATCCACGGCTACGAACAACAGCTGCTTGGGGTCTGGCCTGCCTGCAACGGGATCACATTGATGCAGATAGAGGCTCCATAGACAAGCTCATCAGAATGACATTCGACTGACTGGAGAAGCCAATGGGTTATTTGGATTAAAAGTTGAGATGGCTCACATGTTGGCCAGATCGTGAGGGAGCAACAGCGGGTCATTGGTCGCCTACTAATACATTTTGGACACATGTGGATGCCGCAGAGGCGCTGAAAACCTATCAGAAAGGTGGTGATCGAGAACTAGATGCCGCCATCAAACCCCGAAGTGATAAGATATCGATCAAGTGCCGGAAGCAACACCTTCGGAAGGCAGCTTCGACGTAATCATACACTTCACGGGACTAGGGTCGCCTAATCCAAACCGCTCGACAAACCTCTTTGTCTCATCATAACCTATAACCTATTATTATATATATCGCCAAAAAGTTCTCAGTACAGTACACTACAAGAGAAACGTGGGGAGTGGAATTCTGGTATGGGACGCTATCTGTGCTCATCGGTACCATACTCCAACCTTCATCACCCCTTCATGGATCCTAGGGGTATCGGCCCGGGGAAGTTGCTAGTATCGAGGCAAAAAGAAGATACAGTGAAATCATCATGTACAAGCAAGGCGGGCGCCGGGAATCAGAGAGAAATGTCTACCGCCCTAGCTTTCAGAGTTTCAGAGTCAGGACCATGTCTCGTCCAATGACTGAGTATGATGAGACGGAAGCGGACTGCTCGTTTTGGATTGGCAAACTATCAGCTGTGATGAACGCGATAATACCGGGAATATCAAAAACCAAACGGTCACGCAATTGCGCAAATCGTTGAAGGCGACACTGAATTGATGGGTCTTCGCGCGCTCTTCTACGGCCATCTGGAAAAGGCTACAAAGCGGTGACAGATGAGAGTCAAAGCCCCCCTCGAAAAGAAGAAAAGGGTTTTCTCTGTCAGAGAATTCAAAAAAAAAAAAGAAAAGGGTTTTCTGCATCAGAAAGATGTCCGAGGTCATAAACGTGGTATGAGTGTCGCCGAAAACCCCGGATCCCAAGAGCCTGAAACCGTTTCTATCCATCAGGCCTAAAGTCGTCCGAGAGGCACTTTACGGGCTAAAACGAGACAACCGCTTGTATAAAGATATCACCATCAACAAAGCTTTTTTGGACGGCTTGCCAGAAGACGAAGTGCCAGCTTGTCTGATGGATAACATACTTCACATTTTCGCCCAAGTATCGACACCAGAACTATGGAAGCAGTTGCGATCCCTCAGGACAGAACATCTCAAGTTCGCCAGAAAAAGTGGCGAGGTCCCGGTTTTACAATGTGTTCGCTCAACTGATAACTCAAGAGAGCGAATTTGGGTGTTTTCCGATACAACCGAATACACTGATGACCAACTGAGGTTGTCGATTTTGGCACCAATATACTGTCGCCAGATGCTCAACATGTCAAAGGATAAGCAGGAGCGGATTCGAGGCTAGCTACCTGGTAATATCCACTATCAGGTGTTTGCATGCACCTGACTCAGCTTGTCATCAGCGTCAACCTAGCCTAGCCTCGAATCTAGCATTAGCCATGCTATGACTGCTTTAATGACCTATATATAGAGAGGATATTTGAAGAGCCGAAAGAGGCCCGCTGAATGCCAAACTATCATTTTCTAAATCTGAACAGCATCGTCGACCGGTTTACCGAGTCGTCAGTGCTTTATGATGAAAAAACATAGCTGGAACGAAGTCGAATTTATATATCAACGGAAACCGAGGCAGTAGCGATGGTTTTTCTCGACTATCGGGACCGACGATGCCGACTCAGGAACAAAAGTTTACGTTGGGAGACATTTGGGAAGAAAAACAACTGAATACTACTGAGACCCGGGGCTTGATGCTACATTGGTCCAAAGCCAAGGCGGATACTTCAATTAGCAATCGATTAATCGGACATATTCTCGTGGACTAGATGGCAAGTCACGATTTAACCTCTTCTGGAACGACGCCTCGACGTAACCACCGTTTGCATGCAACCTATTATACATACGGGATGGCACTCTACGACATGTTTGCTTGAACCAGAATGGCGATATATGTGGAACATGCACTATGCAATACCGGCCGACTAGTTCACAGCTGAAGCCAAAGTATTAGTCCGGGAAGCGAATCAAAGTCCAACGAGACACCTCAAAGGCCCGGTTTCAGGCGTCATTTCGGTGGTTGGTTCGTTGTTGATGTTTCTGGTATGATTATCACCCTTTGCAAACAGGAAGTTTCGACACCTGGAGATATTCGCCGATGTCGGTCTCGAAAAGGAGGTTATAGAGCTCCGCAGATTGGAAATTCGAGTTAACTGCGCTCATGCCTAGCGAAGCTGCAATCGGACGAGTAGGTCAACTTGGTGGATATATACATAATTTCCTCCTTTCAGAAGAAATACAGCAGGCCAGCCAGCCATGGTTTCGTTACAGACGGCAAATAAGAGTTTCTGTAATGAAGTCTCGGACGGAATCACTACCGACTCAGCCCTCAATTTCTCGAGACTGCGGTAGAAAGAGTCCCAAAATTAGTCCTAAAGTCACGAAAGCACTCGCGCGAAGGAAAAGCTGAGCCGAGGAAACGATACAGGCGTATATATATATCAACGTTTCCAACAAGAAGAGCCGATCGCTGTATCTTGGGGCCGGAACAGTACAACTTAGACCTATGGCACGCCCTCATACTGGATGGACACACATCTTCCGATGCAAGCTACTACTTCAGATATTCTCATGGTTGATATTGCTATATCAACTAAAAATATGGGAAGGCATAATCGATCACTCTCGTCCATCTCAACGAAATACATGAACAACCTTCCCGGAGCAGATCTGGTTACTTGCTATTAGCAAAGAGATATGTTGAACTTGGCAAGTCTAAAGGGAAGCCGGCAGCGAATGTGAGCACATCGAGAATCTTTCTGATGATGTTAGATCTCACCCCTGGAATTACATATATATATTCCCCTTCCAAAGACCGAAGAACTGGGGACTATGGGATTATTATTTATATATATTGGACGGCATAGAGAGAAGGTCTTGAAGAGGGTCTTATGGCGGACGCTTCACCAAGCTTAACAACCCCGCGAGGGCAAGAGGCCATTATCAGTGGAACCACAGACCAGAATGTGTTCCCGCCCGGCTCTATCAAGTGTTACGATGTCACCAGGAGAGAAACTACCAAGTATGACACCTACAGGTTTCAAGTCACGGCATCGTGAATTCCTGGACCAGATAACCAAGCTCTCTTCCTCTGCGGCCTCCGGGCCAGCAATCTCCCCTCCAAAACCCAGATCAGGAAACTAGCTCCGCAAAGTGCGTTACGAAGCCGTCATGAAATCAAACTTGATTTCGGAATCCAGAGCAAATTCATGGCAAAACAGAAGCCCCCGAGATTTTCACGGCTGTTAAACCCGACCATTAACGCTATCCAGCTTTCAAATTTACGTGGAGAATGGATAATATGGATATCCAAATCTCATTTATGACACTTGATGTCAAGGCAATGCAATGGGGGGTCGGGCGCTCGCATGGACTCTCACAAGACGAGAGAGTTCAACGATGGCAATGATGATATTTGCCCAGTATCGGATTTCGTGGGCCGTAATGATAATATTGGCCCCAAGGATATCTAGGAAATCGCTGTCCCAATACCTAGTGGCAGTCTGGTTGTAGAGAAGGCTATTTCAGCGCCCCAGGTATTCAAGATGGAAAAGTTCGAGTAAAATTGAAGGTTGTTGACAGCCTCACTAGAAGATTATGCAGGGGAAAAGATGAAGATTTGGCTGCAAGAAAAACTGCAGCCTTAGATGAGCTCTGGGGCGTGGATTCGAGGCTACTCTGGGACAGCCTTTCATGGTCTATCGCGGCACATGCACCAACACCAGATGGTCTCCTACGAGGTTCCGATAATGCCCACGACTTCGGGTGGTTGCGCGGAAAACGGCATAGGCCTATGTCCTGATCGGCGACGAAACGCAGATGCGACCATTCAGCGAGTCAAACAACGGCGACATGGCCATGACAGTCTATTCCAAAGACTCAATTGCTCAACGGCCCTAGCATCTTTCACACTTTGACATCGATAATTTTTCCGTGGTTTTTTACAATTGATGCAATGCACCTCCTTTCGAGAACTTGATAGAGATGATGTTCGACCACTATCGAGGACGATGTTTCAAGGTCCCCTTAAGAGCTCCGGGTGGTCAGCTGCAACTCTGCAGATAAACTACAGGATGGAGCCTGCCGTATCAACTTTGGCCTTATATCATGGTTCAAGCAACCTGCTACAACCAATGGCAGAAACCGGTCTATGAGAAGTCCCTCGCCGGGAGGTATACCCCCCGAATGGCTGTTATATAAAAAATAATATTCCTCGCGATATGTTAACCGGTCGGTTATATTACAGTCTCTGGTAGCTCATCGTACCGGCTTATATACATACCTTCTACTTGGACCTACGATCTCCGGTTCCATATGAGCCATCTTCTTACTCCGCATTCGGAATCAAGCTCACCCATCGACCCTCGGATTTATTCGAAGTGTTAGAATTCTGACGTTCAACCAAGGGCACGAGCGCCCAACCGTGGCGTAAGAAGGACTTCCAAGAGCGCTTTCCTATGGATTATTGGGGTCTATCGAGGAGTCAGGTCTGCTACCCAGCAAAAACATTAACATTCGGATATCTCAGCAGCGAACCTCACTCGGGAAGTCGAAGTCTCGTTGGCGAACGCGCCAAACAAACACCATCCGCGGTCGATCAGCACAACAGCTCTGATAAGCCGCTGTTTGTGGATATTCTATCATACTGCAGGTTCAATGGGGTTCTCAAAAGTGTTAAAGAGAACCTGGCAGCTATAAAAATAACAAAAGCAATGACCTCTCTATACCTTCACAACAACCTCTCCACAATAACCAAACTCATAAATAGGATCAAAACAGCTATAACAAAAAACATTACCACATTCAAAATACATTCGCTAGTATAAGGCTTTTCCGCTCTCCGCTTCGTAAACATAAACTAAAAACTTTCGGAATAAGTTGCTGATGAGCTTTTTCTTACCACCTAGAATTGAGCTAGAGGTGGCTGTTGCGCCACAAACCTTCCCTGGTACCGTGGAGCACTACGAAGTCTCCATCATGAAATACTCCATACGCAGTATAATCGATCAATGCCTCATTATTGGGAACGAGACTAGCTAATTCATTATGCAGATTTTAAAACGTGACGGATCCAAAAGGGTCTATGTGCTGATTTGGGCGAACTAAGTACCGCCTGGAGTGAGGCGCACTCCGGGATTTTACTAATCTATAAAATATCGCTGACGCGATATCGGCTCTTTTTCCTACAATCAAAGCATGATCAAAGACTGTGAGTCTGGGCGATATGACCATCCAGGTTCATCAAGCTTTGGTATAGATCAGGACTTCTACCAATATATAAATTACCGCATCACAACGTCGACTAGGAAAACACAGTATACTATATATAAAAAACTGCCATCAATCCCACTAGAGGACCAACTGCCAGCAGCCTACAGGCGGGAGCAAGCCAACCTGCCAGCAGCAACAACAACAACCGCAGCACTCAACCGAGCGGACGCTACCGATAGCCTACAACTGGTGTCCAAGGAATGGGGGTTAAAGCAAATCGGCTACGTCAGGATTTGAAACTGGAGGTCGGAGACTGGGTGTACCTGTCCGTCTGCAAAGGATATATAGGAGGTTATGTCCAAACCCCACGCCCCGAGTTAACCTATGAATTTAATTCTACAACCACTTATACATATATTCCTATTCTTCACGAACGAGAAAGTAGCCGTTACGCATGGAATACTCAAGTAGTACTTGCGAGACAAGACAAGGACTTCATAGTGGTCTCCGCAGCTGGGGTGGTTCCACCACGCGGCCACGCTCAACCTCAAAATCTTCATTTCAAAGGTTCAAACGAAATCTCTGGTTGCGGGTGAGCCTGCCGAGAAAACAACGCCCCTCACTTGATGGAGGCTCGTAGCTATTCTTCTGAAGTTCAAGCTCTCAGACGAGCGCAACGAGGCCTCGAGACAATCGATAACGTTATAACAAGGGACGACGAATTAGTTAGGACCGCACCACTTAAAGTGTATGGGCGAGCTTACCCACGATAGTACCTCCTGGCACAATCTCACCGCGACCTAACGCTACTGCTTCACATTGCAGTAGAACCAATCCATATGGGCTGCAGGGCACCAATTCAAGGACGATTATGCATCAAACCTCTCTCCATAGGCGTCGCCAAACGCAGAGTAGTTCCCGGCTCGGAAAATCAGTATGAAAGCCTCTCCTATGGTTCATAGGGCACATCTGGCTGGCTGGATGAACTAAAAACCTACGACACTAGGCTTCAGGGCCCAGAATGCCGGATAAAGCCTTTCATTTATAGCCACATGCACAACCTCACATGGACTCCGTTTCAGCTGTCAGTTTACGATGGTCCAGTACTATACGTGCTAGGTGTGGCGGAAAATTAACAGTTGGGAGCCACGTCAAGTCCCAAGCAGATGGAGAAGGGTCGAACCAAGATGCAACGCTTGGCCAGCGAGAGAGGAGAGGGGCTCAAAACCGATGAGTAAAAACATCAACCCGAGCGCGACCCCGTGATGTCCTACGGAGTGGAAGACCATGAGCACAGTCTATAAGAAAACCCTAACTACTATCAATGTCAAAAGCACCCCCTACCAGCCTTTACAAAATATTAATAGCAGCTACCAGTAGCAGGAGTTCTCGGCTTCTATGGCGGTGGATTGGACGTCCACGTTACTGGCTCGTATCATACTATAACAACTGGATTTACACGCAAGCCCGGCTAGGACCGGCTGGAGTAAATGAAGCCTTCAAGACATCACCCAGCCCAAATACTCGACTAAATGCGATTCTTGGGCTGTTGCATATCTATTGGCAATGTCCAGTTGAAAGGATGGCTGAAGTCGACTCGCAATTAACCAAACGGGCTGAAAATATCCTAACGAAGGTACCAATGTCGCACATCGTTGGAAAAATCGAATAGAGCCCGGACCATCAAAAAGTCCACCCACCCAACCCTCGGAACTGGGAACTATCATCAGGGATAGAAAGACCCACCCTTTTAGACAACTTTCTGAAGTTTTAAGAAAATTTGACCGAAATCATCAACCATTCACTCAAGAGTCATTGCCTGCACGTGCGCACAATAGGTGTGTATCACCATCACTGGGAACAACGAACCATTGCAAAAAAGCATCATGTCTATGGGAGACGATGTTGGTCAGAGCGGACGTTATATAGTCGAACGGCTCGCCGTAGAAACAAAAGTTAGAAATGCTAACCGCCCCAAACACTACATCTTCCCGAGGTTCCCTGGAGAGGACGATGAGGAGGATGAAGACGGCACTTAAGCAGATGGGTATATATACCTCCCTCTTTCGAAGCTTCATGCGGTACGTGTGGCAATCTATGGTATTTTTTCCAGAATATTAGGGACTATTCAAGCCCTCCTCGACTCAACCGTATCGACTTTTCTACGCGAGAAGTTGGCGGAACTGGAAAAAAAGGAATTGAAATGCGATTCCAGGGCGAAAACCAATATCTCGATTCTAATCTTAATCTGATATAGAAAATCAATTTATAATATAAAGCTGACAAAGTTAACAAAATTCACTTTGTCAAAGGAGTGAAGGCTTTTAAAAAAAAACACGCAGCGACGAACTCCTAAACCTTTTAGTAAAAAAGTAAAGCTGACAGGAGCGCCCGCAGCTATCCAGCAATCCAATGCGGGAACCGAGGGCAGACCGAGGAGGAAGCACGAGTCTGAATTCAGAAGTTATATCGGGAACGGTAGTGGAAGAGCCTTTCTTAACTCCAATATCGATAAAGAAGCCTATATGAGACAATCAATAGGATTCATCGAGTCGGGACGAGGAGACAAAGTCTGCAACTCGATTCGACTACCACTATACGGCTCTAAACGGTCTGAAAGATACCTAGGTACCTTCACTTATCGTAAAAACCAAAAAGAAGATCCAAAAAGCCCTTAACCTAGTTGAAGGGCACAAACTACGATCCGATGAACAATATATAGATATATATGATACCTGAGAGACACTTATACGTAGCTACGAGGCAAGAGATTCCCTGCATGACATTCCATAAGGGTCACGTCTCAGCGTTGGTTGAAGTCGAAATCTCCGCTTCTGTCAGGTTCATTCATACCAGTGCCCTCGAGAGTTGCTCTAGTGTTTTACCCACCACCTTGGTTGAGTGGAAACAAATTGGTCGCCCTCGGCCTATCAACAAGATCAGAGGTCAGTATTGCCAGAATTAGACGATCAGGGTGATTATGTGGTTTGGAACTTTGAACTCGAAAAGCCGAAGGCGATCAGGGAGGAGGAGGAATGGGGAAAATCATGAGAGCAATGCAATACCACATCCGGCTGACTCTGAATCCCCGCGATCTGAGTAGCCCAATAGCATGCATGATTCTATTATATTAGATATCAAAGATTTGGGAACGGCCGTCGTTCTTGACGACAAGTTAGTTTATACGCCATATGACGCTTCGGATTTACCTAATCAATTGATCCACTTTCAGTGTACAATTTCTGGCACCCTCCATAAGGATGCGCCTAATACGCAGCTGGTTTACGAGATAACGCCTATATATACGCGGACAGTAAAATGCACCCACTGGGTGCATTCTATAGGAACGTTGGAATACCGATCAATGCTTTCTATAGATCTAAACGACACGTTAGATGAGTGTACAGTTATCATGCTCGCGAAGATGCAGGCTACCGCGTCAATTCCGAATCCCGTGGGTCTACTACAAGAAGAGTCGGTTATTCGTCCTAGGCCATAGTACCGGTATACCAACAATACGCATATATATATTAATGAGATAGAGTGTCGGCATCATTTGAAGGAGGCCAATGTGCCACCCACTCAATTGAAACCAGAGATATGCCTTGCAGCTGCCCTACAATATATAGGCCTAGATATAGATCGATAACGGGGAAACGCAACTAGGTACTGTTCTATATTCGCGTGACCTGTTGCAGCGCTGAGGAGCTAATAGCGAAACTCCACGGCACGGATTACAGCCTATTATCTGTCATATCCTCATTTCGTCCAGCCAAAAAAGAATAAATAAGCCTATATTCCAATATATATAAGTACTTGAGACCGATCGAATGATATCACCATCGATGCATCCCCATCCAGGATCCATCCAGGCATGGTACCATCAACCGTGGACCGTCAACTAAACCGGGTGCCTGACGCCTAGCCAGCCCCAGAGAGCGGCTCTGGACGCGATGTAGGCGAAGAAACGACCATTATGAAGTCTCAAACGGCCGATATATCGGTAAACCAATAGCTAGAAACCCGAAACCTTATATATACATTAGGGTATCGACACCGCGTCGATCGCGATCCACAGACTATTGCCATTCAAAACCTTATAAACCCGCAAGCCAGCATGCCATGATTCACCAGTCGCAAGGAAAGAGCTATCATCATCAATCTTGATACCATTTTGGAGGCGTGGTCATCACTGCCAATTCATCTGAAAAGATTTATAGCTCCTAACACTGTATTATGTTATCTACAGCACCTGGAATCGGAATTTGGTCTTAATGCTTGCTCATGTGTAATAATCCCCAGATGGCCACGCCATCGCGGTGACATATCGTTTCGGGATTTTTAACGCTTCTCCTATGATCGGTAGCGGTGAATGACACTGAGACCGTCGAATTCCGGAACGAGGGCGGTATGACTTCGGAGGCAATTCCACTACAAAGAAAGCAAAAGCACGAATCTTAGGGTCCAAGGGGTGGCCTGAATCATTCCCGGGTACGTACCGGTTGTACAATGCAGATAATATCAGCCAATTTCTAACAGATGAAAATTTAAAATCGTGCAGGGAATTAGCTGCGCAGTTGTTTTTGCTGATGAACAGGACTCTCTCTATAACTAGATCTAAGGAAAGAGCTTCAACTTATCTCTGTAGATACGATTGAGCGATATAGACCTAGAGTTAAACCGATGAATTCATGAATGGAGAGTCTTTATCAATTAATCCATTTCTCGTGTGTAGAGCTCTTGGAATCGGGGCAGATGAACACTAGTATGTTATCTGCAACTTAAAATAGGATCAACGTCCAGATAACGCCGTGTCCCGGGCCCACTAGCTTTTCGCCTTCTGAATCCAATCACCGATTTTCCCACTTCATACTTAAGCCCTTCACCGTTTTTACTTCATCCTCGCGCTAAACTGTCGATAAGGGACTATTGAATTTTGGGACTTACGACGGGAAAGGTGAAGCGTAATTACATCGCTATTGTACTGCTTGAGCTTACCTTATATAACTATGCACTCATGCGCACCTCGACGCTACAGCTACTGGTTCCTGCGCATTAATATATTACGTAATAGGCCGAGTTACGATTTTGGGGTATATATAGAGTAAAACCCCCAGGTTCTGGTACAGTAGTTCAGAAGGTTAACGAAGCCTGCCCGCCTGGCCGAGTTAGATATCTGGGGATCTAGCCGCTGCAATTCGACAACTAGAGGGCTAGAATTCCACCGGTGGTGGGGCCGGTGGAACAAACACTTTTTGCTGTGCCTGAGTTCGAGACCGATCGATGGCCGCAAGTTCTTTTTTTTTTTTTTTTTTCCTTTTTTGCTTCGATATATATATTTTCACTTTCGACTTCGTCTCATCAAGGCCAGACGAAAGCATTCCTATCTCGGCGCTGGGTGGTGTTCAGAGCTACTTCCAAATAATACAGCATCGATACCTGCAACGCCCCAATACAAGCCAACCACTATATACACAGCACCGCCCACCATCCAAGATGGATTCCAAAGCGGCAAGGCCAGTCCAAGCAGCATATGATGGCCTTCAGCCAGCGAACACCGTTTTCAATCTATGGGCTCCAAGACTGTCGTACCGTGTAAGGCTTGCGACGACGGGAAAGGTCCCTTCAACCTTTGCAAAGGGTTATACATATGAGAGAGATGCCAAAGCTTGCGGTAATTGCACCTATGACCGGAGAACTTATGGCGGGGCTAATATTAGAGCATCTTTGTACCCTGGTTCGAAGGCTTCGATGCTTGGGAACATAATTAAACAGTCGCCACCGTCAACCGATTCCATACGGACTAGGGTTTAGTGCTCATACATTCAAGGTAAATCCTAAACTCTTAGCAGGTGTAGCTCACTTGCTTAAGGTGAGGCAATTCCTACTGCGGTAACTTCCACTTCAGACGATGCAGAAGTCCTGTGAGTGGCTCACAATCCATGTGCCTCCTTATGATAGTCCAAGGTATGCATGAAGTAATACTTCCACTAGGGCCGGGCGAAGAAAAGTACTATAGTAGCGCGCGTAGCAACAGTCGGAATCATGGCTGACAAGTTAAAGGGATACTGGAAAATATGGCTTAAACGGCCGGCCCCCTTGGTAGCCCTGTTGCTTATGTAGGTATACCTATCAATGCTTAAAGATTACAAGGATCAATGCCTTGTTGGAAATATCAAGTGGCTATAGCTCCGCGCACCCATCCTGCAGTTCTCGAGGACTTCTCGTTCGAGGCCAATCAAAAGATGCGGATAGAGCGGTTTGGTACGATATATATATATATATAACTATTCCCAAGCATGCAATAGAATACTCGTGCATTAACAGGAAGGATCAGGATCGATGCGCTCCGCCCCTGGATCTAGAGATACGGAGAAATTATTCACCCCAGTTTCGCCAAAATGTATGATCAGAAAGACCGAAGCATGCCAAATGGGAGCAACTGGAAGAAAAGGAAAAATACTAGAATGAACAGCAAGGTATTCGAGATACTTCCCGGCAATCTATGCTATGCACACTAAATGTAGCACACTTCAAGAGGTAACATTCAGTACTCTAATATATACATTCCTACGGTCGAGATATACCCATCCATGTGGGAAATATATGCTTTCTCCGAAACATGTTCTGGGGCATGCGCTTACGGCCTAGCTCGAGGATTATCCTGGCGCCAGATCCGCGGAGCAAACGCAACCCCCTTCCACTAATATTTTTAGGCATGTACCGTCTCGGTCTATGCTCGTCATCTTCAATAGATTATTTCATATGGCGCCATTATATACACCTGGATACTATATAGTCACCCAGCTCAGGCCTGGAAAACGTCTAGTTCAGAAGGTGGGACTCAACGACGGAGTCACCTTTCATACACCTTGTTTTCTAGACTACATCTTGTTTACGGAAAAAGGAACAGAAATTAAATCCCTAGTAGTGCACGTACATGCGCGCTGGCAAGAACTGAAGGACTACATCATGCATGGCGAGCCTCAGCGCTGCAAGTGTTTGCCGACTTCGAGCAGGAGACCAAATGTATATATTTTTTGATGCCAAACAAGCCATCCAGCTGAGTAACATGAACTTTCCCTCTCATTCGGTCACCCAGCCGATGCAGGAACAGCCTCGGGATGACCTGGAGGGCAGTATTAGCTGAATTAGGCCGGCCGTCAGCTCGACTTACTGGCACTGAGACTATGTCATGAAATGACCACGCGAATGCCCATCACACGTAGATCAGCGATCACAGATCCAACATCGTATACTGAAGCAGCTAAATATGAGCACTCTCTGTACCGATCAGGGTTGCAACGTGGGCTGCTGTCATAGACGCCGCAAGAACAAAAAAAAATCTGTCGACCAAAACCAATACTCAGTGAAAGGGTATTTAAATTCTTTGCTTACCACCACACCCAAATCGCTCTTTATCACCATCTAACCTCAGCCACTTGATTCTCACACCGATCTTTGCACCAATAATTTGATTTTTGGCTAGCTAGCAGCGATTAAAGGCTTAGAGAGAAGAGTAAGTACCTGCCAAATATATCCTAAGCTTCAGCAAGATCACTAATGGAACCAACGAGCCCATAGTGTCTTTCCCTTTGATTCATATTATCCGCCATGGACAAGCTCTTCATAATGTCGTGTGCGGTTACGCTCAACGAGATCCCAATTTGACTTCCGGAGGACGGAATGCAACGAAACTAATCAAGATACCTGCCGTCCCCGACCTCATCGTCGTCTCGCCCATGACACGCACGATCGAAACCGCTATCAACGCCTTCCCAGATATTCTTTACCCAACCAAGTCTCAAATTGAAGTTCAAATCTGGCCCGATCTACGTGAAGCGCACGACGCAATCTGTAATCAAGGCCTTCCAAGAGCCGAGTTGGCTGCGAAATTCCCACAATTCGATTTTTCGGAGTGCTCCGAAGAATGGGATTATCCACTTCACACTGCGGAAGGAGCTATCGTACGCGCGGAAAGGGTCCGGATGCGTTTAAAGGAGCTACAACTCTCGAAGAAGTATAAGAACATTGTTATTGTCACACATCGCGGATTCATTGCTTTCCTGGTAAAAGGGGATCAGTTCAATGTTTGTGAAACTCGATCGTATCGATTTGCTACCGATCAAGAGATAAAGGGAGGTTTGACCGAGCTAAGGATGGGGATCAACGTTGATACGAAAGAGATCTCTGACTTCGGGCCAACGGTTCTAATACCTGCTAAAGCTCCAGCATCTGTCGAAGGGTGTGTCCAGAAATTTTCATGAATCAAACCTCCAGTTATATTGTATATATGCTTCGCAATAAAAAGGCACACAGCCGACACATGACAAACCTAATGAATCACAATCTTATAAAATTAAAAAGAAAAGACATCGGGATCGATGTTAGAGTGAAGCCTTCTGCAGTTTCGGAAATCGAGACAGCGACTTGGGTGGAATATATGTTGACTTGGCTTCCTAAGCAAAATTCTAAAGCTTAGCAGCAAGATGATCGAGAGTATCAGAGGATCGAATCGTTGCCTGAGGAGGTAATAATGGTATTCTGGCTGAAACCTAAAAAAATCAGTAAATTTAATGTTACCCGTCTTAAACGATTCACAAGCCTCCACCTATGAGGTACCTGGGGGCAGAAGTCCCCCGCCATATATTATATTACCCGCCAACATAAAAAAGAATGGTGGTCGCGAAATGAGAGTTGGTCTTACCAGCTCCTCTTCATCATATTCCACAAGTACTAACACAGAGGTCTCTATTAGAACAAGCGCAAGACTAGAAGGAGGGATCACAAAGAAAGATCGGTTTTCAGAAAAGCGGTTTCCCGAAGTATGAATTGAAAAAAAATTTTTGTCGAGCTAAGAACAAAAGATGGACGCGGTCTACCTTACGCGTACATTACCGACTATATACCAAATTGCAAAAACACTCCAACAGGGGGTCTTTGAATACTACTATTGAAAAAGAAAAAAAGGTTGATTTGAGGACTAGCCATTTCTCGGTCCTCAGTTGTAACATTGTAAACCACGAAAAAAAAGCCGGCAGCACTGCGGACGTTGAACAACCGTGTGTCAGGATCGAGCTGTTCACCATCTACGAACAGATTTAACGAATGAACGAATGAACCTAGCTTAGGTGACTTAGGTCGTTCGGATTACTTGGTGCAGCAGAGGACAAAGAATCTGATAAAAAAAGAATTAAAAGAATGGATAAAAGGATTAAGGTATGACTTGGGATCTATTATATTAGGGCAAGAAAGATCGATATCATTATAATTATATCATATGATAGAGTTATATCATATGATAGAGCCTGGTGGTCGCACGAAAAGTGGGTACAAGACCCCTGTCATCGACGTTGGACATTCCCAGCTTGGAGCCACAAAACCAGCCTCGCTCCATGTGACTATGAATCCGATACTAAGCCCGAAATAGAAAAGGACCGCCACACAAAAACAGCGCCAACACATAAGCCTGGCTCGTCGAGCTGGGCGGCCACGGGTATATTGATCGAATCTTTCAAGGGCCGGTCAAAGGTAGAATATATGCTTAAGCTCTATCTTATATCGAACTTAAGATTTGTTGCATATCACATTTTTCCTTCCTTTCGATAACATTTTGTAAGGTCAGAATGTTGTTGACGCGATTCCTTTTGGTGCCGAGCTGTATGTGCATGTACATGTATGTACAAAGCCGGCTGACTTTTTTCGGTCGACCGCGGTGGGGTCGATCGTGGACTTGACAAGATCCTTTTTACATATATACAGTCGAACACTACAGATTCAGAGTATCCGAGCTAGTCCCTCTCCATAGCCAGGATTTTGGCAATTTGGGTACGGGTCCTTCTTAAGATCTTCCAATTCGGCGACTGCTTCCGCTGTGTCATTATGCAGCGTCGACCTTCTCGCCGCGAGGACTTCCAGATCGCGATAATCTGCGCCTTATCGCTCGAATTCGACGCCGTTTCCCTAGTCTTCGATCAATTTTGGGATGAAGATGGCGATCAATACGGCCGCGCTGTTGGGGATACAAATACGTACACTACCGGGCTGATTGGGCGACACGATGTGGTACTGACGGTGCTTCCCAACATGGGTAAAGCAGCGGCTGCTGGAGCTGCCGCTAGCTTTCGGTCAAGTTACCCTAACCTGAGGCTTGCCTTTCTTGTAGGCGTCTGTGGCGGAGTACCTATCTTTAACGCAGAGGAAGTGCTATTGGGCGATGTGGTCATTAGCAAAACGGTTATTCAATACGACTTTGGTAGACAATATCCGAATAGATTCACCTTGAAGGATACGGT
This sequence comes from Arthrobotrys sphaeroides, assembly GCA_036971245.1. NCBI lineage: Eukaryota > Fungi > Ascomycota > Orbiliomycetes > Orbiliales > Orbiliaceae > Arthrobotrys > Arthrobotrys sphaeroides. The sequence goes on along the minus strand of JAJTTW010000011.1, from coordinate 496,456 downwards.
CGAGGACAGTCTCGGCAGACCAAACAAGGATATTCGGAATCTAATTAACAGCTTCGAAACGGAACTTGGGAGAGAGCGTCTGCAATCAAAAGCCGCTGAGCATCTGAAGTCTTTACAGAGTATGGCTATTCGCAAGCGGCGTCGGAGAAACTATTTCTATCCTGGTTGTGCTGAAGACAAACTGTTCATGGCGACTTATCGCCATCAGCATCAAGGATCGTGTAGCTTCTGCGATAAAGAGGGCTTCTGCGATAAGGCTGCTGAAGCGTTCTGTGCTGAGCTCAATTGCAGCGAAGTCAATCTAGTCCCTAGGAAGCGGCTGGAGATGAAGCAAAGTCTAGAACCACAGATAGCGCAATGCCCAGACATTTTCATTGGGCGTATTGCTTCCGGAGATACAGTGATGAAGTCGGGCGAGCACCGTGACCGGATTGCCGCACAACCAAATATCATAGCTTTTGAGATGGAGGGCGCGGGCGCTTGGGACGAAGTTCCTTGCATCATCGTCAAAGGAGTCTGCGACTATGCCGACAGCCACAAGAACAAAGTGTGGCAGCCATTTGCAGCAGCAACGGCGGCAGCTGTGATGAAGGCCATGCTGGAGAGATACACTGTGACGGATAACCCCCGGGGTGCCACACGCAGTACACGTGAGTCTGTTGTTATATATTCTCCCAACTTAATTAGTATACTAATAGCGGATCAGATAACGAGCACCAGGCTGGCGTTGGAAGGAGTATATACAACAACGAATTTGGGAACAATACTCAGATCAACCAGGGAGATGTGTACTGGGTACCAGCTTTTGCCTGGGGCCGCTTCGATTATATGTTAGCCCACTCCGCCCCGCCGGTATTACCTGGTGGCTCACAGGCGATTCAAAGTGCAGATATCAGGCCCAATGATACGGAGGGGAACCTAGAGTTGCTAGGTCCAGAAAAGACCAATTCAGTGGTGCCTAAATCTATAGAGGAACCTTAAATGATAATAGATGCGTCTCGTCAGTGTGAATTCTAGTGATAGAGTTATATGACAACATAGATTGTAGATCGTATTTACGGTGTCCAACCGACTAGTATACAAACACTCCAATCGTCAAGGCAACCAGCGTCGTTTTTATCGCCGTCAACTGGGTAGGAAGAAATTAGATATACTTATATATATGCTTAAGTATCTTCATATTTTTCAAGGGCACCAACCATCTTATCCAACGCCTTGGATGATAGCTGGCTCCAGATCTGTGCCTGCCATATTCTCGTATTCAGTAGCTCCAAACCCCAGACATCTGCTATTTTTAAAACCCAGAGTTTGACTATCACATACCTGCCCGGTTAAGGCAATAATTTGTACCGGCGAATTTGAAGAAGGATTGGGATTCACTGATGGGCACGATAAGTCTTCTTCAAGATGGGAAAAAATAGCAGACGATGTATTATGTATATATATATATGCATGATAAGGATATATCCGATTAGAATATTTGAGGTTCAGCTGAGATGCGCTGGTAGGGATAGAGAAATTGCGTGACGGAAGGGCTGTTGAAAAACAACGGAGCAGGATGTTGAGGATTATATTGAAGGCGGTCCCGAGCTTGGGAAGTTGAATATGAGGACTGCTCCAGATTTACAGCCAAGTGCCATCACCGTGGCGGAGGAAGGACCAGAAGAAGATACTGAGTACACCTTAGGGCGGTAGACCGGCGGAAGCCAAAGAACTTTAGACCCATTCCATTCAATCCAGGTCTTGTCAGCGTTTAGGCTGTAGCCCTGGAATCGCAGCGATCGTACAGCGTTTAGGCTGTAGCCCTGGAATCGCAGCGATCGTACAGCGTCAGGATCTGCGCCATTGTCGAGCCGTATGGAACCAATGCTGGTGTGTAGATACAAGTTATTGGCATCAAATGCAATTCCGCCAGGCTCTATTCTGGGCAAAGTTTGAATAGAAGACCCCGTTGTAATATCCCAGATCCGCGTTTCACCACCAACTGACGCTAGACGTTTTGAGTCTGGCGAAAATACGATGGACCAAGCCACCCCTCTATGCCCCCAAAGAGTTTGGACGCAGGTCTGTGTTTTAGTATCCCATATTCCTATACTCCCATCCGAAGACGATGATGCTGCTATAAGGCCTGAATCAGCAGATATTGCAACTGAACTAAGTGTGCTGCCATGGCGTTCCAGAATTTGGATACAAGATCCAGCTGCCAGATCCCAGACCCCTATTTTACCATCGAAACATGCCGACACTAGATATTTCGAATCAACAGAGAATGCGATTGACACGACAGAAGAGCTATCGCCCCTGAGCGTATGAATACAGGACCATGTCGTCGTATCCCAAACTTCCACCCCGCCGCCAGTCTCAGGACCAGCTGTGTCGTCGGTATCGGAATCAGCCGTGTCGTATACATAGAATGCTACAAGTGTTGAATCAGCGGAGAAAATTAGCGGCTGGTCGCGAGTGCTCAACCGTTTCAGGATAGACCCAGTTGCCACATCCCAGATTTCTGCGTCGCCAAAAAGACCCAACTCCGTCGATGACACCGACACTAAAAGCTTCGAGTTAGGTGAAAATGCCGAGTACCGAGCGGAGCCATCGTGATAGAAAGTTTGCCTCTCCGACCCTGTTGTCGCATCCCAAACCTTTATTTCGAGGCCACCCGCAGAATTAGACGTAGAGGCTACAAACTCGGAATTAGGGGAAATTGTGATCGCTCCTACAAAGCCTCCGTGATGGCACTCAGGTCGTCTGTAAAGTAGACGTGCTGTGGCATCCCAAATCTTTATTGTGCGATCCCAGGAACCCGATAATAGAAGTCGCGAATCCGGGGAGAATGAAACTGATCGAACGAACGAAGTGTGCCCTTCGAAAGTGTTGAGAGGAGCCCATGTTGATGTATCCCATGTTGTAATTGTATCTAGATCCGTTGATGCTAGAAGCTTCGAGTCGGGTGAGAAGGCAATTCGTCCATTACGACATTCAACTCGGAGTGTATGGACACACGACCATGTCGTTGCATCCCAGATCTGTATGTTAGATCCGGCTGACACTAGCAAATCGGAGTTTGGAGAAAACGTAACAGATACAGTGTCACTGCCTTTGAGCGTTGCAACACACTGTCCTGTCAATGCACACCGTACGTACACAATGTCGGAGGAAGACGATGCGATAAGTTTTGAATCAGGTGAGAAAGCAATCGATCTGGGCCCATATCCACCGCTGTCGATTTGACTATGGGACCAAATATGAGACCATGTTCTTGTATCCCAAAGCTGTAGTACCCCCTCGGCAGACACTGACGCAAGATATTTGGAGTTAAGTGAATACGCTATTGACCAGATAGGGCCATACCCCCTCATTTCTTGGACAAGGGAGCCGGTCTCCGTGTCCCAAACCTTTATCGATTGACCGAATGAGCATGATGCTAGAACGGTTGAGTTTGGGGAGAAAACAACTTGGGCGACGGGTTCGCTGTGCTCAATTGTTTGAATTAGAGATCCCGTTATTGCATCCCAAATTTTGATTGATTCATCATCTGACGCTGATACCAGGACCCTCGAATCAGGTGAGAATGAAACCGAGTTGACAAAGCCGCTATGGCCATCCAGCGTTTGCAAGCAAGGGCCCCAATTATACTCCACAATAGGCTTTGTAGTTATCCAACTAATGCATTCCTGGAACGTTTTTCGGATAAGGCTTGCCTCCGGGGCAAAGACAAGTGCGGAACAGTAAAGCTGGAGAGGGGGCAGATCGTTCATAAACCGACAATGAAGTATGAAACGCTTCGCATCGTAGGCAAAATTCGAGAGCTTAACCCCGCTTTCGGGCTAAACGAGTCCTCTCAGTACACGCTGACACGTAATATGGGGTGCAACTTACATGAGCCATTTTTAATAACTCATCCACCAGCCTGATGCTCTCAGATGCTTTACCGATTAAACTCAACGCTTCAAGCCAATGAAGAAAGTGACGTTTCAAAAATTGGTGTGTTGGATATTCGATGGATTCGTCTTCGAGCTGGGCATTGCTCTGCTTCAAGTGACCAACCCAATGGAGACAGGCATACTGGATATCTGGGGGAAGACATTTCTCAATTTGTTGCCTGTCTAAGTCTCCCCGAGTCTTGTCTGCCCCAATGCCGCATATGTTCTGCTTGAGGGAACCTTCTTTCAATAGTAGTTTGAGACACAGAGCCGCCAGCTTCTTATGGGTTTCCGCTTCGTCAATCCAAAATTCGTTTCTATCTCGCTTCCCGGGGTCCACGAGAAAGTTACGGAACGAGAGGTGAAAAATCCTGATAGGTGTGTCTGTATCTCGCGGAACGTTGATGACGGAGTGGAGAGAATTAAGACTGCCGGCGATGGCTCTTGGCTGGATACCAAGAAGTGATGCGAGGGACGATATTGAGAGCGCCTCAGCTAGGAGAACAATCGAACCAACAACGTCTCGGAACTCTCCTACTACACAATTTCTCCCTTGGTCATTTTTTCCAACTAGCAACTGGTTGAGAATAGGCAGGTAAGTTGAATCGAGTTTATCAAACCCTAAATCACGGGCGGTTTTCTGATAATACAAGACTCTTTCCAGTTGGGCGGCCGGATCCGACCATGCTTGGTCTTCAATAAAGCGACAGACGGTTGCAGCAAAGATAAACAACGGGACGGCCATCTGGGATAGAGTGTGAATAACAGGCTCTCCGGGCCAGCAGGGAGATAGGCGCAGGTTATCAAATGCTTGAGTATTGTACTCGTCTCTGATTCTCGCAAGTTCGTGCCTCAAGAATGTGGATATATCGCCCTCGATGACACTCTTGATCACCTCGTGCAAAGCAATATCCTCATACGTGCCATTTATATCCACAAAGCCGAGACGAATAGGTACCTCTGGCCTGCTGGTGATAAAGATTCTGAGCTGAATGGTGTTTAAGGTCTTCAGTTGTGACAATAAGTGAATGATCACCCTGATATCGCTGTTTCGATCGCATTCGTCAAGAGCGTCGACGATAATGATATGCTTCATCGGACGCCGAGGATCCCTTGGGTGGCGCTTGAGGCTGTTCAAAGGCTCGAAAATAAGTTTTTCGAATTGTTCTCGCAAGGCTTTCCCGGTCAGAAGTGGATCAGTTCTTATTGCCCTTTCGATGTGTGGCTCCAGGGCGGGATCTATAGAAACGAGCTGGGCAGCGATTGTCGTGAAAAATAGGGCTGCATTGCCACGGTCTCGCTCGCCTCTTTTGAAAAAGAAGCTGGCTGCGAGCACTCCACGGCGCCTGAAACCCTCTGCGAGAGTGCGGGAAATCGTAGATTTTCCCGTACCCGCCATGCCATTCAACCAGAAGATGACCCTCCCTTGAGAGTCATCATACCATTCTCTTATGTGACGGAGAAGATCGACTCGGGTGTCGGGATGGCACCGTGCGTTATCTTCGTCAGCATAGGAGCCGAAGGTTGCATCATGCGCAATCGGTAAGGATTTGGCGGGGACAATGTTAATAACGTCGCCTTGTTGGATTTGGGTATAGTCCCCAAAGGTGTTCGAAGAGATAGTACGGTTGCTTGTCAGATTCTCCATCCTTTGTCCAGTAAATTCAGTGCCGCCGTTCATAGACTGTCATGTTAATGCTTTGTAACTATATATATGCGAGGACCATATCCCTCCTACTGGCTTCGAGACTAGGTCCCTCCTAAGCGCTGTGGATTGTATGTACTGTTATATTTCGCGCCGGATTGTTGTAGATCTCCTTTGCAGCTTGTATTTAGTCTCGTTTCCAGATCGTGGAACGAATCTGGTTTTGCGATCGAGACTGCCTTGTATTGGTAGGGATTGTCCAGCTTTTATTGATGTAGAGGAGGATAGGCGAAAGAGGGGCTGTCTGATGAAGGTCCACTGAAAACCCGGCAACCCCGCGAAGATAACGACTCCTGAACCGATATCAAGCAGGTAACGTTACGAAGGATCAGGACAAGGCTGAAGATTCTGGACCAATGAACAACTTCCACATGGTTGCCAAAAGCTGACTAGAAAAGGCAAGTTTTCTCGAAGGGTACATCATGTAATAGCTGAAAAGCAACAGCCTTGCCTGACGGTCGCGACTCTTCTAGACATCATGCATCTTGCACCGAAGTTCCCCATAGTTTGTGTGTGTTTGATTGGGCGCGCAGCCAATCATATTTCAGCAGTGATATACTGGCCAGGGCTTAAGGCCCTGTATCTCTATCAGCTGCAGGATGGTTATAAAACCCTCACCAGATCCTGGCCAGGTTGTCCCAGGTGACCGAAGACAGCTGCGATACTATTATCTTTGTATGTGCGACTCCAACAATTTATCCCTTAGAAATAAACATATCGATTGACATTTATATTATTCCTCCCAATTGCTTCTCAATCAGATGGTGATATGGCACAACACTCTCGAGATACATATATAAGCTATTTTGTTATCATTTTATAATTTTAGTTTGGGGTTCGGGTGGTAGATGCGGTCCGACCCGTCGAGCTAGTGAAGCAGGGGATATCTCGTAAAGCGATACCATACCTGGAGGGTGGACCCACACCCGTCTTGTATCTAGACTAACCTGGGGGGTAGCTAAAACGTTAATTCGTTGCGTAACTAAGTTATAGGGGTTTAATTTTTGGTAAACTCATGATCCCCACATCGGGAAGCAGGGCGAAGAGGTCATGAAATAATTCAAACCCTTCGTAGATAACGCTGGGGGGGCTGCGGGGGAAAAAACGGTGGGTGCACCCGAAGCATTCTATTCATCTCTTCCAAGAGAAAGTAAACCAACTCCTCGTTCATCCAATTCCTTCTGTAAAGCCGCCCAACCAATTTCAACAGCGACACGATCCACGCTTCCAAAGATGGTACTATTTTCCCCCACTACCGGTAAGTCCCTAAGTAGCAAAGATGGAATACCCTCAAGTTGCGTAGTAGTCGCATCAGCCCCGCTTCCAAAGTCCTCAGAGCCTGCATTGTGTACCTTGATATGAACGCAGTCACTGTCCATAGCCGCCCAAAGATCGCCACGGTTGATAAGATATTGGATGGGCAACAAGCCCTCCGCAGATTTAGCGCGAACATCCGCGCCAGATTCAACCAATAGTCGAATTAGATGACTATAGCCCATCCTCGCGGCTTCATGAAGGGGCGTAAGGCCTAGGCTGGTATCTTGACCGTTCAACAAGGACTCCCGGTCGGCGTCAGAGACACAGGAAAACACCTTCTTGATTGCATCCACCAGCTCCCGCTGCTCTCTATCGCACCTCAAACTTCCGCGGCTCATGGCATAGTGAAGAATATTCTTATTCTCCATGTCAAAAGCCAGTAGAGCGGATGGTATGTATTCCTTCGCCAGATTCCTCTGCTTTAGGATATCAAGGTACTCTGAAATAAATCGAATCCCCTGATACTTAAATGCAATCGCCAGCGGTGTGATCTGGCTCTTTGTCCGACTATTTAAGCCGATCGATGCCTCGTTCAATCGTTGGAGGATGCATATTTCATTTTCTACCCACTCTCCGGTTCGCCAACAGTACCATGGTCCCTCACATTCGTCGGGAAACTCCTTGGTCCCATTCCCCGCGCTACTCAAGAAACGGTCTTCATGATAACAAAGCATATGTAGCGCTGTTTTCCCAAGCTCGTCGTCGTCATGAACATCGGCCCCATGTTTGAGAAGTAGCTCGACCCCTTCAAGATCGCTATTTTCCACTGCGTACGAGAGGGGTCCCCGACTTTGGTTATCTTGTGAATTTACAAGATCACAACTGGGTCGGAATTGACAGATCTCCTCAAAAAGCGGTACCGGGCTACCCACTCCCCGGGCTCCAGGCCACTGGAATAACATATGCATAATAGAGCGTCCGGATTGGTCGACTTGGTTGATGGTTTCTGGTCGTTCTCTCGTTAGCCTTCGGAATAACTCTAAGCGTCGGATATGAACAGCGAAAAACATTTCTTCGGTTGTGGGCGTCACACGGACACCCTTATCCAGCAATTCGATAGCTATGTTAAAGATGGCTATGTTAAAGGTATCTGGAGTTCCTGGTGTAATACCCCGATCTAAGCAAATTTGAGTCGCCCGGATCGACTCCAGAAATAAGTCTCGACCATCCGTGGTAAGATCGAGCTTCGCTCCCCTCTCAATGAGCAGCTTGAATGTTCTCCAGAAACCGGGGAGCTCAGACCTCCCTAAACTATGTATGCAGGCCTTAAGTCTACCAAGAAATTCAGGAAAATGAAGCCTCATAGCCCGGGCCGCCCGCTGTCCCTGAACCGAATACTATCCGGATGGGAAGATAAAAGGTCGAAAAGGCCTGCGATCGGTGGGATAGGTCTGTCACCGGTCATATCGTCGTCAAGATCTCCGTATTCAATCTGTAACTGAATGGAGATCGCCTTTATTGCGCCCAGCATATCAAGGACTGATGCCTTGCTCGCGAAAAAGCTAAAGGTTTTCAAAATACTCGAAGAATCGTGACCTGGAAATTCTCCAAGTGCAAGTTCTCCGATAGAGAATGGAAAAGGGCCAGATAATGCTGCACAAAGAGCCAAGGCACTTAACCCTGTTGCGCCAGTGTATTCCGCTACCTCCGCTAAAATAGGTGAGATATCCGACTGGAGATTCCCCACCCACTTTATGAACATTGTGTGTGATGGCGGTAGCAGCGGACCAGGTACTCCCTCGGGACCATATCAATAGATCATTCGGAGAAACTCCCAGTCTATGAGCACCAATTCAACGAAAGGGTTATGCATCTCGGAATACTGTGGGCCCCACATATCCCACCACACTGTGCTCTCGGAGATCTGAACGGTCATTAGGCATGGAAAATAATTTTGGATTTCCATGAATGAAGAAAATAGTCGTCTAAAGTCTCTCCAATCTGAAGTTTCAGGTATTTCCCGATCGGTATAGCACTGCTTCAAGGCTTTAAGATGTTCAATGATGCATAAAGGTTCGTACCGACGTATAGTTTCTTTTGGGGGTTGGGGGACCACGTCGTCGTAAATTCCAAAGTTCACTTCGTAGTTAAAATCACTAAAATACCCTGAGGTCTTTGGTAGGTCGAGTGTTCACAGAGTCTCCACACTATCACACTATCGCTTACTCGTCGCCGCCAAGCGATCAGTTTCGAGAAAGGCACTCCCACCAACTTATCGATAGGAATGGCCGTTCAAGCAAATCTTGACGAGAACGATTATTGTAAGTCTACGTTAGCTCCGTGTTTGGTAAGTACTTAAATATCTAAGTACACCGAGCTAGAATGACACTGTTCAGGATCTCGATGATAATTTCCAATTATGCAGACGTCGAGAATTCGAAGCAGGATGGTACCGGTGGGCATCGATACGAAGCCGAACTGGCAGGTGTATTTGGAAATGCAGGCGGAAATTCTCGGAGAGAATGCTGTCAGTGGCGGAGGATTTAGCAGAGAGGTAAGCACGTTGAGGACTGCGCAGTCGATCTGGTGATATGACTTATATCTCGATATGGATATATTGTCCAAACGATTGCTTCGGAAGTGTGCGGAAAAGCTTGACCAGGCAGATATGCTCCGCCTCAAGTGCTTGGATTCAAGGCTAGTAGATACGACGCAACCCATTTCAATGTATGTGTACGTACGTACGGGCGTACCGATACATGATATTTTCGAATTTTCATAACGCGCCCTGCCAATTTATCCAACTCCCTATCTCTGCTCGAGCCCGAAGTTCCATTCCAGAATTTTTCCACGGCTGACAGGCCGCATGTACATATGTGCACATTTGCAACCGACCTACAGCTACCTTTGAGTAAATAGAGGGCGTTGAAGCTAAGTCAGCCCTTTGACGTCGCCTTGCATCTGATGCATGACGTGCGTTGCAGGCTTCTGGGAATTGACTCTTTCCTCTTTGGCATCATGTCACGACGTCGGGATGTTGTATTTTTGATCCCTGTTCTCGGGCCCGAAGATCTCAGCCGCACAAGAACATCGGTTGTGCCACGATTGGTATTCGGTAACACAACCACATCCGAGGATGTCAATTTGAGAGAACGATGGGCATTATAATTTTATAATCCTGCATAGCATTCGAAGAGAAAGAATTCGAATTAAAAGTCCAAAAGGTTGAAGGGTCCGGTCGGGCATCGCAGTTCGCACATCACGCAGAAAATGTGTACCGAATCGCCGGATCGGGATTCGGGTTCGACGACTAGGGGTTCGCCGGCTGAAGCCTGAAACATTTGCGCTTTGGTTCCTGCGCAGTTGCTCTCCTCGAACAGGAATAGCATAACGTCCAAGAGGAAATTTCGGGGTCATTGCTTTGCATTTTGGCGACTTATCGGAGCACCTGATTGGCCCAAGACCGGGAGGACTTCCCTGAACTGGTGGGCCTTCGTGATCAGGGGCGAGGACCGCCGGTGTTATCGTGTGTAACTAACATTTAATCTCCTTTTAAAAAAAACAATATCACGAAGATAAATTTCCACTCTCTCACCACTCTCGCTTCTTCTCTTGGATATCTGTTGAATGTTCTATAGATCTACTTATATCGAAGGAAACTGCCAACTTTGCCGCCGACTTCAATGAAGAAATTATCACGAAATACCGCCATTCCGGCCTTATGGCTGTGGCTTTGGAATGGCTACGCGACGGCACAAACGTCGTCGAGGGTCATGTCTCTGTCATTTCAAGGCCAACTTCCACCGCTAACACTGCCAGCCGACTGCCTGACGACCAGCGTATACAGAGCAGAAACTGAAATCAATGGTATAAATGACGAAATCTATTACACAAGCTCTACACTTGTCCAGGGGTGTATGACGGACGACCCACGTTCGACGTGCTGTCCGAATTACGAATCTGCCGGGAGTTATGGTGTTTACTATTCTCCTGGTGTCTGTCCGGACGGTTATACTACTCTGGATTTGAATATTGTCGTACAGGCGTATTCATACTCAGATTTTGATGAGATCAAATTGGGGTTGAAGACCGGAAAGGCCTGTTGTCCAAGGTATGTCCGCTATTTATCTAGACGTCGACGTCTTGTAGTTCGCAGTTATAAGCGCACTGTCGACTCGGAACTATACTGATTAAGGACTCTTCTTGATATAGTATTGGAACACCGGTTACATACGATCTTTACTCTTATGGCCCATCATGCCTGTATTCCGAATCCACATCCTACTCAACTAGCGAAGGCGGCGGCCCTAAGATCATATCTACCTCGAAATATTACTCTGCATCCGCATATATCATTATTCCAGGCACAGACTTCACAACCACTTTTGCAGCTCCAACTCAGGCCCCAGAAACCACCTCGGCGGAACCAGGCCAAACAGTTCCCACCCAACGCGGCACCACACGTTCCTCTAGCTCAGATGCCGACGAAACTGGCGCAACTTCAACAGGGCCAAGAAGTACCTCGAGTTCCACAAACACAGCGGAGCCGGCCCCTCAAGGTCAGACCGGTATGCCAGTAGGCGCTATCGCAGGTATTTCTGTTGGCGCAGTAGCTGCGTTGATTGGCTGCATCTTCGTAGCCTACCGACTGGGAAGACGGAAAGGAGGCGCAACTGCTGGAGCTGGTGATTTCCCATCGGAGGGACCCCCAGGGAACCCGCACGGAATGGGTTTCGCGGAAATAGCTGGGGATTCGATCCCTCTAGGAAAAGTCGCAGGCGCACCGCATGGGCAGGCCCCTCCCTACAGTGGTGTGCCAGAGATCGATGGAAACCAATACAAAGGATATGCCCATCCGGCGTACCCAGAGATGCCTGGAAACACCTACAACCAGGGATACCCTCCAAATAAATATCCAGAGCTTGATGGAAACGTCTACCAAGCACAGGGACCGGATAGAAATAGATATCAGGAGCTTGATGGAAATGGAAGATAGCACTATAAATGTTCTGATCTCAATCTCAAGGGGGCCAAAAAAGTTAATAACGGAGATTTTACGTATACCTTGCATCAGCTTTCCCCTTATTGTCCAACTCGGTTCGCGAATTCGCAGGTTCGGTATCAGCGTTGCGAGATATTCTACAAGCCATATTATCCACATGTCCAACGATATTTTCAGATGTATATATACATACGAGGCCCATAGTAACGAAACCTTATAATTCCCTTATTTTTAGCGTCAATCAAATACAATCAGTTACAATACAAGTTTCACATCGCAAGTCGATCGCCGAAGCACATTTAAACAGCCTTCAGATCTTCATGGCCAGCTACCGGACTAAATCATCTCGGACTAAAACCGGTTCCCGCGCGGTGCCCTATCGCAAATAAAACAGGGGGTGGCAAACGGCGGTACCGGGTCGGCCCGCCTTCGCAGCTGCAGGGCTAAGCAAGGGGCTTTGGGAGCTAAATTTCGAGCCAGAACAAGTTTATATTTGTATTATATGGTGGCTTTATACATATATGGAACCACCAACTCAGGCCCACGCACGCCCTCATTACAGTTATAGGATTTAACAAGAGAGACTGAATAAACAACTCCATCCTAACGGTCATAATCATATCCGTCGCGACCATATGTCGGATTACCCCTTCCCTTAGCCTGCATCATCGCCAACCCCGTTCCCTTTTGCGCCTCAAAAATGTCCATCCCCATGAGATTTTCGTAAAACGGAACCGATCGCTCCCAATCCGCCGTGAAAAGCATAGCCCGTCGTAGATGCGGCAACTCATCCAATGTTTCCTGCACGCACCGAATCAACCAGCTCCCCAACCCCTTCCCCTGGTAGGCCGGATCAACCCATACATCCGTGAGATATGAGAACGTAACGTAGTCGGTAACGAGTCGGGCGATTCCAAGAAACTTGGGGGGCGCAGTCGAATCGGCTGTGTTTCCAGGTTCGTTTTGTTCGTATACGCCGAATGAGAGGGATTCTTCCAACAGCTCTACCATCGCTTTCGAGGGCAGTGAATTGGCCCAGTAGAAGCTTTTTGAGTCGAAAACCTGGATAAGTCTTTCGATAGGGAAGAGGGTGTGATCGGTGGACACGAAAAATTGGTCCTTCCGCCAGGTTCGGTTCTTGAGGGACGCCTTTGTTGATGCCATAGCTAGATAGTGAACAGTAATTTGGAGCTAAATCTCAATTGAACTGTGTCAAGAGGATAGAGGAGGAACCCGAGAGAAATGCTGGAGCCTGATATCTTTTGTTCAATTCCCATTAATAATCACAGAGCCTCACGGACTTCTGACTCAAGGTTGGCCGAACACGGCGTCCAACGCCAAGCCCCTAAATACGATCGTTCAGTTCCGACCGAAGTATGCGTTGAATTTGTTGCAGATTTTCGAGACCCGATCGGGAAGCCGAATCGGGAACCGGCCGATATCATCCGAAGAACGCTGGCTGGTCTTCGATGTTTCGACGACTTCAATTTCGTCTCCAAGAGGAATTGATAATTCAGCTATATCACAACCAATCTTTTTTTTTTTTTTTTTTTTTTGTGTGTGTGCAAAAATCGGTGATGATAACGTTATCAGGATCATGTTTCGAATCCATAGTCTAATATCATCATGACATGATTATAAGCTATAGATCTAGATTTACGTTATACACGGGTTCGCCCAAAAAAAAAAGAGGCAGCATTACAGACCGCCTTCCGGGCTCAATGGATGGCGCGGTGAGACATACTACTGTAGTAGAAATACTTGTCTTCATTATATTAATAGCTTTAGAGATTGACAGGAGAGCGCTGGCTGCTTAGTATGCATAGATACAATTGTATGAAGATATAATCTGAAGTAAATACAGTACCGTCGTTAGCGAATTTAGGAGCTATTTCCTGAAGAAACTTTTGCAACGGAAAGATGGGGCTCCGAATTTATAGCTCAGATCGAGAGGTAGACTCCCTCGAATTCAGATTGAGGGTCGACGAAGAAGATTTGGTTCTGAGATATGGGTGATTAAACTAGAAAAATATTCTGTCATGCAGTAGGCTGTCAAGTGGGTAGAATCCAAATTATCGAAATCATTCCGTGATTCATCCATCTCCGGAGAATTGAAGCTGAATTCGAGACCAAAATGTATCAGGTAATCGCTCAGCCCATTATCCTGCAAGATGATAATGTTATGTACACGTTATGCAGTAAGCGACGGACTCGATGCTTAGAGCACCGCCGGAAACTAAATGGTTGTACCTGTCATGTCGGTTCATGAATTCATCGTCTTGAACCAGTAAACGAAAACAAGGGCCGCATACCCAGACGGCCGCCGAACGATAACGTCAAACTTCCAAGTACTCTCTTAAAATTTTCGTAGAATCATGATATCCTTGATGAAATGTTCAACGGAACAAATTTAATAACTCAAGCAGTGGGTTTCTTCTTTAGTGAATTGATCAAATAGTGGGTCATCCTCCATGACCTCCCCTCGTTTCAAGTCCTCTCATGAGATTTTCTAACTAACGTTATAATTCCGGTCCTCAAATTACTACCAGACATATCAAAAAAACTGAGGATTACGACGCCGCACTTTTGGCTCTATGCACCAACTCTTTACCAATCTTCTACAACCCGCTCTGCAAAAGGGCATGCTCGTTTGAGAAAGACCCAGCCTTCCGTATTTATGTTCATATCATTACTCAGGTTTTCGTATCCGCACGGAAACACGTGAAAATTCATAAGCCAGCACCGTCGTTGATACGATCATATCCTATTCCGCTCGTAAAATTTGAAAGACAGGCGATGTGCCTAGGCCGCAAAGCCAGCCTGCAGCAAGAATAACCGGTCATCGAAGCTTCCTTGGCTAATTTAGACTTTAATATTCGGAGCCTTGCCGATCGACGCGGGTAGACGCACAACATATAAATTAGGAAGAGGGTCCGCACGGCTGGCATCCGAGTCAGTCTTGAGTCGCTTGCTCAAAACAGCAGCGTCCGGCCGTGCGACCCGCTCGAAAGCTGTTCGCGGTTGGCAACTGTGATGGGCGTTCCCCTTGCATATACGACCCGATTATCCAAAGGCGGAATTGCATGTGAGATCTAAGGGAAGAAGGTGTATACGGCTCAGGTACTTGGGATTTCAGCCTTTAATACAATTTTTTGACATAACCTGGGAGATTTACGTATACGAGGCCAGTGAGGCCCGTCCCTGTACTGATGCCTACATGAATCGTGCGCCAGGTACTATGTTCATAGTATCTAGACATATGACAATGATATTTCAGCCTAGCGCCCTCACCCCACCCCGGTTTAATTATCGAGGCCCAGCTTTGCGTTAGATAATCTGAGTTGATATCGATACAGACTGAACTTATCGTAAACCTATAATTTATCATTATGATCTCCGGGTTTAAGAATTATTGCACACGGGCCGTATTTTGGTCGAGGCTGAGCCGTTCGAGTCAACACGGGTTGCGTATTTGGACCCCAACATGCAACAACAGCACGTTCTTCTTCAAACAAGCATATCCCATCCCACCAATTTGATACCTGCCTATATCGGAAAAAGACAGAGAAAGCTGAAAGCACCGACCCTGACTACAAACCTTGTAACTATGCCACGTTATCAAAGCCCTTACCGTAGTCAAGAATCAGTAACCTAATATACGGAATTTACCATACGTAAAGGCGGGGGCTCCAGATATCTTGGCGTATGGATGACGATATCGTTCGAGTTGCGCCGGTAGACTTGAAGCTAGCGCCATCGGTTCAATGTCTCGGACGAACGGTTGAGGTCAAGTGAACAGTATGGATTGACCAATGGTTTGGCGAAACGGCCGCCTAGGATGCTTTTGTTTTACGTTCCTGCAGCGAGATGATTTTTACTAATTCACAGCGTGCGTCTCCAACTCGAATTCAAACCAGCTTTTCAGCGACAGCCAACTCCCGGATGTGTATCCATCCGTTCGTATCTAATCGATGCTATTTACGGGCGCGCCCAGTTGAAGTGTCTACCTGGCACGGGGAGCTTGTGACCAGAGACGGCACGACTATTACGGCGATCGCCTGAGCTTTTCCTGAACTCGCATAGCAAATGCATGTTTCCTCATCACATGTATCTTTCAAATGCGAGAATATCTCCGTTTCTTTGAAATCATGGCGGTTGAGATTAAAAGGTGATAGTAGGTGCAGAATTCACATGTTACCGTATTATGGCGGTGGTGTGGAGCGTTTGCGACTTTGTTTGCAAAAACGGTGCGATTCGAGGCCGGATGTCCGTCGACAGTACAGGTTTTCCAACAAATTTGACTGAAGAGTGTTTCAACTCGGCGGGGAAACAAGATCAAGGGCGGGGTAGTAGGAGGAATCCCGGCCCGGATAAAATCTAGAATCCATAGGATTTCGCTGGGGGGTGGAAAGCAAGGAAATGCACTAGCTTCAATTGAAAATTAGTCCTTTGGATTACCGACGAACCGGTTGATCCCGACTGTCTTCACAAATCTTGCCCTCTTTCGTGGCCGTCTGATATACGCAATGACCAAGTTGGGGCCTGGCAGAGGTACCACGGCTCAAAAACCATCGTGCAAGGACCCCTGACGGCGCTCGCGTAGTCTGGTAAGCGACCGATGTTTCCCCACGATGCCAAGGTTTGGGGAAGCAGGGGCCGGCAGGGACTAACTGGATGAGGGAAAAGGCCCGGACGGGACCTCACTAAAAGCTGCACGAGACTCTGAGATAGTCTCATTGCATGCATTGCAGGTTATGATTCCGTAGACGCTCCGCAGGCACGACAGCGCAGTTTTGTGGAGACGCTTTAATTTTATGGAGCTCGACTAGGTGATCAAATGGATGCTGGATTGCTAGACCGAGGCCGGAAATGGGGATGATGGGCGACCGTTTCTTCCCATGTGAAGTTAATGATGGATAGGTGAGCTAGCTACTGTTGAACAGGATCGTGGAAGATACAGAGGAGTATCGCGCATTTAAGATGGGGCTTGTGTCGTCGATAGGATGTTGTTTTTACGGTATCTCCAAGGCGGTACGGGCTTGTCAATTGCATTGGTAGTTACACAATTATCAGATTGTCAAGATGAAGGTTCTTCTTGTTCTTTCCAGCCTTTTGGGGCTAAGTCTCGCCGCACCAGCTGCGCTTCCACAGCTTGAGGAACGCGCTGCCGCCCCGACGGTCAAGATCAGCTCGCCTCAGGCCACAATCATTGGCAAAGGCAGTGGCAGTGTGGAAATCTTCCCCGGAATCCCCTTCGCAAAGCCACCGGTGGGCGCACTACGCCTGAGACCCCCTCAGCCGCTAACAGCACCATTGGGTACCATTTACGCCACAGAGAACCAGAAAGCGTGCCCACAATTTACGTTTAGCACCGCTCTAGACGATGCTATTCCGACTTCGGCCCTTGGGCAACTTCTCAATACGCCGCTTTTCCAGACGGTTCTGAATGCTGGTGAAGATTGCCTTTATCTCAACATACACCGACCCGCGGGTACGACTGCGAACTCTAAGCTACCTGTTCTCTTCTGGATATTCGGTGGCGGCTTTCAGCTTGGTTGGAATACAATGTATGATGGCAAGCCTTGGGTTGACTCTGGCGTTCTCAGAGGGCAGCCAATTATCATGGTTACCGTCAATTACCGGGTTGGAGGATTTGGATTCCTACCTGGCAAAGAGATTCTGGCGGAGGGTTCGTCGAATCTCGGGCTCCTAGATCAGCGGTTGGGCCTTCAATGGGTGGCAGATAATATCGCCGCCTTCGGCGGAGACCCGACCAAGGTTACTATTTGGGGCGAATCCGCAGGCGCGATTTCGGTCTTCGACCAGATGGCATTGTACGACGGCAACCACATTTACAAGGGCAAGCCATTGTTCCGGGGCGCAATCATGAACTCCGGTAGCATTGTTCCAGCGGACCCTGTGGATTGTCCTAAGGGCCAGAAAGTATATGATACTGTCGTTGCAGCAGCTGGGTGCTCTAGTGCCTCCGACACATTAGCTTGTCTTCGCGGCGTTTCATATTCGGTATTACTCAATGCCACAAACTCAGTTCCCAGTCTTCTCAGTTATTCATCAGTCTCGCTGTCATATCTGCCGCGCCCTGATGGTGTAGTTCTCACTGAATCCCCGGACCTACTCGCGGTAGGTGGGAAGTTCGCCAAGGTCCCATTCATCGTTGGCGACCAGGAGGATGAAGGTACCATCTTCGCTCTATTCCAGTCGACTATCAGGACCGTTCCCCAAGTGGTCGACTACTTGAAAACCTATTTCTTCCACGGTGCTTCCACAGCCAAGCTTCAGGAATTGGTCGACACCTATCCCGACGTTACCACTGACGGATCACCTTTCCGCACTGGTATCCTCAACAATTGGTACCCTCAGTACAAACGAATAGCCGCCATTCTCGGTGACCTTACGTTCACAATCACCCGTCGTGCATTCCTTGATATCGCCAACGCCGTCCATCCGGACGTGCCGTCGTGGTCATATCTATCGTCTTATAACTACGGAACACCAGTTTTAGGCACATTCCACGGCAGCGATTTGTTACAAGTTTTCTTCGGTGTGCTTCCGAACTACGCTTCGGTTTCGTTTCGCTCGTATTATCTCAATTTCGTTTATAATCAGGACCCAAACACTGGAACTTTGGTTGCTAACTGGCCGCGGTGGAGTGTGAAGAAGAAGTTGTTGAATATGTATGCTTTGTATTCGGGGTTGATTGATGATACTTTCAGAGGCGATACGTATAACTGGATTCTTGGGAATATTGCAACTCTACGCATCTAGTGGTGTTTACGCATGGATGGACAATTGGGTGGAGCGAGAGGATGTTGGAAGGAGGCGGATATATACCCTGTAATTTTAGTCGTGTTGGCGTGTGTCTTTTTTGTATGTACGTGATCCCGCTATAAAAGAATCTTAGCATCTTCGACCGAGATCTTCTTCAATCTCGAATCTTGACTGTGTTACCTAGGGAGCTAGTACCTAATCCAATCAACACTTGGTACTGAGTGAGTACCCACGTTGTCCAGGACACCGAGGGAAGGTTGCACGGGAAGCTCTAAAAAATGAGACCATAAATACCAGGACTTAGCTTTCGAGAACGCTCTCAAAGCCCTACGAAGGATTCAGAGCGTGCAACGACCATTCTTCGTGCAACACCACGTCCTTCTCTTCTTCCCTCGTTCACGCTCTTCCCTTATTTATAGACTACGCTCTTCCTATCATCTCAACCATTCCTCACCTCACCTCTTCCTCACCATCCACGTACCCCCCATCTAGCTATCTTTAGCCATCTATCTATCCTCCTACCATCTGCCTATTCACCTATCATCTATCTACCTATCACCTATCCGCCTCTCACCTATCTTCCTCCGTCTGTTCAACTACCATTTACCTATAGCCTACAAGTTTTCGATTCGCGGTATATATATTATACATTCGGACGACAAGGCCCGCCCGGCTACAGATCGATATGCGTCCTCTGAGCGCATTAGTCCCCGACGTTGCGTCCGCTAAACTCATTAGTCCCCGATGATGCGCTCTTTGAACGCATTAGTCCCCGGCGATGCGCCCTTCGAGCGCACTGGTCGCCTACAGTGCGTCCTCTCAACTCATTAATCCTTGATGATGCGCCCTTTGAACGCACTGGCGATGATGCGCTCTCCGAACGCATTAATCTCCAATGGTGCGCCGTCTGAACGCATTAGTCCCCGGTGATGCGCCCTTCGAGCGCACTGGTCCTCGATGGTGCGCTCTCTGAACGCACTGGTCGGCCGGACCGGACCCCAACGGCGCACCTCCGAACGCATTGGTCCCCGATGGTGCGCTCTCTGAACGCATTAATCCCCGATGATGCACTCTCTGAACGCATTAGTTCCCGATGATGCGCCCCCTGAACGCACTAGTTCCCGATGATGCGCACCTATAGATACCTAGCTACCTACCTACCATCCAACACATGACTAATTACTATCTGTCTGCCGATCTAGCTATCGATACCATCTGGTCTCGTAAGTACATACCATCTAGTCTCGTCGTGGAAAGCACCCTTTAAGTTTGCTAGTACCCAGATACTAACTACTAGTGCGCGGAACCCCTCAGTCGATGGCTTCTCTGAAAAGACTAACCAGACTGGCATCATCTATCCACCGACCACCTATATATATACCGACACATCTACCTACCATCTTTGAAGCTACCATAGTTTCATCACAGTCTTCCAGTCTCGGCACTAGCTGGATCAAAATACAACACAACCAACACCAGGCTGCTTCGGTGACGAAACCGGTAACCTTCAATGTTCGTCAGAGGGCTAATTCGTTCAATGCGCGGATCGATATGTTCTACCAAAGATAGAATTGATAAGGAGGGAAGCTATCCTCGATGAATCGATGAAGAGATAATCAACCGATTTGGGACTGAAGAAGGTGACGATTATCGCCTAAAATAATGCTTCTGTCACCGATACCCCATTAATATACATCTCTCTCACGATTGCTATGCTGCAACATTGGGCAAAGATCCTAGACGATGTCTTGGAGGAGCTTTCCAAGAGGCCGGCTAGCGTCCCATATAGTGCCTCTCATTGATCATAATCTGGTGTTCCTCAAGTTGAATGCCCTCTTTTCTTCGAGAATACTTCTTCGACGGATGCCGCACTTCCCATCGATGAGGTCACCCCCCCAAAGAAACTATTACCATCGCTCGGCTTCCTGTCAATCAGGATCACCCCGTGCTACCTTTACTAGCTTCAGGCGAATAACGAGGACGAACCAGGCATCACGGCTAAATCAGAACAGCTGCAACTAGCAGCCGAATCCGAATATTAGCCCTCATACCATCACCACTACCACTGCCTAGCTAGCCGAGATATGAGCTTGCTGCCTGCCTTGGATACCTAAGCACTTAATAACGACGAAGACATCTCAAAATGAGCACCTTCTCGAACTATCTTGAACCACACCGACACCAGCAGATGCAGCAGGTTGAATGGGCTAGAAACATCACCGTCGAACCAGGTGATGTACAAGCGGAGATTTCAAAGAATGGGGTTGGTTGGCCATGTTTTGTTGCCTGAAAGAGAAGC
The DNA here is from genome assembly GCA_036971245.1 of Arthrobotrys sphaeroides. NCBI lineage: Eukaryota > Fungi > Ascomycota > Orbiliomycetes > Orbiliales > Orbiliaceae > Arthrobotrys > Arthrobotrys sphaeroides. The sequence goes on along the minus strand of JAJTTW010000011.1, from coordinate 475,481 downwards.
TCAAAAGGAGAGTTAAAAGGAAAGATCGTATACGACATCTACGACAGGCGGTTTCAGGGCCCTGCGCAATTGAATAAGATCAGAACCTTCGCAAAGGAAAAGAATAGTTCCCTACAATTAATAGAGAACTTCGGACGGGTATAGTCCTGCAGTGCAGTGGACAGAACCACCCGCCGAAAATTCTGGAAACATCAGGCGAAAAGGCGAGTTTCCAGACTAGGTCTTCAAGACTCTAGAAGAGACAACAGCTAATATGTCGATGATTTAGTCTCCATCGTCGGGCGAACGAAACCGAATATATTGATGAGCTGCCCAATCATATTCTCGCTGACTCCGGTAGTCTCGAATGCAAACACCTAACCTAAACCTAACATAAGGAAAGAAGGCTCCAAATCCCCATCGATTAAAAATCAACTACCGAATACCAGAATCTTCACCGGAGAACTCGTCCCCAGCCAAGTTATCAATCCTGACCTAGGTGGTGACTGTTCTAGGGTCAGGGTTTCAACTCCATGCACCGCCGTCAAATATCACCTCCGGTCGGGGTTGGTGGATTATCAGAAGTAGAGCAAGATCTCTTTAAATCCCAAGGAACTTTGAACGATAATGCAACGTCGAGCCTAACCGAAGACAGCGTCGAGGCGTGCAGCTCGACTGCGGAATAAAGACATTAAATCGGCGGTGAATATATGTCAGACTTCGACTTATTATATATACTACTTACCTACCTCTGAGTTGGCTGGCGCGGCGTCATATGACGAGGTATTATACGAACACGATACTTGGAAAAAGTACATGGGTTGATAACGGAGTACGCCGCGAGACACCAACCCGATAACCCCTCGACATCGATCCTCGACATCGACCCCAACCTTCTCGCACCGCACGCCGAGTCTACAAACCTTCAGGATATTGATTTCGATCTTTCTGCCACGACTACCCTCGAAGCTAGCTACTCGAGCACCTTTCATTCTACGAATCCGCCTCAGACAAATATGCCCTAACATCGAAAAGCTCAGGTCGCAAGTGGATTAACTATCCAAAGAGAGAAGATTTTTTGATCAAACCCCAGCGGTATAATGCTTCGAACGACAACCCTACTGCTACGAAAATAACCTTCCGAATCCATACGGTCATACAGACGCTTTCTGCTGGAATCAGTTTCCACACCTCAAACCTTGCTCGATCCGTAGCAAGACCGGTTATGACGACTCGAAGTGCACTAGAAGTCACCCAATCTAGTGCAAGAAGTACAACAAGGGGTACATACCTTGGACAGCTGCTGGGAGGAACACCCAGAGAAGAGACCTCAACGCTCGAATCGTCAAAATCAGACTAGGGCCTAGCTATCTAGGTCGAAGCCAGAGTTCTCAAGTACTGGATGCAGGATGTTCTTTTTGAAACAGTAGCAAACAAGATTGCGTGGGTATCTCGACTCCCCGACAGAATTGAACTCCGCGATGCATGGGACCAAGGCCTGTATGCTGCGCACAGCGTATCCTCTTACTATACCAGAATACGGACCACAAAAAGTAATCGCCATGGATAAGTTCGCCCCAGACGCAAGCGATGCCTGCCGGGGAATCAAGCTACCAATTCCCCGACCGGTGAGGGTCTTGCCCTTGATATCCCCAGCTGATCCTGTCATGCGGGCAATTATTGCGACAACGCTGCTTCTATGATTATCTGATCGAGAAATTGGCTACAGACTGGCTTCTTATGTTTATTCCAGGAACTCGTTACTCACGCCAACCGAATGAATGCTGCGATCGAAATATCTCCCTCCTAGAGCAATCCAAAAACTTCAATCGATGAGCAACAACAGGGGGACAATAATCCACGATGAGCAGACGGGCGAGCATGATTATCAGCCCCGCTTTCGACAATTCTATCTTCAGATGATCATATGAAGCAGCTATTTATATATCAACAGATTCAACGATTGGATGACAAAGCCAAACGCGGAACCCGGTCCTGCGCAGATATAAGGCCACGAATCCTGAGTGTAAAGGTTATGACATAATTCAGCAATAGCCTTCTTCAGCATCATGGTCTGGAATGGAAGGATTATCTTCGATCCAATAAATATGTTCAAACATACTGAACATCCACGCCTCTATGCGCCCGCCAGTCCTCCCGGGTCGATTTCGCAAAGACCGCTTGGACGAGTATATACCGACTATATGAGCAGCATTGCAGTATATATAACTATCTTACGAAGGAGAAACCCAGGTACATGCTCTATCGGCAATCGATTCTCCCATTAATATCGGAGACCCTGATGACCACCAACTTCTAAATCCGCACCATCAAGTGCGTCTTGATGGACGGTATCGAAACTTCAAGTACCCTGACGTTGTACGGACTAGAGCCTCTTGTGCAGACGAGTCTGCAGGCAAAAATGAGAGTATGGTATACATCTCCCGGACCAATGAGGGAAAGCCCGCGGTGTTCACACCGTACATGCCTGGGTGGGTGGAATATGCAGGATTAAGAGAGAGGACGGATTCCTATCTTGGGTTCCAGGAGTTCCCTCTAGCCTTTAAATATAACGAATGAACGTCTGCTGGACATGGTGGATCCGAATACGACATGCAGTACCATACTACTAGCCTGTTGGAGAATGGTCCGTCTCATGTGACCTCCAACGCACTTATACTTTAGGCCAGAAGAAAGTGCAGAGGGGTCCAAGCCAACCCAGCTGCGCACTTCACGCGGACTGGATATTTCCTTCCAGAGTCTTCTTCGCGGATGTAGAAGTCCTTATTGACTCGTGCAGGCTCTGCCTATGCCCGTCCAGCTGGTGCAACCCCAACCATCCCTGGCGCCAGCTCAGTACGGGTGACAACGACCATGATCAGGTAACTCGACAAATGTTGTTCGGGCTCACGTTATCCAATTTAATATGGAGAAAAAATCCTTCCTGAAAACCTCACCAATTTCAGTCAATTTCTACCAATGTCACTCCTACAGCTGTTACGACACCGATGACGACGAAGTCGATGGGGATAGCTTTATAAGACCCTAAAACACGTCGAGATGGTTTCAGATATATACCTCCTTTGCAACAACCCTTGGGAACTTAATATGGTTCAGGGTGCGGCAAACCCCTACTGTAAGGAGATGCTGCTGGAAATCCGAAGGTACAATATGGTCGCGCTGTTTTGTGTAACCTAGTCATAAAAGGGGGACCTCTGGATTGATATGGAGTTTTACTGTGCCGGCTGCTTGGTTGAGTTCAGAGCGACGACGGTCTGAAACACCGAATATGCCCGATGCATGGTTGAGAGACATGTGGATACGTGGAATCAGTATGGGAAATTACAGCAAGATCAAGCCGAAAAAATTCTTCCGGGGGGGGGGGGTGGAACCTTCGGGATCATCACACAACAGTCGGTAGATATATTGTCGCTCAAATGTTGCCGGCTTTCAAAAAGTTCAAAATATGATATGCTGGGCTCTTGTTTCACTTAGTGGATAAACCGAATGGCGATTTGCGGTTGACCCTAAATTACCGACCACTTAACAAAGCAACTATCAAATCTAACTACCCTATTCGTCGAATGGAGTCTGCTGTAGATCAAATGGCACCACCAAGGTTCACTACGTTCTGGAAGGGTGACGGGTCCAACGGATACTGGGCCGTACCTATCCATCCGCAGCATATTTATAAAACTGCTTTTGTTACCTTCCAAGGGATGTATGCCTGGACACGGATGCCCCAAGGGTTGACAGGTAGTCCCCATACATATGCACAAGTTCAAGATCTGATCGGTGTTTTTGAAACTTCAACAGAGCCTATATCATTAACTGTGGCCACCCAAATACGAGACCCAGTCAACCATAACGATAGACGAAGAGCCTTGAAGGCTATGACCAGAGGAGTCGTTATTTTTATACGAAGATGCCACCAAATGTATCAATGCAACTGAGCAGTCACTTGGATCTCTCTATTTATACCCTACTGTATAAATATTATCCAACGCAGGGTCACGACTAGCCTCAAACCCGAGCGCGAGCGTCGATGCTCCGGCCTCGGGATCAAATTCATGCAAATATTAAGACGGTTACTATGAGATACACGGCCTACCAACATACAGAAGTTCTTAGTCTATGAGGTCCCAAGTGGAGGTCCAAATCGTAAATCAGCGCGGTTTGATGGCTCCGGATTATATACCCGCATCCCCTCATATCGCGAATGTAGAGGTACTAGACTCTACAGGGCGATCTACGGATTAAAGCAATCAGCGAATAGGTGGTACGGAGACTTAAATAAATCCCTGGAAGATATGGGGTTTAAGAGGCTGTCAGGCGACAACGCTTTCTGATACAGAGAAATGCCATTAACGTTAATAACGGCACATGTCGATGACTGTGTTACAGCGGGACGGAGGTTCTGAACAATCTAGAAGACGAGCTGGACAAAAAACACAAGATCAAGAGACTGGGACCAGTATCCATGTACCTTGGAATCAGATTTACCAGGACCGAAAATGAGATCCTGCTGGATCAAACACACTACATAAAGGAAATGATAGAGAAAGATCATAGTATAGATTATCCATTCCATTCCTTTCAATGTTCTACCTCACGATGAGCCATTGTATACACCTCATGTACTTATATTAGCTTAGTTTCCAGACAATCCTGGCCTCGTTGAATCATTCCTGGATCATGATACAACAACTTTTTTCTCCTCAATAAGTGTTGACCCCGTTGTATTCCAAAAAGGGAAACAGCCGAAGCGGCGCCCAATGCGGCAATGACGTCGCCAATCCCCTGCCGCGCAAAGGCGCCTTTTTGCCAGGCCATTTGCAATTGGCATTAGCAAAACTGCCCCAACATTTCCAAGTGCTTTCAGCCAGATATTCAACCCCTCACCGTCTAAACCTCTCTCTTCTCATCGATTGTCTTCCTCCGGAAAACACCAATTGACCATTATACTCCAAAGCTACGAGAAATAAGAGAGAAAATGAGCTTCCTCCACCCCACTCTCCGTCAATCTAGTCGTATCGGAATCCGTCAATTCCACCGTACACCGGCCAGACTCATCGCCGTCGGTGATGCGATCCCGTCCGTTGAGTTGAAGGAGGATTCGCCGGGGAATGTGGTGGATATAGCCCAGGAGGTCGCGGGGTTGAAGAAAGCAGTTATTGTGGGGGTTCCGGCTGCTTTTAGTACGTTCTTTCCTCCTTTCTATTCATCTTTTCCTTTGGAGACATATATAAGAAAGTTTGGTTTTACATTGCATTGGGAATTAGTTGGGATGGTTTTGTGCTGATTTGTGTGTGTTTGTGGTGGATTTATAGGCCCTGCGTGTTCGGCGACACATGTGCCTGGGTATATCGCGCACAAGGATATCAAGAGTACGCCTACGTATGTGGTTTCCGTGAACGATCCGTTTGTTACAAAGGTACGTCGTTTGAAACCCATCGATCAGTGGTAGTCACATAATACTAATACAATCTTAATAACTATGATATAGGCATGGAAGGAATCTCTTCCCGGGGCCAAAGAGTCCGGCGTACGTCACCCAGTCAAATCGTTATCACCGAGTCAATTTAAACTAACGAAAAATTAATGTGGCAGATCCGATTCCTGGCCGATGGAAACGGCGAGTTTGCAAAGAAGATGGGGATGACGTTTGAGAAGTCCGTTGGGATCTTTGGGAACTTGAGGAATAAGAGGTATGCGGTTGTTGTGGAGAATGGGAAGGTTAGTAAGGTGGTTGAGGAGGCGGATAATACTGGGGTTAAAGGTATGGTATCCTCTATTCTATTCTATATGATTTGGCTATCTTAGGTACTGATTTTGGGTGGATCGTAGATACCGTCGCGGAGAAAGTACTGTAGATGGATACATATCACGGCAAAAGCATGAAAGAAAGATACAATGTGTGGGAAATGTTGTAGATAGAAAATGAGAACAGTCGGACAAACGCCGCTCTGGGGAAGATGGTTGACTAAGCATTCGCAGTTCGAGACCAGTCCGCATGGTCCTTCCCCAGCTTGTGATTCCCGTTACGAGATCGAGGCCCATAAATCGAAGGATGCAAGAAAGACAAGAAAGCGCGAGTCATGGCCGGGTATTTCACAGAAGAGCTCCAGTGCGGAAAGAGTTTGCATCTGATAAAAGACTCTGCGGCTCCGGTCGGCGAGAAGCAGACACCGGGCGTTTGCCAGTCGGCTTTAAGACCGGACTGGGCTGCCCCTGGAAAAAGGAGGTTCCAACCGGGCCGATGGGATGGCAGAAAGATGCAGGCTGATGACAGGGAAAAGCCCAGGCCGAGTGGCTCCGAGGATAAAAGACCGATCTGATTATCGAGATAATCTCTTCTCGCACACAGTCCTCCGTTATATCATAGTGACTTCGTGACGTCGCTGGGATTCGCTTTTATTCTCCGGCACTTTGTTCGCAGGACAGCAGAGGAAAATAAGAAGTCTCTGAGGCTATCGCCACGTGCGCCGTATCGTGCATTCTTTTTTTTGACTTTCTGATTGTCGCGACCGTGACAAATTTAGCTGCGGCCGAGGGACTCTGACAGGGTGTGTTTTCCGTGGAGATACTTCCTTCCTCCCGCAGAGCATCCTCATCTACCGGCCTCCCTTCCTCTTTCTTTCTCTCTCAAATCGGAGTGAGCGGCTGCTCTTCGCATTTGCCTGTGCCTACCCCGCGCTATTCCTGAGCGAGCTAGTGTGCTTGTCCTTCAATTAAATTCTTTTTCCTTCCTATCCACCTGCTCACCATCTCAGCAGCATCGTCTTTGCATTTCTCTCGCACCCTTTGTCTTCTCCATCTTCATCTTCATCGCCATTGCTGTGCTGTGAAGAGCCTGCTGGTACCGTTGCTTGAACAGCCTGGTTCCCGCTACCGATCTCGCCTCTTCTCTTCCTCTTCTTCTCTCCCACCCCCACGACAAACAAAAAACACCATCCCACATCTCCCCCTTCAAACCGTCAAACTGGCTGCCCTGGACGCAAAGCTGGATCGGATGGCCAATATTGAGCCTCCGGAAGAGTACGAATATGAGGTACGTCGGGCACTTGCTCACTCACTCAGACCCTTCCGCTGTCGCCACATGCTCGTCTACGGCAGTTGCGAGGCTGTCCGAGGTAGCGATGTAGCTCTCACAGCTTCTGAAACCTAAAATTCCCCCGTCGGGCGATGGCGACGATGAAAAAAACGTGTTTCGCTAACTGCTATGCCACAATCTTTTTTCCCCTCTCGTCTCTGCACCTTCCGTGTCTTCCATATCCTCTGTCGCTGGTTGGTGATACACCAATTGGCATGAGAGATCGTGGTAGACGGGTCGGTGGGAGATGAGGCTGGGAGAAAAATAACTGGCAAAAATGATACTTCACAGGCTCTACCTCCGAACACCTCACTGCTCTCCAATCTCCTGGCCGGCGCTTTCGCCGGTATCATGGAGCATACCGTCATGTACCCGGTAGACGCGATTAAGGTAATCTCTACCTCCGAATCCTCCAAGAAGAGAAATGTTGCGGCTCGAAAAGAAGGCTGCGATATCGGAACCCCGGTGTGGGGGTGGTGCTGGTACCATCTACATACATACAATCGAGCGTAGACACCTCAAAAACGGAGATGACGACGCGAGAACAACAGATTTTGCTGACATGCACCTCTTTGAAAAATGTAGACAAGAATGCAAATTGTCAATCCGGCTGGGTCCGCGACGGCATACACCGGCATCGCGAATGCCGTATCTCAGATCTCCGCGACAGAAGGTGCGCGGACGCTATGGCGGGGGATTAGCAGCGTGGTCGTCGGGGCTGGTACGGTTACCCCTTCATCCCCGCTCAATATGACATATTGCACCCTCATACGGGTCTATTACACGATTGTATTTTTCAGTGGACACCGGGCTAATCAGATGTGGCGACGACAGGCCCCGCGCACGCCGTCTACTTTGCCACGTACGAGTTTGTGAAGCACAACCTGGGCGGGAACGTGGGGAACGAGCATCACCCAATTGCGGTCGGTACGTGGATAAAACAGGATATACGGGATTTCTGTCTATAGGCCGAAATGCTGACAGTGTGCCATCTTGGCCTTACCAGCGACTGCCGGTGCCTGCGCTACAATCGCCAGCGACGCCTTGATGAACCCCTTCGACGGTAGGCACCAACATCCCTCCCCACCCATCTCCGAGATCTCGAGAGAACTCCACTGCCCCGTGTCGCAAATTTCAGAAAACCACAGCAGAAAAAGGAAAACGCAGCTGATTCGTTGATATGACGTTGGATAATAGTGATCAAACAACGCATGCAAATGCACAACTCAACATACGGCTCGGTCTTCGACTGCGCCCGCACTGTCTACCACCGCGAGGGTCTTCGGGCTTTCTATGTCTCCTACCCGACAACCCTGGCGATGACAATCCCTTTCACTGCGATTCAATTCACTGCCTATGAATCGCTTTCCAAGGTCCTCAACCCGCAAAAGAAATATGATCCGTTAACACACTGTGTTAGCGGTGGTATGGCCGGTGCTGTCGCGGCGGGTCTGACGACACCCTTGGATGTGATCAAGACGCTTTTGCAGACAAGGGGGAACAGCCAGGATCCGAGGATAAGGACTTGCAGCAGCCTGTTCGATGCTGCCAGGATTATCAATGAAAGGGAGGGCCTACGCGGGTTCATGAGGGGATGGAGGCCTAGGATTGTCAATGCGATGCCCAGTACGGCGATCTGCTGGACAAGCTACGAGATGGCGAAGTAGGTTCCATAATCCTCTTGTTCGATTTCGAAAGGGGAAAGTGTATTAACATTGGGCAGGTACTACTTTTATTCCCGTCAGAGGGAGGCCACGATCTGAAGCCTTCAGCGACAGAAGTAGCCAAAATACTCACCTCGACAACCTTCTCTCTCATCTTCTATATATATAGTCGAAAAGGCCACTCAAAAACTAGGGTTTTCCGTCGATGGATTCCAACCACTCTCCCTGAACCCTGCGCAACAGCCACATCTGATAACATCTACATGTGCTACCCCACACACTCACCGCCACACTATACGCCGCCCCCGTCATATGTACCACCGCTACCCGTCCACCCGGCAGGGATAACACGGGCTCCACTTCAGATCGGAGATCGCCTTTCCCGCCGCCCTCACGCCTTCAACCAATAACCGCTTCGGAAGAGCGCCGCGCCCAATATGATTTTGCGTCATTTCCGTTATTTTTTGTTATCTGTCAATCAGCATTCAATTTCCAGCATTTCCTCCTTTCCTTTGCTTTCTTTGTCCTTGTCTTCTCTTACGGGTATGACGAAATGAGATGAATAAAAATCGGTTTTCCCTGTTTCTTTATTTCTTTCCCGCCTTCGACCTCTCTCTCTCTCTCTCTCCTTACCCTCATAATAACTATGACGGTACAGTCTTCACGTTATTCATTGCACAAAAAACACCTCCTTAATCCTCCCCTCTATTCTTCCCTTTCGTTGAGTATATACTAAACACTCTTCTTCTTCTTTGTATCCTCACCCTTTCTTTTTCTTCTTTGTCTACTTTTATCATTTTTTTTTCATGAGAGTCATTTATAAATAAAAGCTAGCACAGGGTGATATACACTGGGGGTTATCGGGTTTGAATGATAAGTTGATTTCGTTATTTATTTAGTGTGCAGGTAGAATGGTGGTTTTGGGGACCGCTTTAATTATGAGGATAAGGGATATGAATGTCTTCGTCCGAACTATAATTATTACACGCCACAGTACTGCAGTTGTTAGTAGAGCGTTTAACGTTTCTGTTTACACCGAATCATTTGCGTTAACGTTTCAGGTCTGCTCGTAGTAGTCCATGCAATAGGCACTTGGGTAACTGAATACCTATAGCGACTGTGCTAGAAGAGAATACAATTCTGATCTGAATGATATGAGCAACCTTCACTCCCGATACGGCTCTGATACGTATTAGGACATGATATTAATAAGTTATTGCTACCGTATACTACCAATAGCCTCGAATCCAGACGCTCGAGGCACAGCAGACCCCCACACGCGTGCACGTAGTCAATATAATACACCCATGGCCCACTCTCCTACTCACACGAGACCATGGTGCCACTTCGTGTTCGCAATTTTCAGAAACCCCCACTGTTGTCTGGCAAAGAAGACTAAAACCGTACCACCCAATAATCTACAGTTCAAAAAAAGGACAAGAAATGTAAGCTACATATGTCTCCACCCCACTGGTGGGAAGAAATAAGCTTAATACGGCCTTAAGCTCATCCATACCACGCCACCCGTTCATCCCGTAGAAACTCAATCATGCATGAATCCAGCAGCTAGCTGCAACATGCAAGATTATTTGTCGCAAAAAAAGAAAAAGATTGTGGATAAAAAAAATATAAGCTTAAACTTGAGTCACCTATGCAATGCCTAGTTGGTCTGATATATCTGGCGTGTGGGCTCCGGCTAGGGCTCCGGGGTCCTCGTATACGTATGTAACAGCAAGGTGGTGCAGCTGTAATGTACCATGTAATGTATGTCTGTGATACCACCCTGCATTAGCTCTTCTTCCATGCCCAAACCACCCCATCATCACTGCATCGCATATAGCTGCAGAGTAACGTACGTGGCGTTATAAGCTTAATTCAATTCAGCTGGATTACGAGAGACCAGCACGACTTCGTATGGGAGGATTATATAATAATATATGATATAGGATCATATCATTCTACTCGGACTAAGACACACCTCTTGCATAATGATAAATATACGTGGGAACCGTGGGGGAACATGCACCGAGTAGTCGGCAGGGAAGTTAACTTTAACGGGTATATGTTTCTGAATTGTTCCCAAAACGGAGTGCATACGCATGCATACATATGGAAATATCTAGACTGTAAGGTAGGAAAACGTGGTTCCGTGGTTAAGGAAGAATATATATAGATTTTTTGGTAAAAGGATAGTAGTTTGTACAAGGAACTTGCCGGGTACCCGGTGCCATTGATTTTGCATCTGTGATAAGCTAGCTTCATGTGCAGCCAGACTCTGCAGGGCCCAAGGATTAGATCTAGATCTCTCTAGGATCCAAGATCCGGCTGCCCATGCCAATTTATTTGACGAGAAGCTTGAGTTGACGGCATACCGTTCCTTGTGCTGTTCCTGGTAAAATTCCAAATCATCTGGCTTCTTTGATGTTAATTAATTAACAATCGAAAGCGTCTGAATAAGGATATGTATATATGACCAAAAAGAAAAAAAGGAGATTATAAATACCACTTTTTTAATACAAAAAGGTATGTACAAATAAAGTCTCAATAGGCCTATAAATAGCGAATAAATATAACAAAAAAAATAAAAGTATGCAACAGTGAAAAAATAGTGATTACATCGACCCTCTAAAGGAGTGAAAAAGAAGGAAGGAAAGAATTAGAAAATACTAAAGACGTTGACGTACGTACATATAGAACATACGTTTCAAAAGTGTATGTGGGGAGGAGTTTTTTTCTGACCGGCCAGTATGTAATTGTATAAAGGATATTTTGAAGAAAAATGGAGAAAAAACGCATTCGGAACCGGTGTTAGAAGTATCCTCCTCCTCCTAGGCTTCCTGTCGTATCTGTAGATATATCGATCTAAAAAGTACTAATTTATCAAAAATCGAAGATAAAGAGTGAAGTGTTCGCGGAAAGAAAGTTGAAAAGAACGTGTAGAACGAAACGGACGTGTGAAATGGACGTAGGTGGCTGAATTCAAGTTAATGAATAGACATTCCCTTCTCCCTAAAAAAAAAACGTTAAAACAGGCACCTATATGGGCAAAGAATAATGAAAATATGAATTCTTTCGTGGAAATCAAATTCTTTCATTTTTGTATCCTTAAAAACACCCCCCGGTAAAAACGCCGTGAGACTTCTGTGGGGGACTGGTTTACGACACCAGGAACGCCGATAAATGTAATTTCGTCGTGATGGGATTCGGTGGTGAATGGATGGGTGGTAATTATTTATGCGATGAATGGTGGGAATAATGCTGGTGGTGAGGTGATGATGGTGATGATGCAAATTGGTTGATGCTGAGAAAATTATGTTGGGGTATCAGGTACTATATTTCAATCTGAAAGAAATAGGACTTCTGGGTAGGGATTCGGGCTGCTGTAGGCGCGAGGGCGGATCGTTTTCACTGGCTTCCACCGTTGTTGTTGGCCCCTTTCGAGCTGAAGAGTCCGCCAAACCACCCCCGGAAAATTGTTAGGATCCACCCCACCCAGGCCGCGATTCAATTCGAATTTCCCACCACTCTGGCCGATGGTCCCGTTCTGCCCGGTCTGGGAACGGATGTCGGCCTCAGGGAATTCGAACTGCTAGATCTCTCCGCCCTCCTCAACTGCACATACCGTGAAAGGACGTTGTAGATATCCTCCTTCTTCGCCGGTTTTGAGAGAAACTGGGACATTCCCACATCCTCGCAGCGCGCTTTCTCGTCATCGGTAGTGGCGGCGGACATAGCTACCACGGGTAGACCCCGTATGGCAGCTACCGGGTGAGTTCGAACCTTGGTAGCAAAAACATAGCCATCCTATTCACAATCAGTATTTCGCGCTGTTTTTTCCCGTACTAAAAGCGTAGTATCATATGATCATACCATAACGGGCATCCGACAATCCGTGAACACCAAGTCGGGAAGATCGCCTCTCCCCGCCGTCCTTTCTAGCAAATCAAGTCCCTGCTGTCCGTTGTCTGCCAAAAATACCTGACACCCTCCGTTCCTCAGATGCTGTGCAACCACGGAGCGAACAACCTTGTCGTCGTCAACAAGCAGAACCCGAAATTCCGGCCTAGCGCGCTCAACTGTCGTCGAGTTCGAGTTTCTAGATATCGAAGCCGGGTGATCGGGCGGGGGCATCAGTGTGGCTGGGGTGGCGGTCCTCTGAAGGCCCGAATTCGAAGAAATAGGGGGTATAGAGGAAGCGTGAAGTTGCGCGGCCCTGGCCCGAGGAGAAGGAGCTGGGCTGATGGATCCGACGGATGAAACCTCTTCGTCGTGCCGCATCATCGCGCGCTCCATTTCGAACCGGAACCGGTTCATCGCATTGCTGCTGTCGCTATCTGAAACAAGGTCGATGGTTTTGCGGCCGTCGTAGCGTTGGAAGGGGACTGTGAACCAGGCGACGCAGCCTGGGCCGCCTTTGCTTCTCTCCAGAGCAATCTCGCCATGCATTAGTTCGACCAGCTACAGAACCCATTAGAATATAGTCCTCGTATGCATCATTGGTAAGGAGGTATCTCTGACCTCTTTAGATATCGAAAGTCCCAGTCCTGTTCCCCCAAATCTCGCGCTGGTGGTATGGTCGGCCTGGCTGAAGGGTAAAAATATCTTCTTCAAAGCTTCGTCCGATATCCCGACCCCGCTGTCTTCCACAATAAACCGTATCCGCACTCTATCCGGGTCCGGTTGGTCCTTATCTCGCATAGTAATCATTCGGATGAATCCGTCCGACGTGAATTTAAAGGCCTTTTAAAACGCAGCCTGTCAGTAGGAATAGGACGCAGATGAGAAACGGAGTACGACGAACATTTCCCATCAGGTTAGTCAAAATTTGTCGAATTCTGCCTTGGTCGCCAATTACCAAATGGTCTGATTCATCGAGTATACTGATATGATCAAAATTCAGTCCCTTTTTGCTAGTCGTGACCTTGAACATGTCGATGATTTCGGTCAAAAGCTGGCTCAGGTCAAAGGCGCTGTTAGTTATCGTCATCTTTTTGGCTTCGATCTTTGAGAGGTCCAGAATATCGGAGATGATGGCTTTCAGAGCATTCGCACTTCGATTGATGTTGGTCGTGTAATCCTTTTGCTGGCCCTCTATATAGGCAATTGTCAGAATATGCCACCATCACATGCGCCCCTCGTCGACTACGAACCAAGATGTGTCTCTAACAAGACCTCGGACATTCCAATAATCTGAGAAATCGGCCTAAACCACCGCATTAGAACCCAATCCGTATCAAAAGACTTCGGTATATAGCGTACGTTCGGATCTCGTGCGATGCATTTGCCAAGAACGTGCTCTTCAACTGAGACTCCTTCACCGCCGCCGATTCCCTCTCCTCTAGTTGGCTTTTCTCCTGATCCGCCTCATATCTCGCTGTCACATCCGCCGCAACCAGCACAACCGCTTCGACGGGGCTCCCTTTAGTTGGCGAAATAGTCTCCGGCCTCCCAGCCGCCGGGACATTTCTGGGACCCGTAGGGGTGAACCGACACCTGAACCATTTCCCTTTCATCTCGATTTCCGCAGTGATATCGGGCCCAATAAGCTCGCCCTGCTTGGTCAAAAGTTTCTCGAGGGGCTCGGTAAACGCATCATATCCTCTGAATGCTTCCAAGAAATTCGCCCCCAGAGCAAGTTTGTCGCCGACGGGGAATATCATCCGGCCGTGTAGGGTGGATATACGTCTGTCGGGTGTATTTTCGATCGTCATGACGCAGAGCTGGCTACTGTGTATTATCTGAGAAAGTTGGTCTCGTAGTCGGCATTGTTCTTCCACTGCCTCAATCTCTGTGTTTAGGTAAGTAAGACCCGCATGACGACACCACCATGCTCATTGCACTTACGCTCGTTTATATCCGTCAGAGTCCCATACCTAAAATATGTTAGAGAGTTATTATCGAAGGCCAGGGATTCCTAGAGCTCACCATTTAGAAACCTGTCCTAGTTCGTCGAAGAAACAATTTGCCTTGTATGCTCGTCCGTCAGATTCCTAATCTCCTGTGCGTGATGACCATGAAATCTTACCCGACATAACATCCAACGGTAGTCACCTTCCGAGTCTCTGCATCTAAATTGAACTTGAACCGGAGTCTCTAAAGCGACCGCAAGCTTCCACGCATCTTCCACAGCGACCTGGTCCTCCTATTGTCCCCCAAAAACGTTCTGATGTAAGATAGTGGAAGCGTACGGAATGACAATGGATAGTGGTTATCTCACGGGATGACAGATGTCCCAGAACGGATTATTATGCCCGCCGCTGACCTTCTCGATCGACAGTCCAGTGTACTCGTACCAACGTTGATTGAAGTACTCGGGTTTGATATCTGGAGTCAAGGCGAACATCTAAAATGCAATTAGTTGAGGCAGCGACGATTGAAACCTGATATGTCCGTACCATTTGCGGGATTGAATTACAAATCCGCCTGAATTTCTCTTCACCTTTCATGTGCCAGCTGGTTTCGTCCTTCAACCAGACAACTATCACACCGACCTCTGTTAGCCTCTGTTGGAGACAACGCAAAATGGTGACAAGCCGCTAGCCGGGAAAATCTCGCAAGTCGAGGGGTAGGCTGGTGCAAAGGAGGACGTACTTCCAGCCACCAAATTTCCATCGTCGTCTTTGATAGGTTCTCCTCCTAGTTCGATAACTTTGGGTGCTCCAGTCGGGTCGTAGTAGCCAATCGTTTGCCTGACAATTACCCCTTCCGTGAGCAAAGGGTAGATGCCCCATTTCTCAAACGGAATCTCTGCAGAAAAGTCGGGCTCGTAAACCTTCCACCGCTCTTTCAGCCAGTCGATGCCCTTCCCAACTTCGGGCGTGCTGTCACCCAGTAGTGCCTCCGCCGCTTTGTTGGTGACGAGAAGGTTCCCATCAATCGAAAGGCAAAATATGACAAGCTCGTGCAGATGGTCGAGAATTTGGTCTTTCATATGCATTAGCTTAGGAACGACCGTAGTAGATCGCTCCATCTCTGAGTGTGATTCCGAGGGTGTTAGACATAAGCTGGTGAATATTGTCCCAGATGAAGTCTTTAGTAAAGACGACTCTATCCGGACCGGTATGTTCGGGTTGGCATGATTGCCACTTGTGGCAGCCTCCACGCAATTGTGAGAGACATCGCCACGCTTGAGTTCTTCCCGAACATTTGCGAGAACTTGATCGAGTTTGATCCACCTGCCAGAGTTCAGAAGCATTAGAATGCATTGGTGTTTTAGGGGTATATGGTAGATATTGCGGAAGACGAGGGGCTATTGTCGTGTTATACCGCGCGGTATGGAATGTGGTGGCTCGATACTTACCTTTGAGCGTCCTGGTCTAGAAGCGTTAATGGTAAGTCCTTCAACTTCTGGGCCAACTGATTGATTGGTCCAGATGACGACGACGACGAAGGGAATAGAAACCGGCGTGCAGCATTGTTTATGGCCAAGATATTGTCGCTGGAGTCTGTGATGAGTTGGCGGGCTGGACTTTGCGTGAAGGACAGAGATTGAAGTCCAAGTTCCGCAAGGTCGTTCATATATACTCCTGATGTAGCCATGGCGGTTGAATTCCCCTGTAGGCGGGCAAAATAATTTGCCACTGAAGGAGAGAGGTCGTAACGGAAGCTTTATTCAGGGTGGATGCTCGGATTCAGGGTCGTGATTCGAAAGGTCAAACGGACATGACCGCTCCAGTATTGCGGGGGCCGACGTGGAAAGGGGAGTACACTTGCGAGCGGATCGGGAACGGACAATCGAATGAACTGGCGACAAGTCAACCGCGTTCGTATCCTTCTGCATGTAAGCAGAGTAGTGTGCAGTAGTTTGACAGGCTGTTCTGCTTGGTCGTCGTCAGAGAATCGGGTTGAAAATGTGATATAACTAACAGTGAAGTCGAGTCTGTTGTTCTTCCAAGTGTTCGGACTTTGTCTATTGTCGCTCTACGACGATGGATCAGAAAGAGGGAACGTTCCTATGAGGGGTAGTCCGACACAAATAGCGAGAGAACGGGAAAGCCAGGAGGAAACGAGTGTCAACCGATACGACCACCGACAAGCTCAGCTCGCAGAGGACAGTAAGAAAAAACGGTATGGTTATGAACGAAGAGGTTTGCCGGAGGTAAGTGGCAAGGTGAAGATAAAGGTTGTAAGTCAGAGGGAGCCTTTACCCAGCACACAGAGATCGAAGGTGCAGGTATGAAAAAAGCGAGGCTCGGTACAGCCCTATCAGGATGGACTGGATACCGAAGTGAATGCCGCAATGACGACCCCGAGAGGGCGGGATTACTGTTCCTCTGTTAGTTAGAAACTGTTAGGTATTTCGACTAAGCTTAGCTATTATTTTTTTTTATCGTTTGTCATGCCCACGGAATACACGGGATGAACCTGACGAGTTGGTTAACTGTCTGGATCTTGGTCTTCGGTCTTAGCTCTTTTGGCAGTCAGAACAATTATGGACCTCCAAGTAGCCGAGCATACCCCAGCAGGTACTAGGATCGAGGGAGCAATAGAGTTGGGCGGTTGTTCTGATCTAACAGCTTGCAGAACGGCCGCCCCGGATTATGACCTTCACTTCGAGATTTCAAAATAGAGATCAGAACGAAGCCGAATATGGAAGACCCCCCAATCGCTGCAAGTGAACGTATTTCAAGAGAGGAAACGATCTTCCTCGCCGAAGGATTGATTCCAAGGGGCGTGGGCAGAGGGGGAGATCGGTGCAGGGTGGCTCTCTGCTTGATCCTTTTTTTTTTTTTTTTTTTTTCTTGCCTTGCTGGCGTGGTGCCCGCTGTGCTGTGCTGTGCTGTACTGTGGCCACGAGCAAGGCGGGTTATGACCTACAGGAAGATGTATAATATAATGCAGACCCCAGTTGGAAAAGGACAATGTATGATGATGATGCAAAACAGCCGTCTTGCGTCAACGGCGTTCAATAGCTGATGTTAGGTGGTGTGTGACAGTCGACAGTGTGGTTTTTGTGGCTTTCGGGTGCTATTATCAAAAGCCTATTAGACGAGAGGGGTTGGGGGACGACGGACGACAGCAGAAGGAGAGGGAGGGTATATTGGGCCGTGGGTTAAGCTTAACAGGACCCAGGAGGAGGACACTATACCATGTACGACAAATCTCTGCGAGGAGTGGAGAAATTTCTGAACGGTCTCGCCGGGGAAGGTCTCCCGTACAGTCCTGTCCTGTCGGAGTCGAGCTTCTCGGCCACGGACGGTCCTGGACAGCTCAATCGAAGGCGTCGGTCGACCAGCACTGTTCCTGACACAGAAGCCGTCTGTGTGTATGTGGGTTATAGCAGAGAACACGGGCTATCGAGCAGAAGTGAAAGGTTAGTGCATGGAGCGCTTGTCTGGGACCAGGAATGCATCTTGCAGCAAGCAGGCGGGCGTATCAGACCTGTTATCAAGGGTTAGTGACAGCTACCAACGGACCCGAAGACAGTGAAGTGGCTTCTTTTTTTCTTTGCTTTTTGAAGTTAATAATACCTGACAAGTCACTTCGGCCAGAACCACTAAAATCTGGAGTACCTCTGCTGTGGTCCGATGAGGGTATTTCGATGGGGGGAGAAGGGCGGATATGCCCTGGTGCTCAATGTCCACCAGACCAGAGCGGCGGGATCTCGTTAGTGCAAAAAAACGTGGAGAAATCGGGTGAAGCGAGTCAAAATGGACTTCGACCAGAGCCAAGTATGCTAGCAGGCATGTCCGGATGTTTGTATGTGTGTATCAAATGCAGGCAAGTCCAAGTACTCCAACCAAGCTCGCCTCGCCGACGGCACTGTTGCTGGTGTCCTATACTGACCGTATGTAAGGCGATGGATGCCTTCGGCGGGCTGCACAGACTGTCAAAGCAGATTCATGGATTTAAAAGCAGGCTATATTTCCCCGAACCGGGTAATCCGTTTTCTACGTAACCTGAGTCTGTTCGCCCACTTTTGCTTTTGGATCGGTCCTGTGATGACAAGGAACTCCAAGACTTCCGTTCGGATCGAGGAGAGAGAGGGTGAGATAACCTGGGGTGATTTGAATTTGATCGATTGGACGATGAGTGGAGAGCTAACCATATGGTCCCCTCCAGCAGGAAAGAGGAAGAAAAAGGCTAAAAAAATTAAAATAAAAACCCCGAAAGGTTCTTTTTTTTAGATACTTGGTTTCTGCAAAGGGAGGCCAAGTTGCGAAGACCTCCAAACAGTCGACAATTTAAAATTGTCAACCAAGATCGATTATTCCGTATGCGATATAACGGCTAACGATAGGGCGGAAATGGCGGGCTGCCTATAGTACACATCCAGCGGGCTAAGAATATCCGACCTCAAAATAAAATTACTCCAAAAGAAACCTCGACGGTACAATGATGTCGTTGGCGATTTGACATCGGCAGCTCAGGGTCCGCACATCATGCTGCTGCCCAGGGGGCGGAAATCATCTTAATTTCGGGGCACGGTAAGAGCATTTAACGTCAACGGGAAGCTCTCCAAGTGGTACTAACCCTGCACTGCAGGCCCTCGATGGGGACCACGGCACAAAAATGCGGCTTCCACTTTCTCACCCGTGCCCTCGAATTTCGAGCTCCTCTTTTGCGTGCCCTGTCTCGCCTTGGAATTACGAAATTTCACAATCGACATCGGCAGTGCAGGTGGATCACGGGCTCGCCCGGAAATTATCAATTGGAATGTCCTGCGCATAAGAGAAAGACTTCACCGGCGGTTCCGTAGGATTGGAAATATTTAAATGAACCGTGATCAATCATCGTTCAAATCTCCGGGGGCGCAAAGACCTGCGGTTAGCTGCACACTGCACACTCCACCAGGCATGAAAGCATGTCTATCCGTCCTCCAGAAACGTTTCCGCTGACCTCAGTTCCAGGGTTTGCGGGGCATCCAGCACGGCCATGTTAAAATTGCAAAACCACCTCCCCAGTTGCTAACCACGGTGGGGATCGTTGCCAACCATCCGGCCGTGCTCCGCTGAGAGTCAAGTCTTGCCGGGCCTTTTGCTCCGCACGTGTGCATGTTCAACCTCAGAGGAACAAGAAAGAGAAAGAAGACGCTACACAATAAGATTTGGGTCGTCTAATTGCCCGCAATTAGGTTTTTCAGCCAGCCACCAGCGTAACCGGACAGCACATGTCTTCCCCACCCCGTCTCACTGATAGGAATCGATTAAGGCGACCCCTGTACGCCCATGACGTCCAGGTCCACTCCACTTTTCGGGCGGCAGCGTGGAAAAAAGCAACCCGACATGAACAACTTCTCATTTTGGCGGGAGCAGGAATCGAAATTCTAACAGAGCTACATACAATCGAAAGGCGCGAAGGACAGCAGTTAATGCCCCAGGTGCTCACTTCGTAAGGTACGCACTAAACGGGAAAGTTCGACTTTAATTGATGTTAAATGCTAGTCGATGGATCCAAGCCATGGAGCTAATCGCACCGGCATCAGCGAACCAGAGACCGCCGGATGTTGACGATTTCCAAGGCTTGCATTAGAATACATCGAAAAAGCAACAGTCTGAGCTACCGGGTCCACCGTGCCGGGAGGAATACAATGCGGAATAAGATGTCTATCAGGCAATCTGAGCCTGTCAACCACCTACAAGCTCCACCAGCTATCGACGAGCCGTCCGGATACATCAAGAACCGTCTTCCCTAGCCTCGAGCTAGACAGATCATCCCAAAAGCCAAAAGTCAGAGTGCGGTTCCCAGATCCAGAGACCAGATTAAAGACCAGATTTTAATTGAAATAACGATCTCGGTGGCGCTCAAAACTAGCTCTATTGAGTTAAACAGTACGAGAAAACTCCAATCGAAATTCTCCTCGCCTTGCTGACCTCCACGCAACACAAACCTAATCTCCACCTCGCTCTGATCAAGTCGTCTCGACGATTTCGATACCCGGAGCTGCCAATTTGCTTCTAGAATGGAGATTGGGGGGCTATAAGATCGCTGTTATTCTTGCCGGATAGGTCTATTGTTCGCCTTCTCTTATTTTTTGCTTCTGCTGTGCATCGTCATTGCAGTGGTCGAAACTTCCTCCCAGTATCAGAACTCCGGAGAAGAGCCCCCCGAGCTTCTGCGCAAGGTCACCACCGATAACATAGGCGATCAAGATGCCAAGCTGACAATATGAACGGTTTGCTAATTTAGCATCCTGGCACAGAAGGCGATGGAAGAATACTGGGGGTGGATGTCGAACAAAAAAGTTTCCATCCATGACGCAGGGACCTGCCGACCTGACCTGCTAATCACACAAACTACCGCCCGGGTTCTTCCCTCGCAAGGGCGCTGCATCGAATGGGTTTTCCTGACAGCATCGTCTGCACTTGTCCTTTGTAGAATAAGTCGGTCAAGGCTGATTGATCAACAGAAAACCTCAGTTAGCCAAACTAACCCCGTTTTTCCTTCTTCCGTCCACGCTGGCTCCTCCCACGATTCGCCGATATATACTTGTACTTCATGTCCGTTTCGTTTCGTTATCCCCCACAGCACCAGAGAACATCCAAGGTGACCTCCTTGCCCGTCACCGGGGAAGCTAGTCCAAGGTTCGTACATGCTCGCTAACCACTTTAGGCAATTCCTGCTGCCGATCGTCTCTCGAATCTTGATATTCCACCCAAGCGGTTTATAATCCTGAAGAGTTAGCAAGTACCTGGCCCTGGGCAAGCTCGAGCCGCTTCAAATGCACACTCACTAACCCTTCTATTCCTGTGTGCGCGACTACATGTGCTGTACGGCATTTTTTCGGTTCTTGATATTTCATCAAGACATGCATTCCCCCGTCAGATAGGTGTCTCACGGTGAGCAGGAATTCAACCCAACGGCGTCTGCAGTGCCTGACATTACATTACATTCGTTTACGCCTTTCAGCTCCCTGTCTTAAAATGGGTTTCTCAGACTTTCGACCTCGCATTTGTCTCACCTTTCTGCGGGCTTCGGAAGAGTCAGGAGGACAGTTCCATCCCAGGGGGTGGTCCTGGATGTGCCTCCCCGAGCCAACGGCGCAGCTTTCCAAGCCAGGAATCGCTGCCGCCAACTTTCCACCTCTGGGAACAAAAATCGCAGATCGTCCTCGTGAATCTTCGACACTTCGGAAGAACCCATTTTTCGAAAAAGGAGGGTGAATTTTAGAATTTAGGATGAAAATCTCATAATATTCCGCCATATTGGCAGGAAAAAAGGCACGAACGGCGACGGTACACATAAGCTGTTAGCTATATTTCATTGCGGATATAGCGATCGACGGCTGCATTAAAGTAAAAAAAGGGAATAGCCATATTTCATCGACGTCTGCCACGGCATCTGTGGTGCATTTTTTATTGACCATCCCTGGTGATCTAAATCAGGCAAATTCAAAATTGTCTTCCAGAAGTTCCGCAGATCGTGAAGTTCTGGATCCGGCGGCGGTAACACATTACCCCCATACAACAAGAAATCCCTTTCTTCTGTTCCTGAACTCTTGATCGTTATCTGCAAAATGCCCGCCCTGTATTTGCAAAGGTACAAAAATATTAATTTATCTAAGGAGAATCATTCTCGCCTCGAGCTTAATATTATGATTACTTATAACTCTTTTTCCCCCCTGACGAGGCGAACGAACGCCCAGTTAATTATTCCAAGACATATCATATAATAATAACGAAACTCTGTAAATCCGACAACCCGAACGCCCCGGTCGATGACGTCGGGACAATTCCAATGACACAAAAAAGTGGCCATGGGACCCCTCTCTATCTCATGATACCTCCTTGCATTGACAAAATCGGCTCGGCTCCACGTAGACTTTGCCCCCCGATATCTGGATTGTCTGGGTAATCTCGCATAGAATCGTGTGCAGACGTACGATTGTCTTACCATCTGTTCCAAAAGTTTGTAAAAAGAACTGGTTAAGTTTGTCGCCTTGGAAATATTGGAATCCGAGTATTCCCTGCTCTGGAGCGAATGAACGAACAGACATGTCCGTCGTAGTGCAATTTCTATTTTTTAATTGTCCGATGAGGTCCGTAGCCCATTCCTGGCGCTTGTGTAAATCAGGTAAATGATATTCGAATTCCCGTCAGAAAGATCTTGATAAGGTTCATCGCTCGCACGTGACATTCCACTGTTCCCAGCCAATCAGATCGAATTCTCGCTTAATACACCCGATTCGGAAGCGTGATGGACACAGACGTGTTTTCGTGTTTTCCATGGCGTTCAACCCCCAACGCGGGTTTGTTGTTTGTTGTCTTGGTTGCCAGAGCTGCTGTGCAATTGTTCACGATAAATATTACTCGGCATCGAAACGTCATTGTCAATCGGTTCTTTTATCGACTTAACAACGGGTAGGGCTCCGAAACCCTCCGTTACCCTCGAAGATTGGGATATACAAATGTCTTTATCCTCATCTTCCTCCTCCTCCTTTGCTGCATCTCGTCTACGAAAACGGCCGGCTATTACGTACGCTAGGAAATCACGAACGTATATTGGATCCGACGACATTGATGACCAGGGGCACGTTTCTAAGAGAATACGAATCGCTTTGCCTGGTGATGATGGTGACTCGGAACCAAATTCTGCCGAGGACGGGGAAGGTGTTTCGGTAGAGGCTACGGAATCCGGATCAACAGACGAAGCAGTGGAGGGGGCCGAGGATGAAGACGGTGGGGATGGCGAGGCAGGGACGAAGGAGGGTACTGTGGCTTCGACATATGCAAAGGCAACGGGCTTCATTATCTCTACCCGTCGAAAGCCCCTCTTCAAACGATATGTTGTGAAGAAAACGCCGGAGACGCCATCTTCGTCTCTGTCACAATCGTCAACACCATCTACACAATCATCTACCTCTACAATGTCGTCCTCATCATCCTCATCGACTGCCAAACTCCCGAAACCAAAGCTGGTGCAGATGCAGATCGACCTGGACGGTATCGGCGCTCCCAAAGTATCGTGCAAAGATTGTGGGATGCAATACGTACCATCCGCAGACGAAGATGCAAAACTCCACAAGCGATACCATGCACAGGTGGTGGAGGGATTGGAGCTTGGAAATACCCGAGGAAAGGTGGTTTGGGAGGGAAAGATGGAGGTCAAGGAGGCTAGCAAGAGACGGGGTTCCTTAGGTGGAAAGAAAGACGTGGGTAGATCTGGTACAACTACTGGATCCACACCCGGGGAGAAGGAAAACCTAACACCGGTTCCGATCACACAGTTCTTTGCATCGGGGAGGGGAGAAAAGGCAGCGGATGGGAAGAAGATACCGTTATTGGAACGGGCACCTGTGATTTCTACATCTACTACTTGTTACGTCGTCGAGATCACACGGCGGAGTACATCGGCGGAAAAGAAGAAGGCAGTTGAACTCCTACGATTTGCGAATGGAGAGTTATCTGCACAGGAGGTGGCTGAGAATACACTATGGGGCTCTTCTACATCCTCGTCTGGGGACGGAGAAGCGGAGAAGGGAGAGGAGTTTAAGATTTATCTATATCTGGAAGGTACGAAGTGCGTGGGGCTGTGTCTTGCCGAGAAGATTAAAGAGGCACAGTGGGCTACGACGAATGAGGGGGGTACGTCGATAAGCTGCTCCTTGGATATCAGGTGTGTAATGCCCCGTCTCCACCCACAATAACGGTTTTGGGAAAGCTAACAAATCAAAATCCATAGCGATACAAAGCAACCAGCCTTACTGGGCATTTCGCGGCTCTGGACATGTCCAAAACATAGAAGACACGGGGTAGCGTCCAGGCTTGTCACCTCGGCGGCTGAGAACTTTGTGTATGGAATGAAAATAGCGGCTGAGATGGTGGCGTTTAGTCAGCCGACGGACTCTGGGGCGTGGTTTGCCCTTGGCTGGGTGAATGGTCAAACTAAAGGTACAAGTGATCTCGATGACGAGCATCGTGAGGAGGGCGCTGAGCGGGAGGGGGGGTTACTGGTCTATCTAGACGGCGTTTGAGGGGGGGAAAGAGAGTGTATGGTGAAGGTTGTGCTTGGACGAGATGGGATTACTATCGAGATACCCCTAGATCCGGTTTTGTAATATACTTAGATACAATGATGATACCCTAGATCTTTATATAGACCAAAAATTAGCTATATCAGATGTTCAGCAGAGAGTCGCGGGTACCTACTTGATTGCGTGAAATCTATAGACCACAATCCACCTAGGGGCGATATGCAATCCTATAGACCTAGTGCCTGGACCCGGGGACAACTGAGGGCTAAATATCGGCGGACGCAAAGGGCTACCATATTTATATTGCCACGACTATATGGCCATGCCTCATTGACCCGAAACTACCTGCAGGTTACTGAAAACCGTGACGCTGAATAACGCTCTGATCTGACTACATGCCCTAGCATATATATCTGGATCTGGTACTCAAGGGCCCTGGGAGATATACCTAAGCCAAGTGTGTACTCTTCCGAGCGCTCATGCATTCCGTAGACTAGATCACATCGATATCAGCCTTCAGACGCTGTATATACCTACTGCGCCGGGAAGAGGGGTGATATTATCACGATATCACTACGGTATCAATACGACTTCTCGTAGTACTATTGGATTCAGACCGTATTTATATTTTAACGCTCAGTGAGCATTAAAATGATATTCAATAATACAATAAAGGTTATATTACTCGGTATAACATTGGATTGGTAATCAAAATACACCGCTTTCCGGCACAGTACACATAGAAGCCCAGGATTGATTGACTCACAAAGCTAGATCACCCCGATACCTGAATTCTAGTAATTCAACAGCCTTAATTATATAAGGCCTTACACCTTATCTCGTAACGTAAACCAACTGCGGGCCGTCGGTACCTAGAATTTGGTCGAATCACATCGATCAAGCCCTAGACCTATGGTAATGATGCCGACTTCAACCATCTTTACATATTACGAGCACTAACAACTTTCATTCGATTTACTGGTTGGACCCCCGAAATCTCTAGAGTTCTCTGTTTACGAATTAATTCTGTGACGTCGACGTCGTGACAAAATATTATTCCGGAATTTCAAGATCTCTACCCTTCGACGATGTAATATATAGTATACGCACACGATATATCATCGACGCAGCTCAGGGGATCGAGACTATACTATTGGCAATGTAATGTAGTATCGGCAAATTGTAAGACTACTCATGCTCGGCATGCTTATAATATCATAATTGATATTAGGGTAGGCGTTTTGATAGGATTTAATTAGTTGGCTCGATAGTCGGTCAATAGATCTAATTCGAATATACTTATATATCTGAAGATTTGAACTATCTACGCTAACATAATATAATACAACGTCTCAGATCGATGGGTCACATGAGAGTCAGTGCTCCCGGGCCCACCTACTAGCATAAGGTTTCCAACGGGCGCCGGCTGCATGCAGGGTCAATTTAGTTTAATTTATAAAACTGCTGGAGCTAGAGCATGCATGATGGATCCTTTCAAGATTAATTAGATCTTCAGATCTGGCAATACTTTAGACGGTGCTCCCTTCACGATTGATATCGTTCCAAGTCATTTATATGCACTGGATTACAAATTAGACTGATATTTCCAACGATATCGACATTATATGGGGTATACATCTACATAAGCGCATAAGCAGCCGCAAGCCATTCATGACAACATACAAGTCAACTTTTTAAGTAAGGATAGACATTATATATACTTATTCATATCATTAATAAGGTACCAAAATGCAACAAATCGCAATGGTACCCGGCCGCAGACGCCGATGTAGAAAAGCTCACCAAAAAAGAAAAAAAAGAAAAACACCACCGCCTCTGGGTTACGAAAAAAATCGTACAGGATATATGCTAAATACATGAAGTCATTCATAGCTTCTTTCTTTACACCTCCACCACTTCGAGGGTTAATGGACCCGCCTCGTCTGCGTTGACGGACGCGGAGATGTGGATTCTCAGGAATGGTGTACCGCCAGGCCCCGGGTTGACCGCACCTAAATATCGCTGGTCGGGGGGATATGTTAAGAGAACATCTGTGCCAGGCCATTGCACTGTCATATGTTGTATCTTGATGTCCGGGTCAATGACGTACCCGAGCAGGAATGGGTACGGCTGGGCCGCGGTAGGGGCCACAGCCATGAAAGGGGTGTTGTTCGGTCCCAAGAGATTACCGGTTTGCGGGTCAGCTTTGAATTGGACCGCATCGGCTTGACTTGGGTAGGTACGGAAACGTGGTAGCGGTTGCGAGGCTTGGTCTTGCGTGCCGAGGAAGTGGCCTTGGAATTGGCCGTTGTTTGCTTCGTCTTTGACGCGGATGACGACGTTCTTGGCGAGGACCTCTGGGGTGGCGGTGGTGTCTTGAGGCACGGCGATGATTATCATGGGAAGTCCACCATCCCTGTAAACATTGTGGAGGTAAGTGTAACGGCGAATTCCAGGGCCTGCCGAAGGGTCGGTTGCCATAAATACATCGCCTACACCCACTTGGCACAAGAACCTCCTAGTGCCATCGAGAGTACAGTCAATGTTGAACGCGGAGTCGCTAGGGTGTGGTCCTTGGAACAGTCCAGGCCCAGTCGAGTTGGTGTCTGTAGAGAACGCTTCTCCATCGGCGTCTGTAACTACGACCCCACCGTCGAGCTTGTAGAGGGTAGCGTCGGCAAGGCCACCCCACGACATGCGCCGCCTGCCGCCTTGAGGTATCGAACGTAGGAACTGTCCCTTGTACCCATCATTCACGTCATCATTGGTGGCTTGAAGAACGAATGATGTGTAGAGAGGTTGAACGACTTCTTGGGTCGCAGTCTTGATGAGAGTCTCCGTTTCTGTTGCGCCGGCGAAGTCCCCTTCTACCGTTGTCGTGATGACCTCGGTTTCGAAGACAGTCTCTGTTATAGGTGTCCCTTCAGTGACGGTTGTCGTCACCGTTGGGACTTCGGTCCATAGTGTTCCGTCCGCGGAGACTCCGACGCAAGTACAGGCTGAAGAGTAACGAGCCGAATTACCACAGGCGCTAGCGTAGCTAGGAATAGCGCCCGCCTGACGCTTTCTCCGGCGTCGTCGCAGAGGGGCTATTACAGTCGTGCTAGGTTCACCTATGAAAGATCCGGCCCCGCTTGTTCTCGTTTGGGTTGCAGTGACGGTGTTTGTGACAGTTTCTACCAATGTTGTCCCCTCCGAGATTGTGGTGATTTCAGTCTCTATTTCAGTAGCTGTGACAGTACCGGATTGGCTAAATACTGTCACGGTGGACGTTCTACGGAGAGCTGTTAGGTTGCTTTTCTCGTTAGGTGGAATTCATGATGAACCGTACGCTGAACCCCAAGTGCTGTGCTCCCAGAGGTAGTTTCTACAGTCTCCGATCGCAGTTTTCGGTGGGAATGGCACCGTACCGGCCAAAACTATGGAGATTGAATCGTATGAGATACCGTATTCCTCAGAAGTGAAAGTATTGTTCAACTGTACCTTCGAAACACTCGTCGACTTCGCATTGGCATGTACCATCACATTGTGCGGATACGCTGCCAGACAGCGCTAGCAGCGCGAATGCTCCAACTGCCAAGCGCATTTCGGTGGTCTGCAAATGTTGAGGCGTGATGCTAAGTCGGAATGCCCTGTGATAACTGACAGGAGTTAATCCACGCTGACGTTCAAAGGTTCCATCAGATCACGACTTATTGGGACATGGCTAGCTTTATAGTCCCCCAGCTTTTCCTTCCTCAGTCCAGCCATTTTCAGAAGTATTTTGGGCAATCAGCGCTTTCAGCGTTATCGAGCAAAAGGGCCCTGCGCGAAGCGTGTGGAGTGGAGATTTAGGCTTGCATGGCTAGTGGATCTACTGTTGGAATTTTTGTACGATGGAGTGTTGACAGATCCACTTGTGTGAGACTCCAATCCACATGGTCGCCAGTCACCTCCCAAAGAGGGGATGGCGCAAACCTTGGTTCCGCGATTTGAAGGAGGGTTCTGGGGCTGAGATGCGCGTGGCATTGGTCGAGAAAGGACCATCTGCCACCGATGATGCCGTCTAGCCTGGCACACTCCGTCTTGGCTAGCCCAGGTACGATATTTCTCCATTGGCGAAGCGAGTGCCAGGAACAAGAAAGCCGATCGTTGGGCCGAGGCCGTAGCTTGGTTGCACACGAAGCAAAGAGGCATTAACATTCCCGCCTCCCTTAAAACGATATCCGCTGTTCAAAGATCCCGAATAAGCGTATTATATGCTGACGGGTAGCACAGATCCGGTCTTGAGAAAGCATTGACGCAAGATTGAGTTTGGCCTAGCCGCAAGAATTCGAGTCGATTGAAGATGTCATCTGGAATCGTGGTGTAGATTCTGAGACTGCTGCCTGGTATTGACTCTAAATCAGGACCTTTGCCAACCTCAACCACCAAGTCGGTAAAACGGGGATATGAAACGTCGCTCTTCGCTTCCGAGAAACCTCAATCAAGGTTGAATATTACTTCTTCCACGCCGAGACGAACGTTAGAACGTTATCGATTGAACACGCAATGCGTGGGTGCGAACAAGCCTATGCAGGTCTAGCACGCATGGCTGGAGAACCGACTCTCCCGTCTCATGATATACCATACTTATTACTTCGTTTCTGAACGCACGCCAGATCTGGAATCGAATAAAATCCCCGGTTATTAGTGTACTCCGTATACCTGTCGGCTCATATAGGACTTAGTACGCACGGATATACGTAGCAATGGAAGCACTAGCTGCAAGACCACCTCGATGTGGACGTGGGTGCGAGCTCGGGGTCGACGCATGGGCGACGCCACATTTTCTGTGGGCGTTATTTGGTCACTTCTCGGCGAGGACAAAATAGCTGGTCAGCCAGGGTCTTGGATTGTAACCCAGATTTCCCTTCGAAAGATGCTTGACTCGTTATTTTGACTTAAGAGAGTGAATGAGGGGCTGAAGAAGCTTGCTTGCTTGTTTTCTACTTGGACAGTTAGGATACGTAAGATGGAGGTGGGCTTCTGGTCTCCGCGGCTCTGGACTGAGGTATCGACTGGAATGCCGAGGCTGGTGAGCTGGATGTTAAGACTGCCGTTATTAGAAGCATGCATACTTATGCAAGCCATCGATTGGGGGAATCACTGTGGGTCCTGCTGGCCAAGCAACGCGGTATTCGCGAGTCGAGACCCTCGAATTCGGAGACGAGGCTGGATGTGTTGATCCAGTCGAGGTTGTCGTTGCAGACAACACATTTATTGATGTCACCAGCCACAATGAGGCTCAGCTGGTTGAGGCTCAGCTGGCCGAGCTTCAAACAAAGATACTCACTCAATGACCTGTCAACCACCAACTATCAACATCGACCATCGCCACCGTCTTCTATGTCGGACGACCTCAATTAATAACAAGGTACGCAGTTCCCTACTCCTTCGTCTCCCAAACTTCTTTGACTCTAAATCGGAACCTATCGATAAGGCCACTGAGAAGGCCTGGTGACTGCGGCTCTTTGGCGACTCTGCATCTGGTTTAGTCGCTCCCATGCGTGACAGCGCATCGATGCCCTCTGCTCTGCTCAATTCTGCCCAACCAAATTTTCAGACGAAACCTGGCGCGTTCAACATCATTGACAATACATACCTCATACCTTATTCTTCCATCATCGTCCGGCTCCACCTTGACCTCGTATGGTCGCTTTCCAAACTCCGTTTTGATTTCGTCATTTTGCCATCCGATTCCGCTGCATTGCTCGGCACTATCTTATGCAAGAGAGACTCGTCCAACCCTCGCACGGCAACCTGCAGCTTTCCTTCCCTCCGCTGGATCCTTCCCCGCCCCGAAACTTTGGTTCGTTTGGCCGCTCCGGAAAATAGAAATCCAACTGGCCTTAGAGGGCACCTGTGCGTTTCATCCCGGTCTGTTGGCCCTGATCCTAGCTCGCTATACGCTGTAGTCATCCGCCTCCTCTGGATACGCTTCCTCCTGTATAAGGACCAATTTCAGCTTTAATTTCAATTTATCCCGTGCCTAGACCCTCTGGCGACTCTGCTATCGAGGGTGTCCCGAACCAGAACGTTTATCTCATTTCCCAGCTGCTGATTCCTGTCGTGCTGACTCACAAAAGCTCAGAGGCCCTGAAACGCCCAGTCACGTTTGAACGCTTGACGCCAAACCACGCCTTCGATTACTCCACCTTCACGTAAACTTCATCCCACTCAACAGGCGACCGTAGACGCTTTTATATCCTAGAAATACCGTATACTTCAATTCGATATCCTTTGCCACCCACCTTTCCTCCGAATCCTATCGCAACCACGTGAAACACCCTCGACACACTTTCCTTTGCCACAATGGACGGCGCTGGTGGTACCGGGCCTCACGGACTCTCCAATGGAGCCGGAACCAACGGTGACACGCCCCACCAGCCTGCTCCGTCTGTCCAACAAATCATTGCCGCTCTTGAGGTCATCCACTCCCCTCAATCCTCGAACGTTCACCGAAAATCCGCCGGGGAGTTCCTCGAAACCGCGAAAGCCGATTCAAAGGCTCCGCTACACGGTTATACCCTTGCGAGCGATGGGTCACAGGTCCCCGCAGTTCGGCATTTCGGACTAGGTTTACTGGCTCACGGGATACGGTACAACTGGTTGGATTATGGCAACGAGGAAAGCGTGGCGATCCGCGAGTGGGTAGTACTGCTTGCGAAGCATGTCGCGCCGACGGATCCAAGTTACCTGCGCAACAAAGTTGCACAACTGTGGGTTGAAGTCGCGAAGAAGAGCTGGCCCGCCGACTGGAGAAATATGGACTTTAACCTTGTTGAATTATGGAATATGGATCTCTTGAGGCGAGAGCTGGCGATGTATATTCTGGAGTCCTTGATCGACGAGGTGTTCAACCGGGAGGAGTATACGACGACGGCTGTAGGCGGTGTGGCTGGAGAGCCCAAGACGACCACTCTTCATAAAGCCTGCGTCGACGTGGTCACCCCATATCGAGTGCTGGCGGAGAGTTATCCACAGAGGGAGAACAAAGTGGAGATACGATGTGGAGAGGAGGGCTGGATGGGAAGGCTGGTGGTTCAATTAGGAGAATGTTTGAACGGCGGAATAACAGAGGCTAAAGCTGAAGGATTTGCGTTGCAAGCTCTCTCAACTTTGCGAAGCTGCATGGCATGGGCGATTCCAAAGTGGGTGGACTGCAAGATGGATGTATGAACGGGGACTAACATGGGAATTAGGGCTATCGTGCAAGCTGGGGTTGTGGATTCCCTCGGAAGGGCTATGATGTGTGGGAATGCTCAATTGCGAGTTGTGAGTATCTACTATGAGGGTTATCAGAGGAGGGGGCTAAGTGTTTAGATCGCGATAGAAGCTCTGAACATATTATTCCAACGGGAGTTCTTAGATGACGACGATTTTAGAGCCATTGTCGGCCCTCTTTACCGGACGAACACGATTAGGGAGCTGAGAAATATCCTAGCTACTATCAAAGTCGATGCAGACGGCCCCGATGAGGATGTTTACCTATTCCTCAAGAGATTTGCAGAGGTATGCTCTTCGACTTAGAATTTCTGATGTGGGAGATTAATTATTTTACAGATGGTATCGCATCTCGGAATCACAGTCGAGGAAAAGTACACCAGCATGCCAGCGGACGCCGACTTATCCGAGTTCTTACTGTTACTGTTCGAATTTGCGAAGCAGGAGAGTTTGACAGTATCCCAGCATAACGTCAACGCCCTTGCGAGGATATTACGGAAAGAAGGACTACGGGATCACCAGACAATTCATGCCCTAGCCCCTCAGTTAGTCCAGTTCTGCGACGAGCGACTGATACGAGTATGATGAGCCCCTTTGAAGGTCGGTCGGGGCGTCTGCTAACCGGTAACCAGTATGAATCTCTTGCGTCCGACTCCCAAAACCCCTCCTACTTGTTCCTCTTTGAAGACTTCGAGACGATGCCAGAGCGCCACGCCTTTCTTGGGAATTACCGCCGATATATTTCGAGTATCATCGATTCTTTAGTCCGCCGGCGCCCGTTCGAGGTTTTCCCGTTTATTCTCCAGAATTTAGATTCGGCTATCACTCAAATGCTGAAGGATATGCCACCGATAACGCCGGAAAACTACATCAAGAATTCTGACTTCTATTTGAAAACGGATGCGAAGTTTACGGTTGTCGATGCAGCCTTGAAAGGTTACATCAGGTGGTTCACGACTTTGCCGCAAGAAAGCATCCGCGAGACCCAGGAGCCGCAAGCCGCGTTCGAGAATAATCTCGCTCAATGGTGCGAGAGGTTACTTACGATCGACTTCCAGGATCCGTTGATCAAAAAGAAAGTTGTACAGCTGGTTGTGGCGCTCTCGACCACGGCGTTGGAAACCCAGTCTGGGTTGATGCTGAAGGCTTTGGAATACGTGCTACTTACGCGACTGCCAGAGAATACACCGAACGGAGCATACAATGAAGCTGTCAAAGATTTACAAGGCACGTGCATCAGTGAGCTGCAGAGGCTGGCGCTGAAGATGCCGGATAACCTGATACAGGTCTATGGACAGCTGGAGATGAAGATTAACGAAATCATGACGACACAGCAACTTGACGATCGGCACCGACTGGCGTACCGGACGTTCCTTTACAGTATTATACTACGAACTAAGCATATCGACGATGCACCGAGGATCCAGACCCTGGAAGGTCATCTAGCGCCGATCGCTGAGATGTGGTGTCGAGCTGAGCTTACGGAGATGCTGGCGTCGTTTGAAGGGTTCTGTAGGATGTTGATGCTGGATCAGGTTGAACAGTACCTACACAGCCGTAAGGCGCATCTCATCAGGGATTGGAGTTCGCACGAGCTGGATCCGGAAGGGCAGGCCCTGCAAACACACTTGACGGAGAAGTACAACGTGCTCCCGTTAAGGGCGACAAAAGGATATTTGGCCATTACGGCCGATAAGATCAAGAAGCCAAGTGCGACTTATGATGTTGCATGTCATGTTTGGCGGGACAAACTCAATCTGATATTGCCGAACCTGCTTCAGTTCCTGGGCCACGCGCACGCTTTCCACAACCCGAAGAACTGGGGAAATTTACCTGTTGAATTGCACCCTGTTATGCAACGGGTGTTGACGGATAGGTTCTGGCAGAGCGGGATTTCCTCGGGCAGTCGGGATGAATTCTATGAAAACGTATCGAAGACACGGTTGACGATGGAAGGGTTCGCGAGCAGTATCCGCGGAACGGTTAGGACGGTGCGTGAGACATGTTATTCGATTCTTTGGGCGTTGGGGAAGTTGGATATCAACTTTTATGACTACGCGGAACTGCCGGGACCACTCACCATCGCCATGTTTAAGGATGCGGATTCGTTAAGCAGTCATCAGATGACAACTTTGATCAATATTAGCAGAGTGATATTGGACGAGTGTCCTGGGCAGTATCGGCAGCATTTCTTGACGCCGTTCTTGTCGAGTATGTTTTTGCAGGTTGATAAGAAGGTTATTGGGGAGTGGAGGAGGTTGGTGAATGCGGGGTTGATTGCGACGACGGAGGAGGATAAGTTGGCGGTTGAGATGAAGGAGGAGAGTGTGCTGAGGCAGTTGACTTATACGGCTGTTTTGGTGGTTGCGCAGTTATTGGATCCTGGGAGACCAGGTGGGTTTTATTATACTGCTTTTGTAGGAGGAGCTATGCTAACCAATTGATTTGGAGTAGAACCCGGAGTGGGTGATTCACAGGAGCCATCGCAGACTGCGTCGATGACTGCGAAGAAGGAAGGACAGATGCGGGAGTTTATCCTGTCCAGCAATGCGATATTAGAGCCGTTGATACTGTTCTGCACACATGTTCTGGGGACACGGGATTCCCGGTGTTGTGGGATCATTATTCGGGTTTTTAGGTCCATTATTGAAGAGTTTGTGGATAGGAGGGAGATTAGGAAGTTCATTTGTCAGGAAGTTTTTATGGCTGCTATCAACGTGAGTATTATCCCTAGCAAGCTATTTTGATAGTGAATGGCTTTTGGCTAATGTGTGGGTTTGTAGTCATTCAACGACGATTACTTTGTGGAAGTACAGAAGGATCTGGCGGGGTTGATCGTGCAGATTTATACGCTGTATTCACCGTATACGGATCAACCGCGACATTTACTCCTTGAGATCCCCGGTGTGACGGAGAAACGGGTTGAGGCGTTTCATAGACGGTTGATGTCTTCGTCTAATGTCAGGGTTCAGAGGACTTTGATGTTGGATCTGTTGAGCGATGTTAGAGGGGTGGCGATTAGTGAGAAGGGGAAGGTTGTTATCCCTAAGGCGAAGGAGAAGGCTGAGCGGGAGAGGGAGCGGGAGAAGGAGAAGGAACGGGAGAGGAGGGCTATTGTTGAGCGGGAGAGTTTGCAGGCGGGTAGGACGCCGGAGTATGGAGGGTTGGCGGATATGTTTTCGTGATTGTTTGGGGAGTGTGAGAGTGAGTTTTATTGGAATTCTTGTTGTTTTTCTTTGGATTCCTTTTGATAATGGTCTTTTTGGGGTCTTCCTTGCGAGACCAGGGCCTCCAAATTTTGGGGAGGTATTGGATGTATACTGACGTTGGGGTTGAAGTAGAGGTGTGGTTAGAGAGGGTATTGGGGGAGGTTGGGTTTTATATATTTAGATAGAGGAGGAGGGGTTATCGACTTTTAATTTTTCATAAGAAGCCCGCGAGATCAAAGCTGCAGGTTTTTGTGAAAACTGTGGTTCTATGTCAGGATATGATGTGCGATAGTGTTGTATGTGAGGTTGGTTGAAGGTTACACGGTGGGATGCGGCGCAACGCAAAGGAAGTCAAAAATACAACAATTTGTTTCCTCGTGACATTGAATTCACGATTAACAGGTTGAAGGAATTAGACAGAAGATGCCGTAAATTATCTGATGCATGGTATGCTGCGTAGT
Source organism: Arthrobotrys sphaeroides (assembly GCA_036971245.1). Lineage (NCBI taxonomy): Eukaryota > Fungi > Ascomycota > Orbiliomycetes > Orbiliales > Orbiliaceae > Arthrobotrys > Arthrobotrys sphaeroides. The sequence goes on along the minus strand of JAJTTW010000011.1, from coordinate 439,917 downwards.
CTGTTTTGGGACCTTTGGTAAGGACGTTTTATATTTAGGCGGCTTATAGTCGGTTTTTTGGTGAGGGATTGAGTAGTAGGCTTGAAGCTGGGGAATATATGACGTCGTTTGGATCTGCTGATTCCTTGTTTTTTGCTTGGTTGGGGGGAGTATTGTGCTACACAAGGATGCATGGGAATTACCTAATCTTATGCATATATGGAGTTTTCCTTTCAGTTTTTCGGTAATGGGTAGGTTATTTGTCTTGTAAACCGGATAGACTGGTGGGTTATATATATTTGGTGGCTTTGGTGGGTTATACATTAGGATGGTGGTTGAGCTTAATATTTCTATCGAATTTCGGCGTGGGGTTAACGATCACGATATCGAATTCAACTATCTTATCTAGTAGGTATCTTACGACTTGAACGATATCACGACGATACATCTATAAAGATATAAACACCATGTCGCCCTCCCCACCGGCTACATCCTACACTTTAGCTTTAATCCACGCCCTCCCGCTAGAATTAACAGCGACCACCCTCCTCCTCGACGAAAAATATGAGTCGTCGACAGTACCCCTCCACCCAACCGACAAAAACGTATACACCCTAGGACGACTCCACTCTCACAACGTAGTACTCACCAGCCTACCGATCGGATGTTACGGGACCATTAACGCGGCTGTAACCGGTAGTACTATCAAACTATCTTTTATTAATATTCAGTACTTTTTTATGGTTGGTATTGGAGGTGGAATACCTGGAAAGGAGGATGTGAGGTTGGGAGATGTGGTTGTTGGTGTCCCTGGGGGGAGGTTACCGGGGGTTGTGGAGTATGATTTTGGGAAGGTTGTGAAGGGGGGTGGGTTTGAAAGGGTTGGGTGTGCGGAGAAGCCGCCTAGGGGATTGTTGAATGCTGTGGGGAGGGTTAGGAGTGGTGGTGGTTGTTGTTGGGGTTGGTGAGTGTCCTTAATTTTATTTACCTAGGTATTTGGGGGGTATGGGTGGCTAATGGGGGGTGTGTAGTTCCGAAGAATCATGTTCTTAGGGATGTGAATGCTGAAGAGCGGATATTCGATATCCCGAGGATTCTTCACCGTCATTTTAGTGGTCGACAAAGGTATCTTGAGCGGATACAAACAATCTTTCATACTGCTTCATCGGAAGGAGGCGGGCAAATAGTCTCTATATACGGTATTCCGGGTATAGGAAAATCACAGCTCTGTCTTAAATACGTCACAGATCACAAAGACGAGTACTCACGCGCATTCTACGCTACAGCCAGCACGTCGGAGCAATGGCTCAGCAGCTGCGATAACATCGTTAGTGGGTTAAAGCTTCCTGAGGCTAGAGAGGGGGTGGATAGGACGCAAAAGAGACAGGCGTTGAAGAGGTGGTTTTCTGGGAATACTGGGTGGGTTTTGGTGATTGATGATGTGGGGGTCGAGGTGGTTGCGGCTTTGAGGGAAACGCTTCCTTTTCATCTTGGTGGACATGTTTTGTTGTCCACGAGGGATAGGTATATTGCGGAGGAGTTTAGTTCTGGGGACAGCTGCGTGGGGCTTAGGGAGATGGATGGTGAGGAGGGGAGGGAGTTGGTGCTGAAGATATATAATCGAAAGTCAGGGGAGGAGAGTAGCGATGATGAGGACGACACCGCGAATAAATTGGCGGAGAAGATTAATCAGGAAGTTGGGAGCCTGCCGTTAGCCCTGGAGCAAGCAACCACCTGCGGGAGTACACGGCACTGGAACCTGGACGATTTATTCGAGAATCTGAGGGATAACAAGCGGACGGTTATTCAGGACCTTTTGCAGGATAATCCGCACCATGTGGATATAGTTACGACGTTGGTTATTGCGCTGAGGGAGTTGGAGCCCCGGCATGTGGCGGTTTTGAATATGGTACTCATGATGCGGCCGCAGGGGTTGCCTTTGAGGGTTCTGATTAATGGAGGGGAGGGTTTGAAGAGTTTGCTAGATGGGGGTGTGGGCCAAGTTGGGTCTGAGGGGAAGCTGAAGTTGATGCAGCGGTTGAAGGACCGGTGGAAGGGGCGAAAGTTACGGAGTAAATCTCCAACTCCGGAGAACGACGGATTCCGTGATGAAGCCCGTTCGTGCATCTTCACGTCGCTGCAGCAGGTGCTTCAGTCGGGGCTGGAATTGGACAGGGCCATTGTGGCAATGGAGAAAGCTTCACTTCTCCGCCGTGGGAGCGACGGGGGTCTCTGGGTGCATGATCTCGTCCGGGAGGTGCTACAGGGAAGACTTGAGGATTGGGAGAAGGCGGATTTCATTCTGTATGCCGAACAAGTCATGTACCGCGTGACGCCGAGTTCCGCCGAACCAGACGAATTGGACATGTGGAGGAGGCTCCTGCCCCACGCGATCGAGGTGTGTGATTTGGTGAGGGCTCACGGGTTGGTCAATGATATTACGGCTAGTGTGATGAGGCGGGTGGGCAGGTGTCTATACGGCAATTACAGGTTCGACGAGGCCATCGTGTGGTTACGAGAGGCGTTGGAGTACAGGAAGAAGACGGTGGGGGAATTCAACTATGATACGGCGGGGGTGATCAATGATATTGGAGCGGTGTATGAAGAGAAGGGGGACAGCGAGGAAGCTTTGGAGTGTTACATGCGGACCTTAAATGCTCTGGAAAAGATGGAGAAGAAGGGAGAGCCGGTGGACGAGCTTAAGAAGCTAGCGGCATTTTCAAACGTTGCGAGGGGGCTCCTGGACGCGGGACGGAGCGAGGAATCTAAGGAGTGGTACGAGAAGACCATATCCGGGCTCGAGAAGGCGAAGGAATCGAAGGATAGAGATTTGCAGATGTATAGAACACTGCACAATACGGGGATCTTGTTCGGTTCGCAGGGAGAGCTTGAAAAGGCAATGGAGTATTATACCAGGGCACGGGAGGGGTTTGAGAGGGAACTTGGGAGTGAGGATTTGAGGACGGTCTGTCCGATGCATAACATGGCGATTCTGTACTCGTACCAAGGGGAAGTGGAGAAGGCGGTGGAACTGTGTAAGAAGGTGGTGGTGGTGAGGCAGAGGATGCTGGGGGATGAGCACCTGTTGACGGTGGAGGCGGTGAATACTATGGGATGCATATACGAGAGGGAGGGGAACCTGAGGATGGCGGTGGCATGGTACGATAAAGCGGTTTTGGGGTTCGAGAGGGTGTACGGGAACGAACATAAGGTGACGGTGGGGGCGGTGGAGACGCGGCAGGTGCTGCTGGACATTATCGGCTAGTCCTTTACTTACTGTTATAATTTAAATGTTTCCTCGAGCATGTAGTCTCTATTTCCTTTGTCTGGGTGAATAGCTTCGTCGATTGGTAGGTAGGTCTTATATATCTGCTGTAGTAGAAGAGGTGCTGTTGAATCGCGATATATAAGCCGAATGATATAGCAAATATTACCATATTAATGCCGTCTCGATAAAACCCGTTCCAGTCACAGTCAATTATTATGAAGGCTCTTGGACAGCCCCTTCGGATTGCCTTGCAGTCTCTATCATTTCAAATTAGTCCTAAGACGGATTTTTCGTCCTAAGAACAACAGTTTCCCATAGAGTGGTCCGGTAGTGAGAGTTAGTGGCCACGCGTTGTTTTTGTGGTAAAATGCACAGCATACTCAGAGCCCTTTTGAAGATGGCCTTCTCGTATTCTGTGCCGTGCATATTGGGTATCACTGAAACGTGTTATATTGGGCGAATGGACGCATTGGAGCCAGTGACTGGATGTTAATGTGTCCCGGCAGTCGCGGTGGAGCGAATTCTTCCAGCAGTACGGCACAGCACAGTCCCGTCGAGAATAGCCGGATCGAATGCAACATAGTGCGAGATGCATCCGAATGAGCGCAAAACCGTTTGCCTCGACCAGGCCCGCCCGTCAAACAGAAAGTGACGGCCAAAGAGCAGCTCTGATGCCGGAAAGGATGTTTGTGTCAAAGAGAAAAAAGCCATGGCATGTTTTCCTGTGCTGTCTGTCATGTTTCCCGCTGTTCCGCGACCGAAAGGTAAATTCAACGACACGCCGTCAAACATCTCGAAATCCGAAAGCAGCAGGGTGCACGGATCCGACAGGCCAGGACAGGACAGGGTGAGGCAGGATAGAGCCAGTGCAGGTTGCATCTGAGAGAAGAGAGATGCCTGGCGTGACCCTGTGAGTAGGTATTAACTAGCGACAGGCGGGGCAGCTTCTTTGGGGAAAAAGCAAAGAGGCCAGCCTTCTCGTTCATTCATTGCTCGTCTATATTCGATAGTTATCAACGGTGAACGATTGATGAGGTAGAAGAGCACTTCCCTGGTAATTACTCAGCCATGTGTACGTTATATGTAAGCAGTAGGTATGTGTATATGTGTATGTGTATGTGTATGTCAGTGTAGAGGTGTAATAAAGAGAGAGAGAGATAGTCTCGAGGGGAGGAGCAGAGCAGGAAATGTGTTGCGCGTTTCCCCTCTTTTCTTTCCGCTGCCATCTTTTTTCCCTCTTCTTTTTTCCTCGCTACTTTTCTTTCTTTCTATTCTTCCTCTTCTTTCTTTTTCCTTTCTCTTCTCATCGCCATCGAATCGGCATCATCACCGTCTTCTCCCTCTCCGACCTCCCCTCACCATCAGTTGGTTAGTCCCTCCGTCCGTTCTGTTTTTTCTCTTCCTCTGCCAGTCAAACCTGCCCTTTGCTTGCCCTGCCGGTCGACCGTTTTTACCGGGTTTGAACGGCCGCTGTTGCAAACATCTGCGACGGACAGCCCATCTCCATCCATTCCAATCCGTTTGACAGTGACAGCTGCCGCCGTGCCCTCCACCTTCGTCGTCTCGTTGACTGCGACCGGCCGACTTGACCGGAAGGAAGGCAGCTGCTGGCTTCTCGTCAGTATATTCCTGGTCGCCGTCATCGTCGCTGCAAGTTGATCTATCCACCTGCTCCTGTTCCCCGTCGCTAGATCTTGTGTGTCCGTTCATTTCGTTCTATCCATTCTCTCTCGCTCTCTCTCTCTCTCTCCGTCCTCGGTCGGTCGTACTGATTGTAACTGGCGAAGGAAAGGCAATCCTGCAGCTGTTTGCTTGCTGCCCTCTTACCCGGCACGCGAACAAAAGTGACATTACCTTGGTCCAATACTTTACCTAGTATCCTTCCGTCCCGTCCTATCCTGTCCATCGGCCTACCTGCCGTTGCTTGGGCCTTGACTCGGACTTGGACCTGGGGAAACCCTCATCGGCGACAAACATCGTCAAAAGCAACTCCGCTTTGGGCGAAAAAAACACCAGACCAATCAAACAGACACATCCAAACCCATCCAAAGGCTCGACCCGTCGAGCTTCGGTTGCTCGAGAATCACAAAGATAGCGCATACGGAAACGCAGAGCGGGAGAGACACACGCAGAGGGAGCCTTACGCTCGCGCCCTGCTCCCTCTTTTTTCCTTTGTAATTCATTTTCTGCTGTGTTTTTTCTGCCACCCGTCGAGACGAGTTTGCATAACCGCCATCACCACCGCCTGGCCATCGCACAAGGGAATCCGACCAACCATGGCCTTCCTGGGCTCCCCTCCGCAGACCTACTGGCCCTCCCAGTTTGTCACCGACCCTGCATTCGACCCTGAACTCACCGACCCATCAGGTGGTTTGCACGACGCCCAGCAAACCTCGCTACCTCATGGCATACAGCCTGCCGACAATGCCCACCACATCCTCGATCCTGCTCTCTCCGACGAGATGCCGCCTCAGGGCCAGCATCCCATCATCTTCCACCAAACCTCTCCTCACTCATACGCCCCCCCTCCACCGTTCGAGCAGGGCCTCCCTCCGCCTCCCGATCAACTCTACTCGCCCGGCCGTATGAGAAACCCCACCGCGAAGGAGATGCAGAGCCAGCACAACGGCGAGGTCGTCATGGATGACGGTCACGGAGCCGCCTACATCGCTCCGGCCCAGCATCCTTTCCTCGGAAACGGCATGCACCATCCCGATATGCATCAACCTCTGGGACAGCCCCCTCAGATCAAGTTCAGAGCGACCCCCAACAACCCTTCGGGCAGTGGAGGCCACGGCCGGCGTCCCAAGATGACCAAGGAAGAGCAGATGGCCAGACGGAGACTGAGAACCGACACCGACGAATACCGAACCCAGGAACGCGAACGGATGAGACGGAGGCGTGCGCGGGAGAAAGAGGACCGCGAGAGACAGAAGAGGGAACAGGAAGAACAATTACGAGCCGAGGGTAAGGAAAGCTGGATCGCACCTGCTAGCACCACCACACCGAAGCGGAAGACCGTCAAGATGGTCAAGAAGAAGGCACCCGTGCCGGCGAGCAGTGGACTGGGTACGGCCGGATAGTCCCTGATGATTATATATGTTGCACGATGAGAGACCACTTTTGCTGACGAATTATGTGTGTTATCCTCTCTTTTTATTTCTACAGATGGCACGCTCGAAGAAGACGATTCGCGAGAAGCGAAACGACAGGCAAAAGTTGACAATAGAGCCGCTTCCCAGGACGAAGACGATGACTCCCTGGATCCGATAGAGCAGGATTTCGACGACGCGAAAGACGGCGATGTCCATGCTCTTGGCGACCCACACGCAGCGGAGGAGCAGGCCAACGAAGCCGCCACCGATCTACACGAAGGAGAGTCCGGGGATATGGCCGATGAAGCCGGTGGAGAGGAGGAAGAAGGAGAGGAAGGAGAGGAATCGGCAGATAAGAAGGAGGCGGGGACCCGAGCTTCAGCCAGACGGGCTGCCGTTTCGAAGACTTCCAACCGATCTGCCCGGGCTTCTACCAAGACCACTTCCGCCAAAACCGCCGCCGCTCGTCCTGCGCGAAGCCGCCCCGCAGAAACGGAGAAGGTTGTTCAGGAGGTTACCACGACACGATCGGGGAGGACTACCCGTAGCGCGCTTAGCACCCCTAAAAACATCGAGAAGAAGGATTCGCCGACCCCGCAGACCGCGCCGGCAGCCCCCGTCCCGCTCAAAATCACCACACGGAAGCAAACGGTAACCACTCCGGCCAGCCCTTCGTCGCCGGCCATCAGCAAGACCCGTGTCTCGCTGAAATCCCTTTCCACGACGACCTCGGCACCCGCTCCTCTACCCACCGAGGCTAAATCACCGAGCTCGATCCGCCCGCCGACGGATCCCAAGTCGTCGTCGGCGGCCGCTCCTGTTGTGATGCTGTTCGGGTACCCGGCCGGTGCCAACCCGCCCTGCGACGTTTCCTCGGTCTCTGTTACGGTAGAGAGTACTAAGACCAATAAAATTTGCATGATGACTGCGGAGGACATGCGACGACCCGCCAGCCCATCGGCCGAAGGCGAAGAGGGCGAGAAGATGGAGGTTGACGATGTCAAAGAAGTCGAGAACCGGGAGGAGACCGAGGAGAGACCACTGGACTCCGACATTGCAGGGGAATTACGAAAATCGAGTTCACCAGATAACTCCAACGCGAGGTTTAGCTGGGATCTGGTGGTGCAAATGCTGAAGGCGGACATCGGATTCGATCCGTTGAAGGACGAGCTGGTTGGGTTCCATCACAAGGACCCATTGCTGCTGAGCTGCGACCGACACCTTAATACGGCGATGGTCATGGCGGCGAAGGAGGGGGTTAGAATGCCGAAGTGGTACGTCTACGAGAAGCAGCAGTGACGGCCTGGAATTACGCTGTGAGCTTTTTCCGCTCTCTTGCTGGGAACCACCGGGCCTTACGCTTTCCATTCCTTCCCGCCGGCTTCATGGGATCCATGCGCGGGAACCTAACAATACTCTTTTCCATCACCCTTATCTTTTACTTTTTTTTTTCTCGAAAAAGAATGCTTCCTTTTTGTGTTCCGACACGTGCACGGGGTTTTCTTCATTTATTCTCCTTTTCTTCTTTGGACTTTAACGCTGACGTCTAATACCCCTCTGCTTTCCTCATGGTCTATTTGCGCTCTTCATTTTTTCTGTTTGGTCGACTTTCAGTTTTTCATGGACATCGCATGCAGTTTCTCCTAGCTTATTATTACGTCTACGGAGCGGGCAGGAGGGGGAGGAGGGACACCGATTGTATAAACCATCCGATTCTGTTTTTATCCGATATATAGTTCTTGAGTGGCTTGGGGTTTATAATGATACGCGGGGACATGTTTTACATCCTTTTTTTACTCCTTCTAATTGAGATACGAATAGTCTTTCTTTCTTTCTTTCTTTTGCTCTAAACTATTGCGAGGGAATTTTAAGATCTAATGGTTCGATTGGGGGTGATTGGAGGGTTAAATAGTTTCTAATGGGACTTCTTTTTATTAATTTCTTACTGGACTTTTTTATTATGTGAATTTTTCTTTGGATGTGATCGTGTGGGATGTGGACTTCAGGCAACTTTTTCTGGGTGATACGATTGGGTGGCCGGATGCACGGTGAGTGGGAACGTGGGATGCGGGGGGTATGTTGAGTTTGTGATTGATTGATTGATATGTTGGTGACAGGTTTTTACGTCTAACGTACCGTTTCTGCCGGATTGTTGCCATGATCATGCAGGGAAATCCGAGTTCCCGAGGGGTTGCATTGGATGATATTACGGCGCGCTGAGCGGATTTCTGAAGACTTTATATGCAAGCCATCAACGCCCTTTTACGGCTGAAATACGTTACAGGATGGATTGTGTACGGCTGAGGGGGGATGCGGTCGCAGTCGGCGGGGTTTTTTTATGTGATATATGGTATCGATGGGAATGGGAGTGAGGATGTTATAATGCTGAGGTTCAGGTATTCCGGTGTGCGAGAGGGGCGTTTTTTGTGGTGGAGGGGCGGACGAATCAGAGGGATTTGGGGCGGGATGGTGGACAGGGGTTTGGTGCTGTGCAGCTCAGCTGATGGGTGTGCTAGCTGCGCTGTGGTGCCGATGTGACGGGGAAGTCTGGAAGTCGCGTTTTGAGGCGACGGGTGGTTGGGGATGTTTCGATCTTACTTCTCCTTCTCTTGTTCTTTTTTATAAATGGGGTGACTTCTACTTTCTGTCCCTTTTTCGCTCCGACGCTGTAGTTATACCACGTTCTTGCGCGCGCAAGCTTACTCACTTCCTCGCCAGTATCGCCAGACCACCGCATAACCACAACCATGCGCCTCACACCCCCCATCCTCCTAACCGCCTCCCTCCTCCTCCCGCAAACCTCAGCATGGGGCTTCCTCGGCCATAAAACCGTCGCCCTCCTAGCATCCCGCTACCTCCTCCCCGAAACCGCAGTCTTCGTCCAAACTTACCTGTACAACGGACAATCCATCATGGACGCCGCAGTGTGGGCCGACAACTACGCGCATATACCGCTGGGAAGGTATTCGAAGACGTGGCATTATATCGATGCTCAGGATGATCCGCCGAGGGTTTGTGAGGTTAATTATAGGCGGGATTGTGGGGGGAAGGGGACGGGGTGTGTGGTTAGTGCTATTACTAATATGGTATGTTATTCTACATCTTTCTGGGGGGTTTGGGGTAGGGGCTGATATAATGGGGTGGGTGTAGACGGAGAGGATTCAAGACGATTCACTACCGTGGGCACAACGGGCGCAGGCGTTACGGTTTATTCTACACTTTTTGGGGGATATCCATCAACCCCTCCACACGGAACATAAAGACCTAGGCGGCAACAAGATTATAGTAAAATTCAAGGGTCACGATGCGAATTTACACTCCGTGTGGGATTCTAAGATCATTGAAGCCGCGAAGGGGAGGCCGACGGAGAGGACTATTATCGGGTTTACGAATGAATTGCAGGAAAGGATTGATAGTGGAGAATACGCTGAGGTTAAGGAGGACTGGAGGAGGTGTTTGAATATTACTTCCGCTGAGGAGTGTGCGCTTGTTTGGGCCGGTGGGGCGAATAAGTATGTTTGTTCTTATGTCCTCGCGGATGAGGATATTGCGGGGAAGGAGGTTACTGGGGAGTACGCGGACGGTGCGGTCCCGATTATTGAGAAGAGTATTGCGATGGCTGGGTATAGACTTGCCGGTTGGTTGAATACTTTGGTAGTTGGGAGGGATGGGTTGGATGGTGCTGAAGGGGAGTATTTTGGGGGACAGTTGGAGGGACGGAGGGTGGAGAGGGATGAGGAGGAGAAGGAGATTGAGAAGGAGATTGAGGAGAATGAGAGGAGGAGACAGCAGGGGTTTGAGGGGATTAGGGTGCAGAATTAATTGATTGATGGGGTGTAATGGGTAATATGGGGAGTCTGGAGTTTTCTTTGGAGGGGGGTGATTGTATGGTATGGTATGTTATGGTATGATATGGTATGATATGGTATATAGTAAGCGTAGAGAATATAAATTCATCTATTCTCATAACATCTGCATCATGAATGCATATAGCTAATCTCAACCGCTTCAATGCTTCAAGACACACAATAATACCCGTCCCAAATATCTACTTTTGAGTACTTACTTACATAAACCGATCTACTTTTATGAGCAGTCACGATGTCTACCTCAACCCCAACCTCTCCTCAACCCGTCTCTTAACCTCTGCCATCTCCGCGCCCTGTCCCTCAAACATCCTATCAACTCTAATCCTCAAACTAGCGCGGTCTCCTGTTCCTAATATCTGTACCAGTCGATCGATAGCTCTGCTATCCCTCTCTTGTGGTGGTTCTTCTTCCACTTCTTCCTCCTCTTCCTCATCATCATCTTGCGTTTCAACCTCCTCTTCAACCTCATCAAATTCATCCTGCCCATAATCCGGAATCACAATCCCAAACCTCTCCGAAAACCATCCCCTCAACTCCACGGGAACAAGACCAATATTAACAGCCAATTCCGCGCGATCAGTGAGCTCCATTCCATCGGGGAATCCAACCCCATCTTCAACCATAGTCACAAGCGTAGCTCTCAAATCGTCCTCTCCGACTTCAAATGTCCCCGGTGGTCGTGGTTGAGCTGCCCCTGCTGCATCACCTTGCTGCGGTTCAATAGCGTTAATATTCATCGTTGCAGAAGTCCCCGGTAGGCCGACGGGTAGATCCGCGACTTGGAAGTCCGGCATGAGACTCCTAAAGAATGCCTCGAATAATCCTCGCGGTCCGACTGGTTCCGTGTTCACGGCGCTGGGGTTACGACCTTCCATTTCTTGCTGATAGATGCTTTCCCGTCCTTCGGGTGGTAGGATATCCCAGGCGTAACCTTGGTCGTTTCTTAATTGTGCCGGGAGGAACCCGATTAAACTCCTACCCTCGTTCAGGTCCATCAGGAATACATGTCGTGCTAGATCCCTCATTTTGGGACCAACGTAGACGGAGTTCATGCTGCCTATTTTACTCTTGTTGATTTCGAATTTTGAGGAGGAGATGGTCGAGAGGAGGAATTGTGCGTGTTCGGGGATATTCCAGAGGTCGCCCATGCGGAGTGTGTACATTTCAGCCAGTAGACTGTCGGTGTCGGTGGGTGGGAGGAGACCCCAGAGCTCCTCTGGGAGAGGGGATCCGGTGTTTTCGGCTGATAGCGCGCCGTGGAGCTTTGTTAGTAGCCATGGGTAGGTTGTTATGGCGTTTTTTAGGGTGTCTTTGGCGGCGGTCTGGTTTCCGGCCATGAATTGTGCGAGAGAGAGGGAGTAGGAGATGTTTGGGGAGGTTGACCATCTTTTTGTTAGTAATGGGGTTGAGGAGAGGGAGAGGAGGAGGTCGAAGCAGCGGGATTTTAGGGCGTATTGGTCGATTATTAGGTGCAGGCAGAGGGGGTCGTCGAGGGGGTCGAGTTGGAGGAGGACTCTGATGAATTCTAAACCCGTGCGCCAGAGACCTCGGCGGGAGAGGGAGAGGATGTATTTCCAGGTTGCGAAGTAGAGTTCTCGGTTTTCGAAGTAGGTGAAGGGGAGGCGGGCTAGGCCTGAGGTTAGAGAGGTGGGGAAGACGCTGTGGCTGCTCCGGCCGAGGGAGAAGAGGGCGCGGGAGAGGAGGGTTTGGGAGGTTGTGTGGTCGTTGGATTGGGTGAGAGCTATATGGCTGACCTGGAGGAGGGTGGAGATGTGGTAGGGGTGCGAGGAGAGGTGGGATATCATGCGGTCCGGGTCCATGGAGCGGACGCAGAGGAGGAACTGCCGCTGGGTGTCCTGGTAGGCACGCGAGTGGGAGTACTTGAAGGAGATGGTATTGTCCGAGGGGTCCTTGCAGAGGAGGTCCATGGACAGGCCGCCTGAGGAGTCGCGGGGCCAGTTGTCGGCGGGCTGGACGAAGGGGTTACGCCGGCTCGAGAGGGGCCTGGCGGTGGTACCCGGGATGCGGGCGCGCCCGGCGCCACCGCGGGTGTCCTGGGGAGTCTCACGGGTGGCCGAGCGGCCGAAGAGCTTGCGCATCTCGTTCTCGAGGTCGAGATGGCGGGGGTCGATGTGGAGGAGGTCGTTGAGGAGGGCGGAGGGGGAGGATCGGGACGCCGTGGGGGTGTCGGTGGGGGACAGCGTCGTGGCTTTGAGGGCCTGCAATGTGCTGTCGAATGCCTTGTCGTCCTTGTTATCACCATACTCGACGGCCTTGCCCTTGCCCTTGTTCTTCTTCTTCTTTTTCTTGTTCTTCTTCTTTGATTTCGATGTCGTCGGGGCGGGTTCTGGGACCTCGTCGTCGTCGTCTTCGTCCTCCGCTTCGACCCGCTCCTCGTCCTCCTCGAGCTCAGCTTCGAGCATGGCGAAGAGATTGGGCTTCTTCGATACGACCGGTGCTTCGGCCTCTTCCTCATCCTCCTCTTCCTCATCCTCCTCATCTTCACCGGTGTTCTTTTGGGAAGCAGCGGCGAGAGCGGCCAGACGCTCCTCCTCGGCCCGCTGCTGGGCCTTCCGCAGTGCGCGGGACGACATGGTCGATGCTTCTAGACACGGTGTCAGCAGTGTTCTATAGACAAAAAGAAGAGCACTCACCTTGCTACAATGCTATCTACCCTATCCGATGAAGTCGGGTTGATGTCAGGATGATAAATCGATGACGGTGTTCGAAGTTGAAGTTGAAGTTGGATGAGTCGAAAAAGATGCGGCCGAAATGCGGCAGCCACAAACATCACAGCTGCCTTTCCACGTCTTCCACTCTCTTCTTCTCCTTCAACCATCACCGTCGTCGCCCAACTTCGGCTTCACCGCTTCTTCTCCCGCCAGCTTCCCAGAAACATCCGGCGCGATGGATGCCGTTCGGTCTGCTCCTCCTCCCGCTGCCGCTTCTCCGGGCAGCTTCGATGAGGAGGTCTGCTCTTACTGCGGCTGGCTTCCCTACGCAATCGCCGCTCTCCCCGTCGTCCTCCCGATACTCCTGCTGGCGCTGCATAGACCGCTACTCCGTCTCTTCGGCTTATACATCCGCAGTCTGAACGGCGAGAAATGGGAGTTACTGCTCAGGGTATCGTTCGAGGAATCCGCGAAACGTACTCCGCCGTCGAAGACTCCCCATTCCCCTACTACGATCGTTGGATTCTTCCATCCTTACTGGTATTACATCTAGTTACCCTACCTATGAGATTCATCTGCGGAAGATACCATCGACTGACAATTGTATGCTCTCAGCAATGCCGGCGGCGGCGGCGAACGCGTCCTCTGGGCCGCAATCCACGCCAACCAACAGCGGTCCCCACACATCCTCAACGTCGTCTACACCGGCGACCACGCCACCAAATCCGCCATCCTCGCGAACGTCAAAAACCGGTTCGATATAAACTTAGACCACTCCCTCGTTCAATTCATACACCTCAAAAAGCGTCGTCTAGTCTCAGCTTCCGCATGGCCTCGCTTCACACTCCTCGGACAATCGTTAGGATCGATCATCCTCGCCTTGGAGGCGTTTGGGATGTTAGTGCCGGATGTTTACATCGATACCATGGGATACGCTTTCACAGTTCTTTTGGCAAAGAAGTTGTTCGGAATACCCACTGCGGCGTATGTTCATTATCCGACGATAAGCACCGATATGCTGGGCGCTTTATCACCTGAGAATAGTGTGAAGAAACGGTACTGGCAGGTGTTTGCGATGTTGTACAGTTACGCTGGCTCTGGGATCGATGTTGTGGTGGCGAATAGTAGTTGGACTGCTGGGCATTTGAATTCTTTGTGGAGGGGACGGCAGGAACAAGATGCGGCTGCACCGAGATTTGATGGCGGGTTGGCAACAGCGATCAAGTGGATCTCGGGGAAGAAGAAGGGTGGGATTGATGTTCTGTTCCCGCCGTGTGCGGTTAAGAAGTTGGTGGAGAGTATTTCGATTGAAAAGAAACGGGAGGATGTGATTCTATACATCGCGCAGTTCAGGCCGGAAAAGAATCACATACTGGTCCTGCAGGCCTTTCAGACGTTTCTGAAAACGGCGCCTGAAGGTTTGAAGGGTACCAAGTTGGTGCTGGTGGGGTCGGTGAGGGAGGATCAAGATGAGAGGAAGGTTTACGAGCTGAGGTTGCTGGCGCATGAGTTACAGATTGAGGAGAACGTGGTTTTTGTGACGAATGCGCCGTGGGGGGATGTCATCAAGTGGCTCGGCAGGGCGAGTGTCGGTGTCAATGCTATGTGGAATGAGCACTTTGGTATCGGCGTGGTGGAGTATCAGGCCGCCGGGCTGATCGGGGTTGTTCACGATAGTGGCGGGCCAAAGTTGGATATCGTGGTTGAGATCAATGGGGAGAGGACCGGTATGTAACTGTTGTGTCCTGCATGCTAAGGGTTCTGATGCTAATATTGCTTACATAGGATACCATGGTACGACGGCGGACGAGTTTGCGGAAGGGTTTAAGCAGGCGCTATCCTTGAGTGCTGAGAGTACTTTGGCGATGAGGGAACGGGCGAGAGAGTCGTCGTTAAGGTTCTCAGAAGAGATCTTTGAAGAGCAGTGGAACGGCATCATGGACACACTTTTGGGATTACTCGAAGGGAAGAAGCGCAAATAGTTTGAAAATTCCTTTGCCAGCGAAACCATTTGAAGTCTTTTTTGGGGGATTGGTGTTTTTTTCTAATATCTTTTAGCTTTGGATACCCGGATATTCGACATTTCTATAGGATGTATGGCTTTATATTGGTATTACATATTTACATATTTTACTCTCCCCGGCTATACGATTAATTTATATTATTTAGTGTCTTCTGTCCCCCCATTCTCCTTCTTTAACCAACTGGGTACCTTCTCGCCGACCGGTTCTACGCTCTTGGACGTCGGTAGGAGTGTATGCAGCACCGCGTTCTGGACGAGTGAGTACGTGCCCGATGTGATCCAGTACAACAGGAGAACAGCCGGTGATCCGATGGTCAATGGGAACGCGGCGATACTGACACCCATCAGCGCATTTCTTAATCCTTTCCTCCAGCCTGTCGGTTCCTTCGACGCCCGTGCTGTCGCGGACTATGGTTTTGTAGTGTTAGTATTCGGAACAAGCCCATCTATTCATTGAAGCAGTACAGAGATGGGCTTACCATAACATTCGTGAACAGCGTCAACGAGAATATGATTGGTAGAATCATATACGGATCCGGTTGTAACAGATCCACGAACCACCCTTCCACGCCGCCGGTTTGCATCTCCTCCCTTACCCGCGCCGTAACCTCGTCGAGTCCGGTTATTTCTCCACCGGTGGAGATTATTGGCGGCGTTGATACACTATCCTCTCCCTGGAGTACACTCATCTCCCTCGCCCGTTTGGAAATATCAATGGGCGCCTCCCAGCCGCCTACACCTGTGACACGTCTAACGCTGACGGAGGCGAGTACCCAAACGGGGATCTGGATTAATCCGACAAATCCCTTCCAGTACTGACATCCGAAGTGTTTATACACCTCCTGACGTTTTCGTTTGGTCCGGATTAATACCTCCTTCGTCCATTTCTCCGGTGTGTCGAAGACTTTTTTGCCGATTAGGTCCTTCGGTGTAGTCGGACTATTCGGATGAACTTCTTTAGCGACTTGTCGACGGTAGATGGCGGTCCAGGCGTGCAGGAGCGGGGAGAGGGAAAGTTGTTTTAGCGTTCTTTTGTGGGAGTACACTGTGAACGGGAGGGTTATGAAGGTGCGGACTGTGAGGGCTACCAGTGGGATCGTGACGAGCCATGGGAGGGAGGTGGTGGATTGGAGGGTTAGGATTAGCGATGTGGTTGTGGATAAAAGGGGGTCTATGGCGGCGGAGGCCGTGAAGGTGCGCCGGGGGAGGGCATTGTGTGTGATTGAGGGGTGCAGGAGGCGGAGGGGGGGATGGTGGTGGAGGAGGTGTCGACGGAGCATTGTTGTGGATTTGGAGGTTTTTGTTGGATATTCGGTTTCAACGCATTTTGGTGGTGTTACGAGACTGCGCTGCGTAACGTGGTACGGGTCTGCTTCAACGCTGAGAC
Organism: Arthrobotrys sphaeroides; assembly: GCA_036971245.1. NCBI lineage: Eukaryota > Fungi > Ascomycota > Orbiliomycetes > Orbiliales > Orbiliaceae > Arthrobotrys > Arthrobotrys sphaeroides. The sequence continues at coordinate 423,624 of JAJTTW010000011.1, read as the reverse complement.
ATGAGATCCCCTGCTTCAAGACTACAGCTACGATAAATGTACGAATATTAACGTTGATCGGTTTCACGTTGAATTTAATTAACAAAGCTGTTAAAGATCAGCGACAACATAAGGCTACACCAGCAGCTGGTTCCACAAGACAAACGGTGTATAGGAGCCTATACCCATAATATTATACGGCCAGTGAAATTGTGCATATACAACAGTATTGCTAATAAAATTATGGATTCGAATTGGTATTTTCATATACACATAATCTAGTTCATAATTCTATACTTTCATTCGCGGGATCGTTTCTGAAACGATTTCGCGATCGATCCGCTCATCGATATCCCAAATATGGCGCAAAAATCCGAACGCGCGCGAAAACCGTGACGTATCGGTGAACGAAATCAGGTGATGATTTTGGAGTTCAAAATGGAGGAGAAGGTTCCGGCTTAACCGTTTGTAGTAGGGAGCTGAGAGAGTCGGACTAATTTTGGGTCTGCGCCAGCAAAACCGGTTCAGGAGTTCAGCTATCGGATTGAGCGACCTACGAACTAATCTCTACCAGAAACTTCTCAAGAGTTGATCTAGATTCCCACATCGTTTCGAATCTGAACCCAACGGATCGGTTACAATTACCGTCTAATTAATCAAACGTGGTTGGCAGCTAGCTAGATGTGATATGGTAAGCTAAGGCCGGAAACAATATATCAGCCGCACACCGTACATACGCAGTTGGTTAGCCTCGAAAATCGATATCAAAATGGTCAGTTGATACCTTCATATGCTACCTGCTCTAGCCTCTGCCTAAATTTCCAACCCCTCGGTTACTACCTCTCTAGATCCCGTCCTGTTAGCTTATGCAATCCGAATCACGTCTTGCAACAACCCTCTCGAAAATCCTGTAATTCACTTGCTTACATCAATCCAACATTTTGGTTGTATTTTTCGCGCGCGGGGCTGGAGAAAAAAAGGAAGTAAAAGGTCCAACAATGAAATTGTAAAACAGGTGTTAGTTGAGGTCACCGGATAGCTCGCCAGATAAAACGGATGTTGGATCGGATATTTATGTTGAATACTTTGTATCAATACGTATCCATTGGGTTTCCCTCTTCAAGACTGAGATGGATGCAAACTTGAAACATGTTACCAACGTTACAATTCAATCTGTCGCTGTTGAGTATGCTAACCACGTGGGTCACCAGATAACTTATAACACCAAGATTGTGTGGAAGGTTATCGCTCGACGTATCTGAGCTAATCATATCAACCACTTGGTTGCGCGCGCAGTCACTCTCAATCTTGAATTCGAATTCTGAAACAAACTTGGGCAGCTGTGTGTCCCGCTGACATCAAAGGCTTACCAAACTAGTATTTGGCGTGCGTTCAATGTAATGCGGTTTGCCGTGTCTCAGAATTCGCAATCGGTGATACCTCAAGGCAGCTCCTTTTTTTTTTTTTTTTTTTTTTTTTAAGGCTCACGGGGTTATTAGCTAACAGATATTGGGGGATACGCGTTTTCCCGGGGACCATACGATTGTATGGTTTAATTATGTGTCTGGATGCATGTTGCAAAGATAATGGGGCTGATATATCGGTTGTCGCGCGTCGACGACAGTGCACAGTCCCCAAAATCAAGAATACTCTGTCCTTTCCCGAGCACATGTTCATCTCAAACAAGAATTCAAGGGATCGGCAGTGGGAAAATCCGGAATTAAATTTACTTTTCAAACCGTCAGGTTGGAAAAGAGAGAGAGAAAGCACAGGCCTCTTCCTCTTCGTAACCCCGCTTTCGGAACATCTCAGATACACGAGGAAAAGCTGCAGAAAAAAAGGTCATCTGGAATTATAACCCTTCGCAGCATGCGTGCTGCCAGAATTGAAGTAACAAAAGACGCGTCAATGAACATTCGATAGCAGGCAGCGCGATGATCATTGCATTCTGGTCTAGGCATATTGGCTGATCTTAACGCTTTCCTTGATATCACAGGGTCCATTTGCATGGTATATCATGTATTATGGCGGGTAAAGGAATTGCGTATCTAGTTATCGAAGTAGAAGGTCCTTGTAAGCCGGATATCGGATACCGGAAGTTCTTTCGAAGAGGGTTTGGAAGTCAGGGTTGTTCTGCTACCTCGACATTAGATTTTAGAAGATTAGCATTTTTGAGATGTTTTACTAGGATCCAAGGGATGGCAAAAGCAGGTTTTTGGGGGTGCTGCCGTTGCAAAAGTCGGGCTTTATCCGAGGTAGATTCAAGGGCTTCGATAATTATTCCCCCAGGGCTGGTAGACTATAATCCGTCTTTTGCCCATCAAGGGTGGTACTTCAAGCGATGTCAGTCGAGTACCTCCAGTACAGAGAGGGTAGTACCGCGCTCGGGATCGATTCCCGGGACGCACTAATATCAAGGATCTTGCCATCCCAGTATAAAGTACTACCTTGAACAAAAAATCCAACATGATATCCCCTTGTCTATCTTTCGCAATCGACAAACCCACCTGTCTCAGTTGGACATCAAGGAAGTCCCCGGGAATACGAAGAAGCATATAACTTATTTCCAAGAAAAATGGAAAGGAGTAAAAAGGACAGGGGAATATTTCTAATCTCGGGGTTAGTATCGCAGCAGTCGGAAAGTAGAACCGATTTGGTTATTCTGGACCTTTATTCTTTATGACTTCATAGTATAGTACAGTATTTAATCTAAGGGCTTAAGGGTAACGGGTAGATAATTATATCGGCCGGCTACGATGCATTCCATAGGCAGCGGGAAGCGGAGTATTTTTGTTAAGTCCTATCTAAATATATCGAAAAAGGCAATGATAACGGGGTTACAATCTGGGTAAGCCGTAAAAGCATACGTACGCCACCGGGCGCAATACAGGATCGTCCTGTCATGTCGCAACTAGATGGGGTGGGAACGTTCCGGGCGGTTTTAAAGTCTCCTTCGTAAGACGGGATTGTCCATAGCACAAGTGGAGACCTTGAGCTGCGTGAGAGGTGGGATCGTGATCCCGTGGTATAGGTTTTTGCCTCGGACTCGAAAGTCAAAATGGAAAATGTTGGGATTGGATAATGGACGCAGGAGGAGACGGAGGAAGTATACGGTGAGCAACGGCGGGAACTAAGATATGAGTCAAAGATCTCGAGGTTATTGGTAACTGGGTCGAGGAGGAGCCTATAGGATGGTCTGGAGTCTTGAGAAAAAAGCAATGGTAAGCAAGTAAGTCGGCAATATCAAGAAAGTAAGGCCAGTCGCAGTAGCTAGCGAGTAAAACATCAAGCCTTGAATCGAATCAAAACCGGTCTCTGAGAAGTAATCAAATGATCATGGGGCCCGACTTTCTGTACAGCCCAAAGGAGAGGTCCCGGGGACAGCGACAGGACAGGTCTTTACTGGATTTGTCTAGACCAGGTCGATATCGAAGAGGATAGACATGCGCTGCGATTGGCTGAACGGTAAAGGGCGGTTCTAGCTTCGGATGTCGACAGTATGTCGCAGTGAAATGCGGAGAAAAAAAGAAGTGGTGGCATGTGTCAAAAAGTTGAGAATGAAGCGAATGTGGAGCCTGGGCTGGAAGCGAGCTCGAAAGCTGAGATGCGAATATTTTACTGGTTTTACGGTTGGAGTTCCAGGCTAGGAGAAGTTGGTGGCTGTCTTTGTGAATCCGGTCGCCTGGAATGGATGTGCAGTTGCTGGAACCGGGGCGTCGACGGTGAGGTATGGTTCGAAGGTCAGACCACCTGCGAACTAAGACTATTGTCCTTGTTATGATGAGAGAAGTGGAGATGCCGTATGGTTTCGGGACGAGTGAAATAGCTATCAGATCTATCCAATGCAGGCAGTCTTTGGAATTCCATAAAGTGCTGGAAAACTTTCCATGCTATATGGAATGATTAATTATAGCATCACCTCGTATAAACCAAGGCGCTTCAAGTGCTCCTGACCAATGGGGCAAACTAAAGGAACACTCGCCCGAATTACGCCGTTATCTCGAGCTTGTCTCCTGCCTAGACCGCATTAAAGATTCTCAACTTATCTCTGAGTAAAACAGTTTAGCCTCTCCAAATCCCTAGTGATCGGTCGAAAGCCAAGGGCCGCAACGGCCTCCATACAGCTGGGAATTGAAATCGAGGCTAGCGAGAAACTAGGTCGCTTACGTCTTCTCTGCAACCACATTAGCATTGCGACAGGAGCTACATTCCAACATAGCCCACCGCCTCGTCTCTTGCCGTCGCACGTGAAAAGTGGAACACAAGGTTCAAGAGATAAAGTCGCACTAGGCGCACGTAACTGCTTCGAACTTTTTGTATTACCCACCGATAAAATTCCCATCCTTTGTGCTTTTAAATTTCACACTGTGGATCTTTTCCAGGATATTTCCCTCAATTTTGAGGTTCCCACAAGGCTCCCGCGTGAGGAGGTGTTGTCGTTTGTGGTAAGTTTGTAAGGGAGACCGGGGAGGCGGCTAGCTATCGATATTGGAGGCGCAATTCATTTGCTGAGCGGGGTCTCCACTTTTTCTCTCATAACGTTTGCAGTTGGCCCAGTCATGGATTTGTAAAGTCTCCCATGGAGCAGCAGCCTCGGCCGGGATTGGCCTGGAGCTTACCTCGAACGAAATAAAGTCTAGAAAATCCACCTTGACCAGTGCGGAAGTTGACGGATAACGGAGCAGGTAATATCGGTCTAAAATGTAATATCAAAAAAGCATAATTCCATATCAACCAAGGGTCAGTGCTTGTTAGCTAGGAAGGAGACAGTATTAAAATGGAGCTGAGTTCGGAAGGATGTATCGGTACTTGACAGGTTGGTCCCAGTTCCCCACTAGCCACAGCTTCGATACGTACCATGCCTCGATCATGGAGTTAAGAGCTAGAGCACAGGCGCCACGGGTTCATTTGCTAGCTGCATCCTGGGTGTGCCCGAATGACCTGAGCAGCAGGGATACTACCCAATGCATCTGTGGATACAGTCGATTGATTTGAAGAGTAGACGGTCCAATAGGTATATCGGACGAACTGCACAGGCGGGATGGTACACTGCACTCATGTACCGCCCGCGCGAGGAGTCCTGGGACTGGTTGGGAATCTCGCGCCCAGCTTCACTAGCCTCGAATCGAATGGTAAGTCTTGAAGTTCTTTTGTGTTGGATTTTGTGATAGCGGATTGATGCACAACATCGTCACTTGCAGTTAACGTATGCAAGCCAAGGCACACTAGGAGCCGCGTGCGGAGAACGCAGAGGCAGGACGAAGTAACAATTTCAAGTAATGGTGCCGGCTGTCTTCCAGCGATTGGTTCATTGGGAGAGCGCTCATGATTCCGGCTCTCTTTTCAGCCTTCTCAGGTTCCAGAACTGGAAGTTGCGAGGGAGGAGATTTCCGCATTTTTTTACGTTTTGTGATTTAAAAGGCGAAAAAGGCGGTGGGAAATGCGGGTGGTGTCGACGGCTGTCAGCTTGTACGTAAAGATTTGGGCAGAAAAAACGCAGCTTGCGAACGCCACCTCGCAGTCGCAGTCCCAATTTGGATTTTGCGACAGACTTGCCCAGACCGGTGTCCGAGCTAGAATTCGGAGGCCACAGTGTCGATTTCGACAGTCAGCTTCGACGGTGGCCCTTGGAATCCTGTTTAACTGTTTCTATTCTTGATTGAGAAAAGTACCGCTCATGGTCGAATCCCTGTAGGTGGCTTACCGGGGTCCTTGTTCAAAAAACCTCCGTTGATTCGCTACGATGCCACCGAGAGTTCGGACGAAATGTTAGCGAAGGAAAATGATTCCGTGGGGGTCCGATGCGGGGAAGAGTTCGATACGATGTCGAGGTGTGAGGAGGTCAGTGCGACTTGTCTTTTCAGATAAAATCTCCTAATGACAAGGAAGTTCACCTCGTCGCCGCACACACCTCCTGCAATAAATGAAGAAATGCAGATTTGTTCGAAAGATTGAAATTTGCTGTTGAATGTCAGTGGGTAACTACTTCGCAGATGGCGGAGGCCTTATGCAGGTGGCTTCTGATAATTATGAGCAATAAACGTTAAATCTTGGGCATCTGCGGTCAGGGCGCCTATATGCAAGGCGGTGAGGTTTTCACATGAATTTCGAGCCGATGCCTTGTGTTTAGTGAAGCTAGAGCTTCTCTAGACTGGATCTTCGTGCCGACTCCAATTAGAAGGCTTGATTGTCGCAGGAATGGTTCCCGGGACCGGGATTTCCTGTGAATTTAGACCGAAAGACGCATGCATTAGCTACTAGTCCAAAGCTACGCTCATACGTAAGCTATATTATATCGCTCTTAATGCAAAGATGGTCCTTAGTATTACAGATGCACTGGTATCTAGTCCGTCATACTATTCCACTTCGTCGACTTAGATTTTATCTATAAACTCATGAATTCATATCGAACATTGCGGTTACCGATAAGTGTAATGTCATGGTATCTATATCTCAAGGTATTGCCCTTCACCTTCGGGTACGGGTATACGGTACCGGCTCTCCGGCCGGATCAAGTATCACCGATAGCAACTCCAGAGCCTTGGCCAGGATGGGGACATGGGTCTCGGTGTCCAAGTCAACCCCGACTAAATTTGCCACAACTTCGCCTTCACTGTCGTCGTGAGCCAATCACCGGTTGCCCCCGCAGTTACTTGACGAATGATCGGCTTGGATGTGCAAAGTATTCTGGTATAACCTATCGCTGAGTACGTCCATATTGGATGTGTTCTGAGTACAGCAGGCTTCCCATGATATCGTCCTGACTTCCGCGCACTTAATCACTCTGTTTGATTCACCGCTTTGGCACTAGCTGTAGATAGTTGTGCTAGCTGTAATTATTAAGTTGCTTGAATGACAGTAGCCTCGAATCCATGACAGTACTCGTCGAGATGCTAGTTGCATTGACGGGTACATATTATATATTCCTCTCTGTGGGCTAATATGAAGCACTGATTGATATTTCCAATACGGCGCCATCTTATACTAGATCTAAAGCTAGTCGTGGGGACTCGCTGGTTAGCTAGCTTTTATCGAGGACCACAGTATACCTGCTAAGCTCATCTTAACACTAAAAGTGTAGTTTCTAGATACTTGAGCACCTACGGAGTACTTACTACAGACTTGGCGCAAATGATGGGTACGCAATCGCGGCGAGTGAATAAGGCACAGCAATGCCATTGTAATGCGCACGCGCGCGCATAAAACTTCAGTGTGATAGGAGCGTTGGGGAAAAATATCCTTTGTAAATACAGCTTCCTCAATTGTCAACATAGCACTCTGGCAAGGACGCATACATTCAGGGTTCTAGTTTGAGGTTGATCGCCAACTCGAATCCTCCTACGCATAACCGCACAGAATGGCTCCAGAAATATAAGGATCGGTAAAAGTGACCTGATTCCAGGCTCCAGTTCCGTACTCCTGTTGGAAAATGACGGTTCGCTGTGTTGCGTGTTAGACTGAACGGCCGGGTTGGCCCCATGACCTTCGTGCATGAACATCGGCAAAATACGACCTCGCCCAAGTCCTTAGCAAATACCTTGAGTAAGTAGTGAAAGAATAGTAAGGCTTTAGAGGTAGAATTTCCTACTTCGTGGATATGATCAGACGAAAAAGTGAGAGTGTCGGCGGTTTGTTCCGACCTGCCCTCGTCCTTGACACTGGATATTCGCCTGTATTCCGGCCTTGTCGACTTCCTAGCCAAAATCGACAGCCGGGGCTCTCTTTTTTACTTTTGGCGCAAAAGAAAATAAGAGCAGGAAAAAGAAAGCGCTATAGATTCACGCAAAATGTGGGTCTGATGAGAAAATGGTGGTGTGGTGCATATGCATGCTGCATGCACCTGTTCTGTAGTTAGTGATCTTTTGAATGCGACACCCAGAACCTGCCTCTTCGTGAGAAACCTCGTGGTCTCTATTGTTACATATGACGAACCAAACTTCCGTTCGAATCTTGGCTCACTTCAAAATTCGAAGGCGATCGCATTCCAGAGGTAGATGTACTTTGTTACGCTACCGTTTGTCACTTATGACAGGGGTAGTCTTGACGTCGACGAAGTTGTCGCTATCTGCGGGTATCTCGACAGCGACGACTATACCATAGACTAGCTAGCTAGCTAGACAAATCGGCCCCGCAAGAACTTTCGCTAGCTCGTTACTCTCCTCGACTCATGTCCGAATCCATGATCGATCCTAAAAATCGCATCCGGCGCAGATACGGCTGTATCCATAGGATCAAGGAAAAAGTAATTCTTGTCTGGATCGTGCGACTATGGGCATCCAGGAGTGTCATGGGGATGCGAGTGCCAAACGTAACTCAGAAGGCTTCAAAAAAAGTAGAATTTATACCAGAACAGACTTTATATTGCTTTATGAGCGAAGGCTGCTCCAAGAGTAGTCGTAATATGTGTACCAAGGATTGAGGCTTATGTCGCCTGTGCCATGTATATTTTGCGACTGACGATTGCGACGGTGTCCGGCGGCGAAGGTCCACACCCCCAACTTCTCACCTGCGGAATCCACCTGCCCAATGCTTATTCTCATTTCTTTGCTTCAACTTTGGGTATTTTAGTGAAGGAATTAAGATCTGACCCCGGTACTGCCGTTCCCCCTCGTTGTGCCTCCCTGGTCCACACTTGTTGGTCGGCTGCATGTATCATTAGCGAGGCCATCCTGACCGCATCTCTCGCGGAAAGGATTCGCTGCAGCGACTATATATCCCAAAGACACTGCATCCGCTCCGTCCGATGCATGCATTAATCTCTTTCTCCTTCTTTCATCCCATCTTCCTACTCGATCGCTTGAAGATTCCTATCTGCAAGAGATAATTCTATCCAATTATATTTCGACCTCGCGAATATCGTTCCGAGAACTTGGTAGTCTCTGAGGGCCACGATCCGGTGTTTTCGACCATATCAGACCTTCTCGCATACGACAATATCAGGAAGGCTGAGATGTAGTTTTGATCGACCAGACGACAACCTGTTCCTATTCCTGACGATATCGTTTGATCCCACAGAGATACAACACTGCCTCTTGACGGAAAAGAAGCCTCAGTAGGTATCCTCACAAGATGCGCATAAGCGTATCAAGTGCCTATGTCACATTTCTACATCTAAGCCGTTATATATATATCGCCCTACGTCTACGGTAACTAACTACTATAATTCCAAAGGCCTATGATAGCATACAAACGAGACCCTTTTGAATTCTAATGTGCATCGAGATCGAGATCGATAAAGTCTCGACTGTATCCTCATCGACAACCGCTGTTGCGAGAAGAGTATCTACCAAAACAAAGATGTCTAGCTCCTCAGATTCTGGGAGGACATCCCACCGCTCCCCCGAGCAAAAGAAGTTGACTCCTCAACCCATCGTGGTCGAGCGAGCTTCGTCGGCCACCCGGACCTCGTCAACTACCCGGGCTTCGTCGACCACCCGGAAGTCCAGGACATCCATCCTCAAGAGAACGCCTTCGCGAAGCCCAAAGGAGGACAAGACTGTCAAGTTCGCCGTAGACGACTATGACCGACCATTATCTCCAAGTGAGATGCACCACCACAAACAGTCACCCAAAGTCGCTGGAGAACCCCGCAAGGCTGATGTGAAGGACAACCTGTCCGGCTTCCCAACTAATGGCTGTGGTCATGGCGACTTTACTTTGTTCCCTTCACCACTGCCATCACCTCCACAGTCACCCCTCTTTGTGCCTCTTCCATCTAAGTCCTATATGGACGAAGAGGCACGCATGAGGGCCCGCCAAAGGAAACTTGAGGAGGAGATTGCAGAGCTTACTCGCCGCGCTGTTGCCCGTGAGGCAAACCACCGCGAGCAGTTGCGGCGCCGAGTCGTTGAATTTGAAGCATCGACTCGGGAGGACAAGAGGAGCAGAGAGATCGATATCGAAGGCTCTTTCTCTCGCAGGGTAGCCGCGAGAAGAGAGCGTACTCGATCTGAGGACGGTTCTATTGATCTCTCTTCCTCTCCTCGTCATAGTTCCCCTCGTCCTTCTAAAGAAACCAAGACTTTTAGTGCACGCTTTACTGGAGCCTTTTCTTCTTCGTCTTCTCACAACCCTGCTAGTTTCTTTCCTACTCCTTTGCCTTCCCCAGCTGTATCACAAGTTCGTTCAACTGTACACTTTGAAAACTCATCTCCAAGTCGACCGCTATCTCGTCGACAGAGCCATTCCCCTACCCGCCATACCCAGCAAATTTCATTAGCCCCCCGCGGTGAGTGTTACAGACCACGATCGCTCGATAGCATCGCGGCGCCGCCCTCCGCACAAAACTTTGTATCTGCCACCCTCCCCCCTTCTGCTTCTCTCCTGCCCCCTGCCCCTTCTGCTCCTACATCTTCTTCTTCCGCTAGCCCCCGTGGTCGCTCTATAACCCCCACTGACAACCGTGCTCGTGGAAGGTCGCCATCACCCGCCGACTCCATCTGCGCGGTTGTCGGTGGTACGGATACCGAAGAGGAGCTGGTTCTTGCCTCCGATGTAGAGATGTCAGACAGCGAGGACGAGGAGGACAATACCTCCACGACCACTTCGTCCGCACCCTGCCGCGATCGACGACAATGCGAGAGGTGCGGACTGTTTGGACATGAACTCGTGGAGTGTGAGACACCAGCTCTCGACCTTTCTTTGAGAAGAAACAATAGGAAGCGAGAGTGGGAGCCCGGAAGCCCTAGCATGGAGGAAGAAGTTGAAGGGCCTCCAGCAAAAGGGTTGAGGCATGTTAAGTGGATGCAGTTTGGGAATCGAGCTTAAGATGGTTCGCTAGTCTTCACGATATTGTTTTTGTTTCTTGTTTTCATTCTTTCTTTCTTTCTTGCTAACCAGTTGACTTCCTCCCCCTCAGACTGCCTTTGATTTTTACCCCCTTCCCCCTCTGTCATACGTCCCCCGATTACTTCTTGCCTGGTTCTTACTTCACACATGCATGTTACACTCGTTCTACCTGCCCTAATATCCCCCGTACACAAGCAATTTGCAACATTCCCCGCCGCCCCCGCGTTGTTTCCGATTTCACTCTCGTTTCGAATGCCCTGCCCGTTCTTCATGCATGTTCCCCAGTATCTTTGCTATATTCCAACCGTCCCCAGTTTTCCCGCAGTCCGGAGCAAATAGTCAGTTCCCGTTTCAATTCCTTTTCATTTCCCTCCCCTCAACTCCTGTATCCCGTTCCCTAGTAGTCTTTAGGGCTCCTTTCGGTCTCCATATCACATCAGGATTTTTTTGTTGGGATTATATTTTTGGGATGATGAGCCACCGGATTACCCGGTAGATTTAACGTTCCCTACCCATTATTTCCTTTGTTCAGGTTACTGCTTTTCCTTCTCTTGTGTCCCCGGCGTCCGGCGTTGGTCACTTCTGCTGCTTCGAGCCGGATTTGAGGGCATCATGATCCTCCAACGGAGTCAGGTGTACGAGGGCGTTCTAAGGCGTATCAAGGCGAAATCAGGCGTTCATATCATTTCTTATCTTTCCGTTTTCGTTTTCAGTTTTATTTACTATGGTTCTTCCGATTTGTTCCCTTTGGCATGTATTTTCATTGCAAACCCTATACCACTGGTGGCATCCTATCTTCACGCACACATTTCCCCCCTTCGATTCCCCCAAAGTCATGTATACCCGGAGTTTTCTTTTATCTCATAGACAAATGTAACTTCCTTTATTCCTTTTAATCTTACCCCTCGGTAGCTCAGAACTATCCTGTAATCTTCTTACCACTTTTTCCCCGTACAAAATATTTCTATCTACCCTTTTTAATCTCCTTTTGATGACATTTCCTAGGGCATTTCTATCAGGTTAGACAAAGCTCCCAAATTCATGTAATAAGATGATTCCCTGTATATTCTATTCTCTTGACACATTCCTTCAATTTTTTCTCTCATTTCCTTAGTTTCTTAACCCCCAAAAAACACACATGTAATATTCCAGCCCCCCCCTTCTTCACCTTCTTCACCTCCTGTACCTAACTACCTTCCTCCAAAATCCAAATATTCTCCGCCTCTCCCTACCAAAAAATTCCAACACCTTCAACACAGCTCCTCGGGAAGAGCAAAGTCAAAAGCGTAGTCGCAACCGCTGCAATCGGTCGATTCCTAGGATCCGGTGATATTATGCAGGCTACCTCGTGATTTACAGGTGCATATTTAGACATCCCCACACACTGTCTACCCCGGTTACCCCTCCCCTCTTAGATCCATGCAGTTGCCTAGGATGTTTTCGGAAACTTACACGGTTAATGGTATTGTGGGATGTGTAAGCGGAGATGAGATGAGGGTATATTATAGACTTATATTATGTTAATTTGGAAGAAAGGGATTATAATCTAGAAACCGGTTTTGGAGACGAGAGGAAGATGGCCTGTAGGCCTGACTGTGGGGGCGTTTTGTGTGGCGGTGGAGTCGGTAGTTTCGTCTTGTATGTAATCAATATCTCAGGCTGTGTTAATAAGACGGTGGCTAATGGGTATTATCTTATCCGTAACTATTTGATATCGGTAGCTTAATAATATATCGTGTATACATAATCCTCGTAGCACCGAGTCCTTATCAAAAACGTTCAACTACTCTGACAAATAATGCAAGGTCCTTCAGCAGCTACCTAGGTCGGTAGCTCTAAAAATCCGGAGCTCTTTAGCTCGTATATCCGAGGTCAAACTCTCTTTATCGCATTAGCTTGCTTATTCTACATCATTGCTGTAGATATATCACAAAAAATGCCCGGTCTTCTTCGCGGTTCTCTTAATCTTTCCCAAGACAAATATGCAGCTGGGGAGCAGATGAGGTCATGGAACTAAGCATGTGAACAGCTGCGTTTTGATAGGAGCGCTCTTACAGGGTTGGAATACTATTGTGGTATACAACTTGCAGCTAGGATAAGTTCGATGGTACTCTATTGAAGCAAGATGGTGGGCGACTACCATGTTCGGGGACGGGGGTGGAGTACCTTGCAGCTGCATACCGGGCATGGAGACCTAGTCCTGGTCAGATGGAGCCTTGACCAACTCTCCAACTACAACAATCACGGACCATAGATATCCGCAACATCCACATTTGAGTAGACTTTCAGACCCACAGCGATAAGGTAGGATATCATCATAAAGAGGATTAATCCTTCGCACGACATTCGTGATAGCCTCAGCTGCCTTTGTGTTGTCGTCGGTCAAGATTTCCCATGTTCAGCAACACAAATCATCCCACAAGGTCACGATGGTCTGCTGACCCCATATTGACTGGGGATGTTCCTGGAATTTAAGAGCGGATGAGATTCATCTGTGCCTTACATATTGCCGGTCCTCGCGGAGATATTCGCGTATGCGTTGGCTCAGGTGATGTTTCGTCTGATATAATTCGGGTTCCTGAATGACTGACTGAGCGGAGGGCCTAGATGCGACTCATACTTTGAGGCTGATAGATATGATAAATGAGGTTCCAAATGTCGGATGAGGCTCAGTACGCCTGAATATTGGTAAGGTGATGTAATGGATCATTTGCTACTCTAAAGGCAAAGATAGAGCTGAAGAGGGATACTCCGTAGTCTCGTGGGGCTTATTTGTGACCGCTCCTCTCCACGGCGCAGTCTAGTCTCAAGGCTCGAAAGCGGATTCATAGCTGTTCTGAAAATGTAATATACATGACCCGTGAATGAGTAATAGTGTGCATATGCCCATACTACCACCTACCTCTATCTATTCATCTAGTCTACAACCTAGCTCCCTTACCCGCCGAAGAATGCATGTATGGGCTGTCCTTGCTCCTGCTGACGACCCTTCTAGCATCCTCCGCAGTAATCGGTCTGGCCTCCACGGCAGGATTGTATCCAATATGGTTCTTCCAGCCTCCAGCCCCACTTCCATCACTCTTGATCCCGTCCTTTCCGTCCTTCCTCTTCAAAACACTAACAACGCAGGCTCCACCAAGTCCAAGGTTCTGAGCGATCGCGAAGTCCACGCCTTTGCCGTCGCCGTTGTAGAGACGGTTTGTAGCCCAGCCTCGTAGGTGCCAGACGAGCTCTGCGGCTTGCGCGATACCCGTGGCACCCAGTGGGTGGCCCTTTGAGATTAAGCCACCGGATGGGTTGACGATGCACTGACCACCGTATGTGATATCGCCCTTTCGAACCATTTCATGAGCCTTCCCAGGGTCGGATAAACCGAGCACGTCGATGACTACCATCTCGTTTGCAGAGAAACAGTCGTGAACTTCAATGATCTTAACCTTCTTTGGGTCTGTGATACCGGCTTCCTTATAAGCGATCTGTGACGCTTTGACGGTCATCTCCGACCCGACCAGCGAGATTGAAGAGTTCGAGAATAGGTCCGGGGAGTCTGTAGTGAGCGCCTGACCAGCGATGAGAATCGCGCGGTCCGAAAGTTCGGGGTGCGCCTTCATGAAAGTTTCATTGACCATAACCGCCGCAGCAGCCCCATCCGAAGTAGGACAGCACTGTAACTTTGTCAAAGGATCATGAATCTTCGGACTTCCCATAATCTGCTCAATCGTATAAACATCTTGAAACTGGCTGTACGGGTTATTCACACTGTGCGCATGATTTACCCGCGCAATTTCTCCAAAGTCCTCCTGCTTGGCGCCGAATTTCTCCATGTATTCCCTCCCCGCGTTTCCGAACAACTGGGCTGCTCCGGGAGCCTTGGGAGAAGCGCCGCGGGTTTCGGCCATCTTCCACATTGTTTTGTCCATTGGGTTTGTCCTGTCATCGAATTTCGAAGAGAGAGAGCCTGGTTGCATTTTTTCGAAGCCGACTACCAGGGCGCAATTTACGGCGCCATGTCGAAGCCATTGACGGGCCATGAAAAGGCCGGATGAGCCGGTAGAGCAGTTGTTGTTGACATTAAGGATCGGGATTTGTGTCATTCCTTTAATATATATTAGTATGTAATCATTTCTCTATTGTGATAAGAGTTTCTGAACTTACCGAATTGATAGAAGACGCGTTGACCGCATGTGCTGTCACCGTAGACGTAACATGCGACACCCTGTTCAACATCATCATAGTTGATGCCGGCATCAATCATGGCCTTCACACCAGCCTCGAAGCCCATTTCGGGGTAGTCCACCAAACCGCGCGGTTTGATGAACTTTGTCATCCCGACACCGATGATGTAGACATTTTGCTTGGTCGCCATTATGATCGATCTAAGTATTTATCGATACCAGGACTGAATCAGTTGAGTAAGCGCTTGAGTAACTATAGGATTTTTCCGGCGCGAAGTCGAGGAGCGCTCAAAAGGTCAAACTACAAAAGATCGCAGGCCGAGGGAGGCAAGATATAAACATTCCCCAGAGTTGTCTCTCGGCTACGGACCTTCCGCTTTGCCAGAACCGACACGGAGTATGTATGGGGGAGGCGACAGATAACAGGGCTTGTGATTCGGTTTCAAGCCGCGGCATCTACGACTGCGAATCTTGGCCTTCCCACCGCCTTGGAAACCCTCGCCTTCCCCAACATCGAGTTCAGGAAAACGGCCGCGGCCTATTTTTCTCGATTTCTAAGCTAAAATCCCCGCCTTTCTCCACATTGGGCGAATACAACGCGGTGCACCTTCAATCGATCAAGCGAAATTGTTGGAATTGACATTGGTACTCTGCAGCTCTATACAATGAAAGACTGTACCCAAGAAACATGCTACAGGCTACTCGAGCTTGAGGTAGAAGCCTTTCGTCTTCCACGGTCGAGTTGATACATGGTTCGAGAAGCGTAGTCTAACGTTATACGTCATTCATGTAGACATGACGGCTCGGCTCTGCCGAGAAGGTGGTCTGTAGAATGACCGCGTCGAGCTTTAATTGAATCGTATTGTAATTATAACGAGACCACATCGACATGATATCACGATGATATCGGGGTTCAGCTCACAATCCTCAACTTCTGAGAAAAAAGAGCTCGTTCTTTCGGTAATAACGTCTATAACCCACTGAGGCTGAAAATCGTGGAGATCCACGAGCATTTCCGTTGGAAAACTCCCACTACAACGCATTTTGAGAAAGTTCTCCCTAGATTTCATGAATTCATAGATGCGGGCCGGTGCGAAGGAAGGATTATGAGTTTCACAAGGCGTAATTCGAGGACTTCTGCACGGGGGTATATATCTATCTCGCTCTCAAATTAGCAGATACCGACGGCGATGTGCGTGATCTGAGAGAATGTTCATCCCCTGTACCCAGGTTCTGATAAAGCATCCCCACAGCCGCGCTCCCCATTTCACATAACTCTAAGTTGAATGATAGTACCTACACATCAGTCGAAGATCTCACGGACCTATTCTCTATCGTGTTTCCCCTAGTTCTTTTTCTAAAAATACTACTAAATTTGTATCACGATGCCAGCCATGACTATGGAAGCCGAACTTAGGCGGGTTCGCGAGCTTTACGATCCTAGAAGGGATTCTACGGATATTTTTGCAAAACAATATAGGCTACCCACTCACGATGAAGAGACGAGTAACGTCGATTCCCGTGGGGCGTACGGTGTGACGCGGAACAGTTTACCACCGTACGGCCTAGGCATGCGGGACCCTGCCAAACCTGCAGACGCGTATACAAAGCCGGCGAGTAAACAGCCTGAGTACTTTCATACTATCGAGTATTCAGAGGAAGAGAGAAGGTTGCATTGTATGTTACCCCTACTCGGCTAAACCTCGGTTTGGCACTTGCTAACGATATTTACTCGGTGTTATTGTATTAGTCGATCCCACTTACCGCCCCCACCGCCGGCTCATCCGCACCGGTCACGCCGCAGCTATAATCTTTGGTGTGGCATTCATCCTCTCGGCTACGGCTTTTGCCATAAACTTCGTTGGTAAACCGTACACTTCTTACCCGGCAAAGATCATTCAAACCGTCATGACGAGTATTGGGGTTGTGATGTATCTGCTCCGGGCGGTAGTAAACTGGCGGGTGAAGGGGGCTCTCGGGAGGGTATTTGGGAAGGCTGGAGATCTGGGATGTGAGAAGCATACGGAGTGTTCGGAGCAGAGGTATAAGCTCTATGGGGGCAAGAGGCTGGAGGTTGCATTTGGGACTTTGGTGGTTTTGATGGTGGGAATTTGTGCGGTTAGTTGGGTGAAGTTTTAGATATAAACGTTTAGACCTGGATATCTCTTGTTTCACAGGCGGTCTGAACCTTTATAGCTGAGACAGTATGAGCTCGGGACGGATATTGCTTAGGGGAAGGCTCTTCGAATGTAGCTTTGATCTAAAACTTTCCACTCCTGTGAATTTCAAGCACCCGTCATCAGAAGGAACAATGTTATATATAACGTTATCTAACCGAAGATATGGAGTTCAGAAATCATATACCGAACCGGAATCATGTAGCGGAATTTCGGATCGGTGGGAGTATCGCGAGACGTGCGAGGCTCGGGTCCACTTATTACACCTCATATTACTACGACTAATAAATTTAGTAGTATGTTTAGCATTGTGACACTCATACCCGCGACACTATATTCGAATATATTCCAGCACTCCTATTGGGGTCTCACCTTAGACAACTTGTCTCGCTATGCTCTCTATGGTCCATGGAGTATGTCCCAAATGGTAGCACAGCGGACATCCAACAACAACGCATATTTTTGCCCTGACCTTCCATTTGATTCACAGCGGCAGCCCCCGGTGGTGGGACAGTGTGTAGCTGGCTCGAGAAAGATCGATTTATCTGGTGGACTCGGTGTGTAAGTTTTGCGTGAATGCCGTAGCTAGGATGGCTGTGGTAGGACAGAGTCAAGCTCGGAGAACAAAACCTCGTCGGTATTTCCCAGCTCGATCGAGAGACTAATTGGCAATCCTTCGAGGCAGGACATAGTCCTGCTATCCAAAACGACCTAGTTGGTGGGATTTAAGTCCGGGTGGGGCTAGAACCCCGAGGGCCCTTTCGTAATATACTAAGAATGAGAACCCCCGAGCTCAAAGCTCTCCGCTGACGTAGTATAGTCCAGTTTCCTTCGGTCCGGAGAACAAATATTTAGGTAAACCCGTCCTGGGCCACGCCAACTAGACCGAAATAGAGAGCAAAAGCGGAATTTGGATCAAAGTAAAGTTAGGACGGAATCTGTCCCTTACCTATGATCCGATGTCTTCAGCCGAAGTTGCAGAGTAGAAGGTAATTAGAGTGAGCTCCCAACGCTTCCTAGAGCCTTATCTCGAGTAAATAAAGCAAACTCCCAGCATGCAGCATATGGTGGACCTTCTCCTTCCACCACAATCCCTGCAGCTGCGGGATCGAATCCGAGCTCGCGACCAGTAGTAAAAGACTCAACCTGTAAATGCAAATGCGGCCTCCTTAACATTCCAAGACGGGCCTCCCACACACAATCCCCATGCATGCGCCGTCCAGCTGATCATGGCCGTTAGGAGGAACATTCGCTCAGGAAAAAGGAAATACGGTGAATCAATCCACCGTTGGACGTAGAGAAGGGACGGCTCGAGGGATTAGCGTACCGTTCTCATTGAAGAAACTATGAGACGGCTAGGGCGGCAGGAGTAGGGAACGTAAAGGGGAAAGCTGAAAAGCAAGACATGCATCGATCGACCCGACAAATAACGACGATGCGGCCGCTGGCAGACAAGCCCTCTTTGACTCACCCTATGGGAAAGACACTATAATGACTCGGAGCAACTGCGGCCGGGTGAGCGTGAGATTTGATGTATCGGTACGGAAGTCGGTGCGGATTCCTACGAGTTCAACTGAAATTTCGACAAAACAGATGTGCATGTTAAGGTACTCTACTAATGTCAAAGGAAAATCAACTAGGGCTATGAGGAGGCCGGGTTTATCCCTCAAAGCTGCAGCCGCGTCACTAGCCAGGGCGTTCGGTGACCAATGAATTGAAAGCTCCTGCCCGTCGAGGCATATTCGCTCGCTCGAGAACTATGCAAGATATGAACGTTTGCATCTGCAGAGTCCGGATTTCGATATTATAACTCCCCAGTACTATGCAAGAAACTAATCAGGACTTCTAGGGGTATACGAGCAGAATTTCGAACTTACCTGTTTCTAGGATTTCTAAGCGAATGAGCATGCTGTGATAGCAGGAGAAGGAATGCGTCCTGCCGGCTGAAGGTGTAACTATCACCAGATATTTTCACCTCCTCGGAATATAGCCAGGCTTGTGAAGGGAGGTATTAATATTGAGTTCTATCATACGATCCGGCGGTCGACCAATAGCCTTTCGACATACCATCAGAAGAGCAGCTGAACTGAAAGAACCACCAAGGATCGATCATTTAGCGCCGGTCGTTATAGATTAGGAAGCGAGGGTCGACGCACGAGGGCGTCCTGCGAGGTCTGCAATTGCATCTTGGCTGTTAGTGTTATGGATCTGCGAAGATGGTTCGAAGGGAGGGAAAAACCAAGGGAGCGGGCCAGGTTGTTTTCGGAAACCTTGTACCACGCGTGGTCTTTCTAGGCCGTCCTTCTCTCCATGTATGGGGCTCTTACGAAATAAACTTACCAGACCATTGGAAATGGTTGGCTGAGAAGATTCGGAGCCCAATCTCGATCTGGACTTTATCCACTCCGGCCCGTGGAGGAGACCCAATTGGAGCGGAAGAAGGCGCAAGAGTATCGGGAATTTTCAAGGCTATTTCCGCAACATGAACCTAAAACTTCGTATTATGGACCCATGATAAGGACCGATGGGTCGATGGCTTACTCAGACACGAGATCAAGATCTACGGAATGGATCGGTAATCGTGAACTTGCATCCGACGCAATGAGAAGTCGCGGAACTCGTATGCATGTCTCCTTTTCGGTTACCAAAGAGTGGGTTCGGAAAAGTTTTTCATCTGTTCTATAGCATCATTATACCATATGATTACTTTTTCGTGGCCGTCCTGCAGCGACGAATTCATGGGTTCGCTTCAACCCATTGGCTGCCACGATATCAGGCTACCCAAGCCCCTGGGCCGCTGGATATAACACCCACATATATTCTGCGATATAATATAGTTGTCTTCCGGACGGCGACCTTAGACTGGACATGTGCTTTGTTAAACGTTCAGGGGCCGTATTAAGTTTGCTCAATTGATCAATATCGACGCCCTGGCTGGATCCAAGACATCATGTAACATATAGAATCCGCAATCGATCAGATCATCTGTGGCCGGAGCTAGTAAACCAATGCAAGGTTAGGAGGAAGCCGTCCAGTCCACATGGTCAAGCCCGCGAGGGGATGCCATCATAAACTGACACAATCATGTCGCAAATTGTCAGCGCTAGAAGCATCGATCTATCACCCTGCCGAGTAAGCGAGTTCCGCTGGTGTTAGGCCGTTTATTACATGCCGGAAACGTTTTGTGAGGTCACGATTATAACTTGGGGGGCTCCTGTGATAGGTGCCTGCGAAAGGGATGCGCAGAGTTAGTGTGCTCCACCCAGCACACTACACCTGCAGATATTTTGCGTTGCCGGTGGTTTTCCCACATCAGACGGGTTTCATTCGAACATGCGGCAGGAGGCAAAGACATCGTGGGGAACCACCGCAGCACCTGGCAGCTTGGGTCCGTTCTAATTTAGAGCCAACGTCAGGCCAGGTCCAGCTGGGGGTGTCAGGACTATATGCTGATCTTAATCACGTCGAGGGGGGCCATTTATCAGCAAGCCTCCAATCGACGCCATGGTACGGAAAAGATTTCCCTTTGGTCTGAATTCCATCTCCTCCTCCTGCGCCATTCGGCTATACTTCCATGCAATCCGTCGAAGAAGACAAGTCCAAGTACTGCAGGTGTCGCCAACATTTCCCAATTCTCCATCCCTTCGACAAACCATGCGCGGTGTATGCAGCTGCCACGGATTGGACGAATAGCAGGGCTGGGTTCGGTCCCGATCGAGGGGTGGATCGTTCGCGAATCTGGGTTAAGCCTCAACCTCTCAGCTGGCTCAGCCCCTTTCCCCCTGATTGGGAGTGGCGAATGTCATGGATGGCCCATGGCGAACGGCGTAACTGCTGTATCATGTACATGTCCGGTCGGTCTCAGATTACAATGACGACAGCAGCTTCACTCGAAGCAGCTGCATCGAACAAAGGAGCTGAAGTGGTCTCTCGTACCCTTTTCATACCCCTCATGCAATAACGTTACCAGCTATAGGTCGAGCATACAGCCCGCGTTCCCATTTCGAGGTTAGAAAGGTCCCAACCTTTCCTCAATGTGGAACCAACCTCGTTCTCTGATTTTCGCCGAAAATCGAACTTGAGGACGGCAGATACCATCCACATGGCGGAAATCGGTGGACTCCTACGAGACCTATTCCCAAAAAGAAAGCATGCTAGGTGGAAAATTACAATCACGTATTATACGACATTGGTCTGGCGTGAATCTTGCATTTTCTCGGCTGCTCTCGAAAAACTAGCGGAGCAGAAAACACGCAAACTCATTAGCCACACCCTCTCGATTCGAGCATGGGTCTCCACCCTTTAGGTCCGATTAATTGGAGATCTGAACCTATCGATTGGGTGTCCACGATCTGGATCTCTTCACGGAGGAAATTGCGGCCTCCCAGCACGCGGGAAGCGAACTACGGTACCCAGGCTAAATCCTCTAGCTCAGGTGATATTACGATCGTGCAAAGAAGACAAAGTAAACGACAAAAGAAAAGAAAAAGACCTTAAGAAAAGGGAAAAAAGAATGTTCCGCCGCTATTGTAGGCACATGCCGCCCTCCCCTGAACCGGGACGAGGTAGTTAAGGCCTTTTTTTTCTCCCATGCCGGCTAACGATTTTGAGTTCTCTATAGCGAGGTCGTCGGAAATAATCAACCGTGGACGCAGCTGGATAACTATTCGCAAGCCATGAGTCGTTGGCGTGAACAAGCAATTAGAGGACGCTAACAAAACTGATAGCCGAAATAGTGTCTGGATACAACCAGTACGAATGGGATGCGCTTCCAGGGCCTGCCATGTCCCTCTTGTGGCCCCACAAAGATCTTGAACGTCTCAGTCGACCGACATTGTACCCTCTTTAACGGAGGGTCACCATCCAATCCGGGCTTTAGGCCTCCATGCAGCTGCGATACCTGTAAAAACAGACCAGCGGCACTGTCGAAGGTCCGACAGCCCTCCTTGTAAATCCACCGCAAAGGTTCACCTGCAGCTGCATATCTGTCCCGTAACACCGGGAATCCAGTTAGGGACGTTCCAACCCGGACCAAAAAAGCATTGTAACAAACCCTCGTGTATAGCGCGAGAAATTTTGCAGAGCTAAAGGTAGGAGGCCGGCACCATCGCTTCCCAACCCCTGCTCTCCCAAATCCGAAGAGGCATCAAGCGGCATCTCGCATCTGGGATCTAGATCTATATATTACCCCATGAGCATCACGGCATTGTTCCTGTCTGTTTCATTGCCTCACACTGATTCACTTTTTTCTCTCTAATCGTCCAGTATCTTCT
This sequence comes from Arthrobotrys sphaeroides, assembly GCA_036971245.1. Lineage (NCBI taxonomy): Eukaryota > Fungi > Ascomycota > Orbiliomycetes > Orbiliales > Orbiliaceae > Arthrobotrys > Arthrobotrys sphaeroides. Next base: position 401,232 of record JAJTTW010000011.1, on the reverse strand, counting down.
CTTTCCAAGGCAGCATACTCTATCGTAGCGTTAAGAGTAGCCATCGGAGAATTTTGCTTGAATCACTACCACTCAACTCTTTGGCGGCTTTAAGACACAAGAACACCTGCATCTCAACCTAACGCACACGCATTTCAGCGGCCAAGTCATCCTCGTGATAATAACCATAAGGCTAGCCTTGTCCTCAAAGGTTGGTTCACCCCGCGTTGCGTTGTCAGGTGGCAATATTATCTTCGTCGAGACGATTCCCAATGCAATGCCAGAATATAATTTTATGACGCTTTGAAGCGAGTATGCTGACAGATCGTGGAAGATAACCGTTGGCTGAGATCGAGCTACCCAGGTTCAAACTGACGCCGCATTAACCCTCTGGTTACACAAAGAAAAGAGTTTTTCCACCACCAGGAAAGCAGAAGCTACGAAGCAGATAATCGGCCGGATACGCGTTTTCCGAGCTGAAAACCCCGTTTCAGTACTTCTGGGCGGGTCAGCAAATAGCGTCACAAAGACGAAATTTCAGCCCTCTAAAAGAAATAAATCCTAAGAATTTGGGGAGAAATATCACCCAGCCGCTACGGTCCGCCAGAGTAAAAACCAGTTCCGCAAATTTAAGACCCTGAAGGCTGTATATTTTACGTAAATAACGAGGTACGGAACAACTGGTCCGGCGATAAGGGAATCACTAGCACCTCTTTCTATGAGACAGTTCCTCGAACTAACCTAGCCTCGTAGATACGTACCTTTATTCTAAACTATAGCTCCTTGGCGATCTCACTGGACTTCACCAAAAAAATGTCGTACCAAAACCCCGCGAACCCAAATTCAACTCACGGGGGGGATAGACCACGGTTCGATATAATCGCATGGTACCCTCACTACCAGTCATGCCTCAAATATTTCCTAAACACCGCCCAACACTCTTATCCGTGCCAAGCCCTTGCGGCGTTCCTCAACATTCGTTTGCCGTATCAGCAGGCCGAGCCGGCGAACGAGTACGTCAACATGCCGCCCGCGTCACCAGGTACATCGGGATCCTCGAGGACTAGAAACCAGGTTTGGGTTTCTTTGATCCCTTATATTCGAAGACTTGTCGCTACTGGGTTCGATAAGCCTGGTATTTTGCACGGATGGTTTGGGGACGACTGGGCTTTGGGGATCGGCCCAATGCATGAGAGCGAGAGGAGGAACTTCTTGTTCGCGGCAAAGAGCGGTGGGTGGTCGAATGTTAAGAAAGAGTACGATCAAGTGTCGGACGAGGCTGTTCCTTTCTTACGACCGTTGGATAACGTTGGAGACGCTGAGGTCCGGGCTGCCGAAGCATCGTGGAGTGATTGGTGAGCAGTGTTTTCGTGTCTAAAGCAACAGAAATAAATTTGTCTAATAGATATTTTTAGGCTGGCTCTGGAAGACTGGATGTTCCCCAACACCGACAGACAGAAATGAGATGCGTTCATGCTGTCGCTCTAAGTTTCAGCTTGTTCGATTGCCATGACCCATTTCGCGATCGATTCAAATTCAACGGGGACGGAGTAAAACGCATCAGCGCATGTGTTGGCCGCCCAAAAATGCAACAGGGCGCACACCGGGACGGGTAGGCCCACAGCCATGTGGCCCCGAGTGCGCAGACTATCCTTTTTCTTCTTTCAGGAGCACTTTTTTTTTCTCTTACCTTTCCCTTCTCCCTTCTCCCATTTGGTAGTACCCTCTATTCTTTCCCCTCTTTCTTCTTTTTTTCATTTTGTTGGTAGCCCATTTTAGCGTATCATATGATTTTGTAATTTAGCGGTATGTTGAAGTCTGTCAGCTAGCTGAAGGGTCTATATAGTATGCATGTATCATTTTTCAACTTTTGTACGTTATAATCTTATTCTCCTCAATTCCCATGGAAGATTCCATGGTAAACCTGAAGATTACCATGTCCACCCGTTCGAGTAAGCGGTTAATAACGTTGCAATCATGGAACTAGAGAGGTGCATAAAACGGCGTACCATCCGGGTTCGAACTGCTAGCTTCGATCCCTGAGTCCTTTGTGCGATCCATGGAGATCGCCACACCGGATTAACCAATCAAGGACTTGGGGCTTGAAGAGGAATTCGTATCCTAGCTGAGGGTTTGTGGCTGCGGCGCAGTATGGCTTAAATTAGCCTTTGAAGCCACAGTGTGATCTTTATATTCAATATGCTTTTTGCACGCTGCGCGGTTTTTATAGATATGTAAAGAATGTGGATTATGGTATCACGATACTGCAAGAATGCAGTTCGATAACGTTACCAAGTTCTCCATAGATCTAGCAGCCACAGGCATCAAAGTTTCGCGTTTTCAACAGTATATTCTACAAGTCATCGCGTCAATCGTGATAACTCGACAGACTGATGCTGTAAAGTGATAGAGGCGATAACTAGCGAGCGGGACCCTGCGTCCGGTATGCAATGATGCACCGACATTTTGCAGGGTTACACAGCTAGCTGCTAACCGGGCCTCGTAGTCAAAGCTGTGACGTGCTACGCCGAAAGTAAACCTCGAACGTACTACCCCGGATCAGGCGATTCCGGGTATTTCTCTCAAAATCGTATTATCAATAACTCTCGATGTTGGTGGACATATGCGCGCTGGACCTCCACGCGGTAAGAAGTTGGGGCCGTTTTGCGTTGAAGAGCTCGCATACAATTCTCACCGATGCATCCCGACTTCACCCGAAGTCCGCTTGCGAGATCGCAACGCAGCCCTCTGAAACCGCTCCATCCCCATACTCCAGCGGTCCCGGATTACGAAAGATGCCCAGCCTATTCGCCGTTATTGAGGGTTCAGATCTAATCAGATCCATCAATCCGCCCTCTGATTCGCGGGGAACACCGGGGGCGATGTCTAATACCAATTAGCTATTAGGGCAATGGATGATGTTCGCCGGCGTATTACGAGAGTCGAACATAGCGCTCACGCTACCACCCCTTCAATATTTTACGTAGGTTTTATGCGAACCTTTGACGTGAGCCAAACTCCGTATCAGTTGGGTGGTCTCCCGGCCGGGTGAAATCGCACGAGGGATCCTACCGCTTTTAGTGCCAAAGGTGGCTAACCCGACTCTAGCTGGCCCGTTTGGGACCTCAGAACCCGACCTAAGGTGTCGAATACGGGAAAATTTTCGGGTTCGAACGGCGTCCTCGCCTAGTCTGTTATTTCCGATTTCCATGCGATATCGGATGGCTTTAAAACAACTAAGCTTGAACCTTCCGTAGCTCGAGCTGCCTGAACGGTATGATTGATCGGGTATGAGATACTACCCGCCAGCTCTTCTAGCTAGCCATAATGGCCTGAAGCTAAGGTGCTTTCAGCAAGGCTCCAAGACAGCACTTGGTAACTTTATCCAAGAATGATGTGCACAGGATGGGGGCTCCCCTGCTGCAGGCTGCAGGTTTTCCCTGGACTTTTATTTGTCCGGTAGGGAAGTTAATCTGTCGGTCGGTGAAGGGGTATGCGGATGCCACAGTGCAACCGAAAAAAACCTTCGACGGACGATAAAACTGTCTGATAAGGATGGAGCTAACGCAAGCCATTGAGGGAGGGAACAGGAAAAAAAAAATTCGACCATTCGGCGACAGCGGCACGCAGTTGAGATGATGACAAGCCTCACCTCGTGTCGTGTCGACTGCAAGAAACAGCGCTCTCATTGGAGAATCCTACGGGTTTCCTCGCCATTTTGGGGCTGGAGATGAGGTTCTATCGATATATAATATCAGTTACGAGGAAAAACTTTCATCCCACCATGCAGGTCTTCTGCACGTCCTCTGCTGCGGGGCAGATTCTTATCGCATATCGTTCGCTCCAAATTACAACATTCGAGAGCCAACGTCGCAGACGAACCTTTTTCAGGCCCAATATTGCAAAAAAAAGAGGAATCAAGAACCCTCTGACAATTGAGGCGAAAGACTATCGGGATTTTCGCCCATGGTTTGCATCTAATTGGTTTCCGATCCATTCTTCGGCAAGGTTCACAATCCCGGACGGGACCCAAGGCGTGGGGTGGCACCTTTTCTTTTCCAATATGGATGGCTCCATGCAAGCTGCAGACCCCTCCACCACAAGCTTTTTTATCGCTCGCATGCGCAACCAAACACGGAAACCCCGCGGGAATACCACGCACCTGTTATTCGAAGAGCGTAATGGGATTCCTTAGTCCGCACCTACTTGGTAACTGAGCGTGTCGCTCGTGGCAAGTGAGACTTTGATTTTGCTTATTTACACTTTTTGAAACGCCGAACACGCTTGCTCTAGTAGAGCCGAAAGGTCGTGGACTAGATGATGCGGATAGCCATCTTGTCAAATGTGTCCGGAACGATGGGTATATAAAGGCGAGCTTCAGGACTCCAGGTTTGAAGGTTCTACTTTTCAGAGACCGTGCTTCACATCCTCGAACTCTCCAGCGTTATTGATAATAGCTTCTTGAAGGAACCTTACTTTAAAACATCCACCTATTACCGACTTTTCTTAAATCAAATACTCAGTCAAGATGTCCAACCTTCCAGTCGAGCCAGAGTTCGAGCAGGCTTACAATGAGCTTGTCTCCACCCTTGAGGCTAGCAGTCTCTTCGAAAAGCACCCAGAATACAGAACCGGCTTGAAGGTCGTTTCTATCCCTGAGCGTGTCATCCAATTCAGAGTCGTCTGGGAAGACGACAAGGGAGAGCTCCAGGTCAACAGGTTAGCACGACGCTCGCCGGATAGACTATTACTCTTGGAATCTTTCTAATCTAGAATTATCTCTGTAGGGGCTTCCGTGTCCAATTCAACTCCGCGCTTGGTCCATACAAGGGCGGTCTCCGTTTCCACCCATCCGTCAACCTGTCCATCCTCAAGTTCTTGGGTTTCGAGCAGATCTTCAAGAATGCTTTGACCGGATGTAAGCTCCCCTCGCACGATTCCACTCCCCTTCAAAATCTCAGTAATCTAACCAATCTGAATAACCAACAGTGAGCATGGGCGGTGGAAAGGGTGGTTCCGACTTCGACCCCAAGAGCCGTAGCGACGGTGAAATCCGAAGATTCTGCCAGGCCTTCATGCGCGAGCTTTCGAAACACATTGGCGCCGATACCGACGTTCCAGCCGGCGATATCGGTGTCGGTGGCCGAGAGATCGGTTACCTCTTCGGTGCCTACAAGAACTATAAGAACCTCTGGGAGGGTGTCTTGACCGGTAAGGGCGGCACCTGGGGTGGTTCGCTTATTAGGCCCGAAGCTACCGGTTACGGCTTGGTTTACGTAAGTTACTACCCCCCTGGGGTGACTACCGGGTGATATGGGTAACTAACCGGCGGCATGTATTTAGTACGTCAACCACATGATTCAATACCGCACCAAGGGAGCCGAGTCCTTCACCGGCAAGAGGGTCGCCATCTCCGGCTCCGGCAACGTTGCTCAATACGCCGCCCTCAAGGTCATCGAACTCGGTGGCGATGTTATCTCCCTGTCCGACTCCAAGGGCGCCATCGTCCTTAACGAGGGTGTCAAGTCTTTCTCGAAAGAGGATGTTGATAAGATCGCCTCTCTCAAGTTGAAGCACGGATACCTCCATCAACTCCACGCCTCGGACTCGGACTTCGGCTCCAAGTTCAAGTACATCGAGGGCGCCAGGCCATGGCTTCAGGTCGGCCAGGTCGACGTTGCTCTTCCATCTGCTACTCAAAACGAAGTCTCGAAGGAGGAAGCCGAAGGTCTCATCGCCGCTGGCTGCAAGTATATCGCTGAGGGTTCCAACATGGGTTCTACCCAGGGTGCCATCGACGTCTTTGAGGCCGACCGAAAGGAAGGCGGACAGATCTGGTACGCCCCCGGCAAGGCCGCCAACATGGGTGGTGTCGCCGTTTCCGGTCTCGAGATGGCTCAGAACTCCGCTCGTGTCAGCTGGACCTTTGAGGAGGTCGATGCTAAGCTTGCGGGTATCATGGAGACCGGATTCAAGATCTGCTTGGGTACCGCGAAGGAGTACATCCCAGCCAAGGAGGGTGAATTGCCATCCTTGGTCGGTGGTGCTAACATCGCTGGATTCGTTAAGGTTATCGAGGCCATGCACAACCACGGTGATTGGTACTAAACGATTGATTTCTTCCGACTCACTGGTTTGGGTTGGCAGGAATTGATCCAGCAATCGTCTATAAAGCTTTTCTTTTTCTTTTGTTGTTTCTCTCCGCTGCTAACCATGCATGCAAATTAGTAGGTAGTAAGTATGGCTCTGGGTTCAAGTTTACGGGATTTGGCATGGTTGGGGGCGTTTTTGTAAATAGTCTGAGATACCGGGATAGTTGATGGCATATATCCTTTTCTTCTTTTCGTATATAGCATGATATCAATGAAATTCAATGCAATCAAATAAATACAATCACTTCAAATTTGCAATGTGACTGGTCTCGGTCCCAGACGCCAGCAATGTGACTATTAGAGGAATGCTATTCCGACTTTCGAACCCGGTCGCGGTATGGATGGCTATAAATACCCACATGATCGTGCCATGGTGAGTTCGAAGCCGTATCACGTGAGCCGCGCTAGACTTCACCGCCTCTGGACCAAACTGAGATACGCTCCGGACGCCAATTAGAAACTTACTTTGGAGGCTTAATTATCGTTACACGGAATGAGTGAGATAGTTGTAGGGCTAGCCTTAGTCTAAGGCTGTCGATTGTAAATTCTCTCAGCGCCGCCGCCAACGAAAGTCCCGCCTCGCGTTGGAATTACCTTGTGGTTCTGGATACTTAAAGTACTAAGTACTTATCAAGTACTCGAATTTGTATGTAATTTTTTATCTACATCTATAGAATAAAACGATTGTGGACGGACGTTTAAGCTACGAAGTCGGGTTACGATTAGGGTAGTCTCGTGGGGTACAGAAATAATATTAATACCTTTGCGCGGGAACAGCCTACAACGTCACTCCAACTTTCGACCAACCTAGCAGTCTTCGAATCGTCCTCCGAAAAGCACCTCCATCGATAGCCGTACTAAGTCTTCCGTTCGTGATAGGTTGTTTTATGATTCTCGGGTGCACCACAACTGGTAAGTGCATACGTGCCTATACCTTCCCGCTCACTGTTCTAACCACGTTCTAGCCACGCAAGACGGAATATACCCCAGCAAAGGGTGTCTGCGAGCGCTGAGGCCTAGCTGCGCCCCTTTGGATTGCTCTTATCCTGCAAGCAAGTGCATAGATATCAGATCTATCAGGACCTGGGAAGTCTTTTGCGGATCCATGGCATTGATTGATCACATCATTTGCCGCCGCCCAACCCACCAAGCCAACGGCTATGGCCAAATCCATAGCAATGGACACCCTGAAAGTTTTATAGAAGCACCTCTGTGCTCCCGGGCATCTGCAACCGAAAGATAAAGTTAAAAAGAGATGGAGCGTGGTATTTTGTGCGTTGAGTCCGCAAGCGCTAAGGCCGGAGCCTTGCAGGGAATCCTCGCAGCCTGATCCCGATCTCTTCCTCGAATTCATTCGTTCACCGCCACGAGGATATCGCGAGGATACCACGAGGCTCCCCACAACATGGCGACCTCAGCAGAGACGTGGTGCAAGTTCCTACGCCGGAGCCTCTCCATGCGCGTCGATGTCCAACAGGTACTCACTACCTTCTCCAATTACCCTTTTCCTTGACGCTCCCCCCTTCCTCACACTCCTGCCTTCGGAAGGGTTAACAAGTCAAATAGCATGGGTTAAGTTAACATAGGGAAATGAAAACCGGCTTTCTTCGGAAATCTCTTCTTTTCGAAATGATATAAATAGTTTGAAACATACGCTCGTTCCTTACTCCGTAAAGCTCCCATACCACGCGACGAACTCGCTTCCCTCCTCATCTCGCCCGCCGCATACCCTACCCCGCAGCTATCCGTCGATCCTAGGTACCTGCTGTACATTCAACGACTAGTCTCGGCCAATATCATACCTTTATCCAGTTTCCTACACGCCCTGTGGTCTTCCGATCGCGTCCAGCAGAACAATGTCCTCCACGGTGGCGAGGGTGATATGGCCGCCGCTTTGTCCAGGGAGTCCGTGGATATCGCCGTTCTGACAAGCTTGGTGCTCGTCGTGCAGAGTTTGCAGGGTGGGCCCGGCGCGGGAGGGGGTACCAATACTGCTCCGAGGGAAACGCCCGCTGCTTTGATTGACGCGCTGAGTAAGTGGATGGATGCTGTTATCGCCGCCAACGACGGTGATGGGCTCAACGCGCTCGACGGACACGGACTCGATGGGTTGGGGCTCGGCAGCGGGCTAATGGGTCCGCAGAAGAAAGCTATCATCGGGGAGCTGGTGCTCGCGGTCGGGGAGAATCAGACGCTTAACGGGTTCTTGAAGACGTCGCATGAGATTAGTAAGGATAAGCGGGCGAACTTTGAGAACACGCTGCCCATCTTCGCGCAGGGGTTTCAGGCGTTGAATCCGCAGCTATCGATGAGGCTTGATACATTGATTCCTAAGAAGGCGGACGCGGCTGCGGGTGGTGCTGCTGGGAATGGGCTGCTGGGGATTGGGATGGGGCTTGATGCTATTGGGGACAGCAGTCAGCCGTCGAGGGGCGGATTGTATGTCTTCATTAATTCGCTGGTAGGTTACTACTCATCCAAATCTGTTTATAGGGTGGTATCAGTGCTAACGGGAGCAGCTGTTCGCCCGCCCGCTCGTCGATGATGAGTACCTCATCCACCACCTACTCAACCGATATAAAGAAATAGGTGGCCAGGTGGCCCTCGACCTTATCATCGCGGCGCTGGACTGCATCACCAACGCGATCAGTCGTTCGGAATCCGAGTCCACGATCGCTCTATTTCGCCACTTCCTCGTGAACAAGATCCCGCTCTTGCTCCTCCGCTTCAACATGCCGATTATTCAAGCGCAGTATGTGCTAACACAAGCACTTACGAAATCCGGTAGTAATCCGCTCTCGTTGGATCCGTCGCTCGATACTATGCTTGATCTGTCGAATGATATCAAGCAGGAGTTTTTGTTCGCTTGCGCGTTACATCGGATTATCGAGGAGGCGTCGGTGGAGGTGATATTGGGCGATGTTCCGTTGCAAACGATGGCGAAGCGACGGTATACGCAGGAGGAGCTGGTGACGGAGTGCATGATGGACGGGGATCGCGTTGAGAGATTGATCAGTGAGATCGATGAGCTCGATGGGAACTCCGGGGCGATTGTAGGGGCTGTTGTAGAGGTATATCCCCGACTTAACTTGATCTCTTTACATTATATACATATACTGACTGGAACCGCAGATGCTCAGGATGATGTGTGAGCAGCGCGCAACCATGGGGCTCTACACCCTCTGCAAAAACCTCATCTCCCGCCCCAAAACCATCGACCTCCTACTCCTCTACTCCTCCCCAACAACAATCCTAGAACCCCTCTGCATCGTCCTCGAAAACTGGCGCTACGACGACGACCAGGGCGAATACGAGCCCGTCTACAAGGAATTCGGGTACATCCTCCTACTAATCCTCACCATCTACTATCGCCACAACCTCACCTTCTCCCACTTGGGACCGAGTATCACATCCACCAGCTTCGTACCCATGTTCATCAAGCAGTGTTGGAAGGATATTGCGGTTGAGGATCTTGCAAGGATGGGGGATAGACATACGCAGTTGGGCGGGTGGATTAAGGCGTTGTACGAGGGGGAGGGTATAACGGATGAGGTTATGCAGAGTTGTCGACCGCAAGAGTATTATAGCCTTGTACCGACGTTGATAGCCCAGACGGTCGATGCTTGTGAGAAGGGGGTGTTGGATACGAGGGTTTTGAGGGAGGGGTTGGATTGTACGTTTATACCTGCTTTCTAGTTTTATACGGAGGGGTTTACTAACATATATACGGGAACAGATTTCCAGCTCTCCTCGCTCATCGCCTCAGAGGTCGCCATCATATTCTGGCTGACGGATTATATCTGGCACACAATGTCCACGCAGGGGGATATCTCCCACGCCCTCAAAATTCTTCACATCCTCGTCATTAATGCGCCCTCAGAGGTAACCCAGACGCACAAGACGATATTGGCCATATGCTCCCACTCCCTCGAGCGCGTTCTCAAGGACGTCCTCCGCTCTGACGGAACGGCTAATAACCCCAATAGCAGTATACATCAGCAATCTGAGCAGATATTGAAACAAATATCCTCTTTTAGAGATTGGCGAAGAACCGGGTTACCGGCTTCTAATGAACTTGACGGGTGGGCTAAACACTCCGGCGGGATATTAGGGGCGTTGAAAAGTGCTGTTCAGGGTGTAGTTACTTGGAGCGCTACGCCGGATTTGATTGTACAACCGGCGGCGTGGAATCCTAGGCTGCTTTATGCGGCTTGGAGGTTATTCGGGGCGAAGGAGGTCATTAGGGTGCTTGTTGATGAGGTTGTGGCGGTTTCTGGGGATGCTGTGGGCGATGTTGCGGTGGATTTGGTGGCGTGTTTGATTGTTGCGCCTGTGGTTGAGGATTGGAGGTGGAAGCTTGGGGAGGTGACTGGGAGGAAGGAAGGGGCTACTGGAAGTGGTCATGGGAATAGTGGGAATGGAGGGGTGTTGACGTTGGTTGAGGCTTTGAGGTATTTGGAGGAAGATAGTAAGTTGCTTGGGGGTGCTACGGGCGGAGAGGAGCAGGGGAGAAGTGAAGTTATTGTGAAGATTGCGAGGAAGGTGGAGGGGATGATGGCTGCGCCTGCTGTTGGTGCTGACGCTGCTGCTGCGGTGGCGGCTGTAGGTGGGGTGGTGGATTTGGCGGATGGAGTGTTAGGGGATGTTATGGTTGATGGGGATATCTTAATGGGGCTGCCGGATCCTGGGGTGGGGTTGGGGTTGGCGGATGAGATTATGACGGGGATGTGATATTTTAGGAAGGGTTTGTATGGGGTTATATTGTGCTTGGAGGTTTGGATTTAGGTCTGGAGATTGTGAGTGTTACTGTTAAGAGTGGATTAGTCTCGTTCCTAGAGAGTGGATTATACTTGAGCTTAGATATTGTTCTTTCGGACTTTGGGTTCTCTTTTGATTTTGAGTATATACGTGTTATAATCTTTCGATTTTGAGTATATCCGTGTTATAACAGTGCTACTTAAGCTTGTAGGAGCACAGCGGTACGGTCGAGGCCGCAGGTCCCTATCTAGTAGGCTGTATAGGCTGTATAGGCTGTATAGGTCATATCCGCCGTACCCATTATACGATACACACCTCTATGAGCTACGCACCTCATACAATCACTCTTGTGCCTTCAATTGTTCTTACACTGCTATTCACAGGAAGTACAGCTTCGTATGAACTACAGCCTCCATAGTAGTTATTAGAGAGCCGGATAGGTAAGTCCATTGGGCTCATTAGGCAGAGATGGATGTCATAATTTCAATTCATGTTCCGTCACGTACGATCAGCTACATTCGAGACCAATTGCAAACGTATTAGGTAGTGATATATTCGAGGTGGCATATCATGATATATATCAGCGGCCCATCATAATCAAATAATGTGCACATGCATCAACAAAATATTCAACACTTAGTAATCTCTCGTATACGGGTTATATTCCGTATTCCAGTGTACTTGACAATTCGGAGGCGTAGGCAGATCAATGAGGCAGTCAATGAACTCCGTCCAAGACGACTTCTCTATCCAGGTCGTTCCCTCCAGCGGCTTAGGAACGAGCCAGTATTGGCCTGGCGTACATTTCGTACCGATCTTATATGTACATGCGTCGTCGTTACTCCAGTTCCCTTGCACGTCGATGGAGAGGTAGCAGCTCCATTTGGGGACTTTGTTTGTTGGGCAATCGATTTTGCAGATTTCTAGGTCCAAGGTTTCCTTTAGGTCTCCGAGGAGTTCGATGACGGAGGATTTGCGGGTGCACCGGTCGCGTTCTCTGAACGCGAAATGGAAGGTCAACTCCTTGACTGTTTCTCTGTTTGTTTTTAGAAAGGCGAGGAGGTGTTTCAGGTCTATGCCGGCATGGTGTAGTTCCAGCCTCCGGAGTTTGGGTAGGGAGAGATCGGTGGGGAACATGTATTCGTAGCGAGCCGGGCATCTGAGGAGAAATTCTTCGGTACCTTCTACCATAGCTATGAAAAACGGGGAGAGTTTATTCCTTTCCTTGTAGTCGTACCCGGACAGTGAGGTTTCCAAACGGACGAGGTTTCCGAAGGTGTACTTGTACTTGTCAAGGTAGGCTTCTTTGTAGTCCTCCAAGGTCTTGATGGAGGATGGGACGGGCACAATTCCTTCTTCGACGGTGTCGAAGTTGTAAGGTGACGATGCGACCATGTCCATTGATCCGGAAATCATGTTTCTAGCCCTGATTTCGGTTATACGGCATCCGGCAAGGACGGCGCAGAACGAGACGGCTGGGAATGAATCCATGAAACTGATGATGGGGCCGTAGGTCGTGAAACTCCCGTGCCACGGCAGTTCTTCTAGCTCCGGGTTTTCGGCAAGGAACTTTTGGAGGGAGGGGTTGTATTTTCGCCAACGTTGGGCCCAGTCTCTCTTCACCTGTTCAGTTTGGTGTTCTGTATTCATGTGGGTGAATTCGAGGATTTGAAGGTTGGGGAAGAGCTTGAGGGCGTCTATTAGGGCTTTAAAGAACGCCTTTCTATCAAATTTCTTGGTGATAGCGCCCGGCATTTCCGGGTTCTGGACGTTGTCCTCCAGAATTTGAAAGAATGGCCTGAAGGTCTCGAATCTTACGTCTTCCTCTATAAGGATTGGTTCGCCAGTGAGGGGGTAAATTAGAGGATGTGTATCTTGAGGAATACTAGGTTCGGGTGTCGCGGGGTTAGCGCTGCCAGACCCTTTGAAAACCCCAGCGGCGTTCTTGAACAACCTTTTAACCCGATTTACGGGTTTACGTTTATCCCGGTAATTGTGGGCGAACTGTAATAGTTTGATTCGGACGGATTGATCGTATTGAGCCCTGTGGTATTGGTCGTAGTCTAGACGCCAGTAGAGGGTGGAGCATTCGAAGCTTAGATGTTTCACGCGGTGCAGTTGGCGTGGACTACCAGAGATTTTTGCTATGCGCTTTAGCTTGTCCTTGTCGAGGTCGGTGATTGAGAGTTCCTTTTTATAGAATATGCGGTCGATGCGGGAGTTTGGGAGGTTTGAGGAGATGTGTTTGGAGACGAGGAGGAGGGTGAGGAAGTCATGATCTGGGAGGTGGTCGCATATCTCGTAGAGGATGTCGGAGGGGATGGTGGAAAGCGTTGTTCCTTGTTGCATTTTTTGTGGGTGTAGGTTGACGTTGATGGGAGCTCTATGGGTTCGAATCCGTTGATTTTTTTTAAAATTTTGGGTATGTAAATGCCAATTTTGATGATCTAAAGGTCGTCCCACGCCCTTGAAGGTTGTCCCGGAGATATTTATACGGATTTTGACATCTGTCCGCTGCACTAGATAGACGTGGGAAGCATCTGTCATGTCGGATCAGGCTGCCGGGATTGGAAATGCAACAAAGCGTACACCTAAGAATCGATATCTCGGATGATATCTGCCCGCTGTGCAGCGGCGCGTATTTTGCCTAGCTCGGTGTTCGAACCAAAATTCTATTACATTTGGGGTTTTTGACATATACCCATATCGTAAATGGTAGCCAGGACAACAGTGGTTCGTTATGTGCTTAATCACTGATGCCGGCGTCTGCTTCGATTCCTATATCACCGATTGGATCACGGTCCCTATCGCCTCTGGTCGAAAGCCTTTGAGAACCAACGGTAGAAAGCTTACGTACGCGAATGTACCTCTGAGGAATTCGAAATTTGAAGCTGTTTGTGTTTTATCACGGCCTATTGCACAGGTCGACCCTGAACGCCGTCCTACGAACTTCGCCTGAGATTCGGTAACCTCGAATGATTAAACGATATATAGCTAGTCGGCGCTGAATTCTCAGGAACAGCCAGGTATGACGGGCCAAATCGCTGAAAATTATATATACATAAAAACCAAACTTACATACTCAAAAATTGGTGAGCCATATTGCGTGCCAAACCGGAAAAATTGTCTATACATAAATTATCAAAATATCAGCATATAAACTGCAATTTGGTCAGCCATACTTAAAATCTGGTTAGCCACACCCAAATAGATAATTTTATAGCTACACCACAACATAGATTCTACCCGCCTGCCTACCTGCTCAGTGAACCACACAGTGAACCACCCAGTGAACCTGCCTGCCTACCTGCCTGCCTGCCTGCCTTACCCACATACCTACTTACCCCATTGAACCGCCCAGTGAACCACCCAGTGAACCACCCAGTAAACCACCCAGCAAACCAGCCTACCAGCCAGTCAGCTAGTTAGCCAGTCTACCCACCCACCTACCTAGTAAACCTGCCTATTATTCATAGGTTCGCAGGCGAATGAGTAGGCAGGTGGGTAAATGGGTAGGCAGATGGGTGGGTAAGCAGGTGCCTAAGTGGCTGGGTAAATAAATCTGTAAATATATAAATATATTATATAAGTATCCAGGCTGAAGAGCCGCAGTGTAACTATGAAATTGCCTAACTCATGAATTCAGCGTAGCTTATCGCGGGCCCTTGTGTAACAATAATTCAGGTATCCTCAAATATAATTGTTGAAAGTTAAGTGTAGCCATATCCGCACCAGGTCTGGATAGAACATCTGGTTAGGTCGCACCGCATTATTGAGTAAGATGATACGCCTATTGTAGCCGGAACAAGATTATCCGTCTAGGCCGTCGAGTATTTGCTATATAAACGTAGGCAGTTGGAACCTTGAGTTAGAGCTGAGATCGACGATATCACCGGGTTCGAGTGTCAACGCAATCGAGAATATTGATATGTGGCACTATTGCTTGCTTGAATATTCGAACTATGGCGAGGATATCGATCGCTACTGATGTTAGAGACTCCCACCGGCCGGGCGCCACGATATATCAGTATGTACTACTCTTATCTTTCCCCCAAATTCTAGCCTTGATATTCAAGTACTCTTCCACACATTCAATCATTCCTGGTATCAATTTAATCTGTATCCCCGCATTCCGTCGTGCATAGCTCCCGCAGCCACACCATATTGTAACCGAGAGTTGAGCAAGGACTACGTATGTTATACTCTAGCCTCTAGAGTCCTAGATCTATAGATAACGACTATATTTGGGAACGCTACGGCTACCACGCGCCGGGGAGACGATCTCTAATATACCCATACATCCGCAAGAAACCTAACCGATCGAGTCCATAGTACCACGCGCCCTAATAATATGCAGTTCCTCCGACACCCTCCTCCTAGCCAGGACAGCGAGCTAACTAACCACCGGATACATCTGCGGAACTACACTTATAATCCTTAGGATTAAGTGAGGTTTTATACCAGCGGCATGTATACTAGTACGAGTATGGAATTGAAAGACCTTGGTATTTCGTGTGTGTGTATATCAGGTCCTATATCTTCTCTGCAGCCGTCCCCCAAGTGCCTCTCAGACCTGAGACGAAGGTTTTAAAAACAATGCGGCTTTATGGATAGCACCGGCTAGGCCGGATTATCCGACGGAGGATATATAATACCATATTATATTTATTCTCGATATTTATTTTTCCTAGCACAGCCGCACCCCGCGTGGGTCGCGGGGTCTCTTAAATGTGTTCAATTATACACACGGCTGCACGGGTTTCTCTGAAACCTGAGAAAACCGCAGATGCAGCCACTGACTTATTATTCAGGACTGCTGAAACGCCCAATCCTATGAGAACCTCCAGCCGTTTCCCTCCTTCCCTAATCATCTCGAGATTTGCCTTGAATAAAAATAATAAAGTATAGCAAAAAACCACAAGCCTCACGGAGGAGAAGCCAGAAATCCTTCGCGTCAACATACCACAGCAACCCGCGTTGCATATGCAACACCACAAACACATACCACCCTCCAAAAGAAATGTTACACCACTAAACATGTTACACAAACGTTACGTTTTGATGGTTCGAAGGTAACTGCGGCTGAGGTCTCCGTTCAATGCAATCAAAGGCTGAATGTGGAATCTGCTCTTGCGGATACTCTTTTCCTTTTACATCCCCTTTTGTCTGAGAAAAGCTACCCTAAAGGATCCTATCTGCGTCAATGGCCTCTAAAAGCTTGTCGACGTGGACAGGAATGTTATGATATGCGGAATTAGAGGCTAAGCTTATAACGATCACGGGGTGTGGCCGATGCGGCTTAGGGTTGTATGGTTGTACAGGTTTGACTTGGTTAGTCGATCTACGGATGGGTTTTGAGACAGTTGATCTACCCAATGATATTAATTATGGATTGGATTCTGTTCAGCCTTGCTAGTTTTCGTTGGGGGTTACGGTTCATAGTTAATGCGGGAGGAAAGAATGATTCAGGTTATTAGG
Organism: Arthrobotrys sphaeroides; assembly: GCA_036971245.1. Taxonomy (NCBI): domain Eukaryota; kingdom Fungi; phylum Ascomycota; class Orbiliomycetes; order Orbiliales; family Orbiliaceae; genus Arthrobotrys; species Arthrobotrys sphaeroides. The sequence continues at coordinate 384,865 of JAJTTW010000011.1, read as the reverse complement.
TATTTTCGTGTACTATTCACAAACGGTACATGGGATGTGTACCGTCTACCTTCGCTGTCGGTCTTGTATTGCCTTGGGTCTCAGTTGACCTAGAAAAAATACGAGGTTTTTGATGGAATGTGTTAAAACCAAGAGAAAACCAAGGCGTTTGATACGTTTGATAGAAGTGGTCACGAAACGTATGCGGTGGTAGTTAATCCCTGGGAAAGTCCTCGATTTTTTCCCGTTTTTAACCAGTTAATTAATTCTTTGTGTACCCCGTATACAGGTGGTAGATTAAAAGTCTGGGGAATCCTTGGCTTTTCTTGAATTCTACAGATTGTAGAAGAAGACTGTTCCTGTTGCTTCCGTAGGCTAAATTGATTGCATATTTTCTGACAGCTTAGGATCTGGGGGGTTTGGTAGCTATGGGGAGGGGAGTTTGGGTTGATAGTCGTATCACATGGGGTCTTGGGGGACTTGGGATGGGGAGGTATTTAGCCGTGGATATGTCAGGCGGGTAACTTGAATTCGTACAGTTAGTAGGTTTAAATGGGTGTAGAAGTGGTAGAAGGTATTTCGACGGGTTTTTTGGTGATGGAACGGAGTTTCGGTCGGATGTGAACAAGTTCCGAAGTCCGAGGCTAGCGAGGGTTTAAAAGAAGAAAATATTTGGGGGGTAGGGATATAGCTACTGTGGCATCTTGCATGGAGAGCTATGAAGGTTTGGGGGGGTTTTTGTTAATGGTTTATGGATTTTTGGCACGGACGGATTGGTGTTATTATTTTTTTGAAGAATCTAAGACAATGGCAATAGTTATTCGCTGTGAGATGGGGATTTTTTCTAAATAAAGGTTTAAGCTTATCTTATCCTTTTTGATTTCGCCTCCACTCACTCGCGTTCAACGAGTGAAATTTAAGAGATCAGATCAGATCTTGGGGATTTTTTTTTTTTTTTATTATTTTATTTTTTTTGGTGAAGGGAAAACGTTAAGTGCCGGTGGGTCCCGTAGGTTACGTTAACTGCGCCGATGTAACTTTTCAGGTCCCATGTCACTGGTATGTACCGACCTGTATACAATGTTTAAGGTGGGAGGAGTTCGGTTGGCAGGATGTGGGGCGTCCCTGCCGTGTTCTTCCCTATCAAAATTTTTTTTGCAACGGCGAATTGCGAATTGTTTATCGTTGGGCACAGAAAAAAAAAAAGAAGAAGAATGGGGTTTAACATGCACGCCGTATGCATAAGCTTCTACGAACCCAGCCTTGTGATTTTTTATTGATATCGATGGAATGGGTGTGATCGGTGCCGAGGGGGTTGTGCAAGGGAAGTGGGAAGTCAGGGTTTAGAGACCGATGGTGGATCGATGTCGGGGATTGGGAGTTTTGTGGTTGCCGAAGGGTTCCGCGCGCCGTGGGCCACCACACCGTCCGTCGTTGCGAAGTCACGATAATTTGACCTGCGCATGGGGTTTTATCAGCGGTTGTAGATAAGTACCTGCCGTTCTGGATATTCTCCAACGATGGCTTTGTTTTAACGTTTCAGAGGGTACTGCTGTGAATGTATTATGAATCATCATTAGCACATAAAATTTAGAGGCAGGGGGTATGCGATGGGTTTGTTGGAGATGACCTGCGAATTTGGGGAGGTTATATGTTTCCAGGGCGTCGGGATTTGTGAGACTCGACTGTATCGTATACCAAGGAAAAGCGGGGTCTGGATGCTCTGTTGACCGGTCCCCGAGTGTTACGGATTGTACAATGTGAGTTCCCCTTTTTTATTATTTTATCGGGCCTGAGATCCATCTTATCGATTCTTGGACACGAGGTGCCATGGACGGATATTTGGTATTTTGCTCAACCAAGCTTCTTGATTGTTTCTTGTGGAGAGTGGGTTCTGGTTGCTATGGAGGAGTAAGGCTAATTAGAGCTTGTCGACCCTGACATGCTGCTGGGGCGGTTTGGGTTTGAGCAGGGGGAGCAATTGGGCATGGCATGGTTATGAGTCGAAGCGATGGAAGGGTCGGAGTGCCGTGGAGTGGCCGTTGACCGACGGGTTTTTGGGAGGTTTCAGGTATTATATTCTCTGAGTTATAGTATTTGGGATTTGTTATTGAGGGCGTGCTGCGAACGCGATTGATTGCCTGAGCGCGAGGAATCGTCAGGATCTCGATTGCTTCCGGAAATAAACCAGAGATTTAATATTCTGCACGTCATTTTGGTCTGTTGGTCTCAATCACAAATCCCTTTCCGTGCGTGTGTGATCTCGATGTGGGGAACAGCGAAAAGCTTGGTTTGTAAGCTTTGTTACCGCCCGCACGAGACAGAGAAATCCAAATGGTTTAGATTCGGTTTTGTAATCAATCTTGCACTTTTCTTGCAAGGGTGAGAAGAAAGCTTGTAGGAGGACTTGCAGAATTTTGGAGTTTTCTGGTTAGGACTGGGAAAACCGGGCTTCGGGGCGAAACGTTATTGGGGCACGCGGGCTTACCGGGAATGCGGACTTAGAGAGGGTTCCGCATTGGATCTGGAGATTTGATATTTGATGACGGGAGCAGACTCGTCAGAGGAAGTGAAATTAAGCACCGTGGAATTTTATGATCACGCACTGGGGAGTAATCCAGGACGATGCGGGTTTACCATTCGAATTCCCGCCGGTTCGATCTTAATACGCATCGTGAGAAAAGAAAGGGACGGTACCTGATGGAATGGCGATGTTGTATTCGGAACAGGAATACATCCGACTACCACCGCCCGGTCAAGGGTCTATTTTTGCCCAGCAAATGACAGTCATCTGCTGCCGTATGACGGGTGTGGCAGTATTTACTTTTTTTCTTCTCGGGCTTCAAGATGAAAAAGTCAGATTGACCTCCGCGCGCTCCGTTGTTTCGATTATTAAGCTGGAATGGCTGTCTCTTTCCTGTCACTTTCGAATTTAATTTCTGGACCGCCCGTCTCTTAAACACCGTCCTCTGCTGTTCGCGATCGATACTTCTTATATCATCCTCTGTTCGCTCGTTGGATTTATTTTTATATTCTTCTTCGTTATTTTCTTTTTGAAGAGAGAGCCGGGTAGACTCCACTGCAGGCTGTCCCTCGTGGGTTGCTACATTGCACTTACATTGGCTAGCGAGAGATATATAAAACCGACACGGGGACTCGTATTCACATTCGATATAACGTTTTTATAAAACAGCCCGTTTCAGTTGGAGGGAAGGGAAAGGAAGGAAGGAGAGAACAAGGACAGCGACTAACAGCCCAGCCCGATTCGCCGTGCCATCGTCCTATTTCCAGCGCCCCTTCATCGACTGGCAGCGGTTGAATGGTTTGAGGCTGCCTGCCCTGCTCTGCCCCGCCGGTGACCGATAACTGGCGCTCGCTGCTTACGAAACTAAAACGTCAGCCGGAATTCCAGTTGCCAGAATATCTTCCGTGGATGATGCTGTGCTCCGCCCGGATATAACTCTATCACCGCCTCCCTCGTATACATTATAACTACCCTCTTCCTCTTTTAAATTTTCGGTTCCCAGCTTCCCGGATCGTGTTCTGTCTATTTCCAGCGTCGTTCTACAGCCTCTGTGTAAGTGTCCCTCCCATAACATTGCCGACGGTATTCGTTTCACAGACGAAACAATCCCTCTCATCTCACCCTCTCCAACAATCAAATCACCCTCCTCTCCTCCCGCTTCAATCCCTTCCAACTAACATATCCTTCTCTTCTTTTTCCAGTTCTATCCTTTTAGCAGTCGTCCTTCGCATCCTGTCCTATTTTCGTCCTCTTCCCGTCCCGCCGAGCTGCTTCTCAACCCGCAACAACACATTTCTCCCGCCGCTTCCGTCGCCTGCCATTACATCATTTCACGGCCGACCATTCCTCTTCCTCTAAACCACCATCACCATCGCATCACCATCGGATATCTCTCGATAAAATAACAATCTAGACGGCTCTCTCGTTAAACATCTATTCCTGATGGATACACCGGAATCCTCCTCCTCCGGCTCCACCTCCTCCTCCCAATTCTCCCGGACCACCAAGGCATCCAGCACCCTCAGCATAGGCACCAAGATGTCCTCCATGGTCCGGAACAGAGCCACCAGCGTCAGCAGCACCAGCATACGCGGTCAGTGCCCCGAGTGCAGGGACAAGCGACAGGACGACCTCGGCCTCAAAGTCAACACCGATGCCCTCCTGTCGCTCGCCCAGTCGTTAAGGGGCAAGTCGGCATCGCTGGGCCAGAAGACTAACTCCGGTACGTGATTATATTTGATTAGGCGCTCCGCACTCACTTCCCGTTTCATCGCCATTTCCGTTTTAGTAGACTTGCATGCATGGTGCTAATAATAATGAACCCGACCTGCAGCTCTCGACTACACCGTCGACATCGCTTTCGAAGACGGCGTCTCCTGGTTAGCCCGGATACCCAAGCCCTGGAGGTCATCTCATCCCAACGAGTCCATGTACAGCCAGATCTCCGCCTGGCGGTATCTGAAGAAGCACACCGCCATCCCCGTTCCGGAAGTCTACCATTTCGCGTACGACACCGACCCCTCCAACAGCTTCGGCGCTTCCTTCATGCTGTACGAGAAGCTACCCGGCCAGCAGGTTCCCGAACTCGACGCCGAAAACCCCACATCCATCGGGAAAGCTGCCAGGTTCCACGGCCAACTCGCCGACGTCATCCTGCAACTCTCCTCTTCCACCTTCGAGAACATCGGGTCCATCCAGCAGTCCGCCACCGACCCTGACGACTTCACCGTCGGCCCCCTCTACAGCATCCACAACACATACCCTCTCGCCCGTGGTCGGTCGGCGACTAATCGGGGCCCTTACACCACCGCCTTCGAGTACCTCACGGCCTTCGGGGAACTGAACTACAAAGATGCGAAATCGCACTCCCACAGACCCCAGACCGACCTCTGCGCCCCGATCGATGAGGAACTCGCCCGCTTCTTCCTGATCAATAAGATGATCCCCAAGTTCTCCATCGAGACCGGGTACAACCACGGCCCCTTCGTCTTCCAGAACTGGGGGCTCAACTCGGCCGGAATATTGGTGGATGAGGACTGCAACATCACCGGTGTGACGGGGATCACCGGTGTCATCGGCCCGCTGACCAGCCTCTGCAGGTACCCCGACCTGATATACGAGACCAAGAAGAAGGGACCCCTCTTCGACCGCAAGATCTTCCTCGGCGCCTTTCTGAACCGGGACATGCCATCCGATATGCCATCCGATATGCCATCCGCTCTCCAGGACCCGGAGGTACGGAAGGAACTCCTCAGGGCGGCGCACAAGGTCTGGCAGTTCGAAAACTCGATCCTGGACCCCTCGCACAAGCACCTGCACCTCAGCGGCCGCGGCGGTCTTTACGAATACGTATTCGAAGACAACAAGTTCTCCGAAAAATCGGCGTTCAAGGCCCTCGGCGACCAGGATCCCGACTTCCAACACCTCGCCCCGAAGCGGGACCTGAAGCACGGAGAGTACTCGTGGGACCTGCCGGAAGAGCTCAAGAATGGTAAAAAGCGACGGAGATCTTCGAATTCAACGGCCAAGCAGACGGCGAGCAAGGTTTGGAATAAGGCGCCGTGGGTTAAGTCGCGGAAGGAGGAGCGGTGGGTTCGTGAGTACGTCAGGATTCACCGACACCTCCCCCCCGAAGTTTCGGCCTACGACCGGAAGCGACGGAGCAACGGACCTGAGAAGGCGCTCCACATGGCGTGGGCGTTCATCCGATGCCGGGATGCGAGTTACATGCGGAGGAAGACGGAGAAGAAGCGGGTTGTCAGGGTCGGAGGCAGGAACCGCAGCAGTAGCGTCAGGCAGACCGGGAAGAGGGTCCGAGGCTGGAGTCTGACGGGGACGCCCAAGCGGACCGACAACAAGGGGAAGGGCAAGATGCCGGAGGTCCCGAGGATTACGGGGCAGAAGGTGGTGGTGGATAAGGGGTGGAAGAGGGTGTTTGCGGGAATCACGATCCTGAACTTTCGCGGATCGTCGTGAGCATATTCGACCCTTTCTTATTTTTTTTTTTTCTCGTCTGTTTATTCTTTTTTGCTGTTCACATGGGAGTTTTGTTTTCATGCGGTACTCATTATTCGGACAAGTCGATTTCATTTGTATGGGTGTTTAAAAGATGGGTTCATTCGTCTATACGTTCCACGCGAGGCATCTTCTCCTTTTCTCTTTCTCATTTGTTAGAATCACCGGTCTCTCCTTTTACATCGGTTTTCTTTTATGGTTCATACTCTCACCACTATAGCGTCCGGCGTTCTGTTCTATCTTGGTTTTTACCGACTTTGATTTGAGTTTACACGGCCCATACGACCATATTTTTTCTTTTCGTTTTATATTCATTTATCTATTTGTTTCTGGTGTTTATATTTTTTTTACCATTTATCTTGTTCTTTTATCTTTTTGGCGGAGGTATTGAGGACTTCCTTGATTTATTTTTTATGCATTCGTTGGACTTTTTGTGCATTTGGGTTTTTAGTGATATTAAGAATTGGGTTCTTTCGATCGATTGCTATGCTCTTTTTTATGTTAGTTTCGATTGATTGAGATGGAAAATGGATATCTTTGTTTTTGGCACTTGTATGTTGATTACCTTTTGATACCATAGAATGAAAAAGTGGTGGGGGGTTGTTGGGTAGTAGATGATTTTGTTCTTATATATACCGACCTTATAAAATATTTCTTTGAAGCCGAAGATACCAGTGAATACTTAAGATGGGTGTGTATGAAGTGGTTAAGAGGAATCTCGGAGCTTCCCCACGTTTTAAGCCGCAGTTAAGCGGTAGCCGCCCGCATGTGAAAACGGAACGAAAACTTAACCCACGTTTCCATTCCGTGCCGAAGAACTATTCCTTGAGGTGTAAATTTTTTATTCCTGGTTTTTATTACATCCTCCATCTCTCATCTCATCTCATCTCGAAGAGCATCCTACTTTTTCTTTCAAAAGGAAGTTTACCGGGATGGCGGCGCTACGATTGACATCCTCCTCCGCTCTTCGGTCGTCGATAATCAGGAACTATGCTCGGGGTTTTGGAACCTCGTCGGTACGGCTTGGTGCTGTGGAGGGGGTTGATAGGATCAGTGTTATCGGTGCTGGGCAGATGGTATATCCCTCTTTTCCACTGATAATCTCCGTATATTAAGAGAGGTTACTAACAAGATTAACAGGGCCTAGGCATCGCCCTCGTCGCGGCGCGTAACGCAAACCTCCCCGTAACTTTAATCGACTCCTCACCGGCATCGATCACAAAAGCAGTATCATTCCTATCCAAACTGCTCGAAAAGGATGTTTCAAAGTCACGACTTAGTGAGACGCAAGCCGCCGATATAAAAGCCAGGATTACGACGTCGGTTGATATTAACGACGCTGCTACCGCGGATTTTGTGATCGAAGCTGTTCCCGAGAATGTGGAGTTGAAACTTAAGATCTTTGAGCAACTTGCCGGGGTGTGTAAGGATACCGCGGTGTTGGGGACTAATACTTCGAGTATATCTATTACTAAGATTGCGGCTGCTGCTGGAAGTAAAGCGGGGAATGTGGTTGCTACGCATTTTATGAACCCCGTCCCCGTGCAGGTTGGTGTGGAGGTTATTAGCGGTTTACAAACCACCGAGAAAACCCTGACCACCGCGTTGGAACTTATCAAAGCTATGGGGAAGATTCCGTCAATATCGGCTGATACTCCTGGATTCCTAGCGAATAGGATATTAATGCCGTATATTAATGAGGCGGTAATTTGTCTGGAAACTGGGGTGGGAAAGAAAGAGGATATTGATGCGATTATGAAGAATGGGACTGGAGTGCCTATGGGACCTCTCACGCTGGCGGATTTTATAGGGTTGGATACGTGTTTGGCCATTATGAAGGTTTTGTGGGGGGATACGGGGGATAGTAAGTATAGACCTGCTGTGATGTTGCAGAGGATGGTGGATGCTGGGTGGGTGGGGAGGAAGTGTGGGAGGGGGTTTTATGAGTATAAGCAGTGAGGGTGCCAATGTGGGAAGGGGGCTTTGTATATAGAATTGGTGGATGGGGATGGGCCTGTGAGATAATGGGATGTTCAATGCTTTCTGTTGTTCATGTGATATACCACTTGGGATATCCGACCGCTGCAGATACCCAACTTAAAGATAATCGAAAGAATGGTGGGAGGGTATTGTTCTCTGCTGACATCACCCCTCTCTTTAAAGCCCTCTCCGGGGGGTATTCACTACCTCTAGACCCCAGAAAGATGGCGTTTAAAGATGAGGATAAACGGGGGGGAGTCTCGGTGGCGGGACGTACGTTGGTGTTTAATTATTTCTTTGATAAAACACATTCACTCTGTTAACATGTTAGCCCCGTTCTCTTGGAGAGTTATGTCAACTCCCGCAACCACCAAATCTGATGCGATTGCTGAGCGCATATTCGCAGGTATATGCGTGAAATATCTACTTTGCATGTATACCTGTCCGCATTCCTATGAACCTACGAATGGGAAATGAGTTAAGTCGGCGGGTAAACAGTCATTTACTTATCTGGTTCAATATTGCGGTATTGGTAGCTAGCATGAGTAATGAGTACTTAGCTCCCCGCAACCACCAAACTCAGTGCGCTTGCTGAACGCATATTCGCGGGTGTATGCGTGAACTATCTACTCTGCGTACATACCTGCCCGCCTTCCTGCGGGCCTGTGAATGTGGGCAGGTGGGTAACTGAGTACCTACCGAACGGATTTTGGGTGGGTTTTGTGGAACAGCTTTGAGTTTTTAAGACGGTTTATATCACTTTTAAAGCGTCTTAGTTCGGTTGCTAGGTGGATTTATCGTTCTAAAAAAACGCACGATTTCCCCTACGGTATCTAAATACTTGATTCTACAAACCCCCCGTGCTTCGAAAAAAATGTGGCGTTTAGAGACGAGATGAGACACAAATTCTAGATAGACGGGGGAGAGTCTCGGCCGCGGCGCATAGGGAGGGTAGCGGGGGGTCCGAGGGGGAGTTATATATCGTCACATTTATGCTGGTTTTAATCATGCCTTTGTAAATACTGTTAATCTTTTATTAATATATTCCGTTCACTTAAATAACTACTTATTTAAACCAGCTGATATCAGTCCCCGCAACCACCGAACTCAATGCGCTTGCTGAGCGCATATGGCTAAGTGATTGTCAACCTACCTGTTCGCCTTTCGATGGACCTACGAATGTGAAGCGGGTTAAGTCGGCGGGTGGGTGGTTATTTACGTGTCTGGTTCGTTGCGGGATTGATAGCTGGCAGTCGGGCCGGGCTTAATGCCGTGGGGGAAATACTGCGTTTTCTGGGACGGGAAATGCGCCTTAAAACAGAACTCAGATGGATTAAGGCGTTCTTAAGAGTCATATAAACTGAGATGTCTTAAAATTTCAAAGCGATTCCCAAAATCTTTCCAAAACCGCTAGGGTAAGTAGCTTCCAATGATGGTTGTAAGTGGTCTCGTACCCAGGTTGTAAGGCTGTTTAGCTAAATTTAGTGGTGAATTTTGAGAACAATTGTAAACATGAGCACCGGATAGGGTTATGATGAACGGCTTGATGTTTGGCGTGCTGCAGTAGGGCACGGATCGTGATATTTCTAGGCGTGCATTTGGGTGCAAAGTAATTCACATGGGCATCCACTCTGCGTCACTGGAATGTTCCTGATAAATCTGTGCCATCACTATCTGTCTTTTATGACTCAGTTCTTGTCTGATTTCAGGCTCGTTGGGAATTATAACCAGAACCGCGGCGAAATTGTTGGATTTTACGAACGTCGGTAGTTGTTCACGATACTTCGCGGAGAGCGACGGGGGATTTTGAACGTTGATATTCCGGTTAATTTGGACGGACGGAACTCCCAAAGTCTCAAAGCTCCAGTTTCGCAAGCAGCTCAGAGTCCGTAATATTCAAACTATGCATTTTCTCGAGTTTCGGGTTTACGTTTACCCGGGGGGTGATATATGCGTATACGAGGCACGGTTGCAGTCGTCCCCGTCCCTGGGCCCGGAGTGTAGGCTTAGCACTACAATTCGATCGATACTAAGGGTATTAGATGTCAAGCCTTAGAACTTCCCAGATTGGAGATCGCTTCCAGAAAAGTTTGTGAGATAATAAAGTTAGCCACCGATGTCATCGAGTAAAGGGCATAGAATGTGAGTCTCGCGTGGCAGCGGCCGTGCGCTTGTGGTTTGTTATCGGTGGCAGTGCCGCACAGGTGCTGTATAATATTTCCCCCAAACGGGGAAAATTCGTCCAATGCTTAGATGGTGCATTGTATTCGTCAGGAATGACGACGGGTGATATGATTAATCGGATACAACGGTGTGCGTTACACAAGGGACGGGTTCCTGATGGCGGTGCCTCGTTAACGCCTGCTAATATTGCGGTTCTGGTCGCCGACACGGTCTAGTACGTATGTAAGTATGTACTTCTGAGGTATCTCGCAGGAGGGAATACGGTGTGAGCCGGTCGAGGTGTCTGCCCGAAACAGCGCGGCACACGGCAACTTCCATTCCACAGCCTTGCATCTTTTTCTCTTTCTCTCTCTCCAACGGAGTCCGTCCACATGTGCATGCGACTATTTTCGTACGTCTCGCATGCTCAAATGCTGCAGGATTCGGCAGATGTTTCCCCCCTCCCCTTCTCGTTTTCTCATTCCAAGCCCTTGGGTCGCTTACCGGTCCGGTGTTCGCTTTGACAAATGCGTCGCAAAGTCGGGGTATTTCGAGCCGTATACTTTTTCTTTTTGATCAAGAATCTCACGGTTTGAGTGCTTACTTACTTATCTTCAGGGTCCTATTCGTCTGGAGCTCTCTAGTGTTCGTGAGATCCGGACAGGTTCAGCGGCACAAGGGTTCGTCCGGTCCCTCGCTTACTGCAATCAAACATTCAATTCAACCGGACGAACTACTCGTAAGGCTGAACTTGGCTTAGTGATCCCTATCAGACCGCAAAGACCGATGACGTTCTCGAATCTCCGAACACACCTTCGCGGTCGTGGCTCAGGTCGCACAAAGGCTGCCCAATCGTCACTGGCCGGTCGAACTCTGGAACCTAGTTCAAGGCTGAGATTGGTCCAAAAGCGAGCCGTTCGCCGACACCAACAGGTCGATTGGAGGCTAAAGTAGTTCGCAGGTTGAGCCGAATACAGAATCGTTCTAGGGTCGAAAGAAGGACCAAGATTAGATCCCTCAGAACTCCAACGATGCCGTATAGGGGCTAGGACAGGGCTGCATGAAATGGATCTCGCGGAATCTCCACTTTCTAAGGACTCTCTCCGCGGGGCAGCTGTTGACGAGATGGCTTGCATGAGCGCACGCTTTTCTTGGAACGAAACACGGACTTCCGTTCTAACTTTACTCCTCCTCGCTTCTGCCGTATGCAGGTGGACAGTACACCGGCTTCACGCTTTAGACGGTTCGGATTGGCCTTTTACGAGCTAGAAAGGAAAACAATCGAAATACCGGATCCTCAGCCGCACGCGAGTATATTTGACCACAAGAACCCAATGAATGAGGAGAACATGCCACTATCATGTCACAACTTTGAGAGCCGTCCCGGGGTTCAGAGCCCTTTCTTATTCCAAACGATGCTAAAACGTGAAGAGAGGCGGAACAAACATCGACACAGCCGCACAAGATCTTAAGATAACCAACAATAATGAACCCCCTTCCCGCGCGAACAAACCACATGAAAGGTATGATTGGTTGATGACGCTTATTATGGGAGACCGGTAGACGCCTACGTATCAGTCAGCAGCATACCGTGCCCTGCCTCGATGACCTTGGGACGATCACCCGCCCAGCCCACGTCCCCCCCGTCTACTATAATATCGTGAACCCCTTTGAGGATGGTGGGCGGGGTGTTTAGATCACCTTGACTCTCGTTTCTGCGCGTGTGTGTGTGCGGTGAATCGATATTCTCCTGCCAGCCCCTGCAGGCGAACCCTGAAGCTGGCCCGGAACGGTTTCCTATTTTAAACTCGGATGCTTGAAATGATTTGGAAGCATTCTTCAGTCAAGACGCCTTGGCGCCCCTCTCCCGGGAAGTTTTGACACATCGTCCACTCGGCGCAGTCTCGTCACTCGACCCTCGGCGTCGGCTTGAGGGTATGGGGGTTTTTGGCTGTTGGCTACCTGAAAATAGACTCGGCTCCCGGAAGACCAACATTTCTTTGCTTCCTTTTGGATTATAGTGTCTGCGGATGTTCCCCCGCACAGAAGGTCGTCGAGAGCTCGGGGTGAGCCTTCCAGCCTACGAAAGGCCCGAATCAAAGTCCGTGGTACGGACCGAAAGGCTGCATTTGCGACGGTGACGCAGAAATCGAAGAGGAATGCCTTGAAGCATGAAGCCCGATCCCTCGGGTTCCTGAATATCATGATACTGTTACAATACCAATGATTCGACTCATCTGCTACACGAGCTGTTGCACGAGGAGCCTTTTAATTTTGCTCGGAGCCTTTTCGAGATTTACTCGAGACACTTGGTACTCGCGGTGAATCAGTTGCGATCGTTGGTCTGTGTGTCTGGGGGCAAGGATTGGCCGCGGCTGCTGCTACCCCCCAGGTCCGACGATATCACTGGGCTATCGATATGGGGAATAACAACATTGATGCATCGATTGCCTTGCTGCCAACATCGATCCCAATCGCATATGCGTTCTCAACGGTCGAGCGGAGGAAACTTTTAACGCAAGTCCAGTCCCAAAAGGATCGCTTTTTTCCGAGGGTATTCGATCCCAGAGGATTTTAAATTCTTGAAGCCTTGGTAACTTGTCCTCGGGAGGTGCGCTGGCATCGTTGTGATCGAAAAGCCACCCCGGGGCCATGGATTGATCCATGACTGGATGGATGGATGAGAAGAGAACTAGAGAGACCTGTGCTAGGTATTTCGAATTTTCATATGGATTCAGCCCTGCCACGATACAAACAGAGCGCCCACTCGTTTTTTCCACACAGGTTCCACGGTATTCCTTTTTCTCTCTCTCTTTCTGATTCGGCTATCCGCATCTCGAGACCTGCCTTAGCTCGAGAAGAGTTTCCGTTTTTTCCCATGAGGAAGAACCCTTGGGCGGGACCTCATCTAAGATCCGACAAATACTCCGCTTTGCTTTTTGACGAGGGAGGGCCTTTAGCTTTTTTCGGGGTGGTGGCCAGGCTAGAAAGTGTGGATGATGATTTAACATCCACAGAAATTACTTAAAGTCCTTATGCTCGCCCACCCCATCCCAAAGCTATCGTCTCACTATCCCTCATCACAGAACATATATATATATATATATACCCCCGTGGGTAAGGAAGACGCATAGGAAGCTACTCTCTCGACCACCGTCGACTTTCCACTCTTTTTGCATACAATAGATCCACCCCCGCTGCCATACATACATAGCCAAGGACAGCTCGGAACAAAGAACCGGACCAGGTAGCGCGAGCGGCTGAAAGGCATTACGAACATATCTAGCCAACAGCGGAAAGCAGGCGTTTAGAACCCTCACTCTTTGATTATCCTCAGATAAGGATCAGGAGATATAAAGTCCTGAGGAATCCCCGTCCCTTAATATATCCCCTTTCCTGGTTTTTTTAACCGGCATACACAACTTTTATTACACCACCGAGAAACAAGACTCTGAACAATGTCGTTCTTGAATCGGCTGCGTTCCGGCAGCACTGCGGGGGAAAATGGACTCCCATCCGCCAACGTCGAAGCCGGCGCCTCAAATGGCCCGCGGACCAGCTCTCGCTCTCCGCCCACAGCGAACGGCGGCCGCTTCAGATCCAAATCCCCAAACGGCCGCGCTCGATCCGCCGTCCGCGCCTCTTCGTTCCCATCTACCCCACCGGCATTCCCCACCCCCTTCCACCCGTTTAAACTACACCCCCACTCAAACAAGAACCAGGTCAACGCGTTAAAATTCATCGACCGAATCGATTCGCTATTGTTCCTGGGACACACGGGACAAACCGTTCTGGCAGCTATCCCGGCTTGCATGGCTAACGCCGAAGCTCAGGGGTGGTATAACCGAGTCATGAACTCTGACCTCCGTCGGAAATCCACGATCGAGGAGTTTCGAGAGTTGTTAATCAGCGACCACATCTGGTCCGTGGAGCAGAGTCGGATTCAGGCGCGGTATCAATCGCAGACCGCTGCGAACGCGAATAGGAAGGATCCTTACCTCGACAGCGCGGAGTTTAAGTTACATCTGGCTTACATCCGTGATATTGTAAGGTTGGAGGAAGGACAGTCCAGGGATGAGAAAAAGATCGCGCAGTTGGAGGCTGAGAAGGCGCAGTTTTCTGAGAGGGAGAGCACGCTGCAGATGGCTGTGGCTGACCTGCAAAATGAAGCTGTGGCGAGGAATGGTGGACAGCCGGTGCCGGTGCTCCAGAGGACTAATGATATTCTTACGAATATGAAGCAGTTGGATGATGCGAAGCTTAAGGTTTCGATGCTGGAGCAGGAGAAGAGGACTTTGGCTGAGAAGGTGGCGAGTCTGCAGATGAAGGTTGATGATGGCGATAGTGCCAATGCCCAGGTGTCGGGTATTCGTCTGCAGCTTCAGGATAGCAATGCGAAGAATGCGGAGCTGCAGAATATCATCAGGCAGCTTGAGCAGTCTAATGGGGCTCTGCAGCAGAAGCTTTTGGTCGCGCAGAGTGCGCCGGTCAGTCAGTCGCCGCCTCCTGCTGGTGGTGCTGGTGATGGTAAGGAACTTCAGCGGTTGAAGAAGCAGAACCAACAGATCCTCGACGACTTGCATCAGAAGGAAATCCGGGTTCACGATTTGGAGGCCCAAGTCCGCTCGTACACTTTCCTGCAAATCCAGCAGAATAATGCAAATGCGGGCGTTCAGCCACTACTCGGATTGCAATCCCCTCAGCAAGCCACCGTCGACCGCAGCGCTATCACAAACCTTGAGGATATCATTAAACAGAAGGACGCTACCATTACAAACCTCCACGGTAACCTTAACAAGCTCACCGATGAGTCCATCAACCGTATCCACCGCGTCTACCAAGTCGAACAACTCCTCCTCGACTCTCAACTCGTCGTCCGCAACAAAGACACTCAAATCTTCACCCTCGAACGCCGCCTCGCAACTCTGGGACACCAAAAGGACTGTAACTGCGGTGCCTGCGCTTTGAACAACCCCAACGGCGGCGTGCCAGCCCAAGTCCAAACCGCCACCAGTTTGAACCGCATCTCCTCCCCAGACTTCAAACGCACCACAAGCCCCGAGTTTAAACCAACGGCAAGGGTAATGTCCATCTCCTCCTCCTCCGAACTCTCAGGCCCAACAATCTCCTCTCGAACCGGCACTCCATTCCAGAACGCCCCCCGCGCACCACCTCGCTTCTTAGACATTAAATTCAAATACAGCGAACTATACCCATCATTCCTTCCACCCACGGTGGCACCAAGAGTAGCGCAGCTACTACAAAACGGATTAACAATCTTACACCCAAGTCACGAGTTCACCAGGCTATGGGAGAATATTGCACAAGGGTTACTTGAGACTCTCGGAGGCGATGCGGGAAGCCTCGGGGAGTTGACGAGGCATATGAAGTTGTGCTTTAGGGATCAGAGTGGGGATATGCCAAACGGGTTGGTTGTGGCTACAGTTTGGGGCGAGGTGTGGAGTTCGGTTAGTGGGTTGGATGTTGTTTGTGATTTTTAGATGATTTTACTACTACTACACGTTTCCTTTGTTCTATGGTAGTTATTTTTGGCATTTTTGTCCTTTAGGGGTTAATGGTTTTTGTTTTATAACGATGTTGATGATGTGGCTGGTGGGGTATGCCTGGGATGGGATGGAAAACTGGGAGCTGGGTTCTTCATTTTCAGAGCATTTTCTTGAGCGTTTTGGTTATTGGTATACTGTTTTTAATTGTCATTATCTGAAGCCTTCTGCTTCATGCTATATAATTCCCTTTGTATGATATGATAACTTTTTTACATTCTACTACTCCTGCTTTATTTACACTAGCTGACATTGGCGGTTTTAAAAACTTGGTTCTGATCTAAGAAATTGAAGCCCACTTGCCTCTTTCTGAAGAGACCTTAGACCTCAAGTTTTTGCTCCCCCAAGACACCCATTTCCAAATTCTCGATCAGCCGCAAATAATCGCCTGTGACAAGATCCCTCGCCACTGCGAAACCCAGAGGCTAAGGGTCTTGAGATCTCTTCGCCTTTTTACAAAACACATCCGAGATAGCCGATAATACGTGGGGAGAAGGTGAATGATGTAAATGTTTCCGCCTTGTTATGCGGATTGTATCTTGGGGGGTAGATCACAAACACAGGTCGGCCTTGATATCTGCCTGGGTTTCGCGGGTGGGTATAGCCTTGTCTATGGCCTCGTGGATGGATTCTATGAACAATGATATTTGCTTAACGTTAATATGGAGGATTTTGCATATCATTTCCGGTTTGTTACAGATGCAGATTCGGTATCGTTATAGGTTTTTTTTTGTAGATTTTGATCAAGTAATACACGGGGCAGGTTTAAGCGTGTACCATCTTTCTAGTATGGAATGGAATGCTGTGTTTACTAAGCCCCCCTCTCTTCCACCGTCGATCTTTCCAGGTTTTACTACTTTTACCTTATCTAAGATCCCTATATGTGGAATTTTAACGTTGCTTGTTTTTGGACAATGCAGGGGTGGGCATGGGTATTCCTGTCGAAACTTTGGACTGCGGCTCGATCTCTGGGGAACTGGGTGGTGTGCTATATTTAGATCACTTTTTTTTGGTAGATGTATATGGAATCTTTATTTATGTTTTCTATATCTGATTAAGTAAGAATGTATTGGGTGACTATATCCCCCTGGGTGTAGACTCTACTACCCGTGCGCCCGGGGCCCTGGGGTTAACGTGAAGGGAGGCTATGTAAGAGTAAAGATTCATCGGGAGAAGAATGCGTGAAGGACCTTCTCTGCATTTTTGAAAGGGAGGCTTGTAGATTTTTACGTACAGGAAAAAAAGACACGGGAGAGAGAGGATTTCTAGGATCTCATGCGAGGTGATAACGAGATGTGACGTTCATGATCACTGCGCCACTTTGAGGATTCTGTGAAGGAGGAAGAAGAAAGAGATGGAACTTTTGCGGAGTAGGTATTCTTTGCCTTGGTTATGATTCAATTGATGTATCCTATACTACTTCTTCCATGTACTTAGGTTTATGTGCTATTTGGCCGGTGGGCACGTATGATCACAACGTATGCTCCGTCGCAAGTATCCGGAACACGGAGTGTTCACCAAAAGGGCGGTGTTAGATGCCAAGCGTCTATAACTTCTCTTTTATAGAGAGGAAACTAAGTATGAATGAACCAGCTGTAAAAAGCGTACACGTGGTTAAGACTGTGGGTTTGTCTGCTAAACTTATCGATTTCCGGTCGTTCTGGAACTCCGACGTGACGTTTGTGGTTGTCTTGTATGCGGGTTATATCAAATTATTTGAATTCGTATTGTAAGACCCCCCATTTGCTTCGCGGGGTATACCGTGAAAAGAAAGAAAGCTATCTGTGTCCTTTTTGTAGTTGAATTGTGGAGACCTGGTGGCGGTGGTGGACCCCTTTGTGCTGACAAATGTTGGATTTTTTATGATATATAAGACAAAACCGAGGAAAGAATTACCGGATTTTTATGTGGATATCCTTTCGTTTCCGCATATGGTTCACACGCATGGAAAGTGGAGATGGCATGGGTATAACATAATTACAATTCCAAAGGATGACATTTTATATTTCGAATTAATCTGGTGGAGATAGTTCTAGAGCGAGACAGACATTGGCGAATATTGCATGGGGCAGATGTTGGTAATTAATGTCGTCTTATAATCACGCAAATGCTTGCTTGGGTGGAGTTGATTAGATAAAGATAGGAAGGAGATAGAAAGACTGAGAGGGTGGTATTTCAAACATTGTTCTTTTTATTTGCCATTGTTTTTGTGGGGGGTCTAGCTTGGATGGGGGTGAGAAAGAGGGACGTCTGACGTGAGAAAACGGCTGTGAGTGGTTAGGGGTGGGGAATAATGCAACAGTGGGAATTGTGTTGTTTCCTGTACCCAGCGGGAAAGCTGGGAGGCTCGGGGTGGTATTAACACGGTATCAATATGGCTTGTGATATTACCGAACTATTCCTGTATTTTCGCCGTCAATATGTATTAGAGCGGAGATGGAAGTTTTCTTATAATCGGGACTAGTGTGATATTCAATATCAGGTTTCTTCTGACAAAGGAGCTACAGTCGCAATCGCATCGACGTCGAGAGGCACGGAAAGATGGGTTGGTTCTGAGAAGGCTGGGTTTGAAGTGGGAGGAATGACCGTTTAATTTAATTTTGGCTATGGCTATTGTTTACTAGCTATAGCCGTGCTGCGGGCTTGACAGTTAATTTGGTTGAGACAATCGAGCCAGCTACCAGAATAGAAACAAGACCAATTGAACGATTAACCACGCAACGGCATCATTGAGCTCCGCCGCGGACAAGCTGATACACAAGAAAACACCATGGACATCACATCTACCAGGTGATAGATCGCTCTTTACACCCTTCGGTCCAGGCGACCGATCAATTTCCCTGGTTATTAAGCGGGGCGAGGCTTGTGTGGATGAGAATGTTGTGGCCCCTCTCAGCTGAAGAATCCAAATCCACCGCATTTGAAAGCAAGGCGCGTTCGATACCTTGAGCCTTTCCACTCTGCTGTCCTGCAAATCCTTCAAAGAAGACTGTAGCCCCGTAGTTAGGGAAAGGATGAGCGTTTTTCTCCAACGGGCCCTGGCCGGCTGTGATCCATTCGGCGCTGTTTCCCTGTAAGGTAACGCCCGGAGCGGAGACGAGTCTGCCGGAAGTCCATTCGTTACGGCCTTGGTTCACGATCCAAGCCGTGCCGGTCCTGGAGCCGGGTTCGCCGTAGACTTCACCGGTGATGAGATCACCGGGTTCGACGATGAAGCCTTCGAACTTGAAAACTCTGAATTGCTTTTCGCCGCGGCCGCGGAAGAGGATTGCGGCGTAGTTGTAGCGGTCGACAATTTGACCCCTCTCGACTTTGAGGCCGGAAACAACTCCGACTTTGAGAGCTTCTGGGCTCTCCCATCCGTCTAGGCCGACCCAGGTATAGACTTCGTAGTTGCCATCTATGTTCTTGTGGTCCTTGGTCTTTTGCGGGTGAGGGTTCGGAACGATCCATGATCCGACGACACGGTTGAAATGGTCTCGTTGAGTGAGCACCGTGGTTCCGGTGGGATCATAGACGAGTGGACGGACAGGAAGGACACCGCCAGACCAGTTTTTGGCCTCGTAGAGTCCGACATCGGGGGTGATTTCGGTTGGTGTCACCCCGACGTGTCTTGGGTTTCGGCTTGTGATGCTGTGCCAGAGGTTGTGCTCCCGTGGAGCCAGAACGCTATCGGGCTGGGGTGGGTACCCGACTCGTTCGAGGTCCTCGGGGGCAGACTTGTGCGGGTGGAAGTGGTCGAGGCCTGTTGGCACGCCCACGGGAATTCCTTTTGGTTCGTGCCAGGTAATTTCTGTTGGTACGTACCCGGGGGCTCCGCTCTGGAAGGCCATGGCGTAATATCAAGGGAAAGATAGATATTCTATGGGTTTAAACGTTTAAAAAGGGTGGTTTTTATATGGAGATATTTAGCTTTCGACGGTGATCTAGATGCTGATGATGTGAAGTATAGCTCAAGCTGAGGGTTCCGTAGTGTTCTTATATAGACAGCCTTGATCTCCTATTCCCTCACCATGAAGGGGGCGGTTTGATGCCATTGCTATAGATTCTTAACTACTTGGGCCGTTCGCAATCGGCATAGAAGCTCCTAGTTTTCGCTAGAGTCGATTTGCTTTGCATACCCATTTCACGGCTTCAGAGACGTAGCGGAACGTATACTCCTGTAAACTAGCTTCTCAAATTCCTGATATCATGATGCAACTTGCCGTCTTTCCTGCTGGTGCTGCCAGCCGCAGCGATTGACTCGACTGCCTCATTCGACCGGATAAGATGCCTCCAATTGTTTCTTCAGCCTGGATGCTCGAAGACCGAAGCGCTCTCGTCTATGTTACTGTTTCATTGTAGATGAAATCGAATTGAGGTCCAGACCTGCGAAATCTGCCTGGTACAAGATAGTTTCGTGATATGACGCATGCGCAAAATATGCGCGCAGATGCTGGACATGTGCATCTGTACACAGCTAGCGCTGCAGAACCCACTTATTCCCCGCCGAGGTACCGGAACTTCAAGGCGGGGCTACGGATCCGGATCCATGTGGCAGCTGTAGAGATCAATTTCGGATCTCAGCTGTTCCTGTATGCGCATATAGGTAAGTACCTAGGCGAGGATACACCTTTTATCGCCAATTATGATTCGAAAAATTTAGGCGTGAAAGTGTTCTAACTGAAGAAATCGAGTTTACTAATGAATTGCACCATCCAATTGCTAGCATTTCACAATGAATGTGGGTCTCGCGGATTGAACCGTCTTACATGAAGCCGCAGATCAGTGCATATAATTTCGAACCTGGCTCACAAGGCTGTTGAAGTTGACTTGCCATGGAAACGTTCACTAGGAAATGTGCTTAGTGGTATAATAGGGCTGGATATGAAGACATGCATAAAAAAATCCCTCCCACGTACCCTAGGACCCCCACAGACCACCTTGTGGCCTCTGGATACGGAATCAGGCCTACCCATCTGGTAGAGAGCATTTTTCTTGTAAAGGGTTATACGCAAAGTGTCGAATATACATGGGTCGAGTGACCAATTTGATAATTTTGTATATATTTGGACTGATAGATTCTAGAACCATGATGTACATAATTAACGATAACAGCAGCAGTATTACCCCAATGATAGTCATATATACCGCATTAATCCTCCAGATTAGAATCTCATTTTGACGTGAAATCAATTCATGATTGGTGACTTTTGTAGTAAATTTAATTATATAACATTGCAAGGTACATAAATACTAGGTGATAAAAGCGCGCAACAAAGCAAGATTTCGCGATGCTGCACGAGAAATACCCAATATAGTAAAGTTTTCCCCGCACATCGCATCAGTCTACCATGCGCGAAACCCTCGTCTGCCGATGAGAGCGCAAAAGCGGGGCTGATATCGCGTTCCAGTACCGATACCGCCGGCGGCTGGAGGTATACGCAGAGTATATCCTCATGTACACACACTTCTGGATTATACTTGTACACAATGCGAGAAAGAAAACGGCCCCTTGTACACCGGATTCTGTAATATTTTGGCATAATTTCGCGATATATCAACATATCCTCCGAATAATACACCATAGGCCCAACTACTCCGCTTTTCGGCAGTATTTCAGAACCAGGTGGCTTAGACTCAGCGAGTCGGATTCGGAAGCGGGAGAATGCATTATTTTCATAGTTGGGCACCATTATAGGGGGTTTATGTGCATATGTGTGTGAAAAATTCTCATTCACGAATGGATGAGAAGAGGGAAGTTTTTGCAGTTCTGAAACCTTTCAAATGCATCATCGATGGCCTTGGATGCATGCGGGCTGTACCATCCTGTGAGCTACCCCGCGATGGTGGCCAGAATATCGATCGAGCAGACGAAACGGTGCACGCAGCCCGTTTCCGAGATACAATCGAAAGTCAATTCAACAACGTTCGCTTTGTATTTAGGCTAGACCACTTGTTTCGCTAATTGGTCTTGCGTTTAGGCGAACGTCCCTCGATCACATAATCTAGGCCAACCATTGGCAAATAAAATTTCAATGGGATTGATCGGTCGGTCGCCCATTGCATTGATCATACTCGGTTAACGGCCCCATGCCGAATGGCCTGGCTAGCTGGACAGGTGGGGTGGGGAAGCTGGGGCACAACTTGATTGCGTGTATATGTTACACAAACTCGAATACTCGAGGTCTTTTGCAGCTTTTGCTGGCTAAATCCCTGTAGCAACACGCCTCCTACAAGGGTAATTGTGCCGTCTTAAAATTCTCGAAATGTCGAGAACGGCCCTCATAAATGGGGTCTCGTAAGTGTGAGCGCTCTATATGTGCTGAAGTGCGATGAGGTGATTTTGGTACTCATATGTTGCTCGAGATTTTACCCTTGAGGTTATAGTAGCCAATTGAGAGAACTACATGCATGCACGTTGACAATGGGCTGGAGAGGTGCGGGGTTATGCAGATATCTGCAAAGCCGGACAGAGTCGACTTTCTGTTGCTCAAAATACCAAGCTTACCTGAGCACATCTGGGCATTTTCGAAAATTTTTAATGATTTACGGCAAATGAATCAAGAGAGGCACAAGCCCAGCTTTAAACGAAATTTCAGAGTCCAGTCGTTTTAGAAACGACATTATACCGATAGTCTCCTGAAAATACGGATCGGCAAGATACTGGGCGTGAATAGGTAAAGACCCGGCAGTTCAACCACCGTGATGAGCCGATAGATCGAGCTAGGCGATACACCTTGAGCTTCATGGCTCAAGGCGAAGAGTGCCACAGATTCCGTAATCAAAGATGATATACGGCCTAGCTCTGACACCACCGATCGCTACGCATTAAATACATCTCAAGAAGGCTTCCAAACTCGAGATATCGAGCAAGGGAGGGATATTCGTCGGAGCAAGGTGAGGTGGCCGCAATCGGGCTGCTGGGAGGCCTGGACCATGCAGTAGAGCCAAAGGTCCAGAACGTTCTTGGTATATGCTACACCGACGCTCTATAAGACGACCCTACTATCCCGTGATCCCACCGCACCATCCAGAAATTATCGGAACACAACGTGAATACGAATACCTCCCGACCACGAGCTCTGACTCTCGCCTCACAATTGAGCAAGTACGTTGCAAGTTGTAGGTTACTTAGGTAGAATGCCAGCAGGGCTCCAAGATAGCACAGGCACCATAGGTGAGCTACAGCGCTGATCTACTGGGCTCTGTGTAGCCGTCCCAGCCCCAAATTCATCGACCAAACCATTGGGCTAAGTGATCGGCTGGACTCAGGCCACGCGGAATATGAGAACCTTGTCTGTGTAACCTGTCACCCTCCACACAAATATCCCACAAAAACAACACATATTTCGCTCGCAACGCATGGATTGCCATTTCCGGCTTAGCAGAAGAGTTCTGGAAACCGAGCTAGCCTATAAGGATGCGACGATGGAGATGCCGACTTCTGAGTCTTAGGAAACCGTACTAAACCGCATTCTTCCCCTCATATACGTAGAGGCTTCGAGGTAGCTTGGGCGAATGAGTACCCTATCGATCCCGTATACGCCTATATCGGCTGGTCTGATTGGCTCCAGGATCCTTTGAGTAGTGTTTCTCACGCGGTAAGGCTCTCAATAGTCTAGATGGGCGGCGCATTAGTCCGCAGACTCTACGGCGTTTGAAGCAGGTCTCCTTCAGTAGGTACACCGTAACCTCTTTCATCGGAGATAGGTCGATCAATTAGCTGGCAGCATGCGATATCGATTTGGGGTTCGTATTCCGGATAGTGATTAATATTGAATGCTCGGCCGACCGACCGATTCCTTAATTATAATGTGCCTTATCCGATATTAGTATTCTTTCACCTAAATCAAGCTTATCTAAGCGGTAGTCGGGGAGCTGCTGGCTATAGATCCGATAACCAATTAGCCCTCTTATCCGATACTACATCGGAGTTAGTAATACCATGTTTATTTTATATACCTATTCACCGGTTACACCGACTGTTCGATCCTAAAAACTGCCTAAGCGCCGATCCGAACGTTCGATCCAACCTGTGTAAACTCCTTGACACATAAGCCATACCCTATCAAACCAGCCTCATGACGCAACCCCCTTGAGGACATAAACGAATAGTACAACCGGTGACCATGAACTCTTTCAAAGGGGAAAACCACAGAACCTCGCATCGAAGCGCCACCGAGACCCCCTATTTATACCAAAGCCGACACGGTAACCCAAATGCCCTAACATCCACTGTACGTACCACAAGACACGAAAAACAAAAATGTTTATATGTAACGCGGCCTAGAACCTTCCTATAAATAGAGCTCTATAGGCGCGCGCGCCCTCCCCGCAAAAGTAATGTTCGTATGCATATGCAAGTATATAAGCGCCAACAAAAAAGGCTTCGTAAGATCTCGGACATATTCTGCACAACATCAAGGTCTCACAAGATCTCATGGTATCCGCCATGTTGGCTTAAAACACGTGCGCATGCATCCCGTTCGCGTCGTTCTAACGATGCAAGCCCGTTCGAAACCGGGACTTCCGAAGCAAGGAAGAAACAAATGCGAAGAGAGAATGGGAAAAGAAAACTCGAAAACATCTTGCAGAAGATGGGGGTTTGTGGTGTTGCATTTCGCCAGTGATGCCACGCTAAAACGGAGGCGGACCTGACGCTAGCAAGTGAGCTTGACTTCAGAAAATGGTGTGTGCAACTTGCATCATATTCCTTCTTCGATGCCGATGGGCTTTTGATTTTCCCACTAAAGAAGGCGCTAAAGAATCTGTAGACTAGATTAACATCGAGGGCTCTCGAGTAAATTCGGGACATACGGGACGGCTCGTTTGAAGGAAGCTAGATCACCTAAGGGTTAATTAGTTCTGCAAGTCATAAGGTTAACGGTAACTCTGCTTCCCGAGCGATCAATGGCAAGATGAAAAGATGTCGCAAGCGGGAGAGAAATGTTTTCGTTACGTTACAGAGTGGAAGGCCTAATCGTGAAGGTCATACGGATACTGATATGACCGGATCGATCGATATCCGGTGATTAGGTTTATAATCCTGCGATGCCCTGACAGCGACTTACCTAATGGAAAATCGCCAGATCCAGAAAGGGCATCGGATATCGGATTTGTAATATACTGATCTCATGAGGCCAAGCTGGGGCGAAGGGGTCGATTATAAGCTCGTGCTAACCCCTAGCTTGAGTTAGCCTATTGCTCCTTAGAGGTATGTAGCTCATAGATCGAGGACAGGGGTAGGAGAAAGTCCGTGAGGGCAATATAGATCTCTAAAATCTGGGGCAAATAATCCTACGCCCTAGGTAGCAACGGTGCATTGGATATGAAAGTACCTGAATCTAAAGTGGCTTTTGTTCATTTCTTTTATTTTTCTTGTCGTTGCTTTGTTTATATGCATCACGGGCCGAGCTTGGGCGTTAGTTACCCCTTGGCCCGCGATACTTCGGCACCGACGTCACTAGCTCCCCGCGCAACAGCTACCA
Organism: Arthrobotrys sphaeroides; assembly: GCA_036971245.1. Taxonomy (NCBI): domain Eukaryota; kingdom Fungi; phylum Ascomycota; class Orbiliomycetes; order Orbiliales; family Orbiliaceae; genus Arthrobotrys; species Arthrobotrys sphaeroides. The sequence goes on along the minus strand of JAJTTW010000011.1, from coordinate 359,669 downwards.
TCTGAGCAGAGAATCAATCGCCCCTGTGGTACATATGAAACAATCAGGAGATCGATATAGACGTGTCGATATGCAGTTCAGTGGGGTTCAGTGGAGCTGACACTTCACAGAACGTCAAATTAAGGAGAATTTTATTGCCAAAGGCGACCTTTGCTCCCCTTTCTTAGTGTTGATAGAGCTCCACAAGTGACAGTTAAGAAGGCATCAAGACGCAAACCCCGCAGCTTCCGAAACGTCAGGACAAGCGAGGGGAAAACACACTAAGGCTACGGCACGTTAAGGTCTACACGTCGAAATGCGAAGGAATATGGAATCATCTTTTCAATTTGTTAATTTATTTCTTCATTTTTGTTTTGAAGCTAGCTAAAGCTCTATTTTAAGCCTGTCCCTGAGTTCTTTTTGTAGCTTCCTACTTTCGTGCATTATGTGCTCATCATAATAGAAACACATAAGAAATTCCTGATCATAGCCCTCCCTCGTAGAGAATAAAAGAAAAACAGAGGGGATAGTAATAATAGTACAGCCATGACGGTCTGAGAATGGAGGACATGAATCAGGATATAAAACAATAAAACACCTTTTTTTCTGAATCGCACGCATGTAGAGGGAACGCCGGTTTCGCTAGAAAGATATAGAAAAACTCCGTAAAGAAAAAAAAGCAAGAGGTCGAGTGACTCCGGTGACTCCCCTTTTGGATAGCTAAATCAGGAAAACAAATGCAGAAAGCAGTCGAAACAAGTGGCTGTTGGACCCTTATATTGGGCATATTCCAACGCCGGACGAAATAGGAGAAGCGTTAAAATTGAGAATTCGGGACAGGCAGGAGGTGTTTGGTGGGGTCATCCGTAGAGAAAAGCGTGTACGATAATAGAATCAGGAATAGGACAAAGTACATCCCATACGCTGATTGATCGGGCGGATTTCTCGGACTTCTTGTGCAGCCTTTTGTGTAAACGTTTCTATGGGTTACTCATGGCGAGATTGAAGCTGGCTATGGATGATTTGTCTTTAAGGATAGAGGAGGTCCAGCCAAGGAGGCCTCGGTTTTCGGTGGTGATAGGGGTGGCGACCGCTGGACCAGATGTAGAAGGAGTGGGGTTAGATGTAGAGACTGTGAGAGTGGGGGTAGCTGCTGGTGGATCCCTCCTCTTGGGTTCGATTGCAAGCGATTGTCTGTAGAGCTTCTGAACATCACCATAACCAGATTCGTTCAGAGTCCTCATCTGGTATTCGATCCAGTGCTGAAACTCTGGGACTTCCTGGATAGGATAGGGATTCTGGAAGCCTTGGATATCTCGAAGCAACTTGGTTATCTGTGAGAACTTGTAAAAGTTGACACCAGTTGCTTTGCTTGGCTCTTCACCGGGAAGTGGCCTCTTGTCTGCGTTCCCGTCATAAATGAATACCATATCGGTGAGGTATAGACCCAAGAAGGGCAAGCATGGTGTAAGCTGGTTCTTCGTTCGGCCGCGAAGCTCAGAGTAGTTCCTGCTAGGGTCAACGATTGATCTAAGTTTCTCGAGAGCCGCCTTCGTCTTAGGAGAGACGAGCTCCCAAGTCTTCTTAAGACGCCCAATGGTCGAATTGTTCAAAGCGCAGATGATGGCCATCATTGTGTTATAGTTGGCCATTTCAAGCAGTTTGTCAGCAATCTTAATCCAGTGCTTGATGACTGCTGCGCGCTTCTTCGGATCTGGATCGTTCAAAATTGTGAAAGCGATCCATAAAGCCATTTGGGTGGATAGCTTGGTCATCGCAAGGACGTTAGGGGCACGAGCGTCTTCTTTCTTGGTCCACTCTTTCTCGAGAAGCTCAGAAGGAGCGATCTGACAGAAAATCTTCTGGTCGACGACAGTAAGTTGCCTGGCAATCTCGTAAGGGTCGAATTCAAGAACAGATGGAACCTCGCCACCGTTGGCTTGGAATGACCTGAGAGCAGAATATTGTCTGCTGGTAACTCTCGCCTCGGGGAAGGCAGCTATCTGGTTGAGAGCGTTGGTGCTTCTTGTTTTCTGAAGCGTAGCAGGTTCCCTAGGAACAAGAGACGTATCGGAAGCGACGTGGAGAACCTTGTCAGTGAGCTCCTGAAGACGGTCGCCAGGTGTGAGGAGCGCCGGCTTCAACTTGTTGATGGCGAAGTCTCTGATGATTGGCAGAGCTTCCATGTCTGACTCCTTCTTCCAGTGGGTCTCGAGCCAAGTCTTGAAGACATTGTAGACGCGAACGCGGACAGGAGTGGCGCCGGTGATGTTCTTGTCAACTTCATCGAAACGGTCAATAAGAACCTTCGTGATTTCGACAGGGGAAGACCAGTAGCGGAAAGTGGTGAAGAAGGTTGTGACGAAGGTAATGTCTGGTTTTGAATCAGGCATTGTCATTTGTTCGACAATTGCGGCAACGGAGCCAACATGAATCTGACCATCTTTAGTGATGAGATTGTGTGCGTGTGTCTTCGGGATAGCCGGAGCATCGACTGGGGTGGGAGGAGTGCTGTCGCTTTGAGGAACCTCTGAAGTTGGAATAATGACCTTGGTAACGGGCTTGGGTACGGGAGTCGCAAGAGGAGTTTCGGATTCCTCATGAATTGGGGTCGTTGCCCGGGTAGAAAATTTGTCCTCCTCGCTCGTCGCAGATTGCTGGCTGTCTCCGCGTTGCATCGAGACTGAAGTGCCAGCCGTCGAGTCAATTGATTGATGCTTGTCCTCAACTTCCATGGTCTTCACATCATCCTTTGGTGGCGGTGGAGGAACAGGGGTAAGTGGAGATGCAACAGTGGTGGGGCTCATGATTGTAGGGAGAGAGGGGAGGTTCTTGTCGAGATTCAGCTTTGTGACGACAGGTGAAGAAGCCTCAGAGGGCGAAGAAGTAGTAGTAGGAGAGTTCAAACCATCGACAACTGGAGCAGTGGGAACGGTAGTAGTAATACCAATTCCAATCTGCGAAGAGACAGTTGGCTCGGCGGTAGGAAGGGTGATCTCGAAATCTTCCATCTGCTCAAGGACACCATGGGCGTTGTCGAAGCACAGTGTTGCTCCCTGCACACACTTAGTGGCAGCATCAATAAGAGGCTGGCTTTCGTTAGCCGCCAATGGTTCCTCGTCTTCGTGCTCGGCGGGTGGCTTGACCAAACGCTCTGCTTCCTTGAAAAGGACATCCATCTCGTCGTTGAAGTTTTTCTTGCTGAGCTCGAGTGACTCGAGTGACTCGTCGGGTTTGCCTCTCTCTTGGATGAGGTCAACAACAAGGAGAAGCTGCTTGCCGACGTCGACGGCGTCTTTAGTAAGGACGTACAGTCGAGATGGCAAAGGTGCTTTAAGATGGATGGTGCCGATGTATGTTGCTAGGCAGCTAAGAAGCGAATCATATGTGTAGTTGAGCCTTGCCGTAGCTAATACAACTTCGGCTTTGGGCTTGGGCGTTGGCTCGGCGATCTCGTTCTCACTATCTGACTCTTTAACAGTCGAGGCAGGTGTTAAGGCGAGGAAAGAGGTCTCGGCACTTGGTTGGTACGACGGTGTGATGATAGTTAGGCGTTGTGGGCGTTCCTTCGCCGGTAAGTCCAAAGCAGTAGTGAGGGATGTTTGAATCGAATCACGATTCCCAGCCTCAGTCCGAACTTCAGAGGAGTGATCGCACTCGTCCTCATTGATAGTTACCATCATCTCGTCTTCAACGAGATCCTCTGGAAGAGGGTCGTGAATTTCGCACCAGGCGTCGAGAAATTTGGAACCTCTAACGACGACTCTAAACGAGCTAAGGATCATGTCATCGATGAGGTCCTGAGCTGTTGACGTCAACTCTTCGCCATCAATTTCATCCGGTAATCGACGGGCCGTTTTGACGAGGACGGAGAGTTCAGAAAGGAGGACCTTTCGCGTCTTGCGAATTGCCTCGTCTGTCTGGACATTCTCCGAGTCTCTGGTGAGACAGTCGGTTATTTCCTGTGCAAGGAGTTAGCACTATTCATTCAGTTAGAAGGAAGATTGTAACTTACAAGGAGATGCCTGACACCGTTTACGACGTCGGCAACAACAGTTTGGCTGGCAGTGACAAACGAGGCGTTGGAAGCAACTCTGCATTCTTCGAATACAGAGATGCTTGCCTTCAGCAGTGGTTGCATCTCATCAACTTCGTACGGTGCGCAGAAGTTCGTCGGCAACCAGCCACGAGACCCTGATGATAGAGTGGTACCGTCTGCCCACCCATTCTCATGGATGTTGTGAACCATAATCATATCGCCCGGGCTAAGGGCTATTGTGACTGTGGCTGTATCGGCATTCTGGAAAGGCCTGAAGTGGTAAAAGGCCCTCATGAAGGCAGGGTAGTGGGTTGGCCTCGAGATCCTCCTCGAGGATGTTTTCGAGGAGCTCGAGGTATGTGACTTAGGACGTGGATCCTTTGGCTTCACGTCCTCGGACGATTCACCATTGGATGTATCTGTGAGCTGTCCCTCTTGGGCAGATGCCCGTTTCGATGAGGCCTCCTTAGGAGTTGCCTCTCTCGACGGGCCATCTTTGGGTGTAGGTGGGGGTGTTATCTGGTCTTGAGAACTGATTGTTCTCGAGTGGGAGAGTAATGTCTTCCTCGAACCTACCGACGACGTTCTACTCCCTCGCTTGTAGAGAGGGAGCGACGAGTCTGTGAGATTCGTCGATTCCATTGTGTGGGTAAAGATAAAGATTCTCCCGAAAGAGGTATCTTGAGGTTGGGATTAATTCGGTATCGTTGTGCTCATCACCACCTCTCGTCGTGGAGATATTTTAGCTAGGATTGGAAATGATAAGGGTGGAAGGATGTTAGGATTGTCGGGTGAATGGATTAGACCATCAAACTGACGTTGGGAGGATATCAGATTTGATGCTGGTGAAGGTGAAAAGGATGATGGTTGGTGAATGTTGCTGGTGGAGAGAATGCTGAAGGAACCAAAAGTCGACGAAGTTATTTGCGTTGTTAACGTGATAAATTGTCGACGTCAAAAGCGTGCAGTAGCAACACGGATTCTTGGACCAACTTCGGACTATAAAATGCGGCAGCCAAAGGCACAATCGTTAAAATTCTTGATGAGATTTGGATATTCCTGTTCCCAGATATCGAAAATGCGATGGGAAGCAGCTTGTCGAGTAGATATACTGGCAATCGAAAAAATGAACGACTGGTACCTCTTTAAATCTGGGCCGCAAATCGACTAGCCCGGACAAGACTAATATCAGGTACCTGGGAGGGATCTCGATTGCCTCGATTCCGGATCACGGGGCTGTCAGGACAAAGCTGAGTGTGGAGAGGGCGCAGGTAGGCCTATGATATCAATTGTCGATGTATGTGCCCCTGTGTTCCCTCACGCAGTACCGTCGTTTATGGTCGTCCTCTGTATGCAGGTTTGCAGGTCGTTTTCACGAGCCCTGCAGCAACTCCTGGCGTTCGAGAACGTTTAGGCAATGGAATGTCGTGATAATTGGCCGGGCAGCTTCCCAAGAAAATGTCCCTGACTGTTTAGAGCGCGGAATTTCGAATGAAGGATAGGGTATGATAAATTGGCTAGCGGTTTTCCAGAAGTACGTTAAGCAAAAGAAGTCCAGTCCCAAGGCAACCAATAGCTTCTAGTCAATCCCTTTCTAAGTATCCTGTTATGTTCTCCTCTCGTCGGCACACTGACTCGAACAAGGGAATTGAATAGGCAGCCAGTATCAGGATTCTTTAGTTATTGCTGTTACGTTTCTGTATCTGGGATGAAGGCGTAGCTGCGTGTGCGCGGTATGCAAGGAGGTTCGTGGTGTATGTCCTAATCGCGGAAAGGCCGGTTGTCAACGTAATGCTCTCTTGACGGGAAGAGGAAAGAAACGGCGACCATTGTCGATAGTCGAGGGGGCGGAATGGGGAAAGAAAAAAAAAAACCTCAATGCTAACCTTTCCTAGTATTGTATATTTAATGGCCATTAAAGTCAATATTGAACAATCGATGTCGAGAGTGCTATCAGTTGAGTAATGTTTCTATGTGTGCGGTCCCCCAAAATGTCTAATGCCGAAAGAAGATATATAGCCTTCGGTGCTTCTAAGCTTTTGCAAAAACCCAGCTTAAAAAAGAAAGAAGAATACCGACGGCGAACGGCTGTATATGACGTTACAGAAGAATATTTTGGAAAAGCAGATGCCGTAAACGATTCCAAAAGTCAGGTGAAGGAGAGGGAAGCCACGTCCAGATATATGATCCATGAGCGTCCCCCTCGTCCTCAGTGCTATTATAAGGGTCAACCCAGACTGAGGACTTCCCCCAATCCATCATGTCAAATACGGTATAACTCTTCGCGGGCGGAGGAAAAGGTGGATCCACCCCCAAAAAGACCCTTCACGGGATATGGAGTGGGAGAGCGAAATCTTGCGCGGTGACAGTCCTCGAACGCACTAGCATCCTCGCCGGGATGTCCACTGGCTTGCTCGGAGCCATCATGCTTTCTTTTTCAGTACGTGTTGCCAGGGTTATTTGCTTCTCCTGAGTCTGCTCAATAGGGACACAGGGACGTCTACCCATTGGCTGGCTCAACGGCTTGGTCTTTCGTTCTTTCCTGAGACTGAGAAAAGCAAGTACACAGGACGGTGGCATCTCACGCTAGAAACTTGTGTCCATCGTTCAGTCGGAGTTTCTTTTTTTGACCTTTTCGCCTTGTGGAGGAGGGCTTCTTGGTCTCCTTTTCGGATATCGAGCATCAAAGCTTCATTTCGTATCTATACCACACGACAACTGCAGCAGGTCGACACAATCTCTCTGAGACCGCTGTATGTACCGCTGATAGACTGACTCAAAGACTCATGATAATGTCCGACCATCGCAAGTTTCCGTTATTTATCATGCCCTTCTGTCAAAACGGGAAACAACGTCCATTCACATTTCCTTTCCTCTTTCCCTCAAGCCCATTGAACCTTCGGAGAGTAAAAACCTCATGGCCAAACCCATCGACGCAGTGTTTGAAAAGCAGGGAGGGCTTTTGACCAGGCTCCCCGGTCGCTTCGATACCTCATTTGATGGCTAAAAAACCAATCATGGGTTAACCCTGGACTGGTGTGCTACCGAAGCGCTTGCGCACCCAGAACTTCGGGATCAAAACCTATTACCATTCGCCCATCATTAAGAAACCCCATCATCACTGGAGGGACTTTTGATGACCTCGGTTCGCAGGATAAAACGGGGGGGGGCTCTTCTCGATTTAACTCCCACCGAATAGAACTTCCAGACCTGTCGACGGCATATCGTAAAACGTCGTCATAGACGCCTCTTCAAAATTGCTAAATACAACTATCATATTTATACGGAAATGCACACTTCGAGATCGAGACTTATACGAGCTCATTCCTGTCCCATAGCCCCACCCCTCACTCAATCCGACCTAGAAGCTCGTCGGGCCAAGATTCTTCCATTGCTGACTGCACCGCGTGCCGTTGTCTTAATCCTTCTACGCTCATAGGCTACATGCTCATCTCTTCACTTCATGAACGTCAACACAGGCTGGACTGAAATTGAGGTGGAGGCTGTTTATCTCGCACAGCATAACGGTCGGGTGCCCAATCAAACGTTCCGCGTAACATGCTCCAAACCAAGTTTCCCTTTGGTTCAAACATAAACGACACCATGTTTCTATCCACGAGTAAAATCGTCAACTGAAGCTTCCTCGTGATATATTGTTTAAGATTGAACTCTCCATCCTAATCGCATATAACACTCGGAGGAGCTGACTTCCTAAAGCCTAAAATAAGAATAAATTTCTTCTCAAGTTGCACATGATTCTTCACCAGCGCTTGAGGATCTTTCATCACCCTCTGAGCTCATGAAACTCAGCATTCCAACTATCAGCTGATAACTACGATAGTTCGGTTCCTGCATGGGTCCATGTTAAGTTCCTGCAGTTACCAATGGACAGCTGCGATGCATGCTCGCTAAAGAAAATTTTGAACACAGCTTCCCGAAGTCCAAGGCAAAATCTCGAGCTCGCCGGCACCCAAATTGACGGGATACGTCTCGATTCATGCAGCTCCCTGCAGAAAATAGACAAACATCATTGACGGACTGATCATGCGGTTAAAAAAAAGAAGAAGAAGAATGTGGAAATCGGAGCGATTGTACCACTGGAGACGATAATATTAATCCGGCGCGGAAATGGAAATGGAAATGGAAACTTTACCTCCAATGCTCTCCCAACTCTCAATGTCACTACCTTTCACATAGACACCAATGTCAACATCCGCATCTGAATCATCAGGCCCCCAATATTGCGAAAAGACTCCACGTTTACTAGAGGACGATGGCTTTCGATAAAGGAGGTTGCCGAACGACATATGGTACAAGGGTCCACCGTTAAGCTACCGGCTAACTAGGCTTTCCTTAGTCAAATCACTAGGCTATTGAAACACCCGTTCATGAAGATCAGAGACTAAACCAGCGTCGACGCCCCACGGTCTATCAAAAATAAGGTTGAAGAAGATAAGTACGTATTGATACCCCCATGCCCCCAGTTTTCATAAGGTCACGGACAAGCCGCGAAATTCTTGCACCATTGTTTCGCTTATAATTGAATGATGATGAGGCGCGTGGGAGGTCCTCCTACAGGTAATTTGACAGGACGTCCCACGGGGCCGAAGGTCTCTAGCGATCTACATTGCAGTTACCCAAGTTGACCCCAGCGCGCGAAGTCGAGTCCATTCGGGGATAAAGCAACTCTGGCGGGATCCGAAGAAGGCTAAGCATTGGAAGATGCTCAGAAACCAGAAGCTATCGCAGAAGGCTTAGCTTCGCAGTTGCTGGTTGGTTTGAGACGGTCGATTGATGTCTCTAAACTCGCAGTGTCAAAGGCCGGGTATACTAAGACTCCGGAAGGACCACGAACCGTGCCGTTCATGCTAACTAACGCTACAGAGCTAAAGCACTGAGAAGGCGGGTCCGCGTCCGAAGCGACTGCCGAAGAGATTCGGTATCGATTGAGACCGTCAAGGGAGTACCCTGAAGGCGATGAATCCCAACGATCTCAAAAACTGGCCGTCCACTAAGGCCATATTAAGCACTAAACCGAAGCTAGAAACTTCTCAAGATCTAGACTTCCGCTTGGTAAACGGGGCTACTATTTTGGCTCTAAAGTGGTATGAAATAGTGCTGAAATCGAAGGATGCTTTTTAAGACCGCTGGCATCTTCTGTCCCGCTCCAATGGAACCCCACGGGATGGGCTTCAATTTGAGATGACTCTGCAGGGAAGGTCGAGTTTCAATCTGAAGAAGATTTGAGAGGTGTTGATGCCAAGGAGGTTATCTTGTGCTCCCAAACCAATGATATCGCGTGCGGATGCCGGCAAGTGACCCAGGTGTTTGGAAACCGGCCTTCGGTTCGCAAGGAAAAAAGGGTCGTGAGGTCTTGACCAAAGCCAGTTAGGCAACAGGGAGTCGACAGTCGGCAAAGCGAAGTCGGAGTGGATGTTTGGATTTGGGTCGACCCGAAGATAAGGTCCCCTCATGGCATCCTGATGCTTCACGTGTGGTCTACCATCGATGGACTTGGCTCATTCGTCAAATATTTCCCGGTCACCATGCATTGGACTTGCGCAAGGAACACAATATCGACTGGTATAGCCCACCTTGCGTAGCACATCACGAAAAACCCTCATGCTGTGTGACCATTCCTCGAGATTGCCATTGCGACTTGGTGATAGGTAGAGCCAGTTCGCCCAGGTCCGCAGCCTCACCACAAGAAGCAATCATATCGTCAGGATACTCAAAATGCATCCCCTGTTGTTTTATAGTGCACCTTGGCAAGAGCATGTTTCTTCGCGAGCTCAGCACTATCCAACTAATCACGGCTTTCGTCATGCCAATGGCGATTCCATGAGGTTCCGGTATCACTGTCACAGTTCTAAGAGGCGCACATTTTGCCTCCAAATACGGTGTATCATTTCTATGCGGAAAACTATTCCCTAAATAGACCGCTTAACAATCAAGCGTCGAATCTGTGTCGCACGCCCAGTGCAAAATTTCCACTCTCCAAAGCTTCAATTTATCCGTTGCCCGAGGAAAGGGTCTACATACGTTAGCTTGCCATCCAAAAGATCCATCCGCGGGTGCCCGCCGAAGCTTCGAAGGAAGAGAGTCTGTAGCCACTCAAATGGCGCTGTTAACTTGTGGAATAGACGAACCGTGCATTCTGAGGACGGTCCTCATGCATGATTGAGAGCCCGATAAGTAGGAAGCAATTTTATATTCTTTGACCTCATCATTGCCCGTGAAAACTCTGTCCAACCTGGTGGTTTTGCAACCATACATCGTTTAACGGTTATATCTGGCGCTGAACTATATATATTGTTATTACTTATTTTTCCCTCGTCTGCAATAACGGCACGAAAAGTCTTTTTATCCATTAGTCGCGGAAGCTGAACCTGGTTTTTCGGGTCTAGAATGCATGGCGCAACACAGCAGGACAGCATTCGGTTCGACAATTATTCCCAGTACGAAACATGTTCACTCCAAGGTTCTGTATGGGGACCCTTCGAATCGCGATTTGAGCGGCATTGGACACGATGGCGGGGAACCAGACTTTTCAGTGGATTATTACAGCGGACTTGATAATTTTAGAATACCTTGTGAATCATGCCCTCAATGCATGGGCGGCTGACTCGAGCTGAAGTCCTAACGATATAATACGTAGATACATATGGCGGAGGTCGGCATTCGCATCGAAGAACTTTCATTCGTCGGCCATTGACTGATCAAAAGTAGCAAATTGCCAGATATTTACAACTTAGCCTCGTTTGACGTTACATTCCAGTCGAGATATCGTCGATGTCTCTGTTCCCCATGCTTCGAAAGTCAAAAGCCTCCCAGCCGCTATGCGCATATAGGTATGCATGGAGCTATGTATCCACAGCATACCACGGCGATGTAGGCCCGACAAGTCTAAAATGCCATCTGATAATGGTGGGTATCCATTTGCCACTTTCCAATTCCACGTACCGCCCACGAATAATGTTGTTTATCTCATCGATATCTATATCTATAACCCTATCTGTGTAGACGCCACCTGTCAGAGGTGTGTAACACGGAAGGCGGGACGCTTAAGCACTTAAGCATAAACCATCCCACGCTGCAACCCCATACGGGTATCTCCATCCACGAAAACAATGGGATTGGGGATATAAACGAACGGGACACGGCCTGGAAACGAGCGAGCTGCATGGAGATTGCAGCGGATACATGAGCTTCACACCCATCAGGCCTCATATGTTTTCTTCATACAATCCTATCCCTCGATCTGGTTTATTTTTTTTTTCTTCTCCTTCCAACATTTCTTGACAACTCACGAAGATTCCGGTGACCCCCATGCCCGGGACACCCATACACCCAATTGAAGATATTTTTCAATGCCAGCGGGCTGCAGCTCTCGGGAAGCAATAACCCAGAAACCTACACTGAATTCCCGCTGCACGCAAGGGAGAACCGCCCCTTCGCAAGGGGAAGAAAAAAGAACAGTCCCAAAATCCAGCCAACCAGACTGACGACATACTCTGAACCTGGTCAGTGGATATGAAGAAAACAATCTCCAAAATTATCAATGTCACGCCAGCGGACAGGGAAACTTATCCGACATGCACAATGCCAATCCAAAGGCAAAAAGAAACGTCTTTCGATCGCCTATCCTCACCTTCTCTTGTCTTTAACAAAGAGTTTATGCTTCGATGGATAAAGGTAATTCGAAAAGCATAATGTCGAGCACGGACATACCGACAAAAAGAGACGTCCCGATGCAGGACGGAAAAACCATGACGGTTTGCTCCTGCATTTTTCCTTTTCGCCTAACTTTCTCCAGCGAGTCTGGTCCGGTTGAAACATGCATAGACGACGGTTTCTTCCTGGGGTTCGAGACCACGAAATGTGTTGCGCTTGGACCATGGTTTCTGCTTCTCCTGTGAAGCATTTCACATTCCATGCACTTCTTCAGAAACAAAAACTGGGAAAACTTTTACTTCGGTATCTCCTTTGGAACCCAGCACGTGCAATTGGCCTGGATCACTGTAAGATACCGATACGGAGGTACTCCGAAGCTGAGATCCTCTCTCCAGGCTCCTGGGAGCTGTCACTGTCACATATATGGTGATCACAGCTTACACCCAATGACACGATGCAAAACTTCTTAACAGCCGGTGATATTATAAGGTCTCAGGAAAACCGTTATTCCAATACGAGTTTCCTCTCATACAACGATCTGATTAAGCCCCCTCTTATGGCACAGCTGCTGGCTAGCCACAAATTGAAATCCCGTGAGTGGGCAGGATAAAGACGTGACACACTGTGGATAACGCAGCTTCCAAATTTGAGAAGCCGGAGTTCGTTGTTTCAATATCACCAATTCGCATATTCGTGACACCTTCCAGTCTACTTTCATTAGAGTTCACCGACTCTGAGAGAAACCCCAGACCGTGGTCCGGTTGTGGTGAGACCTGTCAAATGTCCTCAGGTTCATGGTTGAACCTTAACCTGGTTATTATTCCCCATCGACCTTGACCTTGTTTTGTGTATCTCGACCCATGTCCGCCAGAATCGCAGCACTTAACTCATCGAGAAGCCTCCCACTTTGCGATGACGATAGCGCCAACGAAGCTCAGGGTATCTCATCAGGGCATCCCAGAATCACTTCCCTTCCCCGCCGCAAACTTCTTTCTAAAGCCTCCGCAGGCTAGTCAACGTCTTTTTGGGGTCGGTGACAACGACCAAAGGTAACGGTGTCAAATTTCCATGGCACAGACCACTGCTACCTCGTCGTCGTCACCTTCTTTCGCATTTGTCTGCAAGGCCTTCGTGAGATCGTGACTGCCTAAACGAGGTCGGATTATGTAAAAATAGGTTATTTGAATAAAATTGAGGGTCACTAATCAAAGTCGTGACCTAGCCTGGGGAGGACTTGGGTCAAATTTTGAGATCCCGAGACATTGAGGCCTCACCATCTCGCATTTCAGCAATAGAGCGACATAAGATCTGCTGTTATGAGAGTCGACTTTAACTTCTTTTTCGTCGTGAGTGATTAATACGCTTTAACGGGGAACTACTCTAGTATTCCGATGACTTGTACTGAATTTCAATTCTGAAACTAAGGCATCAAACCTTCTTGGCAACTACGACAAACTGGTAGTAGATTCTCCTTTTCAACGGCTTCTCAGACCATTCAACGGCAGCAGATGCATGCAGCCAGAAGCGTATCTGTCTTTTGTACGTTGACCTGAAATGAAGTGAAAGTTGAATACGGTAGACATAGACGAACCTCTCGCCAACCAATGTCCCCAATTGGTATAATTTCTGCCCATTGATACCCACAACGGCTTGCGATGGAGCCGGAACATGCAATGCAGTCGCCGTTTTTTCCTCTCTATCTCTTCATGCGTGTCCTCGTTCCTGGAAATTCCGCGAGGAATTGGGTCGTCCCCACGGAGAAAGCTGCAACCTGTGGCCCCACAGGAAACAACGGCCGGTGCACCCTTATCAGCTTTGGTTTTATACCCTCCTGCAGCGGAAGATGAACCCCGTCGGTAGACAAGAACACCCCACACAACCGCATCGAAGAGAAGATCCCCGTAGCTACATATATCCCGATCCCATATCAACCATCGACTAAGATTTTCTGGCGGCAAAAAAAGGGCATTGTAATCTACACATATCACAGTTGTGTTTGCACACTCCAACTTTTCAATTTAACTCAGGCTTGTTTTTTTTTTGCTTTGCTGGCCGATGGGTGTGTGGAGCTTCACACGAAAAAAGCTAGAAAAAATGGTTCCTGATCTTTCACCCTTTCGACCAAGACCGAGAAATTTCGCCACTAGTAAAAGGGGAACCTGCACGCCGACATTGACACTGACAACGAGACAACTTGCAGGGTGGCGTCGACCGACGACTGCATAATGACAATTTTTGACACAAAGCTCCTAGAATACATGCAAATTTTCAGCCTTTGCGGGATAATTCGAACAACTGTTATGGTTCTAGTGGCTTTGGTTTGATATGATGGCGTTGACGCGTTTTCACTTTCGATGGGGGCGAAGTTGACTTCAATACGGCACGGTTGGATATGCCGATGAAGGGTTGGGCTCGAGACCAAAAAAAAGTATACCAGGCAATCGGAAGAAAGAAAGATCTTAAAAGAATTTTAATCGGGATGCAACCTGGCGTCGGGAGGCGTTTCGATTCTAAAAAAAAGTATTTTCGTGTCCCTTCGAGAGAGACCGGAAACTTGGACATCGGTCATTACCGTCAACTCGGAATTTACCTCTATCACGACCCTTCAAAATGCGCAAATTCGATTCATTCATCATGCATCTATCTTGCCAAAAAAAATCCTCGGACCGACGGACTTTGCCATTCTGTCCTCTCATTGACCATTTCGACCATAACTAATCTGTCTTCGCAGGCGAGAGCCCGAGAGCCCGACGTCAAAGTTCGGGGCGGGTTTCACCAACTACTAGTACACAACTTAGTTTCCAATCTAGCGTCATTTCCTCATTGAATTCGAGGTTTTCGACGCGACCGGCTTCTTCCCCGCTGCCTTGATGATCAGAGAAAAACCGTGCCGTACATATCGGAATATATCCTGCGAAGATCCACATATAAGAAGCTCCGAATGGGATTCTCCAAACAAAACCCCGCCAACTGCAGGCTCCAACGAGTTTGTGCCGTGGCGGATTCGTATCCGACACAGAACTGTGATTGTGACTGTGAAGAAAGTGTCTGTGAATTATAGCGGGCGCGGATATAGCTAGCGTTTATTTCCGATTTTTATGGCACAGATCGTTTTTTCCTCCTCACATGCCTATAACGTGACTACGAAAATGAGGCGGAGATGGTAACACCAAGCACAAATTTACCCTGTTCAAGCCCCAGTTTTTTTGGGCACAATCACATCCGATATTTGAAGCTCCGTTTTGCCCTTTGAAGCGTCAAAGCTGATCGGTATTTTTGCCCCTTTGACTTGAAACTGGGAATTCCCCATGGTCATGAACGTCTGTGCCCTTTGTTTTTAGTTTCGTTCGGGAAACATTTTTTCGGGGGCCCGGAGAGTCCCAATTGATCCCGTGTTTGCCCTGAAGCTTCAAAGGATCATGCTTGAACATATCTACCCCAAATGCAAAAAGCGGATTAGTTAGGCCCCAATAATCGTATGATGTTATAGATACCTGGAGAACACCTGTTTTTGTTTTTTATCATAAAAAAAAACCCTAGATCCCATCGAGAAAGACCCAAGTCGGATGGCTCGGGCTCTTTTGCTGACCAAGTTGACAAAATCCACGAGTCTGGGCTTTTCAGGGTCCGAGAACATCTGTATAATATTCATGACTGCACTGTGGTCCAGGCCGCGGTGGGTGTTTAGTGGGGGTGTTGTGGAGTGAACACTCAGCCACTCGAAACCTTTTGAACGCGAACGCATGCAGGATGCATGGCGGTCAAGCCGTGTTTATCGATATAAATTAATATATACCGGGGTGGCTATTGGTGATCTCGAGTAAAAAATCCTTTGCGAACCGCAAGAGAGAGGTCGCACTCGGGGACTGGAATTTTTGAAAAATAGGCTTCACTTGATATTTTACAAGCTTGCTTGGAACCGAGCCGAGTCGCACTCGGGGTTAAACGTTTCTGAACGTTCTTGCATGTCGTTAACTGTCATAATTTCCCTGGTCATGTATCACGCCACGTTCTACGATTTTCAAGCGTTTAATGTTAAAAAAAGCCGTTGAACTTCACATGATATCTCGGCCATAGGAACGTGATGTCGGTGACCGACAAGAACTGACCATGGTGCTCCCCCGCTTTGTAGAATATCATAATCTCCACAGTTTGTTTATAAGATCACAAAATATATGACGTTAGTCATCTGAAAGTCATCCAGCCGTGGGTATACCATACCGCTAGCGTTTACCGCGATACATGGTCTCCCATGATATATATTCCCACCATAGTGGATTCGATTACAATATACCACAAAAGCGGGAATGCCTTCTCAAAAAAATGTCCGTGTTATATTCCCAAAGGAAATACGTCGTGACCACCAAGACGATAAGCCGATAGTAAGTCTAGTGCACTACGGTCATCAGTGCCCCTCATTGCCCCGCATTATATCAACGATTGACCTTGAAGATCTTTAGTATGGTAGATATTTACTACCATTTCTTTAAGCTTACTCTATAAGACTCCGTGTTTGGGCGTATCTGATGCCCCACATTCTGCAGGCGACTCCATGGTACTAGTCTCCGTATATGCGTGTGTGAAACCGGAAACCCTCGACCGAGGAACGCTGTGAGTTTTGGGTACGTCTCGTCAACCATGGTACAACTGTTCAGTGCTAATACGGCACTGAAAGACCCATAACTACTAAGTACTTAAGTATTTCCTAGGGACGATGTGAAACTATTGGATTCATGAAACTACCGAATTCATGAAACATTCAGAGTATGGGGACGGAGAATGTAGCATTATACGATATAAATGTGAACAGGCTCAAAGATGCAAATGTTTACGGAAACATCTGCCCCTCGACCTCGGGATCAAGAGCTATTCCAAAACTCCGAGGCTTTTTGTTCCGAGCCTCTCCGAACTAGTTCTTGCCGCTCAGATAATATTATTATAGGTATATAGATTATTCCGCCTCAAGTGGCCGTTAGGTCCATAGAATACCAACGTTATCCCAAGCGGCTCCGTCCAGCCTTTCGACGAAGCAGCTTACGCAAATCCCAATATAAAAATATCCCATCCATGATAATCATTCGGAAACAGGAACCGTCTACAGTCCAGCTCCAGCCTACCAAACCTAAAGGCCGGATTAGTCCATGTGTTCATCCGCCACTCAGTCCGATCTTACTCAGTGATATCCTCAAATCCGAGAATATATTACCACCCCAAAAATAATTCATCCGGCCTAAATTCTCCAAAGTCCGATCAGCCTTGCTCGTGATTGCGAATGAATACGAAAGAAAAAAAAAAGTCAAAATCCTCTCTCATTCGAGCCACCCTTCTACAAATCATGACTAACGAAGCTCTAATATATTTGCATTAAAAAGCAGAACTCTACAACTTACCCCGGCATCCCAGCATCATCCCACAAATTCTCCCGTTACATTCGCCTCAAATGCCAGAATGAGCCATTTCCTCCGAAGCCTTCAAATCCCCCCCAAGAAAAATTTAAAAGACGAAGGCCAAAAATGATAAATTAACCATCGACAGGCGCTTATAGCCTTTCAACCCGCATTGAACCTCCCCCACACCCAAATACGCGTCTTCAAGCATCACCCACCTCGGGGAACAAAAAGAATCACTCAATCTTTTCCAGCTAGCTCAAGTCCAGCCCTCCCTGTCCCCCACCCCGTGATTGTCATATTAGGCCCTCAACACAACTACGCCCCGTTGTAATTTGCATTGGCGGATAGATTAACCGTTACGGATATATTAAAAGAACAGAGAAAAATAAATTGGTAGAGTGTGTGAGCGGGGGAGTTCGACAAACCTCTCAGGCAAGGTCGGGAACAATCCTTCCTCTCTATTTTCTTCGTTTTCGTTTCTTTCTATATTAAAAACGCGGAGTGCATGAAAATACCGACAGGATTAGTATTCGTGAACCCTTCCACCCCTCGGCTTTAAAGGAATACTGACAGGCCTGGGTGCAGAGGCATGAACGGTCTGGACGGGAGGATTGCCAAAGTAGGCATGGGGGGCAAAAAAGACGGAAAAGGAATCGAAAGGTGCAGAAACTCCTCCGGGGGTGTATCTTATGTAAACCCGTACACTGCAGTCTAGACGCCGTTATTCCTGCATGCACATGAATTCCCCCCCCGGTAGGCCTGCTATCGTGACTTGTCATAATCGATCGTTATAATGATAGTTATGTTAAGATCTGAATACGAACCGCGTGCAGAAAAATACCAAGACCACTCACTTTGTGAGCACTTTTTCGTTTTTTGCAGGAATCGGGTATCGGCACGACTATCGATACAGGTTGCAACCGTCTTTTTCGTGGTTATAATGGTTCAAGACCAGGCCCAGGCTCAGGCTGCAAGACATACTGGCCAGCACTACTCCCAGGGTCCTATTTCTTCTGATGACTTTTACATGGGGTTTAGATCCACCCCAGCTCAATGTTGATGAGTTGTGGGTTTTTGACGGTTCTTTCCCTTGCATGCTTGTTTCCCAATCGTTTCGATTGGGGATGATGTCGTTTCGAAATTTTCATTTGATGCTCTGATGCTACAAGTTTTATCCACGCGCGGCGGTCGGTATTCATTTTCGGCATAACCCCCCGAATTCGTTTCGCACCCCCCCCGTTTGATGTTGGGCTTGAATTCTTCGTTACACAAAGGCAGACACACAGCGATCTGCTAAGGATGTAGTCCATGCGCATGCGCCTGAGGCATGAGGTTGGTTGGGCATATGTTGCATATTGGATCGACTTCGAATTCAAGACTATTTTCGTTCGCACCGCACGGACGGATGGAGGGCACAAGGGTTGGAAATATCCAACTTTTTAGTTTCGCCTATCGAATCGCTCAGTGCACGTGTGAAAATGTTCCATGTTCGATTCCAACAGAGCCAACTGCAGAGAGCGTAGGCGCGGACTGCAACAAAAACCAACATTGATCTAAACCACGTTTTATCCATCATGGAATGGTTGGCAATATCGCAACTTATCTGTGTGGATATATCAGTAGTTATCCTATCTGACCCGAAACTTCTAGCTTGGCTTCGGAGATGCTGGCTTGGTTCGTGGAGGAGCTGGTCCCAAATGGGGGAAGCCATTGGTGAAATGAGAAGTCCTTGCTCTAGATGTTGGAATTCCACGGCTCGAGCCCGATGGACTAGCTGCCTGTTTTGCATTTTGGATCGTATTCGTACGGATAGTATGGCTTATCGGAGTGCTACGATGTCTTAATATCTTATTTTCAAAGGAATAGTCTGACGAGTGCGAAGGTGTCAGTGTGGCGGGTGATACGAAACCTGAACCTTTTAAGCGTTCGTGACCGCGGCGGTGCGGCTGGTGTTAACGTGTTATTGCGACGGCATATGCATCGCAGTGTCATTGAAGTGCTGTCGCAGCGTCATTGAAGTGCCGTAGCAGTGTCATTGAAGTGCCACTGATCGCGGTGTTATCTCATGAGCTATATACCGTCGAGATATATACCACAGAGATGTTAATATTCCGTCGCGTTATAAAATATTCAATTCGGAGGATGGGAATTTAGCTTGGAATGTATATTAATACCATTAGATAAAATATTCGATTAGTGGGACGAAAATTTAGATAAAAACATTTTTCTAATTTGATATCATCCTTAGACTCATCTTTGCCCTTGCACGATACATACTTGTAGGATATACATAGCAGAAGTATCTTGATACTATCGATACATCAAGTAATACGTGATCACTTATGACTATCGTCAATGGAATATTGTTAACGTGTTCAGATATTCCTCAATATAGATCGTATTGATAAGCCTTTACGGAACCTCCATTCTATCATAAACCTTCTAGACACCCGTGCGGATGGGCAGTGAGGATCCGGATTACCCCATATAAACCTAATCACGGGTCGGCAATGGCTCTAAGCTTACGTCTCACATCTACATCCAATTCACATATTCAATATCAATTCAATATCAATTTCAATTCTTCTCGGTTGACGAGAAACCACCCCTCACCATCAACGGTCTCAAAGAGTAAAGAGCTATACCATCCCTATAAAGGATACGCATACCCAACCGTCCACGAAGGTCTAAACCCTCATACCGCAGCCATATAGACCGCTATCTCCTAAGGTACATTATTATATCAAAAAAAAAAAAAAAAGACTTTTGTTGAAAAAAATAAGAAACAGCACCCACCAACCAACCAACCAACCGACTAACCACCAATTTGATATCCCAAATATTTTTGTTGAAAAGGTATCCCGCCATTATGTTAAAGTAGAAGATGAAAAAGGTGATTAGAGAGGAAACAAAAGATAGATAGACACATTTTAAACGCCGATGTTGAATCTCATCAAGATATTTGGTCACGCCCGATATGCCGTTAACGGAAACTCAAAAGTGGAGAGCGAGAAGAAGAAGAGACAAGCGCGAGGGAAGAGGAGAAGGAGGGAGAGGTCGAACTTTGATTTCTTTCATTCATTAATTCGTCAGAAGATTTCGGTCGTTCGTTAGGAATTGTAAGATGTAGTGCATAGGAAAACAGATGACAAGGAAAAGCGTATGGTAGATCTTAGCAAACCACCCGCTCGTCCATGATCAGTTTAAGCGTACTTCTCACGGAAGGTTCTGGCGGCATTGACCAAGTTGGTAAGAGCTGGCTTGGTCTCATCCCACTTCCTGGTCTTCAAACCGCAGTCAGGGTCGATCCAGAGCTGCTCAGGCTTGAGGTAGACAAGCATCTCCTCGATTCTCTTCTCGATCTCCTCCTGGCTTGGGATACGAGGAGAGTGGATGTCATAGACACCAGGTCCGATTTGGCGTGGGTACCCCTCCTTCTCGAAGACGCTGAGGAGCTTGGCGTCAGACTTGGAGTTCTCGATGGACAAGACATCGGCATCAAGGTTGGAGATGAGGGAGAACATGTCCTGGAAGTCGGAGTAGCAGAAGTGGGAGTGGATCTGGGTACCGTCTTCAACACCGGCGGTGGAGAGCTTGAAGCTGTTGACGGCCCACTCGAGGTACTCCTCACGTTCCTTACCATCGCGGAGTGGGAAACCCTCACGGATGGCTGGCTCGTCGACCTGAATGACGTAGATACCGGCCTTCTCGAGGTCGACAACCTCATCGCGGAGGGCAAGGGCGAGCTGTTCGGCCTGGACTCGCTGGTGAACGTCGTCACGTGGGAAAGACCATCGGAGACAGGTGACTGGGCCAGTCAACATGCCCTTCATTGGCTTCTTGGTCTTGGACTGAGCGTACTTGGACTCTTTCACGGTCATAGGAGCTGGGCGGGAGATGTCGCCGACGATGATTGGTGGGCGGACGCAGCGGGATCCGTAGGACTGGACCCAGGCGTGGGTGGTGAAGACGTAGCCGTTCAAACGCTCACCGAAGTACTGAACCATGTCATTTCGCTCTGGCTCACCGTGGACGAGGACATCGAGACCGATCTCCTCCTGGATAGCGATGACATCATCGATCTCCTGTTCGATGAACTTCTCGTACTCCTCGGCGGTGATCTCGCCCTTGGTGAACTTGTTTCGCTGGATACGGATCTGCTGAGTCTGTGGGAAGGAACCGATGGTGGTAGTTGGGAACTTGGGGAGGTTCAAGGTCTTGGACTGAGCAGCGATACGCTCTGGGAATGGAGACTTGCGGTTGTAGTCAGCTTCGGTGATGGCGGCTTGACGTTCCTTGACGGCAGCGTCATTGGTGTGCTTGGAGGTGGCACGGGCAGTGACGGAGGCGGCGTTGGCCTTGATCTCCTCAGCGACGGACTCAGCGCCATCGGTGACAGCCTTGGCGATGATGGCGACTTCCTTCGCCTTCTCGGTGGCGAAGGAGAACCAGTCCGCAACCTCGGGGTCGAGCTTCTTCTCCGAAGCCAAAGTGTGTGGGGTGTGGAGGAGGGAAGAGCTGGTGGCGACGATAACGCGGTCAGCTCCGAGGGTCTTGATGGCGGTCTCGACGACCTCGATAGCCTTGCTGAAGTTGGTCTTCCAGATGTTACGTCCGTCGACGACACCGGCGGAGAGGATCTGCTTCTCGCCAACGGCAGCCAGGACCTCCTGGAGCTGTCCTGGGCCACGGACGAGATCGATATGGAGGCCGTAGAGGTGGCTGATCGATGGGACGACATCGATGTTGTGGACGATGTCACCGAAGTAGGTGGCCAAGACCAGCTTGGGACCAGCCAAAGCTCCGAGCTTGGAGTAGGCAGTGCCGAAAGCCTTCTTGGTCTGCTCTGGGAGGTCGAGAACCAAGACTGGCTCATCGATCTGGACGGTCTCAGCACCAGCTTCAGCGAGCTTGGTAAGAAGCTCTTCGTAGACCGGGAGAAGCTTCTCGAGCAGGTCAATTGGGTGGACGGTCTGACCACGGTCAGCCTTTCCGAGGTGGAGGAAGGAGACGGGACCGAGGATGACTGGGCGGGTCTCGATGCCGAGCGCCTTGGCCTCCTTGTACTCCTCAACAGGCTTGACGGTTTTGGAGAGCTCGAAGGTCTGGTCATTCTGGAGAGTTGGGCGGACATAGTGGTAGTTGCTGTCGAACCATTTGACCATTTCCTGTTCGCGTTACGTAATTAGAGCGGGGTTCTGGCAAGCAGCCGATTTCAGGAGGAGCACATACCAAGCTAGTGACGTCGACAGCTGGGGAAGAATCGGTGGCCTTCCTCTGGAGACCACGACCCATAGCGAAGAGGGTCTCTAGCTCCGAGAGGCCGTACTTGGTGTATCTCTCAGGGACAGCCTACGCCAATCCAAATGTTAGTGGGGTACAAAAAAACGCGTCAATTGACCCTGGAAAAGTCACGTACGTTGAAGAGCTGGATGTGGTCCAAGACCTGATCGTAGAAGGAGAAGTCATTGCTGGGGATGATATCAACGCCGGCATCTTTCTGGATCTTCCAGTGAGCAGCTCGGAGGGCCTTGCCGGTCTCAACGAGGGACTCGACGGAGGACTTTCCGGCCCAGTAGGACTCGGTAGCTTTCTTCAGCTCACGGTTGGCTATGGGTAGGTAAGAGTTAGTGGATGCAATTGGACAGCTATCGGGACCTCAATGGCCCGGGAGAGACGCGGTTGACATACCTCCCATACGAGGGAAACCGAGAACGGATCTGTACGACGATGACGACGAGGTTAGCACGCGCCGTCAATGGATCAGAGGACGAAGGCATCGGCGACTTACGATTGAACCATGATGAAGATGTTAGATAAACCTTTCTTCCTGATGAACGAAATCTTGGAAAGGAATTGGAGATGAGAGAAGCAGGTGGAGTGTGGTGGAGAGGAAGAGCAGAAGAGGGGTAGGAAGAAGAAGAAGGGAAAAATTTTCGAATTAAATACAACGAACAGGCAGATTGTATCAGCGACCCTGCTCCTCGAAACCGAGTAGATTTTTTTAGCTCGACCCCACCGGTTTACGGTTTACGGTTTCTGTCGGTCGAGGGCACAAGCTTTAGCCGGGGTGCCCGCGTCAATTGTCACTTGTTGAGCGGGGGGTCGGGCCAATGATATGGGTTCTAAGAGGCATACGATGGGACGAATCACATTCACCATCCACTGCAGAGATCACGACCAGGCAGGCCAGCTCAAAGCAGACCAGACCAGACCACATGGAGCCGGGTGCCGATATCGCGACTACACTGGCTGGACCCTGGTACCAATTTCAGTCGGCCGCCGGCGGCGCTCGTTCCGGAAATAGCCAACATCAAACGGTTGCACGACAGCACATTGTATTAAGTTCAATGCAGGTGTGCGATACGAGTCTCCGTCTGCAGAGTACATGTGCAGCTGTGATGAAGCTGGCGATACGCTATGCAAACCTTAGCCAGCCAGCCATGGGACAATGCGAATGGATACCGTGAATCCGATGTTCTGGCAGTTGGACCTGCCTGTTCAGATCTTATCGATAACCGCTCAAATCGGAAATGCCAACATCATGCAACACGCATTTTCCAACAAAGCAGTCTACTCCACTGATAGGTAATTAATTGCAGGTCTGGGCGAACAGAACCAGCCAATGCGTTCATAAAATAGCTATAGGTTCTCTAGTGGATAAGTATCAGGTATTGTGTTAGCAAAATCATTATATTTACCTTGTATTTCTATCCATAAATTAAGTTTGTATGAATTGAATTTCAGCACGTATCTCGCTATCGATCTCGATGCTCCGGAATGCATTGCGATCACACTCTCCCTTGATATTGCATCCATAATATAAATCAAAGCTTTCAAATGTCGAATATGATACAACCTTCTGATCATGCCGTATATCCGTCCATCCACCGACATCGATCCCACCTCATCACGTCAACCTCGACAAAAGCTATCATAATTCCAATCACCCCCCTCCCAACGGCATAAATGATGCCATCTCATGTCCCCTTCCCATCTCCTCCCCCTTCCCCCCCATCTCACATCCACCCTCAAAATCCAGCTTCAAAATCCAGCTTCAAAATCCAGCCCTCTCATTCCGAATTCCACAAGGAAACAAATACTTACTTTATATCCAACTACTTTTCCAACTCTCTTCCTCACCCACCTCTCTCTATCCATCCTACCTCCTCCATCCACCGTCTCCTTCCTTCCAAAGCGCTCCTCACGTCCGCCCTCCTCATTGTTCACGCTATTTTTCCCCTCCCTAAAAATAACCGTCAACAAACCCTCCCGTCGCAATGGAAGCGATCACGAATCTAGTCGGATGCTGCGGATGTGGCCGCAGCAGCGAGGAAAGTAGCAACAGCAGCAGTAGTAGAAAGAGCAGGAAAGAATCACAGCACGCAGACCAGAGTCGCACTGGTACTCGCGTCGTCGCAATTGATAAACAACCTGGCCCCGTGGAGCCACCGATGGTTGTGCGGGTTGCAAAGACTATCAGGGATTTCACCACCCGTCGTCGGTATCCGAAACCTACGTGGGAGGAACTCGAGGCGTTTTATCGGGAAGGGAAGGAACTGGCTCGTCTTCAGGAGGAAGCTGAAGCGGCGAGATCGAAAGCGGCTGGGGAGAATATCCAACCGTATCAGCCGCGGAAGATATCCAAGGGACAACAGCGGCAGCTCGGGGATCTGGTTAAAGACTTCACGCCCAAGCGTCTTGAACCGGGTACGGACACCGAGGAAGCAGCGGTTGCACCGCAAATACGACATTCGACGTTCGACGGACCTTCCGACTTCCCCCTCGACGAAGAGGAAAACGAACCTCCGCGCCCTCTCCCGGCGGTTCAGCTTCCATTCCATCATCTTTACCCCCCCGAATTCGGTCATAATACAGCGGAGTCCTCCCGGTTACCGTCTGTTGACCTGAATATGCGTCGAGTTTCCAACAACAACGACAGACCGTTACCGGCTTTGGTTCAGACCGGCGGAACGATAGCCATTTCAGAGACTGATACCGACGAGATCGCTAGGATGTTTGCAGGTCCCGATGTTGCCTGCTTAACGCCATCGTTATGCGGTATCCAAAGTTCGAAGAAAATGCGATTATTTTTCCAGGACGACAGATCCAGATCTTCGGTTTACCCATCGGACGAAGAGTCCATGATCCACCCCTCAGGCACCTGGTCGCCCGGAGGAACTCGGATTCCATCTCCGTAAGTTGTAATTAATTCATAATTCAAAATTCTTTTATTTATATATATCGACCAAAAAGCTTGCATAAACAATGGGGATATCTCGTACTGACTGTGATGACGCAATAGTGCAAGAAGCAGGCCTGCGGTTAACAAGGTCCACAGGAATCGATATGCCTCACCCGGGGAACTTATGATTCCGTCCATAATGGAAATCCTCAGCGGCGCTCTCAGTCCGCCTGCTGCTAAGGCCCGGAAGCTCCAGTTGTCCAAGAAGCCGGTAGAGCAGTCCGAGCTCCCGCACCCTGACAGCTTTGAGCTAGACGAGATCGCACAGAGACCCTATTCCCCAGATACGGGGTCTGAGATCCAATCCCTCCCACATCCGGATCAGTTTGGGTTCGAAGAGGTCCTCCTGACCCCCCCTGCGTCCCCGCTTCTGAATCCACAGCCAGACCGTTCGATCTCTCCCATATTTTCTGGCCCAGCGTTCCTTAAGCTTGAAATGGAGCGAATCAGACGACGTGTCGAATCCGAGAACTTTTGCAAGTCTCGATGGGACAAACCAGCAGTCACCACTCCTTCTGACGACGAGTCGATTAAGAACAGTCCTACCACGCATAAGAATGGAATGTCAAGGTCAGCTTACATCTTGGATGGTCGACAACGGAAAGAGCCAGCATCTTCATTTGGTATCTTCACTATTGGTTCCCTCTCTCCTTTGGGCGCCTTGAGTTCACTCAGCACTCTGAGTTTGGCCAGCAATCTCTCCATGCTGGCCTTTGGTTCGGCCAATTCCGCAATTCTCTCGCCGAATGGTCTCGAATCCGGTTCCGCCTTTTTCTCCGATAACGTACTCGCAGGTCTCCCTCCCTGCGCAGAAGCTGATACACCAATTCGCGATACGGTGATTGATGCGACTGAACAAGTAAAGACCTTCGCTGAGAATCTCCGAAGGGGAAGAGAAAGTATCGCGAAGAATATCACCAGTGGCTTCGCCACACTCTTCAAGCGATTCGGAACCAAGACTGTCGAACTCCAGTCGAAAGAGCCGCAGCCAACGGTCACCGGTGTCCTCTGCGAACCGGCCAGGTCGGCTCTCAGCTTCACGGAGGGCTCGCCAGCTCTCTCCCCCACCCCCTCGAATCTGACGCTTATGCGGAAGATCGTGGGTTTAAAGGTGTCGGGAACCCTCCGTGTCGCTCCATTTGCAGGCGAGGCGATGTCGAGCGGACTCTCCACCGCGGATTACACCCACTGCGGACCGGACGATGTTCCTGAGAATCCGTTCGAAGGACACGTCTGGGACGCCCCCGACGGTAAAATCCCGTGGTACTGTGACGAAGACGGGGTTCACTTTGACGATAAGGTCTCGAGGGGATTGAGGCATTTCCCCTCCGAGTACCTTCGTGACCCGGTCATCGTGCCATGGGAGGAGTTGTCCGGAAAGAAGAGCGGCCTGCCCGTCTCTTCTCCCTCGACCGCCGCTGGTCCAAAGGGCGTTCGCGTCCGACAATTGACCCCACCAGCGGCCGCTCCCTCGACGGTTCCAGTCGAGGTCGCGAGCGAAGTCGCCTCGCCGGCAAAGGCACCGGCAGACGCCGGTTGCCGTTCATCAACGGGGAGCCTCAGACGCTCCCCAGGTTCCGAGAGCCCGGTCGGGATGCCGGAGGAACTTCAGCATGCTGGAGAAGTTCCGTCCGCGACGTCCTCGGTGACATCGTTCCCGAGGTACATTCCGACGTCGAACAGGGATGCTAGGCATAGCACCTGTGGGCTGGACCTGGGCGAGGAGCGGGCGTTTTACAAACGCTACGAGGACCGCATGAAGTGTGCGGTGAAGCCCTACATGAGGGGCAGACGTTCCTTCCAGGGACGCCTCATGTAAGGTTTCCTCCCCTTCCCCTCCCTTTTCTCCCTCACATTCGTTTCTTTTCTTTTGTTTTTTTGGAGACACCCCCGATCTTTCCCTTCGACACGCACTGGTTGGTTATCCGAAGGAGGTTTCCCCGGTGGTAAGCGGCCTCGCATGATCTTAACTGGTGGTACGCATCGGTTGATTGCAGGTCCGATCAGGTATGTTCCTACTCCACTGTGCGATTTCCACCCTTCTCGACCGGAGTTACATACCGGGACGTCCCCGTGGAAGAAGCTTCCAATATCACTCACCGTTTTCCGGATTTCCCCTGCCTCTCGCTGAAGATCGAGGTTTCCTCGGTATGCATTGGTTTCGTGGATGTCCCCTTGTGCGTCGGGGGTAACACTGCGATCTCAACCTTTGGTACTTTTGGGATTCATTCTTTGGGATGCGATTGGCTTTGGGGATAATCGTCAGGGACTCTGGGGTTTGAAGGCGGGGGTCTCTCTGAAGCGGGTTGAGCGGTTTAAATGTACTCTTCCGGGTTGGCTGGGGGTTATTGTAGGAGCGGAGTGCATTACCTTGGTTTCCTACTTTTCCTTTGCGGTCTCCTTTCTTAATCGGTGGTATTTCCTTTCTCCCTTTCCCTATGGTCCTGCGCTCTGTTGAAGCCCTTCGGGGTGTACATACACGCGGATCGGAGAGTAAGAGGTTGGTGTATGCACTGGTTGGGGGACTTGCATTGACTGTGGGGTTATCATTGGGGGGATTTCAGAGTAAGATGGCTTCCTTAACCGGTGGTTGTAATGGTAGGATGTGATCGGGGGTCGTCGGGGGGATTTAGATAGGACATTCTTTTAGTTTCTTTCTTTTGTTTCTTGTCATTCTTTTACAGTTTTTTTTTGGCTCTGGCATTTCTTTCTTTTGTAGGTAGACTCCATACACGTTTGAGGGAGCTGCGGGGAGGGGAATGTCAGAGTGTTTTTTTTTTCTTAGATGGTGTGTTTGTAGTAGGTTGTAGGATGTAGAGTGGTTATAGGGAAGTAGGGGTGGGTGTAAAGATTATAGATTAGGGTAGTCTAGAAGTAAGAGATTAGGGTAATATTTGGTATATACAGTGAATGGTGGTTTGTACAGAGTTCTGGTAGATTGTTAGTAGTGGTAAGAAGGGGGGTGTATGGGGTACTGACCTGTGGTTTATGGGAGTGGGTGTTTGGGTTGGTACTCAGGCAATGTAGGTGCAGCCTCGTTTATAGCTGTATACTCACGTGTGTATGTGGGGAGACTGGCTTTCAACGCCGTCGTATTGCGAAGTCTTCAAGTTCTGGTTCCATCCCTGGAGTAGTGGAGGAGGAGGATATGGACAGACCAGCTAGTCTTTTCGGTAGAGGTCTTTTGTCCTGTGCATCCTGTTCATCTTGATATAAGGGTATGCTTTCTTTTAACGATGTTTCTAAAATCTTTGCCTTTGCACCGGCACGACGGATGCGGTGGTCGAATTCTTCGATGTCTTCTTCTGTGTTTCGGAGGGGTGGGTTGGAGGTTAGGGATTTTAGGGAGGTGATGTGGGTGAGTTGGCGGGGGGAGGTTATGGAGATATTTGTGGGGGAAGAAGGAAGGGTTCGGGAGGACCAGACTAAGGTGCGGCCTTTGAGGGTGCCCAGTGGGAGGTATTTTTCGAATGATTTTTGGAGGCCGAAGGCGCGGCCTTCTAGGCGGCCGGCTGTGATTGCGTCTTGCGTGCCGGTGGTGTGGCCCTGTTGGTAGTAGCTGTGTGTTGGGTTAGTGGTATTTTGGATATATTTGTTTTTGGAGGGGAGGGGAGGGAGGAGGGGGGCGGACTCGTCTTCCAGGGTGAGGAGGGAGTCGAGGAGGTCGGTCATTTTGGTGTATCTTCTTGGTATGGTGTGTTATCGTGGGGGATAGTCTGGTGGGGTTGTTACCGTTGAGGTTGAATTGGATTTGGCAGCCCCGCCAAAGCTCATCGCTGAAATTGCTTTTTAAAGTAGCTTTCTATCGATAACAAACACCACCAACTTTATCCCCAGTCACAGTCACACCTTTCTTTGTATAGCCTGATCTCCCGTCGGTCGACCGTTCTTTCATCCCTCCCTCCCTTTAAAAGGACAGAACCTTTTATCCATCGATTCCTTCCTTCGATCCGGTTTGCATAGTAAGATAGTGTTAATCGGCTGCAAATGGCGACAAGCCTCAAACTCAACGTCCCCACCATCGCCCCGCGCGGTTCTTCGGCTTTCGCTCAAGCTCTCAAGGCTTGCTGTGCCATTCACGCTTTTCAAGCTGATCAAGTCCAGTTTTGCAAATGTATGCCTCTCTCCTCCCTATCTCTTCACTCTGATAGGGTTTGACAGCTGATGGCGTATTCTTGGTAGCAACCGACACCGCCGTATCGTTAGAAGCACCCAGGGAAGGTGTGAAAATCACGGATATAAACGCCATCGTTAGGTATCTTGCTCGAGTCGGCGGTGCGGCGTTTAATTCTGTCGAGAGAGCGCCGGACGACGCGTGGATTGAGTGGGAGGAGGTGGTGCTCAGACCGCGGATTAGAGAGCTTGCGACTGTGCTGGATTTGGCGGAGGGGTTGTTGGTTAAGTCTGGGATTGACGGGGTGTGTATTCTTTTCTTTTATTCTCCGGTTTGATGAAGGTGGCGATGGATGGGACTGATGATGTATGAATTTGATTGCAGGCCGGCGCCGTATCACCCGCTCAGATTATTCTCTTCTCCACACTCTACGACTCCACTGCGGGAGCTTCGCCCAGTATTTTGGAAAAACATCCGCAGTTGAAAGCTTGGTTTAGAAAGACTTTGGATAGTGATTGGGCCATCGAGGGTATTCAGAAGGCTGCGACGATGACTACCGTTGCACCCGTCGATTCTTCGTCTGCGAAGGCGGTTAAAGGGGTAGCTGCGACGGCTGAGAAGGTGGCGAAGAAGCCGGTTCCTGTTGGGACTGTTGAGGATAGAAAGATTAGGGAGGGGGTTGAGATGAGGGTTTATGGACCTGGGGAGAAGATGTGAGTTCTCCTTATTATTATATTCTCTGGTGACGTAGCTGTCGACGGCTTCTTACTAATACTTCAACAGCCTCCCGGTTCCCGGCCAGCGGAACATCCTCATCACCTCCGCCCTGCCGTACGTCAACAACGTCCCCCACCTGGGTAACATCATCGGCTCCGTCCTCAGCGCCGACGTCTACTCCCGCTACTGCAAAGCTCGAAACTACAACTGCCTCTACGTCTGCGGCACCGACGAGTACGGTACTGCAACCGAAACAAAAGCCTTGGAAGAAAAAGTCACACCGCAACAGCTGTGTGATAAGTACAACGCCCTCCATCAGGCGGTTTACAAGTGGTTCAACATCGGGTTCGATCACTTCGGGCGTACTACCACACCTGAACAGACGGAAATCGCTCAGGATATCTTTTTGAAACTACATAAGAACGGGTATTTGTCCGAAGACTCGATCACGCAGTTGTATTGCGAACAGCACAATGGTTTCTTGGCGGACCGGTATGTGGAGGGTACCTGTCCCAAATGCAACTACGACGACGCCCGCGGCGATCAGTGCGATAAATGCGGTGCTCTGCTGGATCCGATGGAACTCATCAAGCCTCGTTGTAAACTCGATAACGCGACTCCGGTGGTTCGACCTACGAAGCATATATACCTCGAACTCGGCAAGTTACAACCGCAGGAGGAAGCTTGGTTTAACAAATCCGTCGTCGAGGGGGCGTGGGCTCGTAACGGGAAGAATATCACCGAAGCTTGGTTGAAGGAGGGGCTTCAGAAGAGGGCTATTACGAGAGATTTATCGTGGGGTACGCCGTTGCCTAAGGAAGGGTTTGAGGGGTATGAGAAGAAGGTGCTTTACGTCTGGTTTGACGCTTGTATCGGGTATGTCTCCATTACCGCGACATATACACCGGAGTGGGAGCGTTGGTGGAAGGATCCGGAGAATGTTAGGCTTTACCAGTTCATGGGGAAGGATAACGTTCCCTTCCACTCTGTTATCTTCCCTTCTTCGCAGTTGGGGACGGGGGATAATTGGACCATGGTGCATCATATCTCAACGACGGAGTACCTCCAGTACGAAGGCGGCAAGTTCTCGAAATCGAGGAATGTCGGTGTTTTTGGGAATAATGCCGAGGAAACTGGAATACCCGCGGACGTATGGAGGTTTTACCTGTTATCTTCCAGACCGGAGACGGGGGATACGCAGTTCATCTGGAGGGACTTCATACTGAAGAATAATAGCGAGTTGTTGGCTCGACTGGGGAACTTTGTTAACAGGCTTGTTAAATTCGCTATCGCGAAGTATGAGGGTCTTGTACCGGACTACACCGCCGCGGTGGAGAAGGAACCGGCGTTCAAGAACTTCATCGACAGCGTTAACGATCTGCTGAAGCAGTACGTTGAAGAACTTGAGGCGGTACATATCCGCGCTGGAACAGATATCCTCATGCATATCGCCCAAAAGGGGAATCAGTTCTTACAGGATAATAAGCTTGATAACGCCACTTTTGCCGCTGAACCGGAGAAAACGGCCGGTGTGGTGGGTGTTGGGTTGAATCTTATTTATTTGCTGTCGGCGCTGTGTTATCCTTATATGCCGGCTACTGGGGAGTCGATTGCTAGGCAGGTTAATGCGCCGCTTAGAACGGTACCGGATGTTTGGACGTTGGATTTGGAGGTTGGGCATAGGATTGGGAGGGCGGAGTATTTGTTTAGTATGATTGATGGGAAGAAGGAGGAGGAGTGGCAGAGGAAGTATGGGGGGGATAAGGCGAAGGAGGAGGCTTTGAAGGAGGAGGAGAAGAGAAAGAAGGCGGAGAAGAAGAAGGCTAAGAAGGCGGCTGCGGCGGGGAAGAGCGCTGCTGCTGGTGGGAGTGGTACCGGGGGGAGTGCTGCGGGGCCTGTTGCTAATTAAGTAGAATTTTTAGATGGCTGTGGTGGATGATATGGGGGTCGGGTTTGTGGGTTTTTCTGTCGGTATTATGTTATGATGGAGGTCTTTAAGGCCTTTTTGTACTACAATTGCATAAAAGAGAGCATAGAGAGGGAATGAATTAATTTTTCATGATGTGGTTTTAGATTCTATTTCTATGTATATGGGTATAATTGTATTTTATACTATACATTCTCCGACATTCCCTTCGATGTGATCATTTTCCTATAGTACTTCTTCACAAGTCGTACATCATCAGCCCCGGATGTTTGTATATAAAATACAATTGAAAACAAGGAAGAAAAAAATTAACCCACATGCTTCTCCAGTACCCTTTTCACAGCCTTCATCCTCATCGAATCCTCCCCATCATTTGTCTTCCATACATCAAAATCCCCCTCCTCGTCTTCACCATTTTTATCATTAACATCCCACTCACCAATCGCGGCTTCTAACCACCGACCTAAATCGGCTTTTAACCTAATACTATCGGGGTCATTGGAATCCAGGGAGGTGATGCTGTTTATACCGGATTTTAAAGAGGAACCTTTGAATGGTTTGTGGAGGAGTCTTATGTGTGATTCTTGGGATTGGAGGAAGGAGGTGTCGGGGTCGGGGGAAGTTGAGATGCGGATGTTTTGGAGGAGGGAGGTGGTTGATAGGAGGGAGAATTTTGACTTTTTTTTCAAAAAAGAAAATGGTATATTAGTTTGGGGGGTTGTGATGTTAAAGGGATTTAGGGGGCTTACGTGTTCGGGGAGAATGGGGGTTAATCCGGGGAGGCCGGGGAGTTCGGGCAGAGGGGTTTTGGCGGGGAGGGTGAGGGTGAACTCTGGGGTTTGGGTGTAGAGCCATTTTTTGGACTATATATTTATGTTTGAGGGGGGTTTTTCACGGGTTAGATAAGACTTTTTAGACTTTGGTTTTTATTACGGAGATTGGTTTACGGAGATTTTTTTTTTTGGTATTTGGAGTATTGGATTGGATATGGGTACATGTGGGGGATGGTATAGTAATTGAAGGGGGAGGGGGGAGTTTGCTGCGTCCCGGGTGGTATACATCGACGGTATCGCAGCAAATCGGGAAGTAAGGAAACATATACCATAAAACAATCAACTAAAAAGACGGGGTATATAAAGAAACTCACCTGCAACTCCGCCATCCCCTCCCTAATATAATCCCTAGCCTTACAAGTCTCCTGCTCATCCAACGTAACCCTGCTCACTCCCTCATCACTCCCTCCCTCCCACCCATTGGCCTTCAAAAACTGGGTTTCGATGTTGTTTATTAGTTCTTCCTTGTCGACTGAGATATTAGCCACCTTGCTGGAGACGCTTTCGACACCCTTGGTTGTTATGAAGGGTTTTAGTGGACTGCGGAGGAGTTGGGGGATTGAGGGTAGATCTGAGGTTAGGAGTAATGTGGCGTGATGGTAGGAGCGGTCGCGGATGATTTTGTAGGCTGAGCCGGAGACTTTTAGGTCTTTTGGGGGTTTTTTGGGGGATGTGGAGGAGGTGTTTGGGGGGGTGGGGCGTAAGACGATATCATGTCGTTCGTTCACGGTGGCGGTGGAGATACCGATTAAGTGGAGCGCGGAAACGACGATATTTGCGTTGATATCTCGGTCGAATTCCTTCCGGGGCATGATGACTGACCAGCAGAGGTTTCCCAGGTCGTGGTATACCGTGCCGCCGCCGCTGCGACGGCGGACTAAGTTGACATGGGAGAATTGTGGGGTGGATAAGAGGGGGATGTTGACTTCTGACCAGGGGTTTTGGTTGCGACCGAGGATGATGGATGGACGGTTTGTGTAGGTGAAGAGGATTTTGGAATTAACGGGGGAGTGGCGGAGGAGGTAGTCTTCGGCGCTGAGGTTGAAGAAGGGGTTTGTGGAGGTTGAGCGGTAGATGTGGAGGCGGTGGGGGGAATTGCGGAGGAGGACGATGGGGGGGGTCGGGGGGGATGGGGTGGTGGTGTAGGTGCGGTGGAGACGGAGGCGCGGGAGGAGGCCCCGGGAGGGGGACATGGTTGGTTGTTGTGGTTGTGGTTGTGGTTGTGGTTGTGGTTGTGGTCGTGATGCTGTGGGTTGGTGGGGTGAAGGTGGTTGAAGATTTATCGGCCGATTTGGAATGCCAAGCTCTGTGTTACTTGGGTGATTAGGTAATCAGAGATCCGAAGTGCGCAGATATCAGATGCATTGCATTGTATGGGTTCATAACTGCGAGGGTGTTTAATTTTGCCGTTCATTGATTTCTTCCCTCTTCTGAAAAATCGGAGAGATACCTCCCGCCTTGTAGATAAGTACGCAGATTGGGATAAAATGGGCCCACCAGCTATACCTACTACCTTTAACTTGGTCAACCAAATATTAATGTTTCGGTCAATTGGTTTCGATTGGAGATATTCGAAACGATGGGTGGAAGGGAGTAGATGCTTAATCAAGGATATGATTAACTGATACATTAATCAAATTTTGAGGGTTCAATTCTGGGGATTTTGGGCCGGCGATATATGTATGGGAGAACTATTCTTATATAAAATTCGGTGAAAAGATGGATAACGAACGAATGGCTTTTTAACCTGTCCACACAGGGTCGGCTTATAGATATACCGTAGGGGAAATCGTGCGTTTTTTAGGACGATAAATCCGCCTGGCGACTGAATTCAGACGCTTTAAAAGTGATATAAACCGTCTTGAGGGCTCAAAGCTGTTCCGGGAAACTCACCTAAAACCCGTACGGTATGCACTAGATAACGAGAAAACAAGAAAACCGAACAAACCCTGTCAGATCTACACCGGCGATATAAACGAGTGCGAATCAAAGTCCCACATCGAATCCAAACATGCCCGTCGGCGTCTCCCTTCGGGGTCCTCGTCCTGAGGCATCGTGGTGGTCCAATTAGCAACCCTTACCCCCCCCTCTGCCCTCTTCGAAATTTCACAAATTGCCTCGCTGGAGACGGAACCAGTGCAGAGACTGATCCTCTTTGTATCCCATTGATTTTGAAATCTGACAATTCTGATCTTCCGCAAGGATTTAAAATAACCTCGGGACAGACATCCTGTGAGTTCGATCTTGAAATTTGCTATGTCTTCGGCTAGGGTCACTGGCCACGGTATCTGCAAATATTCAAGGTTTGGAAGGTTTGGAAGATGGGATATCCAAGTCGCAACAGGGTCACAGGGCATACAGGGGCGTTTGTCCCCGGAAATCCGCGATATAACTAGCACCTTGAGATTTGGGAATTGCTGCGGAAGGTACCCTAGGCTGCTACACAAACGCTCGTAATCCCTTGGTATACAGATCATGAGGGCCTTCAAGTTTGGGAACTCGGGAATGGTGAGCTGTCCAGGATCCTCGATAGGCTCAAAGTACTCCAAGGTTAACTGGAGGGCTGTGAGCGCCTGGCATGGAAACAATGGGGGATGGAAGGTGAGCTCATGTTCCTGGCACCATATACACTTCATGGTGTATACTCTGAAGTATCGTAAATTCTTGGGCAGCCGCCCCTTACAGAGCTCGGAGAAAGTGTTTCCGGAAAGGTATCGAGTGCCGATAAACCGCTTCTCGAGGTGGTGGGAGTACTCTATCACCCTTTTGAAATCTCTGAACTCGCGGCCCCCCAGTTCTGATTCCGATTCTTCGCGATCACTCTCGCTACAACAAAAGGGCTCCAAGTCATCCGAGGGACTTGAATAGTTCTGCCTTCGGCTAGTTTGCTCCCGGATCAAATCGATATGTGCCAGGTTATCGTAATAAGGGAGGGTGGATAAGCGGGAAAGCACCGCGAGGTATATTTGTCTCGTGGCCCCGGAGTACCGATCGAAATAGATTGAGATGCTCGTGATGGAGGGGAAATTCATCAACACAGGGAGTCTGAGAGATGCTTCGGTGGGGAAGGACATGTGGATTTTTACAGAACTATCAGACAACGTTAATACGGTGTTTAGCAACGACGGCTGGAGGATGAAATATGACGCACCGAATATGGTTTCTGAGTGACCCAAAGCAACCTCCCTCGTTAAATCGCTTCATATAAATCAACTCTCTGTTGATTCCTTTATCAGATTGATTTTCGAGGTCTTGAATTTCGTGGGGGTGTAAAATGATACCCCGTATCCGAGCTCTAAAAGAGACGAGATAGCAGGCTTTAGAACACCTAGAAAACGCCTTTTGATCGGATTTTTCTAGGTGATCTATCACGCAATATAGGATTTCTATAGGTAGTGTTAGAAGTCGCCCTGGTGTGAGCGGCGGCGGCGGCTGCTTTTTGAATTTGTGTCGTCGGCACTTGCGTTTCTTCTCTGCCAGCACCCGTTCTGCATCCGGAGCCACATAGAACTTGCGCCGCGAGTCACTTAGTGCATTTTGTTTGATAGTTAGCCTATCTCTCTCCTCTGCTTCGCCCCGGTCATATGAAAGGTCGGACCCGGCTTCGCTTCCCGAATCTAGCCCTGAGTCTTGAACATAAACTTCATGGTAGTATTTGGTATCTCCCTCCCACCGGAATAGCTTGGATCCACTCTGGCCAACCTCGTCCGAGATGAGACAGTCTACTTTCTTTTCCACGCTGCGACCTAGGCTTCGAGAATTCTTATACCCCGTCAGCGTGACTTTTCGTAGGCTCTCAAATTCACCTTTCCCGATTCTTTGCTTGAGATCCAGTTCAATCCTGTAAATATTCTTGTGGAACTTGTATGGCGTATTTTTGCCGACGTCGTCAACCTTGGGGAAGTCGCCATCAAGGGGCCACGGTATTCTCATTTCAACTAGTTTGGGCAAACTGGGGATGTTATTGTGGCCCTCATTGTTCTCTCTGGCTACCGGGCTAACCACTTCCTCCGCGTTGATTTCTAGTATTTCTAGGTTTGGGAATTGCTGGGGGAGATAACTGAGGTACCGGGCGTGGTGGTGTCCTTTGAATTCGAGACGCAGGGTTTTGATCTGTGGTAGTTCGAGGATCTTACTTGGGGATGACTGCCCAGAGTCGGTCTCGTACCCAGACGGCTCGAAGTTATTGCTGCTAGGGTCTAAGATCGGGGCTCTTGCGTCGCATAACGAGAGTTTTGTCAGCTCTCTGCAATTTATGAGTGGCAGGCAGTAGGTAGGCTCGTAGTCCGTATTCCAGATTTTGAACGACTCGAGATGTTTTGGGAGACATCTCTCCGATACCAATCTAATGAAATCGTCCTCCTTGATGAATTCCCCTAGAAACTGTTGATCCTCCGGGGTTAATTTCCGCCACAGGACATAATAGTTTCTGTGTCGGGTCTTCTCCGCCCTATCTCGCATTTGATTTAATAGCGCGGTGCTGGCAGTACCTGTGCGCGCTCCATCCACTAAGCATGGGATGTCGTCGTTGTGGTGGGTTTTATCGCATAGTGGGGGATAATTTTGTGGGCTGTAGTCGGATATAAGCGCGAGGTGTCGAATGTTTTCGTAGTATGGCAGGGCGGATAGCAAGCTTAGTACTGTGATGTAGAGATTTCTGTCACATTTTCCTGGGGTTTTGATCCTAATTTCCAGTCCGGGGAGGTTGGGAAAGATAGCAAGTGATTCTAGCATAGGAACTAAAGACTTGAATCTGAATTCGACCCAGAGCTTCACTAATCTTTTCGAAAGGGCTCTCGTCAATGCCCGAATCCTCTCTATTGGGATCTCGAGAGTGTAATACATACCGAACGTAATCCCGGACAGGTTCTAGCCTACCACCGTCGTCAAAAGGGTCGACATTTTCATTACTGTAAACTTCTATGCATTCGAAGATTGTAGGGGAGGCTAAATAGTAGCACCGCTTGGAGCATCTCGCGAATGCTACTTGGTACCTGCGACGCAGGTACGAGAGGATCAAGGATGAGACGTTGGCTGGGACTTGCTCGAGTGGAAAATAGTGGTTCTGGGCCTGTGGTGTCGACATGTTGGTTGCAATGGGCCAGGTTTAAAATGAGTACTAGCTATGGCGAAAAATCGAATTGGGTACCTCTAGGGAGTGTTAAATATCATTCAAGCTCTAGGATCGAATTCCGCTGGATCCTGTGAGCTAGCACGTGGAGTATATAACAAGTGCAAGTTTGTTAAAAGGTGTTCCGGTTTCGACTACTTGAGCAGTTCCTTGCCTAGGGTAGTACTTACCTAGGTAGGTGTTTATATAGAGTTTTCAAAGTCAGATCTAGAGATCAAGCTTGAGCTCATCAATTTGATAAAGCTAGAAATCACAATGCAACCGATATATGCAGGTCCGGTCAGTCTTAAGTGTATCGTCGGGGCTCCTTGTGTAACGGATTAGGTGAGACATACCACATTTTACAACACAATTACTTCGTTGGCGGCTTGGGATTGGCGGAACAATTCGAATCTAAAAGGCTGGTTCCCATACTCACTGGTGCTTAACTCCTCGCAGTCCTTTCCTATTCTAGGATATATCTGTCGACATACCTCTCCCAATATTTATGGGTGTTACTCGTTAAGCATCAAATCTGGGGATATGTCCTTTCGTGATATATCAGGCACTTCAGCGTGTCACAAAGCTGTAAAGTTTTGGAAGTGACAATCCGTATCTTATTATTAATTCTTAACGATAGTAAAGTATTTAGAGAAAGGAAATATTTAAACAAGAGCTGGCTTGAAATAGGTGGAAGTTGCGGAATCGCGCTGTTAGGAAAGATAAATCCTTGCATGTAATCAAACGAGTGTAGCCAAAAAACCGTCTATTTGATAGTGACCGTAGAGTATCCCTTCTTGTTGTTGATGTGATTGTCAATACAGACTCCAATGATCTTGTAATCACCCAGAGGGCCGTTCCTACAAATGAGCAAATTCCCAGACCCCTGGGTTGACACATACCCATAGTCTTTCATCATACCGTGCTTGTATGTCTCCGGAACCAATGCTCTACCTCGCGGCCAAGGCTCCTCGATATAAACATTCTCCTCCTCTTTCTTCCTCCTGCAGGCTCGCGCGAATATGCTGTTGGCGTCGATATGGCCACCGAACGCTACGACTTTGAAGGCCTTTCCTAGGTCTCCAACTTGCACTAGGCCCAGTCCGTCCTTGATCTCGAGCCTATCGTCCTTGGTCTGGGTGGCTGTAGCGTCTCCGAGGGAGGTTCCTTCGATTGTTGTCAAAGCTTCGAAAACCCAAGAGAACGGTGCGACTAGTGTGCATCCGCAGTTTACGCGGACCTCGCACAAAATATCTTCGGTGCTTGGGTTCTCCAAACGGGATCCGCATTCCGTGATGTCTTTCATGAAGTAATTCATCGACAGATTGTGGGACCTCAGCTGAAGGCCTGGATCGTCCCACCCGGTTCCGCTGACGCATCTATGATACCACCTTGCTGGCTTCGCATTGGGATCGGTGGTTCGCCAGTTCAGTTGTAGCTTTTTGAGAAGTCGCTCCCTGTAGTTGACCAGGTTACAACCTGGGTCCATGAGGCTTCCCATGATCATGGCGCACCAGACTAGGGTTTTACCAGTCGCGTCCGTGGATATTTCCATTGGCTCGCTGTGGGTAGGTATTTTCTTACTCTTCAGAAAACCTGTTTTGATTTCTCGACCGCAGTTGCAGCCTCTGAAGGTAAAGGGGAAGCCTCTGTTATCCCGCTTCTTGAGCCGGATGGTCATGTACTCCTTTGGTGTACCTTCGATCCCGGTTATAGCTCTAGCCCTGGCTAGACCCTCCTTTCTATGAAGACGCCCAAGATTGACCACCCCAGCGAAGCAATCGGTTGACATGAGCTTGGCGTGTTCGTTGTTCGCTAACACCGGAATCCAGTCCCACTTCTCCCTCTCCCCGCTACTGATAGCGAGTCTGGTCCACGCGAGCTCGGTCTTCATGGACAATTGTTTGAAGAAGGCGAAAGAGATCTGTTCCATATCGGCCCCGGCCATCACATTCTTCACCTCCTCTGGTGTGAAGAGGCCGTGGAAGAGACCTAGAAGGCCTCTGAAGATATCTTGTCGATGGAAGCAGGAGCGGGGAGTGATCGAGACGGCGGAGAAGACGTTGCTGATACCCTTCTCGTTGCTCATCCACCAGTTGGGTCCTCCCGTGATGATATCTGTCCTTGCGCAGCTGATTCCGTTCACCTGAATTTGGAGGTCGTCGAGATAGAGAATGTCGTCCTCGATAATGCCAAGTATGGCTTCGACGATCATGGACGTGAATTCTCTAGACTGTCTGATCCAGCCTAGTAGCTTGACTGCCTTATCGCTAGCTTCCGTGGCCAAGTTCACCCAGGTATCGAAGGCTCCGATACATGATATACTGTCATTACCCACCCCCCACATGGTGATATTCTTGCCGAGCAACATTTCTTCGAACGTCCATACCCGGGTGAAGTAGTGCTTATGGAACAACGACCTGACATTCAGGGTGCTGGTCGCATAGCAATTTAGAAGCCCCGGATCAAGACTGGCAGACCTGACCGTCGCCTTAGGCAAAGGAAACTTCCAAGGCAAAACGTTCGCCCACTCCATCAGCCTATCCGTTACGTAATTGGTGAGCCTGGCTTCAGACGTGATAGCTGATCCCTTCATGTGGTCTATCACATGCCCGACCAAACGCAGGTCTTCAATGATGGCCTGCGGGTCCCATGGCGTCTCCATATCGATCATGATGTGGCATTTCCGCGCGTTCCGGTAGTAATGATACATCTTCGAAATTTCGTCCGCCTTTTCTACCAGATCCACCTGGTTTATGCACATACAATCGACCCACAAGAACGGCGCGACAGCCTCCGGATCCATCTCGCTGCACCGTAGTAGTCTCTCGATATCATCCAGTTTTGACCGGTGGATCGTCAGGTCCCAGTATACGCCGTCTATTTTGCATTGGTAGGGTTCTA
Organism: Arthrobotrys sphaeroides; assembly: GCA_036971245.1. Classification (NCBI taxonomy): domain Eukaryota; kingdom Fungi; phylum Ascomycota; class Orbiliomycetes; order Orbiliales; family Orbiliaceae; genus Arthrobotrys; species Arthrobotrys sphaeroides. The sequence goes on along the minus strand of JAJTTW010000011.1, from coordinate 318,737 downwards.
CTGGGTCGCTCCAGGTGTAGGAGATGATGTCGAACCCTGTTCTGTCGATTTCGGCGTAGAAGTATGGATCGAGAGGGTCGATCGATTGGATTTTGCCTTCGACTAGGGTGATGAGTCGCAAGGGGAGTTGGTACGCCATTGTGGGCTTTTGGCTCGTAGGTCTCTGTCTACCTGTAAGAAGAGATATATGACTTGTTAGTATAAGATGCGCCGTGGTGTATGTGGAAGCTACGGAGATAGTATGAGGGGTAGGTGTCTCGAGCCCAACTACGGCGCTGGGCCCTGCAGCCTGTATGGGTAAAGCCAACAAATAGGAAAGGGGTCTACTACGCTGTAAAAATTGATATTGAAAAAGCAGCTATGGGGCTGTAAAGATAGTAGGACTCAGCGCCGGCCAAATGTTCGTGTCTTCCTAGCCCCTAGACAAGACAATGGGTCGAGGGGGCGGGGGGACTTATATAATCAAATCTGAACAGGGGTTCCGGATAACCCAATGTGTAGTACTTCTTGAGCCTCAAGTTTTGAGAAGAGGATCTCCTAGGATCCAAATACGGCTAAGGAATCAAATTCCCCTGTTCCGTACCGCGGTACCTGAGCAAGTATAAGCTACTCATAATTGATTTTTCAGCAGCACCGTCCGATATATGAATCAAAATCGGCAGGAGGGATAATTTGACATGCCAGATACAAGAGAAAAACGCGAAAACTCCGCGAAGTTATCTCAGGGCTGGCGCAGTGCATGCGGTGCATGCATATAACTCTACAGGGGTACCCAGGACTCGACTCCAATGTTAGGGTATCGATTGGACGCTTTGGTCTGGCTGACTAATTGGAAAGAGATTATAGCATCTGCGAGACCGTATGGAATGCCCCTTTGCAATTGGTCAGCCTTGCGGATCCGTCGCAGCGGTTCGCTACAAGAATAATGATCATTCATTCCGCGAGAGAGGTTATCTCGGTTTAAGCTGCTTAGAATTCTGTGTAACAAGGTCTCAGACGGCTCGCATCGCACTCGAGGCTATTCGAATTCGAGGATTGGTGTTCCGTGCGGAAAACCAACATGAAACACACAACGGTGCCTAAATTACATTCTGAGCGACAAGAGAAATTGTACTTTTTTCTTGGAAGGCTTAAGGCCGCTACCTTTTCTGGCTTGGGTGAGTCAGTGCGCGGCGGGTAATTGGTCGGAGCAGGTGTGTCAAGACCCGGTTCCAATCCCCAATAGTTTTTCCAGGCCCGAAAATTATAAGCCTCGAGGGAACTGGTCTCGATTATCTTGGCGGCGCCACTTTAGGCGGTCACTTATCGAATGTGATTGGAGGATCTGGGGCCCGGCCTGAGGGACTATCAGGGCCGGGAGGTGCCGTTTCGCGGAAGGATCCGGCGCTGGGATTATTGGACGACGACATGCAATCGGAACTGTCAGATTTACATACACTTGCATATCTTCATAGGGACGACCAACATGTCCAGCGTTGTAAATTATGTGGTAGCCTTACCCATACACTGATTATAATATTTCCATGGTAGATTGAGCAATTTCATTTGATAGACGGGACAAGGTTTATCATGAATGGATGGCATGCGTTTTACTATTTTGGCCTGCGTTTTGACGTGATTAGAAGAGGTTTGGAATGGGCTTGTTATTAGTTAAATGGATTGGGTGGATTCAACAGCCTCGCGCAAATGTGCTATAGATCAATTCACGGTCGCATTGGCGAAACCGGCCTTATCAATTCCCAAGCTTGGATCACTCTTGTGACAGCAGTGTTTTCTGACTAGTGTCTAGGTCGGACCCCGTAACTTCAAGCAATATATCTTGAAAAATCTGGGTCGACGAAACTTGATCTTGATCGCTAGGTGATTCGATGGATCCTGAATCTGTCACCGGGTGGTACCGCTCAATATTTGATTCCAGAGCTTCGATCACAGGATCGATATTGTCTTCATCTAACCAATCGGAGTCTAGGTCCGAATCATTCAAGATAGGCTTCGACGTATTGCTTCGGCGCCTTTTAGGATCCGGAGTCCGGGAGCGACCCCGGTCCGAACCATTAGAGTCCGAACCACCACAGTCCACATGATCACAGTCCGAACCACCACAGTCCAGATGATCACAGTCCGATTCCTCAACCCCTAGGTCTGACTCGTCGGAGATCAGTTCGTCAGAATCAGGTTTCTCTGGAAGTTCTCCATCCCAATCGAAGACGAAAGCTCCATCTTGATCAGTCGATATCGTACAAATGGCTTCTGCCTCCGGGTGCCAATGTTCCTTCTCGGTACGAAACGTAATCTTTCGAAGAGCCGGGAAGTATTCAGCACTTAATTTCTCCCTGAGCTCCTCCTCAAGCTCCTTCACATCCATCCTAGGTTCCCAAATCCTGCTAGGCCAATTCATTTGCAGATGTTCGACTTTCGGCATGCTTGGTAATGCGACGTGCCCCTCTTGAGGGGTAATGATCGGATCCGTAAGTACCGATAGCGACTCCAGATTTGGGAATTGTTCAGGTAAGTGGTCAAGATATCGAGAAGAATAACCGGCGGTGAAATGTAAATTGAGTTTTTTGATGCAGGGGAATTTGCAAATAGTACCTGGCTGGCGGTGGTCTATCAGTGGTTTCCGAAAACCCCAAAGGATTAGGGAACCTAACGTTTCGAGGTTGACTAACGGCCAAAGATAAAAGGCTTCTTGGGATTCCTGGACAGACATTTTGATTTCTTGGATTTTCCTGGGAAACCGCATGTTGCTGAGAACGGGATCAGTGCTTGAGGCGAACGGACCCAACATTTCTCGTTCCGCTTTAGCAAGTTGCGACACCCTACACTCGTAGTTTCGGCGTTCTTCTTCTTGGCTGAGGTGAGCGTAAGCACCTTTAGTTTCCCAAAAAATGCATAACGATTCTAGGTTTTCGTAGAATGGCAAGGGTGATAGAGTAGAAAACACAGCCACGTATATGTTTCTCTCCATTTGATCCATGGGAGGGGTTGTGATACGGAGGTGGGTGAGGCTCGGGAAGGCTGCAAGCTTGTGCAGTCGGGAATAGAGATCGTATAAGTCCTCTAACACTAAGTTTACAGAACTATTTATTATGAGCGATGGTAAGAGATCAGCAATTAACAAGAGCTTGGCTTCATACCGGACATAAGAAGCGAGTGGTGCCAGCCATCCTTGATCCACGAATTGGTTAAGATACCGATCATGATGCTTTTTAGAGATCTTGATACCACGAATTCTGCTCGGGAAAGCCAGAAAATAGCACTCCCGCGAGCATTGTGCGAGAGCATATTTACCTCTGTCCCCGAGAAAGGAAAGTATGGTCAAATAGATCTCTGGGGGTACTGCGGGAAACGGGTTCATAGTTTTGGTGGTAAGGTTGAGCGGGGACCCCCGACTGAATTGATTAAATCGAAGGAACTTAAGTGCGTAGGCTTCGGTATAACTTGTACGGTGTGCAGTGTGATCTGAAGGGTGTATAAGGATATACTTGGATACTGGTGAACAACCAGACGGGGAGAGCGCTGATTATATACAGCTATCGCGCACTGGGAACCCAATGACCTCGCGTCTTATCGCGTCAACCTGCCCTGTTTTATAGTCTCCGTAGCCCGGATACGATGCACACCTGATGACCGACCTAATGTTGAATCATTCCTAGGGGTAGTACGCAGGCCAGGTCACTGACATGGGTCCCTAACCTGCCTGAATGGTAGCTGTAGAATCCAGTTTGGCTTCATTTGAAGATTCTGGTGCGCATCCTGTACCTGGTTAGCAGGATATCGTAGCGAGACTGCGTCGATGTCGAAAATCCGAGTGTGTGGTGTTGCAGTGGCGTCCACGTGTCTCTGTTTTGAAAGTTTGGGGACACTCTCGAAACGTGTTCATGACGCTACTTCGAGAGGATACAGCCTAAAACTATATCAGTGGTAATCGAAGTATTCGCCGAGACAAGCTCCCGTTGTCGGAAATTCATTCTGGCCGCTAGTTCGTGAGTAATAGGCTGTTGGAGGTTCGTCGGAGTCGTTGGGAAGCGGTGCCGATGGTCGGCCGGCAGGTGGCGTTTCTTATAAGCGGCGCTTTTCCCCAAAGAAAATATCCAACAGCTCGCATTCGTTTCACCTCACCACCTTCGTCTCATCTTCACCACTTCGTTTCGGCACTCCAGACTGCTATATAGATATATACAAATCCGAGAGTACCGCTGTATATACCATCGCCATGTCGACTTTCGGGACACTCTTCCGGGTCACCACGTAGGCACTTCTACCACCTTAACGGACTCAAATTGGAGCTAGACCCCCTGCTAACACCCCGGCGACTCCACCATAGCTACGGTGAATCCCATTGCAAGTCCGTAGGCTGCATCGTTGATGGCGTCCCGCCCGGGATGGAACTCACGGAGGCGGATATCCAACCTCAGATGACCCGTCGACGGCCGGGCCAGAGCGCTCTCAGCACTCCCGTTCGTACTACTACCCCGCGACATCATTCCATTCCTCCCAGGGGACCACAGTTAACAGCTTTATCTGCTGGCTATAGAGAGATGAGAAGGATTTAGTACAGATCCAGTCGGGAACTGAGTACGGTGTAACTCTGGGAACGCCAATTGGCATGTTGGTCAGGAACGAGGATCAGAGACCGAAGGACTACAGCGAGATGGACATCTACCCGCGTCCCAGTCACGCGGATTGGACTTATTTACAGAAGTACGGCGTGAAGGCTCGTAGTGGAGGTGGGAGAAGTAGTGCCCGTGAGACAATTGGTTAGTTCATATACCTCTTCGTCGGTATTCGTCTCCGCCACCTAACGAGTGAATATGCAGGTCGTGTCGCTGCCGGCGCAATCGCCGAGAAATACCTCCGTCTTTCCCATAACATCGAAATCGTCGCCTTCGTCTCCTCCGTCGGGCCTATCCACCTCTTCGACCCGGAATCTACACCATCCTCCGACCCTGCATTCCACTCCCTCCTTTCCACCATCACCCGCGAAAAAGTAGACTCCTTCCTCCCGGTCAGATGTCCGGATGCGGTTGCCTCCGGTAAGATGGCGGATTTGATCGCAGAATACAGAGACAAGAAGGATTCGATAGGTGGTACCGTTACATGTGTTATCAGAAACGTACCGGCGGGTCTCGGTGAACCCTGTTTCGATAAAATCGAAGCAAAATTGGCTCACGCCATGCTCTCTATACCGGCAACCAAAGGTTTCGAGGTAGGCTCTGGGTTCAAGGGAACCGAAATCCCTGGATCGAAACATAATGATATGTTCGTCCCTCATCCAACCAAGCCTCTATCCTTAGCCACAGCGACAAATTACTCCGGCGGGATCCAAGGAGGTATCACAAATGGGGAGAATATTTACTTCAAGGTAGCTTTCAAGAGTCCCGCGACTATCAGCATCGCGCAGCAGACTGCGAGCTATACGGGTGAACCGGGGACGCTGGAGGCGAAGGGCAGACACGATCCCAGCGTTGTACCCAGAGCCATTCCTATTGTGGAGGCAATGGCGGCGCTGGTGGTTATAGACATGGTACTCCAGCAACAAAGCCGGGAGGCCAGCAGGGAGATGTTGGGGAAAGCGGCAAGGATCGTGCCTGAACTGACGAGGGAGGAAGAGAAGGCCGCAGTTGCGGGTGTTGAAAAGGTTTTAGAGGTGGTGGAAGGGGCTTGATTCGCGTATTGAAGGTTGATTGATAGCTTTATATGGGGTATTGTATATAGATTTAGTCGGGTTACGGTGCATCTTGCGAGGTTAGGTCATAACAATAGAGCAACGAAGATACTGACATAGCATACATGAAGAGATGAACCTGAGCAGATATCTCGTAAACCAGCTGCGTACTTGAATTGATTCTTAATTTGCAGTAGCCATTATAATCACTTCTCTAGCATCACACGCAATATATTAATAAGCACGCGAGGTTTGGGGCTTTCTTTACGAATACCACGAACACCCCCCCCCCCCCCAGATTTAGCGAGCTCCGTAGCGATGATGACTCGACCGTCAGGAGCAGTTCTTGCGGAGAAATCTCCGACCTTGATGTGCATCTGCGAGCTTCCAGGTTCCCTATGGCAGCTAGTTAGTGCTCCTGATTTAAATTACAAAACTATTACCAAGGCTTACACTATCAGTAGACACCGCGAATCCCTTCCAAACTTCTTGCCTCGCCCAATCTCCGAGCACGTGGACAAAAATTCTGTGAGAATATCCTCGCTTTTCCGTTCAAGCGCAATGCCTCGAGACTCATTTTCGTGATGTCCTCGATATATGGCTGTAGGTCTGGGATTCGGTTAGTCCGAGCTCTAGGACCGCGAAGCACGCACCGGGGTCCAAACACACCGTTATTCTCGGTATATTGTTAAGACATTCAATCGGAAACAGCCGGTTAGGGTCTAAGTTCAACAAAACTCGACATTTGAAGAGGTACAGTTGCTCCTCTCCCCACGAGCTACCCGAGGGAATGTTTCTCCCGACAACCCTACTACTGTTGAAAGCGTTGCTTAGTCCATCGAGGTAACCATTGACGTGAGCCGTGTTCGACTCCACTAACTCAGCAGCCGTTGGGATGAAGGTCATCGGGAGTAGGAGGGCGTCAAGCCGATACGTCTGGTACGGTCTCGGGTGTAGAATCCGGGAGGGCGGGAAGTGATGTGATTAAAGATGCATCCAAATAATCGTACAAGCCAACGATGCTTCTAATTGCTTGAAACCGGGAGTCTGGACTGCAGAGATCGTAGTCGGCGGATGAGACAAGTTTTATGTCGAATTTTCGCCTTTCCGTTGCGCACGTGGTAAAATAGCGGATCGCATCCGCGGGAAGGTCCAAGTAGGACATATGGAGAGTGGTTCCAGAAACGGCAACAGCGAACGATCTGTACCCTTCGGTGTCGGGCCTGGGTTTTGATTTCCTGATGTCTCCGACATGACACCCTGCCCAATCAATGCGCCAACTAGCTTCTCCCGGATTGAACCCGTCAACCTCCCCACCTGATAGCTGATGACTCAGCATGTGTTAGCGGAGACTGCGTCGGGTACGCGTTAAGCCACCAAGATACTGACCGACACAAAGACAGCAAGAGTCTTTTTGCACCCCTCAACCAAGGAAGCAAGTATGTCGTATATACCGCAGCCATATTTCGTGCCTCTGACACGCCAACTTTCCTACCGACTTTGATACATGATCGCAGTTTAGTACCGTTAGAAGTGCGGGAGACGGCGATTCCTGCGCAAGTAATAGATTATGGCGTTCATAAACGAATGGACCAGCCCCAGTTCGTCTCGGGGGGTATATCAGCGCCTGGGTTCGAGGCTGCATCGGTCACACAGTACTAGTCCGCGTATTCAGACGGTGCAGTTATTTTTCGTTTCTCAGAGTTTGTATAAAGTGCGAATAAGGTGTGAATAAAATGTGAATAAAGTGTGAACAGGCCTAGGGTGCGAACAGGGTGTAAACAGAGAGTGTGTGAATAGAGTATATGAATAGGGTGTAAACAGAGTAGGTGAATAAAGTGCGAACAGAATATGAATAAAGTGTAATAGGTGAGTAAGTACTTACATACATAGAGCATAAAAAAGGATTGTGAAGAGAGTGTGAACAAAGAACATTCAGCGTGGATGGGGAATATTGAACGAGAACGGGCACTAGTACTATAAATCAACCATTATTATTTACTGTGCCGACGAAGGGGGTGATATTGATGCGGTAGAGGTGCGGTATCCTCGTGAATCGCGCATTAACAAAAAAATACGGGTTTATTACGGCCGGTTTGATAGTCTATGTTCGCAAAAATTCGTATTACGATTGTAATCCTAACTACAATGGTATTCGGGCTATATATTCGGGTAGCCTCGAATCCATATACAGGGACCTAGACGCTTATATACTTACTTAAGTATATGAGTACGTGAATTCGTGAAGGCGGTGAGCGGGCATTGATCAATACCAACGCAACAACATAGCTCACACGTTGCATTTCCGAAAGACAAAATACCACATGAAGGGCGAGTCGCAACACGGTCTTCCTTCTGAGATGCTAAGCTGGATACCTCCCAGAAATCCAAATCATAAAGGCAATTAAATCACCAAACCGTCATCGTTGCGTTACAGATCGTTTACTAGAGGCGCGACCAGGGCCGGAGAGCTGAACAAAGCCCAAAGCTGTTCGGTGTTTCCAACATTTTATACCTCGTTACTCCCCCTGGGACATTATTTTCCTCGTGCTGTTGAGAAAAATCTCAAACCAACCGGCCCTCGTTCGCCTTTGCGTATTTATCGATATCTGGCAGCAGCAGCAATATTTTCAGGCTCTCGCTGTATGTTCCAGGCGTAGCCGAATATAGTGGTCTGTAGCCTTGGCTATTAGGGTGATTTGTATTTGCACCTGCCGAGACCAATAAATCCAAACACCGACTATCTCCCATAAAAGACGCTATATACAAAGCGAGGTGAGTATTGGTATTGTTTGTAAGAGTTTTAACCTCGATATCTGTACTAGTTTGGTCCGATGGGGAAGGAAAGGGCATCGGGTTGTTCTGACTAGATAGCACATTTTGACGTATCTCCCAAACACTCTCACTGAGCGTTTGTATTTGCTGTGCCGCCGGTGTATGCAAGCGTTTGTGCGATCATATTCTCGGACGTGCATTGCGCATTCGAATTCAGGGAGCCGTACTGACACCGTTGGATTCGAGGCTCACACCCAGTTCGAGTGGCCGATTTTGCATGTTGCGTTGGATATTCGGTGTTGCAGCCAGCTCGCCAAGATCTCGATCTATCCCACTAGCTTGATATGGAAGTTCGATTACCCCACCGACCTTCAAGCTTCAGCTCCTAAAGGTTAGAGCTGGAGAGTTACCCTAGAGACCCAAGACAATGTCAATCCCGCAGAAGCCAACATTCCAAGATCCTCCTGCGGTACCGGTCCCGAAACCAGGGAGACTATCAGAAGAAGACTTACGATGGGCGTTTTCAGACCCTTACTGGCAGTTTGACGTCAACAGCTTTATGATGACCTCGCTTTGGTTAAAGGTACTATATGAGAGTTTGTTTAAGTATTAGAGCGTTTGACACACGGTACTTCGGGCTAACGCGATGTGATTGTTAATAGGAAGAGTGCGGGAAAGCTTTGAGGTCTATTGAGAGACAAGGAGATACCAATACAATGATATATATGGGGCGAGGTTCTACTTACAGAAGGCAACCGGATTCAACGAAGAAGGCCATATATACTCTCATGTTCGAGGGAATTAAGAATGATAAGAAATATGAGCGCTACGGTTGGGCAAATATTATGCTTGGTATGCTTACGGCCACCAATCAAGGTTATCGACAATACGAAGATGCTGGGGATAGCACCAACAATTGGCTCGTGAGAGAATGCACTGACTCTCGCCTGAAGGCCTTCAGAAGACCGAAAACTGGCGGGAAAGAATCGGGAAGGCCGGGGAAGCAGTTGGACACTACCGCCGCTGGAGGTCAAATATCGAACTCGACGGGCACAGAAGATATCACCGAGCCTAAGATCTCCGATCTTCATCGTGTTCTGAACGATCCCTGATTTAATTTCTGAGTGAACGTGAAGGTCATCTCGACTAGCGCCTCTTTCATTAGTCAGTGGTTAGGTTTAAGAGAAGTTGCCGGTACAATTTGTGGTCCAAGTTTGTGATCAAAGCAGTGGGGAATGGACATACCATCCTTTGTCACGCGTAAGTCGAGGTGCAGGTACCTAGCTAGTAAGGGACGGATAAGAGGAGAAGGGTTGCCTGAATCGAGGGTTCCCTGAGCCGTGTATGCTCCTTTCGAGCAGGCTGCCACTTCTATATCCCGTGTTATTCTCTCCGCAGATTTCTAGTGCACATAAGTGGGGTTGTGACTTCCGTGAGATTGCGTTATTGTGGTACTCACGGTCAATGCATCTGGATGTTCTGTTTTTCCCTGGATACTTTACAACCTATGATTTGAACTCCCCTCGTACACGCTAAGACGGGGATTTTCAGTATTTTTCTAATTATAAGTGGGGCTAGGATTCATGTAGATCCACGATATTGCATTATCAACTTGGATCGTTGTCTAGGGCTAATCTTTAAGACACGAGACTTGGCCGGGAGCGATGTCCACTGGACAACCGCCAGTATCTTCAAGCTCGAGTCAATTGATTCAATTGGAATCACCAATGCCGCCGCGTATTCCAAAGCTGAAGCTAACGAAACACAATCTGACTAATGGTACTGCCTAAGAGGTTTTAAATGTTGATTATTACACCTCTAAAAACAAAATCATGGCAGTATATGAAGATATGTGCCGTAGTAAGGGTTTTCAGGGTTGGTTCCTGCATGTGCATATAGTTAGTCATGCATTCGGTAAGACGTGCAAGGAGCTAAAATTTGGCGCTTTTTGTGCTAGCTTTTGTTTTATTGAAGACAAAATATCTAGAGGTATTATATGATGTCTTTGTTCGCTGCTGCTAGACTCAGATATCCTAATGGTTCTGCTAAATCGTCGGCGGTAGTTTTCAAGCAAAAGTTGAAGGGTTTTGTTTCTTTCGGTGACGGGTCCACATATATATTGTGCATTTAATTTAGCAGACAGATTCCATCAACGTAGCTGTGATTGTTCGCAAGCGGTGTACCTCCTTCGGTAAACTCGTTGCTACGGCTCGTACAATGTCTATTTTATTTTTTCCACCGCAATTCTGTTTTGTAGCTTTTACGGCGCGGCGGCGTAGATATATCACCTATCGTTTATAACACAGAGACATATATTGATTGAGTTGCTTTGGGTGGTACAGGTTTGGGAGGCCGAATCTAGCTCTCTGTGGGCAAAGATTACCGTAGATGTATGTAAACACTGTTATCACTAATCAGCTGACTGCTATTGTGAAAAGTATATGTTTCTCTATCCTAACTATTGCTTGCGGACGAGTCCCTTTGGAGTCATCGCAAGTGTTGGAATTTTTCGATAAGAGGCTGCGAAAAGTGGACAATAGCATCAGCGTTTTCACAAGGGAGGAGAAAAGCTTGAGCAGACTCAATCTATGCTGCCCAGCGGGGTTTAACTACACCGATTCGGCCACCGATTCCATGTCCGAACAAAAGTCCAAAAATTGACGTCTAGTCATCCAAGTCACCGTAGGTCGGTTCAGCAGCCGGTTGGGCCTTTTTGAAGGCGAGCTCGCAAGTTCTTTCCTCCATTCCCTGGTGGGGAAGGCGTCAACGAATACATCAGCCATCGAGTAATAGGCACCATCATCATTTTCTTCCTGATCATCGACTGATATAACCCAAAACGCTCCACCCAGGCGATGTATGTCGATGAGCACCCCAAAACTCTTGGCCTGTATACATGTGGTTGCGTTAATATAGCTTTGGCACAGAACGGGATTGCGAGGCCTTACAGTTCTTTTTGTCTGGCCTGCCCAACCGGGGTATGACTCCTCGAGCCCTCCACCTGGTGATGTGACCATAAATACACCCCAATGTTTGATAGAAGCTTCCGCTGGCTGCGGCGCTGGCGGGCATGTGGTGGTAGCGAGATCTTCCCCCGAATGGATAATCGTATATTCCGGATGAACTTCTTCGATCGTTAAGTTCGGTTTCGGAGAATTCGGAAAGTCAGGCGTGCTTGTATTTCTCGAAACCGGGGCACTTTCCTTGCCCGGGGTGGATCCGGCTTTCTGTGAACCCCAAGTCCAAGACCCATCCGCTTTGATCTGGGAAATATCATACACTTGGTACTCCACGAGGGTCTCTTGGGAGCCTGAAGCGGACTCACTGAGACTCCCTTCAACCGCGGAATAGTGTTCAAACAGGCCGCAGGAGATTGAAAATAGAAAGTTGCGAAGTCGTCGCAGGGACATGGTGGCGATGGCGATGGCGATGGGTATGGATATGGTGCTGGGTATCCGTGAAAAGATAGAAGGGTGTGCATATACAAGAATGCGAAATCTTTCACAAAAGAAAGGCAGTGTGGGACATGGTTAATAGAAATTATAAAGCGTTGCGGTGCTGAGGGCCTAGCGGTGGCTCCTGGCGGTTGTGGAAGTTAGAATATGCAAAGCACTGGCCGTGGAGGGATGTGGTCTCGAATCTAAGCACTCGAAGCAAAGGGAAACGGGTGCCCTCCAAACGACCTCCGTGAGTACTACTAGTTCCTGACCGCTCGCGATCCTTCGGGCTAAAACGGATCTTAAGACCGAGTAAACTGTACGAGTATCTTCCAAGATTTCTTCATTTTGAAACTTCAATGTTGAAAATGCCGGTTAAAAAAAGAAACCGCGTCGTTGAATGTGTGCGCCGGCCCGGTCGATCGCCGGAGATATCTGTGAGGAATTAATGGCTAAGACAATTAACGATGAAATATATGAGAAAGAACCAAACTCACAAGAGAAGATCTCGTCAAGATCACCGCCTTTCTGCTCATGGAAACGCCGCCAACAACTAAAGAAGTACTCTCGTCAACAACTGGGGGGTCTGGTCGGCTCCACATGGAAATCAAATCCGTTCACTTTCGTGATATCTCTTCCGGGACTCATTCGTTACTGGGAATTGGATTAGGACGGCTGAGAGCTCGAACTCCCATGCCATAATTTCCCCGCTTGAAACTTCCCTTTGAGATTGTCACGCCGGAAAAGCGGAACCGATATAAAATCGTACTTAATATAGAGATCCTACAATCCACTGCAAGACACCCGTCCTAGGATTCTAAAATTGGGGTCGGTAGGAAGGCAATTTTGAGTCTCGAGAAAATGCCGGCATATATTATTGGTGGGAGCGACACGAGCCTCCCGAACACTTTTTTGCCCTTGAAGTATCCGGTTGTCGTAATCTTTATGTTCGAACTCGAGAAACTAGTCGAGATATGTCACTAAGATCATGGGGTCTGGTGCTGGTAGGACGAAGGTATCATAACAGCTGAAGCAGAAAGGAATAACGTTGCTGATGTCGTGCAATCCATCGGGATGTATGATCTTTTCTTGCTGTAAGTATTTGAACTACGCGTACCATCAGCACGTAAATCGTTATATTAATCGAGTAACGTTAGGATTTTATATCAAACTTACTCCTCTGTCCGACTTCGCTATAATACGACATAAATCCCATTTATATCTATACTCACGTTAGTCTTGTACTGTCACGTTCGCAGGACGGTACTAAAAGGTGTTATTATAAAAGCGTCTGACCGCATTTTCCATGGAACAATTTCTTCTGACGGCTAATACAGCGTCGGGGAAGCTTTTACGGATGTCGGCTTCGATGTCTGAGGAATCCAACGCGAAGGGGTTTGAGCATATGCCCATAGATGAGCTTCCGTCGCCGGAGCTACTGTTCATATTCTCGATCAGGCTTTCGGCTCCTGTCAACGCTTCTGCCACTTTGCGACGCTTGATAGGTAGGTATTATCGTTTTAAGGTAGGCACTAGGTACCTAGGTACTATTCATGAACGGCGAAAGTTTGTCTTGCGACGTTGACCGAGAAGCAGACCGATAATCTCCACATAAATTAGGCGTTTCCACTGGTATCGTAGATAGCACATACGGCACTCTTCCAGCAAATTCGTCAACAAGTCTGGGCGTGAAGTTGGAGGGACCACAGACAGGAGGTGAGCGAGGCATTTCACCAACGGGTCGGGGCGAGAACGTAAGCACATCGGTTCTAAAAGAGGTGCCAAAGTCATCAACGAGTTGGATTGAGGATATGAATATGGAAGGCTGCTCCCCCGCATATCTCTGGGGTCTGGCCGAACTTCCAACGACGCAATTTTCCTGTCTACAGGTATCAGACACCACAGACTGCCACACTGGTGGTGGTAATGCGTTTCTATATCTATATATTTATTTTTAAATGCCCCCCTACAAGAATTGATATGGTTCAGTAAACGCCACAAGGGGGTCCAATTCTGGATATCTTCTTTAATTCTTGTTTGACAGATTAGCGATTTCAAAATACTCTATTTAATTATGAATATCAAAGATTCGTCTTGTGATGTTGGCCTAGAAGCAGACTGAGAATTTGCAGAGAAATTGAGTGCTACAAGCATTCTCGTTTTGTCTAGTTCTACATATTTTGGCGTTTGTTGGGACATGGTGTGATTTCTGTATTTGCTCGACCGTCGTGACTCGTTGCTAAAGAGAAACAGTGTCGATCTAGCAACGATGGTCCGTCGGAATCTTAGTGACGGTTTCGGGATCTCGCACCAACTAGAGAAGTTTCCCCATGTAAATTAGTTCTACTGAGACCATTTGCTTGTGTGATATAGCCCGACGTATGACTGGTTGGTACCAACCTTTAAAGCGGATTGAATGTCCCGAGTGTAGCCATTCCAGTGATATCCCACGCGACCGGTGTGTTTTCAAGGCAAAAATTCTGGGGTAGGTATAATCCTGGATCGATGCGGAAGACGTCGAGACTAGGAGGAAAGCCGTAAACATAAACTAGAAAGCATAGGCCCCGTTTCTAGTGAAATGGTATTCGAGACAAGCTATCCGTTAAATTTATAAAAGTTACCTACTTAAGTACTTAAGCTTTTATCAGCCAGATTTCCAGGTTGATCGACACCTGTTCGGCGGCAAGAAAGCCAGAGAGTTCGAGGGATGAAGTCGGGCCGAGGCTGAGTACCGAAACGGGCCTATTTCAAATTCCAACGCTTGCCAACGCAGTTTCGTTGTTAGTCCGGGTGAGCCAGGTAGATCCAAGTCTACTGACGGACCGAGGGTACTTGTCGATACAAGGACGAGTAGAAATAGACTCGGAAGATTTTTGGGAAATACTTGTGTAAACTAGGTAAAATTTGAGATGTAGTCTTGGAAGATTGCATCTATACCGTAGTTGCCAGTTCGTCGATTTTATTAGTATCCACGGCTTTGTGTTACCCGATGTCCCTTCGCCGCTGAGAGTCGCTCGATTTCTTCTTCTTTTTCTTTACAAACTTCTTTTCTCTTTCCTTAGCTCTCCTATTGCTTTCTCGGGCTATGTCCGGTTTACATGAATTGATTTTTCTTGTTCAAAATTTTCTAGTGTAGACATGGTCATTCGGTGTTCCATCCGCAGCTGGTGTCTAGTATCGGCTAGTTCCGCGTTTATAGTGGATGCTGGCTCTGCGAGGAATTTTTTAAGTAGTTCTTGCTTAAGGATATTATATAAGACTAATGGCTGCTCTCCCAGGGATCTCCCGGGACTTCCGATACTGAATTCGTGGTCATCATGCAGTAACTCGAACGACTTCCCAGCCTAGTTATTTCATATCCTTAAAGTATCACCCTACTTCAAGGAGCTCTTTTTCTCGAGTGGGGCTTATTCCTTGTCGATGGTATCTCATCATGTGGTATCGAGCCCCGACCCATGCACGTTCTTTGGGAAACTGCCTCTGACCGGCCCTCGGAAATGCATAAGTTGTGGATAACGGACCATTCCATTCTCCGATCAGGCACGATATGCGGTCTAAATCAATGATAATGTAGCCTGAATATTGTCCCGTCTCGGTATGCCCGTTCGAGCTGCGGCGCTAACTGGCCATAGCCTTGGTGTTATCACCCCTAATAACTAGCTGTGCCATTGCATTGGAACCTGCCCCGTCCTCAAGGCAGGAATTCGACGAGATGAACAGATAGCTAAACCTCACCTAGGTATGACTCGAACCTTTCCGAGGTTTGTAATTCTCTGTTTGGGATTGTATAATCTACTAACTAGTGGCCTGCATGAGCTTGTTCAATATGCGGGTGTGTGGCACAACAGAATTCGCGGCCTGGCCAAGGGCGACAAATTTGAACCTGTGGTGAGGCTGACACAACTGTCCACCTTGTTGGGAAATCGTGCCTGATATTTCTACAACACAAATCACTTTATTGGTAGACTTCAAGCTTCTGCGTAAACTAGTGGCACAGACCGATCGGACACGCGCGCGATGTGTCGCTCATAATGGTTTCAGGCGGAGCGATCCATATCCGTATCCCGCTTTATCAGCGAGCGGTTGGCTTTTGCAGGCTATACTGCCAGTCAATCGTGCTGCCCTCAGAATTCGACATATCTTCCATAGAGCTAAGTTCGAATATATATACCACCCGAGTGTACGCCCTTGGTAAGGAGATTTTGGCCAAAACCACATTTTCAATATATTTAAGCTAGCGACCACTGAAACGAAGTAGTATCTCACACGTTTCTGATATTCCCTTTTATATACTCCATCTTATCACCTGCAAACTTTTTTCGAAACGTCTTTCGTCTCTAAAATATCATTATTTTGGGTTACCGTCCTAGCGACCTGGGCTCTGAAGATCTAAGCCGCATCCTATACCAAGCTTTTGCTTCAATTTTCGAAACACCCCTATCACAAATGCAGACCTACAGTGATATCGATGCCGTCGGGGGAGTTAGAACTCTCGCGAGTTCTACACCGTCGGGCGAGACCCCACCCATCTACCAAACTATGACGGAGCTCCGTTTGTCCAATGTAGATAATAGTTCGGCGGTATCTTCTCGCCAGGGTGGGAGTTCTCCAAGGGCGAACGGAGCATCCACACCGCAACTTAATGGGACCTCACGGACTCCTGCAGTGCCGCATTCTCGGTTTAAGCGATCGCACACCCAGCGAGAAAGCGCGGGATCGCAACAGTTAATAGATATCGCTAACCAAGGCGCATCGATTGGCTTCAGGTAAGCTCAGCCTATTCCTTGCTCGTGCGTGTGGGGCAATAGTCAATTAACGAGAAATATGCTGCCCTCACAGAGGCGATGATATTGTGATCGCAGTTATGGGTGTTACTGGGGCCGGAAAGAGTACTTTCATTAAACTCTTGACCGACGATCAATCCATTGAGATCGGACACGGCTTGCAATCATGTAAGATTTACATTCCTTCATATGCACGACTTTCAGCGCCAGGGGTGTATCAAAGTCCTGAGCTAATATACTTTTTTTTTCTCGTATCCCACAGGCACCTCGACTGTGGGGGTGTACAATTTTAGCTACGGAGGATCCCGTATCTTCTTGGTCGATACTCCCGGATTCGACGATACCGATCGTTCCGATTCGGAAATATTGAAAGATGTTGCTTTTTGGCTAGCCGCCGCGTACTCTAGCGAAGCGAAACTCGCCGGTATAATCTACCTCCACCGAATCTCTGACGTACGTCTGGGGGGATCAGCGCTCAGGAATCTGAGAATGTTCAAGCAGCTCTGTGGCTCGAACAACCTTGGTTCTGTGGTCCTTGCTACAACCCATTGGAAGAATGGTGATGGTGTGAGCATATCTGAGGAAGTTGGAAGAAGCAGGGTTAATGAGCTGGTCCAGACTGACGGTTTTTGGGGAGGAATGGTCGATCGCGGAAGTACTGTTGTTAAACATGACGGTACCCGGGAGTCCGCGCTTACAATCATTTACACAATTGTGAAAAGGAATACCAGAGTCATCTTAGACATCCAGAAGCAGCTTGTTGATGAGAAGAAGGATCTTGATGACACGGAAGCAGCGCAGGCACTCCAAGAGGAGTTGATTAAGGAAAGGCGGAAGTTCGAGGAAAGGTTGAATGATCTGAAGGTTGATATGGAGTGCGCTATGAACGAATACGACCAAAAGTGGGTAGAACAGATCGAGAAAGACAAAAAGGAGTACCAGGATAAGATCAGGAAAACTGATGAGGAAACGACAGCGTTGAGGACTAATCTTCGGAAAATTGCCCAGGAGAAGGATGTTCAATTTAAAGCACTTCAACAGCAGATGGAGGAACAACGGTTAGCGTACGAGAGTAGAATGGAAGAAGCCAATACGAGTATAAAGCTCATGAAAGCGGACTACGCAAAGACTCTGGAAGAACAAGAGCGCCAACAGCAGCGTCTTGCCGAAAACATTGAAAGAGAGAGAAGGGAGCATCAGGAACTGATGAAGGAAAACCAGAGGCGTATGGAGGAAGAGCATAACGAAGCTGCGAGAAAGCGAATCGAAGCCGAGAAGGAGGCCGCTGAACGACGGTATCAACAACAGGCTGCGGAGTCCAGAAAAAGGGCGGAGGAGCAAGAGAAACGGTTTGAGCTGCAGAATAGAGAGCACCAGAAACAGTTCAACGAGCTGCTTAAGAAGCAGAAGCAAGCGGAAGCCGAGGTGTCCAGGCTTCGGGAAGAGACAAACAGGGGTAAGGGGTTCCTCGAAGTTATTCTCGGCGGGATTCTGAACGTTGTGGCGCATACTTTCCTACGCATATAGGAGAGAGCCCGTACCTTGCGCTAGCTGGTCGTCTGAGTCTCGCTGTGCTTATTCTTCCTTCCTGTCATGCTTCAAATTCAGATGTTTGCTGACGGACCGTTTAGGGCAATGTATAATTTTCTAACCTGGATAGATATTTCTTTGGAAAATACCGAATGGGAAACAACCTTTTGGTCCCAGGTGATTGAATAAACTTGTGGCTTTATGTTTGCGCTTTCGTTTCTTTCGTCAAGTTTTCATCTTCTCTTCACATACATGCACCTATTCTGCCGGAGGAAGGGTGTTTTTAAGTTTTGAATACTGTTATAATCCAGATTATCTGAGAATTTTCGCTTTTAATACCCTTATTATACCGCCGTATTTATACCATATCAACAACTCCTTTCCTGGTACAGCGCTTGTTTAGGCCACCCTGGGGCTAGTTAGTTCTTGGGCCGGGCCTGGTACAACAATCGATATCATGGGCAAAAAAGCTAGGTCGTCAGCTGATATGATGACGGTGCTGTGTCATTAATTTGAATATGTGTATTTGAACTAGTGTCAGGACATGAGTGTGAATCTCTCGTCAGGATAACCCCATTTGTCCACCTGCGTGGTCTTTATAGGCCCGTCTGCGCTGCGCCGCGGCCGTGCAGCGTTGGCGAAGCTATGGCTGCGATAGATACGAAATGATCGAACCATACTCTGCGCGCATCACAATGAAAACACCACTTTTCGACAAAACTACGCTGGTTTCTCCGCGTACTTCAAACTGGAGAATCTATTTTCTATTGAATTCTCCGTTAGATAATTGTATCAGCACACACCATGGAGGTGGTCGGAGGAGTCGCGAGTGTTATCGCAATCGTTGAATTAACCGCCAAAATCACAAAAATATGTGCGGGGTATATCAACGAAGCTCGGGAATACGAGGCTGAGATCAAAGCATTGAGAAATAGGGTCCAGGGCCTCGGAAAGACTCTCGAGGAACTGGATAATCTTCTCAAAGGCCCACATCGAGAAAAACTTAAGGCTTCTCAGACACTTCAGGATGGGCTTTCCAGCTGCAACGCTGAGCTGCAGGAGCTGGAGAAAAGACTACAATCTTCCCCGACTAAGGCCAATGTACCAGGGACGGCGGCTAAGTCCTCGAAGGGGTTCAAGGAATTTTTCGACCCGTTTAAGAAAGCTGTGGCGGGAGCAGCGACTTCGAATGTCGCTCGAGTTATGTTGTGGCCCATTGAAAAGGCCGATATTGGAAGGATTATTTCAAGACTTGAAGGGGTGGAAGATAACATTCGCCTCGGCCTTCAGATCGACCAGACAACCGTTATGTTAGATGTCGACACCAGGCTCAATTTGTTGAACCTGCCAGTCGCAGATGGTGCGTCTTTTGGATGGCATGGTGACGAACATGAGCCGAAATGTTTAGAAAATACTCGGGAAGAACTTCTCAGGGAAGTTGACGAATGGGTAACCGGGTCCTCGGGCAAACATATGTTCTGGCTATCTGGAGCCGCGGGTACTGGTAAATCGACAATTGCGAGAACCGTTGCGGAGACCTACAAAAAATCAGGACTTCTTGGAGCCAGTTTCTTTTTCAGAAGGGGCGCTGGGGATCGGGCTAATGCTTCGAAATTCTTCACTACGTTGGCGACGAACCTCATGCAGCATATACCGGCTGTCAAACTGAGTATTAGCGATGCAATTGGAAAGGAGCCTGATATACCGAAAAGGGGCTTAACGGAACAGTTCGAAAAATTGATCTTTGGACCGCTGTCGGCTTCACAATCTCCACGACGCATTCTCCTAATTATTGATGCGCTGGACGAATGTGATAACGACAAGGATGTCTTGACCATCGTCAAGTTATTAAGTTCAATGAAAGATTTGAAGAATGCAGAAGTTTGTATCTTTATCACCAGCCGCCGAGAGGTTTTCATAAACGCTGGATTCAACAAGATATCTGGAGACTTTGAAGATTTAATCCTACACGATGTCGAGGAGCAACAGATTTTGCGGGACATAACAGTTTTCTTTACGCATCAACTAGAGGCGATAAAAACGGATCATCCTTACGGATATACAGTTCCACCGGACTGGCCGACGCAAGGTACAATAGAAGTTTTGGCAAAGATGGCATGTCCCCTGTTTATTGTCGCATCAACGATATGTCGGTTTATCGAGGACCCCGAAACGCTCCCCGGAGACCAGTTGACAGAGCTCCTCGAAGGGCAGCACAAACTAGCTGACGTCAACCCCGAGAGCTCCCTCAGTCTCACCTATCTCTATATAATAAAACAACGTGTCAAAAATAAAACTCCATCCCAGATAAAGACAATTCTTGGAGAATTCCAGCGCATTGTCGGGACGATAATCCTTCTGGAAACACCACTGTCGCGACATTCTCTGTCTCAGCTTATCGGGATAGAGGAGTCTAAGATTAGGGTGGTCCTGGATGGGTTCCAATCGGTTCTCCATTTACCAACAGCTCCGGAGGGGGTGATCAAAACGTTCCATCTTTCTTTCAGGGAGTTTCTCGTCGATTCGCAAACTAGGGAAATTTCCCCTCTTTGGGTAGAAGCGCACCAAGTGCACAGTAATATCGCCGAAAGCTGTATCGCCGTTATGAAGAAGCATCTACGGCAAAACATATGTGATCTTCCGTCGCCTGCACAACGTTCTAGAACAATATCGTCCGATATAATTCAGGAGCGATTTCCACCAGAACTGCAATACGCGTGCAGATACTGGATATATCATCTAATACAAAGCCGGCAGGACCTTTCCGAGGATGGAAAATACTATGGGTTTCTTCGGGATTATGTTTTGGAGTGGCTAGAAGCTGTGGCTATTTTACGAATCAACGGTTATGTTACGAACGTAATTCTAGAGCTCGAATCAATAGCACTGGTGAGCTATAAGCCAATCTAAATTTACTTTGTGATTTTTTTTTGAGGTTCTGCATGAGGTACTAACTATACTTGCGTACATATTAGAAAACACACGGAGGAGAGTTTTACAAGCTTATCCACGACCTCAGACGATTTATGCGATATAATTGCTATGTGATCGATGAACTGCCACTCCAAATCTATCAATCTGCGCTACTATTCTCTCCTGACAGCTGTTTGATCAAACAAAGGTTTTCTCCTCTATACCTGGGTTGGGTGCAGAATGGCCCTCGGGTGCCCAAGGACTGGGATGGCTTGTTGCAAGCTATCCAGCTTGAGGATGCGTCAATAGCTCGACCTTACGAGCCCCTCGGATTCTCACGAGATGGCGAGAGTATAACGTTCCGCGACGACCTTCATATAAGAACATGGGATCTCGGGAGTGGAGCCCTGCTAAAAGAGGACCGTAACGACTTCCCCAACTACCGTATATTCTCATCTGATGGTCGATGGATGGCAGCTCATTCCGAACCCCATATTATCTCAATCTTAGACACAGCAACGGGAGCGGAGTCGATCATAGTCACCGACAAACATGAATGCGAATACCTAAGATTGATGGATTTTTCACATGATGGGAAATATTTTTCATACTCAATAGCTGACATCGGACAAGCTGAGGACGGCGGCGCCCCAAAGAGCGATCTGGTCAAGTTGTCGGTTTGGAGAACTGAAGACCGGGAACTCTTAACCTCGTGGGCTTACACCAGCGAGCGCAGGGACCCCTACTATGATAGCATGTTCTCGCGAGACAATAATTTGATAATAACTTGGGCTGGGATTTTCAGCTTCGGCTTCGGGCCTGACGAACGGCTGCCTAACATTCATCTGTGGGATGCAAAGTCTGGATCTTCCTTACAAACTATGGAAATTGAGTTCAACATGAGCGGTCCTTTGGAATCGAAAAAATATGGCGATCTATATAATTATCGTATTCATATGGAAATTTCACCCAGTGGCGAATACTTGGCGTACATTGGGACCGACGTGGTCGTGTTGCAAGTCTGCTCTCGGAAATTGGAACGGGTATCTCGCTTTTCGCCTGGGGGAATAATGGACGGAACGTCCCATCTTCTATTTCTGTCGGACGAAGAGATTGTAGTTGGCATTGGAACAGAGCTTTCGATCTGGCGCGCTCACTCCGGGGACTTCGTTCGCATAGCCAATCTTAGTGTACCCAAGGGTCTCGGCAGTGGCATGAAACTATCGCCTGATCGTCGGGTTTTGGCCACCTACTGTTACCATGAGCTTAAGATATGGGACGTATCTTGGTTGCTAGGACTCCCCCAACAGGGTAGCGAAACCGTAGAAGCGACTACAACAGTCGGTACCCAAGGGGAAGAGGTAACTTTCATGAATCTCTCAGTCAGTGGCAATTGGGTGGTGTCAACGTCGACGTCCTTTTCGGGCTATAGACCCGGAGCCACATTGTGGCGGGTACTCCCCGAAGGGCCGGTATTCCATTCATACCTCACGTATTATAAGAACGAGGAAGATGGGGAGGTTAGTCGCACAGGGACTTACTACAGCCTTTCTCCAAAAGGGATATTTTCTTGGGACGACAAATTAATCGCAATGGTCTATATGGCAATTGGGCTCGTGACAGTTTGGAGTGTTGAGACTGGAGAAATAGTCTGTGAATGCGCCGCCCCGGTGCCGTCCCGATCGACATATCGTGTGGAGTTGGCGTTTTCAGCAGATAACAAACTACTCGCCGTCTACCTGCCAAGAGAAGATTCGGTGCTGATACTCGACTTGTCGTGCGCGGAAGTGGCCAAGTTAACGATTTCAATTGCACCTCATCCTATTTTTTGCGCAGGGCTAGCCTCAAACCTACCGAACGGGCCCGACTCGACATTATTCGAGAATTTTAATTTCATCGCATATTCCAAGCAAGGGAGTTTCCTCGCCCTTGTGGGAGCTCCGGACAGAACATCGTGGGGTCCATGGGATGATTGGATAGTAATCAACACGAGTCCCGAGGTATTGAAGTCGCAGGGAACAGCGGGAAGGGAACAATGGTGCTATAAGTTAAGGCTCTTGGAGAAGGGAGAGAATGAATGGACGTTTGAGTGTGACACCGAAACTGGAGTGGAAAAACTTTGCTTCGATCTTCGCGGTCCCTCTGGCACGTCTAGAGGTTCTGGCCTTAATCCCGGGCATTCAGCGTTTAGTGAGGGCTGGGTGCTTCAAAATGGAGTGAAACGTCTTTGGGTACCTTATAATTTCTCCTGTCATCGCGAGAGGACTGGCTGCCTCGCGCAGTTCCAAGGCAACACGGTTGCGTTCGGGCTGTTGGATTCTGTGGAAAGGTCTGTACATTTTAACTACACAATGCACATTATCTTTATCCTGATACCATTCGTGTAAAAAGTTGGGTCTGAAAACAGCCATATTATATGGATTAGGATGGCATCATAAATTTTGGAAACGCCACTCCTGACTCCTCTGGCATGGTGTATCGAAGGAGGTTTGCCAGTCAAAACGAGAAAAAAAAAAAGATGTCGTCGCCGATAGGACTCGAACCTATGCCCGCGAACGGAATTGATGAAGAGGACCGAAGTCATTCTAGTCAATCGCCTTAACCACTCGGCCACAGCGACATATCTCATAACGTCGAAGTTTAAAAATGCTATTATAAACCTTTGAGCATCTAAGCGGCAGTTTGAGCAGCATTTGTTGGAGAAAAAGATATTCGTGTGTTGCTACCCTTCAGCCGTATGAACAATATTGCACGTGACCACTTTCGTTCTCAGAATTCCGGCGGCTTTGGAGCATGGCTCACTATTTTTAGGTCTTGATCTCTCCGTTCGATTGATCCTAAAATTATGCCATTTGGAGAAGAATTGGGTTCACAATCATGATGAATGGTTTGGGTGATTGACGACCATCGCAACCGATGTCGACGGCCGTTGACGTTTGTTGCTCTACGTGTTGGTGCCCGAGCAGCGGAGAGAAGTCTGGGTACAAGACTGAGAAGCCCGCAACAGCAACTGACAAGATAGCTCAGTCACAAAGGACTAGAGTTAAGCTAAGTTACCTAGGTAGCAAGCGTAAATGACCTCGAGTTATACGTGAGCATCCAGATCTCTTGGTTATGAGCGCGGCTTATCTCGTAAACCAGTCACTTGCTATAAATCCCCAGCTGAATAACAAATTTTGCAGCCCCAACCCTTAAACGAGCCTCATCTCTCAACGGACAAGTTCAGACTGTCGTGCAATCCCAGACAACTAGGAGGTGGCTCCCTAAATCATATATTGCATTGGAGACAGGCGCTAGATGCAATATAATACGGCAGTCTGGCCCTGCGAGAAAGAAAACGCAGAACCGCCGGTTTGGGGGATCCAAAAAAAAAATAGTTTTCGCTTCAATGGATCACGTTCACCCCTGGCTTGAAGAGGCTTGCACACCAGGTGACAGCCGACGGAAGGAAAAAAAAGAGATGTCGTCGCCGATAGGACTCGAACCTATGCCCGCGAACGGAATTGATGAAGAGGACCGAAGTCATTCTAGTCAATCGCCTTAACCACTCGGCCACAGCGACAGTGTCGGTGAAAGTTGTGCTAGAGACTTGCGCTCACAGGGCTCTCGACTGAGGGCACCCGTCGGCGTTTGCTCGATATGAGGGTCGTACGGCCAAGCTTGGACATGGTCCGGACCAAGTTTCCTGACCGACTCGATATGTACGGAGCATCCCAGCAACAGGAGTGGGAATTCCGAGAAATGCCATGCCGCTGCTGCCCAGAATGCCATATTGCTAGGCACAAGTACGTACCGCCCGGCTGGCATAAGATCTTCCGATACCCGACTCGCTGCGCCAGAACCTCGGGTCGATGTTCCAGCTGCGCACGGGAAGCGGAACGTGCGAGTTTAAACTTTTTCCAAAGCGGTCGGTCTCGACCCCGCCAGAAGGACTGGCCATCCGGCGGCCCCATCGTCCCGGGCGAAGATCGAGACAGAAAATTGCGGTGAGAACCCTAATTTCTCAGAATACACTTCGCTTTCGGTCAGCAGATAGTGAAAGTTCGACTCTCAGAGACAGGTCGACAGGGACATCCGTCTTTTCGACGAACCAGGTGGCGAGGAAAAGTGAACCCCGCGGAGGCTTTGGAGCTAGCGCGTTGCTGCTTTGGGGAGATGACTGGTAGTTGAGCCGGAAGGGTTCTGCAGCATAGATCGTTCGATCCTCGAGTCGAGTCCGGACGGAGAGTGCAAGGGGGGGGACGGGAAAGTCTCTTTAATGAATTTTCCAGGTGAACAGAACCAAAACTCCAAACTTAACCATATTATTTCATTATCGTCCCCTTTCGCCGTTGAAGAGCCTGCCTGGCTTTATCCCGCCTGTTGACGGCTTTTCGACTTCATCATTGTCACCCCATGCCGCAATGCTCATGCCCCGAATAGCAGCTAACCACCCCACCATCGCTTTCGCTTCTCTCCACACTTAGACACCCGGTCTCCGTTACACGAATATTTCAAGCTCCAGCATAGTAACCAGCGGGTCGACGTCCAATTCATTCCTTATCACAGCTGCAAGGGAGCCCGAGCTGAGGCGATCGCTGCCGTTTCTGGGAAGCTAAGCCGCTCGGCATATATATCGTTGCAGCTGTGCAACCATGCCATCACCGCTCACGCCCGTATCGATGGGGGGAGATGAGCCTTCTGCTCTCGCACTCGATGGAGTCGATGACAGGCCGTCAATTCTCGCTGCCACGGAAGCCGAGGTCAAGAATGCCGTGCCTGAGCGGCCGTCTGAGCCGACTGTTTTCAATGCCACTTTGACCAGTTCGCCGATATTCGAGTTTAACGAATGTGATTTCCAACGACTGTATCCGCGACAAAGGAATGAGGATGGTAGTGTTACGGAGCCAGTTAAGCCGGTGGATTTTGAGGATCCATATCTATTCCCAACACTAACAAGGAACGAACTCCTTCGGTACGACACAGCTGCCCCTTCCCGCGAATTTATAAAAAAAAGCCATCTAATTTCCGGTTTAGTCTCAAGTCATTGTGGTACTACGGACGGTACATAGAAAACGACAAGCACTTGCTGTCATGCCTCCAAGATCAGGTGGACCTAGTGAACGGTACATCTGATATTAACCATGTATTTTCCAGTAACACAGGCTGATACATGTATACGTGCCACAGACTTTATGGAGAAGGATTGTGTGATCCTTGGCCTGCTCGATCACGACTATTACCGAAGAGTAGTCACTGCAAATGTCCCCTTGGCAATCCTACCCCGCCGGGAGGCTACTTGTGCCCATACTGTCCTACACGACGGAGGTAATGTGTTCATGGTCAAGGATATGGAGAATGACTGGCGGTTCGTAGCTTCCGTTATTGCCTCGGTTGACTTAGGACCGGTAGTGCTAAACAAGGATCTAGATTTACGAACTCGCCGCATGTTGAAGCCGGGCTGAAGTTCTACGCGGGTGAGTAGATCTGCAAATCTGTTTCACGTATACTGTGAATAACACTTATGTTGTACCACTAGGAACCCAACTAAGATACAAGATACCAGGAACAAACTGCGAAATTGCATTCGGGTCTCTTGTAAGAATTGACCCCTTTCCTATAACCTTATCCAGTGACTTATTGGCCATGGACAGTGCGTCGCAAACTTCTCGGCCACACTACCGCTTAACGCTCGACAGCAAAACGCCTTAATAAAGTTTGCAGACGTTATTGTCCACACGATCATCGAACGGACTCGCAATATGAGGCTTGCAGAAAGAGAACGATTGACGTCGGTCCTCGGACGGCTAGAAAAGTCAGCCGAACCGAAGACCATTCGAGAGAACGCCCTACGAATCTTGCAAGAAACATATCCCTTTGCATCCGTCAGCGTTCAGTACCACCACGATGACCGCCTCGCGCTCAAGAACAGACAGACCCACGTCGAATATTCAGATTTTCGAGAAAATATCTGGGAAGACGATGAGAGCATAGATAAGTGGGTCACAGGGCAGAATCAGACACCGTATACAAAGTCGGAATGCGACCCTAGTGTCCGAGCTATCGCATTCAAGCTGAAATCGGATCCCAAAGTCTATCTCATTGTCGAAACGAACGATATGAAACAGATATTTGACGAAGTGGATTCGTGGTTTGTAGGCGCGGTCGCACTTCTCGTGTGCAACACTATCCAGGAAGAGATGCTGAATCAGACTCTGCACGCAAAGTCCCGTTTCCTGCGAGGTATCTCTCACGAGCTCAGGACGCCAATTCATGCCATACTCTCATCTTGCGAGCTCCTCATAGAAGAGAACAGAGGCATAACACCGCCAAATAGCTCCCGAGAGCGGGTCAATTCCTTAATGCTGCCGAAACAGGCGTACTTGTCCGACAAAGCTCTTACTATGTTGAGTAATATCGACAATTCAGGTCGTGAGCTTCTGAATACCATCAATAACCTGTTGGACTATGACCAATTCGAAAACAAGGCCATCGTTAAGGTTATGCAACTTCACAGCTTCAACATTATCGAAGAGGAAGTGCTGCGCGAGACCGCCTCCGCGTTTACTACCGATCAGGAAGTTACTTTGATATCCGACAACCGGCTACCACCAGAAGTTGAGATGTTGATGACGGATTATAACCTGATCAAGCAATGCCTAGGACAGCTAGTTCGGAATGCTATGAAGTTTACCAAATCCGGGACTGTTATATTCCAGACTACGCTGTCGGAGCACCATGACGTCCTCGAGTACAACATTGTGGACACTGGTATTGGTATCGCTGATGAGGACCGTGAAAGGATATTTCAACCCTTCGAAAAGGTGGACGATACAATCAGGGGCTCGGGTTTGGGGTTGACAGTGGCAGCAAGGATTGCGGAAGTTCTGGGTGGCAGTCTAAAGCTGATATCATCGTGTCCTGGTGATGGATCGCATTTTCGACTACAACTACATCATCCGACCTTAGCCTGTCCGAGGCTTTCTTACAGGAAAAGGATTCTGATGGATTGCGAAATGCCGCTCACGTACTTTATGCCGATTGACCGGCAAGTTGAAACCGTTCACCTTACCTACGCTGCCCGGAACCTTGAACGGATGGGGTTTAGATGCAGTGCACCGGAGACAGCAACCGTGGTACTGGCAGAAGCCAAGGATTCCACGGACACATTCCAAGATCTGCTCGGTTCTATTCGGCGTGACCAGATCATTATATACATCTGCCAGAATTACAGCCAACTTCGGGATAGCGAGGAAGCGCTATGCAACGATGACTACACAAGGCGCTTCATTCGTTGTCTGACTCCGGTTCGCAGGGGCAGACTTTGGGAGGTTGTAGAGGACGCAGCAAAGGCATACCGTGACTTGAACCTAAAAAGTAGAGAGTTCCAGTCTCCGATACTAGACAAGGAATTTCGTGTCCCTTCGCAGGCGTCAACGGAATCGCTCCACGCGAATGCCATATCCACTGAGTCGTCGAAAACCAGACAACGCCGCCACGCCCGTCAACGATTTGATGCACTACGGATTCTCATTGTAGACGACAACCCGACAAATTTGGGCATTCTTGTGATGTATTGCAAGAAAAGGCGCTTCGATTACGTCACAGCTATCAATGGAGAGGAAGCGCATGAGAAATACTTGGAAGCTGCGAAGGAGAACAAGTGCATTTCTTTGATCCTGATGGATCTGGATATGCCGGTGAAGAATGGGATTGATTCAACGCACGATATCAGGGCAAGTGAGGCGGAGCAAGGGCTTCAACCGAGTATGGTGTTTATGGGTATGTATTGATCGATGGGGTTTGATGGTTCAAATGATGGAACTAATACTGGGTTCCGCACTATAGTCACTGGGCAAAACACGGACGATGACAAGAGGAAGTCCGTAGCGGCTGGGGCGAACGGGTACTACGTCAAGCCACTGAGCATGAAGGCGCTCGACGATCTTATATCGTTACACTTTCCGAAAGTGTGAGTTGGTAGCCAGTCTCCCGAGCTCCCTGAGGATTGGTTATGTTACACAGGGCAGGTAGAGACGGACTCACCACTCGATTGTTAGCAACCCGAAAGTCTCTCCACTCGTTCACTCACTGCCAGAATTCCTATCCGACCGCTCCAGCTTCTGCATTTGATGGCCTAACTTGCGTCTGGCATTTGGGAGGTGCTCCGTTCTCCTCCTAGCCGTTCTCTTCTATGTCGCGATCACTTTTGTTGACTTTGGGGTTTGGCAACGTGGAGTTTTGCCGACGGTTTGCGCAAATTTGCTTTCGTTTTTTATATTCTTTCATTCGTAACATTCGTCCTTCGTTTCCCCTGCAATTCATGAGTTACAGCTTGCCCTTATATATTTGTAATATCGGAGACATTTTGGCATTTTTGAAGCGCTGTTCCACTTTGGCTCTGGGCAAGCTTCGTTTACGTTTTCATTTCTTGTTAGTTGGGGCCACTTCGGGGCGCAGGGCTTGTGTTAGCTGATATCATATTGCACTGCTATGCCAGGTCGCCGCGACGGCATCACCATTTAACGTATATATTTCTATTATCAGCGCTCATATTGGTGGGATTTGTGATATCTGATACTATTTAATACAATCTGCTTGGAGTGCAGCGCACACCTACTGAAGATCCAATGAACGCACCCATGTCATATGTTCCACGGTGGAGATACCTTGTAAGCGGTGAACTGGGTTTGCCTGCACTAAATCTGCGGGGTATGGGAACCCGATGCCGAGATCTCCAGTTCCGCACGGATAGAGACCCACTACGGCACACCATACTCGGTCTCGGCGAATTCAGTAGCGTTCGATTTGAACCTCGGCGGTTTTTCTATAACACGCGCTCTCTCTCTCGGATCGTTTCCTAGATGATAACACCGACGACCCCATTGCATTCCAACGTCGTTCAACACAACTTACTCCAGATATTCGGTCTTCCCTTCTTCGTCACTTTCCAGTCCGTTCTTAAGCACACCAGTACCATCTACGTCGATCAATAACCTGTCATTTCACCCGTTTCTTTGTATCATTGTATTCTAGATATGGCCAAGATTTCCACCCTCGTCCTATCCGCAGCCACGCTGGCCGCGCTGAAACTAACCCCTCCCGAGAACCTTTCCCCGCTCATAGACCTTCTATCAAAGTCGCCTATTCCTCCGCAGCTTCTTCTAAACATTTTTTCGTATGCCGCGGGGTTTAAACTCTTGACCGGGTTGGTATCAAATATCAATTCGTATTTTTCGTGGAAGAAAGAGAATAATTGGGCTACGGATGATGTGTATGATTGGAAGAAGGAGATGGTGTTGATTACGGGTGGTAGTGCAGGGTTGGGGGAGCAGACGGCGATACAGTTGGCTGAGAAGGGGGTTACGGTTGTGGTTGTTGATGTGAATGAGGTTAGGGAGGAGGTTAGGGATCAGTGTTAGTATTTCGATTTTCATATTTTCCTTTGCTTTGAGTTTTTGTAAGGTTGAGTATATGACTGCTTCAAATGCATGGCGTCGAGGTTATATACATTCATTCTTCATGCAGCACGCTCTTTCTGGCATAGCATGCGCATGTCCAGTCACGGTACGGTTTTGGAGCATATCCTATAGATACGATGCCTAACCAACTGTTCGACTATAAAAAACAGACAAGAACCTCCACTTCTACCCCTGCGACATCTCTGACTTCACAGCCATCTCCACAACCGCATCCGAGATCCGAAAATCTCACGGTGACCCCACAGTCGTCATCCTCAACGCCGGGATCGTAAACCTCGGTCCAATACTCTCCACCTCCCTCGAGAGATCTCAAAAGCTAATCAATATCAATCTAACATCCCACATCGCCATGGTTCACGAATTCCTCCCGTCAATGGTCAAGAATAACCACGGACAAGTGGTATTCATCGCCAGCATGTGTTCTTACCTTTCCATCGCCGGGATGGCGGATTATTGTGCCACAAAGGCGGGGACGTTGGCTTACTATGAGGCTCTGAAGCAGGAATTGAGACATGTGTATAAGGCTCCTAAGGTTAGAACGAGTATTGTGCACCCCACCTGGATGAGGACGAATATTGTGGCGTTTGATGAGGTGGAGAAGAGGGATGATTTGAAGATTCGGAAGAGGTTGTTTTATGGAGTGGATAAGACGGCGAGGAAGGTGGTTGAGAAGGTGTTGAGTGGGTATGGTGGGAGGGTTATTGTGCCGGATGTTTGGGGGTTGAGGGCTTTGGTTGGGTTGAGGGCGTAAGTTGGCCTCTTTTAGTTCGAGGTGGAATGACTTTTATAGTGGGATTTTTTGGCTAACTTCGAATATCTTGTTTAGATGGTCTATATGGGCACAAGAGTTGGTTCGGGATCATACTAGGGTCATTGGGAGATAGGGTTGTGGTAACCTTACAACACCGAAGACTCGCTGACGATTTGATCACGGTGGGCTTATTAAGGGCAGTGGGTATTGGTTCTTTTCCATATGAGTCTTGGACACTTGTGGCCGACTGGCGTCTGGGAACGAGACTAAGATTTTGGGTTACTCTGAAGAAGGGTGGTAGAGCTATAGAGAAGATTTTGCATTGGAGCGAAGTTGAATAGCTTGGGTATACACTATAGCATTTGCACGGGATTATTTGCAGGTTGAATAGTGGTTAGTATTTATTTCAGTTGTCGAATTGGCTAATGCTCTACCGTTTTATGCTTCGAATCCTCGTATCTTTACTGTCAGCACAGATACCATGAAATTTAGCGTATAACAAACTTAACAACAGTCTTCGCATCGTCCCGCATGCCTAATTTCGTAAACGAAGCCTTCACATCTGTGCGAGCACTGGCAATTCGCCGTCTTGATAGAAAACGAACCGCCCGAAACCCACCCAATATCCTCTATAGATCTAGCGTGGACTTCATCGAAGTGCCAGAATAGCATGCACTAGCTCGCGGACTAGATTTCAGCCTTCTACCGCTCCCGCCGACCTTACCGCATAAGCGGGGTAGTCAGAATATCAAAGAGCTTTCAGGTACCCGGCATGTTAGATTGCCATGATATATCCGGAGGATGAAGGAGAAACTCACTCTTAGTTCTAAATCAGCATCTCCTTGCCCTTCACCTCCGATTCCTTCATCGATTTGATCTACCCAAACGTCAGACTTCGGTACTTCTCCTTGCTAAGTTCGCGGGCTATCATAGTTACCGCGACAAATGAAAACGTTGTCTCCAAACTGATTCATATCATCGAGCCGCGAGATGAACCTGTCCGCGGACCGATCATCGCCGATTCTACTGATGACAAATGATACGACTTGACGGCAAGAGCACTGCAGTTAGTCGAAAAGCCGTAGTAAACACGCTCCTCTGGTGAGTTACAGTACCTCGTTCACCATAGCCAGCATCCTCTAGCATTTCCATACATTTGTTCAGTTCTTCGAGAAAAATCTCTCCCTCGCCGCGATTTGGAGCTCCATCTGTAACGACACAGATGAGATACGGACAGTCAAGTGGTGTTCCAGCTTCGATCTTGTCAATGATAAACGGCTTAAGGACCTCTTTTAGAAATGCCGCTCCGAGTGGTGTACCTCCATCCGGTTCGATACTTGCCATCTCTTTTTCCACCTCATCCTTGTTGAGCTTGTCCCATCCTACTGATCTGTTAAGGAAGCGTACAAATATACCACCTTCGTCTGGCAGTAGAGTGCTACATATACCGGCAATACGGCCAACAATTCTTCTTTGGGAATCAATACGTTGCATGGGGTTATTTTGCGAGACAGGTGCAGCCATGGAACCGCTGTTATCTATTGTCACATTGCAGTTAGACCACATGGCAGGTTTTCGCTAGATAGGGGTATACGGGAGCTGAGAGCTTACCGCAGAGGATAATGGTCCTATAGAGGGATAATGTTGTCAGGCCTTGTAGTCTTTCCACGGTGTTCAGAGGACTGTTAGTCGTTCTAAAGTGTACTAGTCCTTGAGCCAATCTGCGGAGTTTATCGCTGTTCTTTGGAAAAAACCGGTTCAATCCCATGCTGTCTGCGAGATCCAAGATGTTTTGTTCAAATTCAGCGATGCTGACGCAGTCCGAAATTGATTTTCCAGGCGCGGCTGACCCGGGTACTTTTGAGCCCGTTAGTTCCGAGGGGCTCTTAACCCTTAGTTCCTAAGATGATGCAAATTGCACGCGATGAGTCCTCAAAGCTGATATATACTGAAGGGTACCAAGAACCTAGCTACCTTTGGGACGAGGTCATTGATCAATGGGTCTTCGACCGCCCGCCTTCCAGTTATTCCCAATACTTCTTTGAGGTAGCCAACCCCATCGCCAACCACCGTATTCACTACCCAGATGATATGACTTATGAATGAACGAAGATTTTGGAAAGCCGAAGCACGTCTCTTAGACCGCTGTTCTGCGGGCAGCAAAGCGTACAATAACTTGCTATTAAACTGCGCTTGCGCAAGTTCCTTCGCAGTTTTATCTTGGGAATTCTTTGCCTCCACATCAGCCCCCTCATCAACTAGTTTGCTAATAATCTTTTCGTTTTTCAGCTGAACGATCGCTTGCATCAGCGGGGTGTTTCCGCTTCCTTTGTTAGGAACCGCGTTCAGGTTTGGACGTCTACGAAGCAGATGCTCGACAATCGACGGGGAGTGTCTCGTCAACGTCGAGGTAGCCAACCAAAGGGCGGTGGAATCATCCTCTGCTCTAAGATTGACGTTTGCATCGTGTTCAAGAAGTACTTTGACCACTTTCTCGTGACCCTTAAGGATCGCGCCCATGAGAGGGGTGTAGTGTCTAGCCGTTGCTCTTCCATTGATATCCTCACCGGATTTCATGTGCTCTTTCAAGCTGGCTTCGGTGAGTTTACCGGACAAAGCCTCCCCCCATATGCGAGTGCAAGACATCGTTGGGCGGAAGGAAGCTCGCTAGCGCTCTTCCTCCGAGATTCTGTTTAACGAATCGAAAGGATCAGGCTTGCGACATGTGATATTTCACGCGGGAAGAATATCTTGTCAACAACCTGTTTCTTGAGTTCGAGCTCTAAGCCACGGTGGTACAGGTGAGATAATGAAAACTTAAGAAAAGAAAAGTATGTTCCCGAGATCTCGGAAATTAGTGCGATATTGTAGAATAGAACGCGGTAGGTAATTGGAGTTTTGGGGAAACGGGAGGAATTCCTGCTAACTTGGACGTCGACGTTCCGATCCCCGAGTTCATGATCCCGTGTCTTTATCTGTGAGCCCACAATGGACGATAGTCTGTACGAGGTGAAGCTGTCATTTGATCGGCATTCGAACTTCATGATGTATTGCTCGTAAAGTAGATTCCAATTGATTTCTGTGCGTAAGAAGATTCGAAGAGTTCAGCATGTGCTTGCATGCGCATGGTGCATGAATTCACACCGCAGCGAACCTATAATACAACTTGACCAAGTTGGAGCTACAGGGCTATCCGCCCCAGGATATCCTCCAGGCCGTACTTGCATGGATTTTGAAGCGATTGGCTGGGTATAGATATGAACGCACCTGAATCACGGTTTTTCAGGCCTACCATTCCTGAGTTTTGAATCTGAAGAGCTCCAATATATAGCAGTCCATGATCTCTCGCGCTAGCGCCACATGCACATTTCCGACCAATCAAATGTGGTCGGTGTTGGCTTGACGGGGGATGCTTGTGTAACGTCATAGGCCATTTCGAATTTCAGAGGTTGCAAGGTCAACCTCGCGTCGTCAGCACGCATGCGCATGTACGGGAAACAAAAACTGCACCGCCTATTGGTTCCTGCATGGCTACGTCGCCAGCTTTAAAATTGCAACATAACCGGGTATCAGGGTTCGAATTTCTTCCCCAAGTGTTCGAAACAGCAAAATTTTTCGTCCGACCTTTCGAACCCGAGAAAAGTTTTTTATGGCCACCAATACAACAGTCTCAAAGCTCGAGAACGAGAGCTAGCTAGAGATGCATATTGACGATGTTTCTGCGCTAGTCTTGTAACTTGAAGGATATCTCTGCTGGGATGCGATCGATTGAAAGCCGTATAATCCTTCGCTAATATCGGGGTATGCATGATCATATGAGCAGGCCTATTTTTAATTCGCGGAACGTGCCTTAATCCTGCCAACGATTATCGATCTAGTTCTGTAAGACCGAGCGGGGTATAATACCGCCAATCAGATTTCTCGGAACCCCACTCCATGATTGAAAGATAGGGTTCTATGAGGCCCTTCTCTGGAAGTCTTCGGACTCTCGCCCCGCGGCTATCTCGTCCTAACCGAAATGGTAGATTGAGATGGCAATTAAACAGACCCACAGTCGAACAGATGCGTATGCACCTAGTTAGCTACGTTAGCTGGCATGCATGTTGGTCAGTATACGCTCGAGGATAGCGACGCCACTGAGGGCTTGCGGCACTCCTCAGACTTATTGCGGTGCGGATTCTACCCGATTGGAATTGTCACACCGTTGATGGATTCCCGTGACCCTCTGTGGATATTTCACGAACGCATGAATGAAAGAATCCACTACACCGGAGTGGGGACTGGTGATCCTTTTGTGAAATCTCCGGGGTCACTCTGCTTTTGGGCCGGAACTTGGAAGTGTGCAATTGCCTTTGCTATAGTGGTGATCATGATATAGATCCTTTTCTTGAACAATCTTTGAGTGAAACTCCGTATATAAGGACAGAGAAATCGCCGGATCGTTTGTTGATAGATCCTTTTTCTCATACCAAAATCAAGGGGACCACTAGCTATCGATCTTAATCATCACTCTAATTCTTTTCACTTGTGGAAACTATTCCTATTCTTAAAATGGACAATCTCCAAGAAATCGCCCTTTGTCTTTCCGCTGCTGGCACACTTATCGCCGAAGACGGTAACCACCTCATCTACGAACGTGGCGGTACCCTTACAGAAGAGATATCGGTTCCTGCAACCGGTGAGACATTAAGCATAGAGGAAGTTGGCGACGGTGTAAAGCAAGATGCACCTGTCGCCTACCTATGGCATTCGACTAGTTCTAGTGATGATGCAGAGGCAGACGCGGACGACCAAGGCGAGGTATACTCTACTGCCACCTGTTCGGCATGATCATTTTATATCGCATAAATGTGATATATACACTTCATCGCGGGAGTATTCCGTGCTAACACTTGGCCCTCTTCTGTGACTAGCGAATTATCTTCTCGATCACTCCAGATGAGAGAGTGATAGTTTTCAAATATGATTTCGAAGAAGACGATGTCTGGAAGGAACATTCGATAGGTATTGGCATCGACGTTCACCCATCGTCAAAACTGGCTGCAGTCTCCACCCCTCAGGGGGTCTTTCTATTTTTCATGAACCCAGAGGGCCGACTACAGGCAGCGGTTAGGAGGAACGATAGCGCCAACTGGACTCTCATTGGGGCCTTTACCACTTGCTATCCCAGGATCGGTACACCGTTGACTGTAACCGTGGATAGCGAAAGCATCAGTCTATTCTACTTCGGCGTTGACGATACTTTGCACTACTTGCACCGGATCTACGGCACCGAAGACTGGATTGGTAAGTTGATTGTTTTATTTAAGGGTTTATCTTGTTAAAAACTTAAAAGCTGTTACACCCAAATACCCAATAAAACGATTTTGAATACTGATATAAGCCCCTACTCGTGATCAGACTACAAAGTCGACGCAATTGTCGTCAACACACCAATAAACCGTTTCCGAGCGTGCCCAGACGGTGGGGATATCGAAACTTACATCCTTACTGAAGGGAAACTTCTTCGTATCTCCGATTCAGGCGAGCGTGTGGAAATCGGTGATGTTGAAGAAGGGCAGTTGAGAAAGCATAGCAATGCGCAGAACATCAGGTGGGTAAGCAGGTGGTGCCGGCCTCGCTTCTATCCCGTGCGCTATGTGGTCGTTTACCACTATTATTACCCGAGACTTCGAGGAATATGTTGGTAGAAAATTTGGAAGAAACCTGTATTCTTAGATCTCCTAGGATCCTTCTCTATCAAATGTGAACACGCAATACTAAAAATAAGATTAGCCCTTGTCGTATGCATACGTACACGCCAAATTCGAACTTTTGGGGGGTGTTCAAGCCTTACCGGGTAGTCTATATGTTTCTTCTCCTCAGGAATAAACCCAACCTGTTCACTTTCGTACAATTCGGGCAACCCCTCTGCACCTTCAGGTGGCATCACATCAATTTCGCCCACTTCCATTCGTAGCTTCTTCTTATCCCGTCTGATCTCAAACCCCTTCGCCTTGGGGAACAAAACCACGAAGCTATCGTCTCGAAGTTTCTCGGAGAGTTCAACCCTATTGATGTCTGGGTCGGTTCTCCACCGCAACCACAGGGGAGTTCCTGTAGCGTAATGAGAGGTTGAATGATTCCCACCTGCATCGTCACCGTCACTGTCGTTGTCTTGCCAGCTGGCAGGCTTCTTAAAAATGAACACGTAGTTCGCTGGGGCCCTTGTAGGCTGCTTCCCCTGCTTCGCATGCATTGGTTGGCCTGCAGCTGCCCACGGAGGCGTCCACGCTGGTAGCGCGTCAAAAGTAGTCTCTAGGTCCTCGGCTCCAAGACGGACTTTCGCAGTTTTTACTCCTCTTGTAAAACTCATGTAGAAACTCATCTGATCATGATCCAGATACTGGTCATGAGGCGGTTTCAAACGGCCGAAGACTTTGAGTCTGTAGGATAGATACCCTATACCAAACTCCGGTGCCGCCCACTGACATATATCCTGAATTACGCCGCGGTGTATGCGGGTCCCTTGACTTGACGACCCTCTTTTAGTAGGGTCTGCCCCGTAATTGCTTTAGTTGCCCCGTCAGTATTTCACATGCATAGGAGCTTTCGATATCTCCGGCTTCCTGTCGCACGGGATGAACACTCACTGTATCCCAATTGCCATCTCGTGTCCACCGCTACCTATCCAAACAGGGCCACCACTGTTGCCAGCAACGGATCCGATTGTATACTTGATACATTTCGTCATGAGCTTGCTCACTTTCCCGGAGTGAAGCTCGGGTTTATCGATAGTAGGCTGGTATCCGATGATATTAACTTGCGGAAGTTTTATATCCTGGGTTTCGGCGAGCTTCAACGAAAAACCAAAGCCACCTTGAGGGGGGCCATCTAAGAGTATCATCCCATAGTCGTGGATTTTATTGTCGGGCCCTGGCCTTTTTTTGTATTCCTCGCTGATGAACATCTGTTCTGCCTTGGCAGTTTCGTTTCCGATCTTTATTTCTTGAACTAACTCGCCGTCTTCACCGATTAGGTTGTGCCCCGCAGTTAATAGTATGCGGCCTTTTTGTTGGTCGAGGTTGATGTAGAAAGCGGTTCCGGTGCGCTTGCTTCCTATTTGAAGTTTTTCATCTGGTCAGCAGGCGAATCGAAAAATGTGGTAAATTTTTGTGTGTACCTCCTTGAGTAAACTCAAGCTTCACCGTCCAATATTTCCAATTATCTGCTTGTGCGCCACTTAATCCAATATCTATAGCCTCATCGGCCTGGTCATCCCAGTCATGGTGCTGGAAAACCGTAACATCTTCACGAACTGTACTGGGTCCCGCGACGCCTTCTGCTTGTGTGGTTGGGAAGGGAGGAGCCATTCTCGGTTACTTGAGGAATTTGTGGTTCGAAATATTGCAACAGAGCGCAAAAGCATATATACCACTCCAGCGAGCGTAGAATAGAATGGCTGTTAAATTGTGTATTCCAACGGTGGATTAATGGGACCGTTCTTACACTCTCAAGTCCTATTTATGTACCAATTCATCTTTTTTAGCGGATATTCGGTCATGCCACGAATCTGAGTAGCATTCATCAATTGACCAGCGATAGTTCCGATGCGCACCGCCCCGTATGGTACGGGGACAGCTGTTCCGCTGCAGGACACTTTGCAACCGTTTTTACTAGCCGGGTCTATGTCTACGTGCCCTCACAGTGATCTAAATAAAGTGATCTAAATCTCATTTCTACCCCGCATGTTGTTATTCTTGTCAATTCAGTTTATCCCATATGCCTGGATCAGTCTCGTTTTTGGCCAATTGGCTAGTTCAAAGATTTCTACGAAATTAGGCTTGTTGCCACCTCATGGTTTATTTTTGAAGGTATGCACAACTGCGTCTAATTGAACACCGAATTCATCAAAGCAACGCCAGTATTCCTCTCTAATTTTTGAAGAGGAACTCGTTTCTGCGAACTATTCAAGCATCCCACAGGATATATCCCATCCTCAGGCCCGTCGAGTCATGAGTTGTCGCCACATCAGCCACCAACAAGTTACCAGCCACAGTGCACATCGCTTCAGCGCCAGCGCCACGCAAGTATAAAAAATATTTTTTCGCGATGCTCTCTTTCCTTCTCTTCCTTCTCCAACCATCACCAAACAAAACTTCAACCATCATCACCCAACATCCACTCCCCCGAAAAACCCCACGCACACAAAATCCAAAGTAACGAAACCTTACAAAGGACTCCCCCCTCGCTCAAACAATCGCTATCAAAGCCACACACAGACCGATGAAGGAGTAACATCCTCCATTGCGTCCCCATACAGAAAGCTTTGGGAGAAAGTCCCCGGACGTAGTTTTTTGGGCTTCATAACCCCAACGAACAGTTGAAAAACACCGACATAGAAGCATTGATTCCATTCGGTTTATACAAACGGCATTATAAAACAATTACACCCGAAGATCCTTCGTACTCCACTGTTAGTCACTACCACATCTAAGGCGGGGATGGCTACGTCTCTCGCCGCTTTCGGTTGATTGAAGACTGGCATTTTTCTGTCGTGGAAGGAGGTGGGTGGGAGGGATTGAGGGAATTGGAGGGGCCTTCGGGTTCCTCTGGTGCTGGTTTTTTAAATTTCGTCAGAGATTGGATAGTTATGCGATTGCTTTGTGTTCTCTTTTACAAGAGGATACGAGGTGACTCGATGGGGCTTATTCTTGAGGCGAGGGGGGCTTAAATTCGTTGCTTGTATTGGATTTTGGGGGACTTCTTTCAAGGGGGTGGAATGGTGGGTGTTGAGGTTATATTTTCAAG
Organism: Arthrobotrys sphaeroides; assembly: GCA_036971245.1. Taxonomy (NCBI): domain Eukaryota; kingdom Fungi; phylum Ascomycota; class Orbiliomycetes; order Orbiliales; family Orbiliaceae; genus Arthrobotrys; species Arthrobotrys sphaeroides. Next base: position 278,628 of record JAJTTW010000011.1, on the reverse strand, counting down.
GTGACGGTTCGCTTGGCCCTTTTCATTGGACATTCTTTTCGAAGGCCGTCCATTCACCTTTTTTTTATACTCCTGGACGGTCTACACGGATTGCAAAATGTTACAGTGAAGAGAGGAGGATCGGAGAAAATTTCAACCCCAACATGATGAGTCAACAATCATAGAGTCAAGCACTGAAATGGGCTTCTTAGGCGGACTGGTCAAATATACAGGCGTCTCTTGCGGTCTTTTTGATGCGACGATTTAATTTTTTTATATCTGATTGGGCTTTTTTTCTCTTGCTATCTTCCTCGTCAAGCCCCCTCCCTCCTTTCCACCTTCCCCTTCCCCCCTCATCATAAACTACGTTTATGGACGTTTAGCCAGATGAGAATACGTATTATTTTCAACCAGTAATACAAATTTCCAACCAGTAATACAAAGGACCATCCCTAAGAACTCCACATACACCAAAAAGAACCCATCCAATTCCAGTTCCAATCCCAATTTTCAAGGCAGGTTAGGTTAGGTTAGGTCATTTATCACTTCAATAACCTAACCTGCCCTAACCTGACCTAACCACCTCACCCCAACTCACCAACCCCTTACTTCCCCGGCGCCTTCCCCGCATCCTCAATCCCCTTCGCCACGGTATTAACCCCACTCTCAACCCCATTCGTCACATAAGCAAGTCCATCACCCATGGCCTTTGTGCCCGTGGTATTGTTTATTGTCCCGCCGAGACCACGGCCGACGGTGCCGACCGCTCCGCCGACTGTGCCGAGGACGCCGCCTACTAGGTTTCCGGCGGTGCTGTGGGGGGTGTTAGTATTGTATAAGAGGATGATGTGTAGGAGGAAGGGACGTACGAGGTGACACCGGTGATCCCTTGACGGATGCCGTTGTTTTTGTTGTTCATTTTGGAGGTTGGGGATGGTACGATAGTAATATAAGGTTTCTTTGTAGATTTGATTTCAAGTTTTTTTGATTCGAATAGCTTAAATTATAGATTTATGAAAATCGAAAAGTTGAGATTTGGATCCGAATGAGGGTCCTTTTTATATTCCTCCCAAGCCTATCTTGTGAATCGCCTCAATGACGTTTGCGCGCATGCGCCATATGCTTTCTATGACGTCATAACAGCGACAGCATCATAACCCCTTTCAGGGTTCTAACATTCCTTCGACTTCTTTAGCATGTGAAGTGTATAAAGGACAGATCTTAATAAATCACGGGGGAAAAACTTAAAGAGCCCCCAAATGAGATGGATAATAATCCGCTATAGATTCGCATTAGTTGCTACACATGGCTAAAAGTTCCACCAAAAGAAGGTAAATTATAAACGACTAAAAGACCATCAAACGGTCAATATAAAAGTCTTTTTCCGTCTCATGCGCTTGAAAAACACTATTACTCCCTTGCTAACGTCAAAGGGTACCTACCTCCCCCTCCCCGCACCCCCCGCAGGCGGTCCAAATCTAATACCCTGATCTGGTGTCCAAACCCCGCCACCCTGCACAGTGGGCACGGTTGGCACATTAAGCGGTCTCTGAGCCTGCGGTGCAGGCAGAGGAGTTGCGGTTTCAGTTTGTCTGTTACTAGGTGCGGCTTGCGATCTTGTGGAATAGCGGGATGAAGCTTGCGCGTGCGGTTGGGTGGGTTGGAGGGGTTGTTGGAGGGGTTGCTGTTGGTGCTGTTGATGTTGTTGTTGGTATTGTGCGATTGGCGCTGTGGCGGGGGTGGATGATAGCCTAAGGTTTGACATTGCGGAGATTATGTCCCTGTATTATTTCACGTTAGTGATGTGAGATCTTATGTGGTTGGGGAAGTGGGTGTGTTTTATACTCACATCTCCATCTGCTCCGCCTCATACCTCCTTGCATACGCGAACCCCTTGGCCTCCTGTTGGAGCCTAGCCAACAGTTTTGCCAAATCGTTATAAAACTTCCTGCCGGTGTCTAGATTCTCAATCACCTCCTGATGCTTCGCGTACGCGGTCTCCAGGGTCTGTAATGCACGTTCTCGTTCCTTCAAGCTGTCGTCTACTTTCCTGCTCGACACGAACGCAGCATTTGCGTCCTTAATCTTTGAGATTAACAAATCTTGCTTCTGCTGCTCCTCGTTCTTGATGTACTGGTACTCGTCGTAAGCGCGCAGACGCTCCGCAAACAAGATTTCAAAGTCGGCGGCTTCGATGGGTTTTAAGGGTTGTTCCAGTTCTATCTTTGCCGCTTCGGCGAGGAGTGACTGGGTTATATCATCCGCCCTTCCGCGTTCGCGGATTTGTTCAATTTGATGTTTGCGCGCGGATTCGAACCGTGATTTTTCGTCGAGGAGTTGGCGGAGCTTTGTGGCAGTTTTGTCGACTTGGACGTTCATTTTGGGACGGCTGGAGTTTGGGACGAATTCTCGCAGGCCGGCCTTTGATACTTCTCGTTAGTATGATCTGGTAGATATATAGATGGGGAGTATGATAGAAGACGGCTCTCACATCACTACCCTGCATCAACCGCAGCGGCGCCTCAAACATACGGATCTTTTCCATAATAAGGCGATCCGAGTTATCCGCGCTCTGTATCATCGTGCCGTAGTTCTGAAGCTCCTTGACGGGATTCGCCTCCGCCTCCTTCGACGGTTTCCGCAACCACCGATTCGTTCCATGCCGCTGTCTCATCTTCTGATCCTCCTCCTCTTCCAATCTCAAGATCTCCACACATTCCTCGTATACCGTCTTATCGTTCGTCTTGATTTTAGTCACGTCGTCGTAGGCTCTGAGTAAACCTTCCACGCCACCGGCTTGCCTAACCTCTTGCACGTGCGCCATCAATCCGGGTGGTAATCCCAACGGCTTCTCCAGCGCCTCGAGCGCACCCGGTAGATTTAACGATTGCAACGTCTCCCTCAGCTGCACCGTCAAAGTCTCAAGCTCTTCGATGATATTGTTCACCGCGCGGTCCCGTCTCTCGACGTAGATACTACCCGCCATGTGCACCGCAAACGGCACCAGATTTTGGAATAGTGGCGGACCGTATTCCCCACCCGCCACAAGCTTCGTAGTAGCCTCAGTGAGCTCCTTGGGAACGATAGGTTTCACCATCGACGCGCGCAGCAAGACCGCCAGCTCAGCCTTCGACGGCACGGGCGCAAGGTATATCAAATCATTATCCTTCTCCGCCCTCCGCAGCGTATCCACAATCTTCTGCTTAAGCCCCTTCAAATCCGCCGTCACAACCTTGGAAACATAACTCTCCTCTCGTAACCCTTCATTCACACACTTAAGCGCATCCTGCAATCTTGCCACCTCCTCCCCATACTTCGACTTCTCAAGCGCATCGCAGGCGGCTCTATACTGCGCCGCCGCAGCAAAATGGTGATGTTTAGCCGTCATGTGATGAATCCACTCCGTAGACACGGCATCGGACTGTTTCGCGATATCTCTAGCCTCCGCGTAAAAGTCGTTAACCTTAGCCGCGAGCTTCGATATGTTGGAGTCCCGCATGCCTTCCATCACAGCTCTCTGCCAGAAACACTCTTGCGCCTGAGCGAGCATGAGGTTCTCAAGGGCTTCGAGGGTCATGACGTCCATGTCGTCCGGGGGTAGGGAACGCATTTTGGGGATTATTTCGGTGCGTAGGTGGGAGAGGGTTCCGGCGGCGCAGGAGAAGTAGTGGTGGGCTTGTTTGAGGCCGTCGGAAGTGGAGCGGGAGACTGAGACGGCGAGTTGGGAGTAGAGGGAGGCGAGGTTGTAGATGACGTTTGCGCGTTCGAATTGGAGGTTGTTCTGGGTGACTTTATTTTGAGGGGGCAGTTAGTATAATTTTTTGGAATATATGGGGTAGTAGTATGGGAGGAGTATCTCTTACTCGGACGGTTAGTGTAGTATCCTAACGCCGGGTACCAGGTGAAATCCGCTCCAATCTGTGACATCGTAAAATAATAACCATTAGCACACGCTCCTCCTCCTCCCTATGATATGAAAAAACAATAATAGAAAGGAGGGAGTTCATACATCAACGGGAAACTTCCCACTAGCAGCCGACAGCACAGCAGCGTAGGCACCCAGCCTGACCAAGCCGCTGGCATGGGGTTCGCGAACGTTGACGGCGTCGGCGCGCATCTTGTCGATGGTGGCCAGGTCGGCCTTGAACATGTCCGGGTGCTGGTCATATTTGGAGGATATGTAGGAAGTTATGGCGGCGGAGAGCGGGGGGGTGAGGGGGGCGGATTTGCGGAAGGGGATGTGGAGAGGTCTGCGGTAACAGCGAGTTAGCTAAATATCGTAACAAAACGGAGGCGAACAGGTATAACTTACGTCGACATGGTGGAGAGCCCGCACGCGAACGCCTTGGCCGGGGGGGTTGCGGACGGCTTGCGGATGTTGAAGACGAGGTTAAAGATGATGTTGAACATGAAATTGGAGTTGGGGATGACGTTGAGGAAGAAGCGCTATCGAGCAGGCACAAGCTGCCTGAAACGGGCGAAACCAACACAGCTACTCTCACGCACAATAAGATAACAGTCTTTCCTCTGTCAGAAATCGATGCTGACAAGATGTGTAAATTATAGAAGAGAAGTATCGAACATTCCCAAGATCTCGATATTTTTTGTGGTGTTGAGAACAAGTTCCAAGGCAAGTCCAGACTTTGGGTGTGGAATCTCGCCAACTCCTCGTCGACACTTCAACATCGCCACATCGACACAGCCCTCAGAAAACCTTCAAAGGCCCCCGCCAATTCTCATCCAAATCAGCTGATTTTAGGTGCGTTGAAGTCGCAAAACACCGCCGCACACTCCGCGATGTATCCCCACTTCTCCGCCTGACTTTGATCGCCGGCCGAAAACTATTCTGAAGCCCAAAAACATCACGTGAATTGATGCACGTGACTTCGCTGGCTGTCGATCTGGGGGGCTTGGCAGGTATTACCCTGCACCTGGTCCGGACTATATAATCTGCCATAGATCTATGCATTCGCCTTATGGTACACTGCTACTTCGCCAGCTCCTTCTTCACGATATCCTCAGACCACGCCCACAGCTTCGCCCACTCTTCCTCCCTTTCGTATACTGCATCCAGTTTACCCACTTGCGGGCCCTGGTACTTCAACAGCCAGTTCTGATTCGGTAGAAGATACTTGCCCCGGATCCCCAGCGCTGGCACGTCCGGCGAGGTTGCCAGATAAGTCTGCGTCGACGCTCCTGTATAACTTCAGTTAGCACCATTCCTATACCCCCCACAGGCTATTATATATAAGGAGTAGAAGGTCCATACCATCGACCGGATTCATCGAAAACCACCTCGTAACAAGCATCACCAACCACCCCGCAACCGGTCCAAACATATCCGCCGCCTCCAGTCCCAAATCCGTATTCCCCACAAACCCCGGATGGGGAGCATTAGCCCAAATCCCCTTACTCCCATACCGTCTATCCAGCTCCTTCGCAAAGTACACGTTCGCGAGCTTACTAGCCCCGTAGACCTTCATCGCATTTGCAAATTTACCCAAATGCCTCGGATTATCCGCATCCTTTGGACGAGTCGTGATAGCGTCGTAATTAATCACCGGTTCCGTCATGAATAACGCTTTACTAGTCGTGCACACCACCCTCACATCCCTCGTCATCTCTGCGGTTTTCTCAAGCAGAGGTAACAACGTCGTTATAAACGTGAAATGTCCCAGGTGATTCGTCAAAAACATCGGTTCGTACTCCCACTCCTTCGTCCACTGGTTCCCCAGCACGCCGGCATTGGCAACGAGAATATCCAATCGATTCTCCTTGGTTAGAAACTCCTCGGCCGAGGATTTGGCGGTTTTGATGGATGCTAGATCTAGATGGTGGTAGTAGACCTTTACGTCGACTTTTGCGGATTTTAGGCGGGATTGGAGGATGTCTATTGCGCTCAAGGCGCGAGACTCATTTCTGCAGGCGATGTAGACCGTTGCATTGTGGGAGGCTAGGAAGTAGGCGGTTTCGAGGCCTATGCCGACGTTGGCGCTGTTAAAGTGCACGAAACCATGCGTTAGAGACAAGATCAATTGGCACGATGCATGTTTATAATCGATAGGAGGGTTACCCAGTGACGATAGCGACCTTCCCGGTGAGGTCGGGGATACTCTCAGCGCTAAAGTTGAGCACCGATGCCATTCTCGCTGTCGATAATAATATAATACCTGAGGCCGAAATATACAATAGAAGAAGTTAAGTTAACTATGAGACTCGGGAAAGTCGGCACGAGGGAGTTATATATAAGGCCACGAACCCCTTAAGCTCTTATCTCGATTAAATTGATACGTTACCCCATACTTAAATATAAATGCGCTCAGCTAAATCCCATATTAGCCCCAAGCTGACGGGATCCCATACAGGAATATGATGCACAAGTACATTGCAGAAGGTGTGCTCAGCATTCCTTGCCCCCGCTTAAGCTTCGTGTCAGGAATTCGAATTAGGAATTTTTCACATGAAGGGTATTTGTGGTTGATACGGGACAAACAGTTATGTGCGACCCTGGCGTAATTGAGACGGGGCCTAAAAATCGTTGAGGCTGAATTCTGGAACCCGGACACCCGATGTCCCGGTTGAGGTTACTAAGCGATCCTGTGGATGACAGTGCATTCGTTACACACTTGCTTCCGGAGATTTTATATCCGATAAACTTTGTAAAAGATGAGATCTGGCGTAAGCAGAGTGCACTAGCTTCGATATCGATCTTGACTTCGTACTCGCTAGCCTCGAATCCAGGGAGTGCGTACTCGCCGCCAACATGTGATCGGGGATTCATGCCGATTCAAACGCGATTGAATCGTCGAACTTCTAAGTTAACCAAGGACTTAACGTTCCTTTGATCGCGATTCGCAACCTTGGCATTAATATTGCGACTCTACCAATGTCGATTCGCGTTTATTCTATCATGCCACATTGCGATGTTCGGAGGGGTGCGTCCCCTAAAGTTTCCATCCATAAGCCCACATGGGCCTTAAAAGTTGTGATAGGTAACTGCTCCGCTATATAGAGCTATAGGCTTTGAGTCTGCAAATCATAAAGTAACGATACAACATGCCTTCGCCTTATCTTCCGCACATTTTTGTTCAGGCCCAGTTCGCCAATTGGTGTAGTCAGCTGTACATCAGATATACGCCGTCGAGTTCGGAGGGCTGAGATTTAGTGTAGTGTCGGCCGCCACAAGTATATCAATAATGGTAATCCACCTGCGACGTGACATAGCACAGCTCTGTTATATACAACGGCAGAGCTTCGAGAACCGAAACCATCCTCGAGATTTTTCACAACTTCCCCATCACCTCCCATCGCCTCACTAAAACTTAACCAAATAGCAAATAGAGGCCGTGAAGTGAATCTCTTGATTCCCGTCTACATCGTCATCGAATCGGAACCAAGTTATCACCTCTGGTTCCCTCACAAATCGAGCTCAAAGTTGGCCACTTTTGTATGGGAAACCGAAAGCCTTGGCGTCATTTGTGCCACAACGGAGGGGTATTTCGACGGCCAAAAGCATCACGTGACTGACCCGTAGTTGAGCACGTGATATCTTTCGAGGTCAAAATGGAGTTGAATCTCATCGCAACTGGTTTTGGGCGATGGTGACGGCCGTTGACGGTTCATGGACTCACTCTCATAGGCGGAATCACCTCCTTTGAAGCAGTCGGCATCGCCCCCACCTCCCCGTCGAGTGTGACAAGCGACGTTTGCATCTGAACCTCCTATCGTACGTCCAATGTATCCCATCGTGACGTCAGAATATAGTAGCACATCGAATAGTTCCATAAACCGTCGTTCAAGTTGACCAAAGTTTGGTGACAAGACTGCAATTAGAGGGGGGTCCGGGACTCTATGGGCAAGGGGGGGTACGAGGGAAGGTTCTGGATGCCAATTCGACAATGAAATTAGTCACGTGAGCAGCTGTCTATGCTTAGTCACGTGATACTTTCGAGCTTCGAATTGGCATTCGGGGCCTTCCCTCATACCCCCCTTAACGTAGACCCTGGACCCCTTCCTCCAACTTTGAGATCACTAAAAATGGGGGTCTAGAGGGTTCCAAGGGGGGGGTCATGGGGAGAAGATCGTCGACGCTATTTGAAGCTGAAAAGTATCACGTGCGTTACTGATCCTTTTGATAAGATCTGTTCATTGCAACACATCGATTGGGCAATGTTGCCGTAAATGAACGAGAATCACTTCACCATAACCTCATCCTGCTCCACCAATAAATTATGAAAGGCTACGGAACCGGATTCCCTTTAATCTCCTGGACTCCGTCTATTGGATGCCGTTTTCAGAAACGAGTTATCAGGTCTCGTTCTCGCGGAAAGAAAGCTCAAAGCTAGTCACTTTTGTATGGGAAATGTTCGCAGGACAAGGGTAGCTCAAACTATTTTGACGCCGAAAAGTATCACGTGATGCTCGGCCAGTTCATTGCAACACATTCAAAACCGATACATGGTGCAAAACGACGCAATTACCTCCACCATTAGCTACCGTCACTCACCCGGCATAACACGGAAACCTTCGAAATTAGGCTGACCATGATCTCCTAGATCCCGACTATCCGATGCCGTTGTCGGAGACAAATTCCCGTGTCTGGTTCGCTCATAGGTGAGCTTTAAAGTGGTCTGGGTTGGCTTCAAAGTTAAGCAATTTTGGCCAGAAATAGAAGTCTTGGCATAGATTTTGAAAAACATTTTGAAGACGAAAAGTATCACGTGATGTGCGACATCACCACAGAATGTGTTGACCGATGTGTCGCAACACATTCCTCGACCCTAGATGCGTGCATCGAGCGAATCTCGCCGACGACGATTTAGAGTCGCATCGGCTCTACAGATTATGAAATCCCGTAAGATTGGATTCATCGGAATCTCAAAGACGAGGCGTATCTTATCCCGTCGTCGGAAGCAAGTTCTCATGTCTCCTTCCCTCACAATAGAAGGCCAAAGTTAGCCATTTTTGAACGAAAATAGAAGCCTTGGCGTCATTTCCTCAGGTCCATTTCAACGCCCAAAAACATCACGTGAGCACACACAAGCCACAGGGTATACCCTAACTCTCCCGCCACAACCCAAAACCACACAAACACCCGGCGGTGCACCAAATCCCACATAATTTTTGTAGTAAGGACGCTTTCCTTGGCAAACGATTTGGGTACCGACCACTCCAGCAGCTACTACCAACCCGAACCGCATCACCAGGTTTTATTAAGAACTTCGACATCTCCTTACGACGACCACCCCCCACGTCCCGTCTTCCGACTCCCGAAATCGAATCGAACGAATATTTGCCGTCGATATAGAATCGGTTATTTTGCTCCGACAATCAAGCTATTGAACACCCGTGTTTCGTTTTCTTCGACCATATCATAATTCAATATGTCGGGATATCTGGGAAAGGACAGCAAGGACGCTGGTGAAGGTCCAAAGGTTAGATTGAACCTCTCCCCCCCTCTCTTTCAGATATGCTCCGGGTTCGAAGGATGGGTGGATGGATGGATGGATGGACGGAAGGGGGTGGAAGATGGTGAACGGATTGGAATGAACTGATGGGAAGGGGGTTATGCTGTCGGTATTGCTTGACGAGGAGGCAGGAGAGGAATCAGGAAGAGAAGGGGACATTATATTATCGAATCTCGAACATATCACAAGAATGAACTCCGACAAAGACCTTCACATCAAATAAACCGGACATATCGCTATCTCAAGGAAAACCCATCTAACACCGCCCCAATCATCTAGGAACACCGCATCCGCATCACCCTCACATCTCGCAAAGTCAAATCCCTAGAAAAAGTCTGCAAGGAACTCATCGAACGCGCCCGTTCCAAGGATCTTCGCGTCAAGGGCCCCGTCAGACTCCCCACAAAGAACCTCAGAATCTCCACCCGTAAAACTCCCAACGGTGAGGGTTCCAAGACATGGGATTCTTTTGAGATGAGGATCCACAAGAGGTTGATTGAGTATGTTTATCTATTCCTATTTTATAGAGATTATGGGACGGGAATATAATACTGATATTTGGGGATATAGTCTACAAGCCGGCACCGAAGTCGTCAAGCAGATCATCATAAACATTGAAGCCGGCGTCGAGGTCGAAGTTACCATCGCCGCGTAAAGCAGAATACCCATACTGTTTTCCGTTTTTTGCTGTTACATAAAGCTTCCATCCGCCATTAATTCGAACTTATCATTTCCTCAACCTTTCCACTTTTCATCCTCGTCGGAAAGAAAGTCTACTAGATATAACCCTCCCCTTCGACATGTCATAGTCGACCACCTCTCTACCCCGGGACAAAAAGAGAGGAAAATCCCACTATATCATCACTTCATCCCGCCTTCTTCCTTAGTTTGGTATTACTACTACTTCTGCTACCCGCAATTCTCATGCTCGTCCTCCCTGTTTCCTTTGTACCAAATCCACCCGTTCTTAGGACGATTGTGTTCTATTTTGTTTCTTTCACTTCGAAATGTGGATATACCGGAACTGAATGAAAGATTTTATGTCACACACATATACCTACTTAGATACCGTACTGCTGTTTGAATAGCCCTTGGGATTGCTTTAAAATCTTCAAGACGGTTTATATCGCCTTCAAGGCATCTTAATTCGGCCGTCAGGCAGACTTCTCGTCACAAAAAATACACGGTCTACGGTAACCCCTTCGGTGTGAGAAACATGTGCGTCAAATGGTGGAGAGAATTCGTACTTTTGGTACTTTTGATACGAGTGTTTGCCTAGTAGGATTTATGGACGTCTCTGAAAAGACACAGCCGCAAGAAAGAGAGAAGAGGAGGAAGAAGAAGTATAAATATCAGTCTTCTTCCCTAGTGCATCGAGTTCACTTTAAAGCTAGTTGTATTAAAGCTGCTCTCTGAATTTCAATCTCTGGATTTGTTACATTTTCGACTTCAACGCACTTTTGGAAATCACCCGGTATCACCACCAAATTATAATTATCGCCTATCTAGTTAAGACCCAGTACAAGAATGAAATTGACGGATCTCCCACCCGAGGTGCTATACCATGCTGCGCAATTCGTAAGAAAATTCTTGCTTTTGAAATAATCCTCCAAGATAACTAACCTAAGTCTTTCAAGATCGAAACCCCACGCGACCTCGCAAGGCTCATGCGTACAAACAGACTGCTCTCGAAAATTACTCGCCCCCATCTTTCGCGGTTTATGAAGTTTGGAATTCCGACTGGCGGAAATGGCTGGGATATAACCGGCCCATTCAGCAAAATCACTGACCACCAGAAACGTCATGTGCAGCATATTGAGGTTGTCCACGGCAACCTGATAAAGAAATGGGGTCCGGGTGATATCAGCGTGGGTGGAGGTCGTAAGATCCCGATGTGGTCCGATGAAATTAGTAACCCTGTTGGCCCTGAGGCGACAACGTCCTTTTTTAATGAAAAGTTGGCCCAGTTTGTTGGCGAGTTAAAACCAGGCCAGCTGCAGTCGTTCAGGTATGCACCTTTCAAGCCCCCCTCGCCTTTCCCCATCACTATAGAACATTTTAGAGTTAACGGGGTATAATGTGAGCAGGTTCGATAGAAGTAGCTATTATAAAGATCTTATTGATATCGAAGTTCGGGCCCAACTACTAAGGGCACTAAACAGTCCCCAGACAAGGCTGACGAGGTTGATGCTGGGTTTGGACTACTGGCTTGAGTACCAGAATTGCAGTGTCCTCGACTTTTCGCATCTGGTGTATTTCAAATACAACTCTTATAACGGCTTCGACCGGCATCATGCTATACTTAGCATCCTTTCGAGCTGTCAGGATACCTTGGAGGAACTGCACGCTGTGAACAATCGAGCCTTTTGTTTTATGCCAGACGATTCGGAGTTCTCGATGGAGTATGCCTTCGCTGCTTGGAAGGGATGTCAAGGCTGTGCAAAGCTTTGCCGTCAGAGGGGGGTGAGTGGGGAGAAGCATATTCGATTGAGGAAATTGAAAAAATTCAAGTGTCAGGGGGATGAGAAGCCGATGTCAATGTTGTTTCTGAAAGAGGGGGTTCTAGAGCGTGCATCGCTTTTGGAGTATAGGAACTCACACTCTATCAGCGTTTCCAGCTGTGATTCGAACGGGGTGGATTGGGGGAAATACTTTTCATATCCCGATGGTACTCCTAAGACGCAGCAGGAGTTGACCGAATTCTTGGGAACTACAACCGGATTGGGGAAATTGACTCTCGGGTGGGTGCCTTTAGGGCCGGATCCATTGGACCCCTATAGATGTGAAGATGGCGATCGTTGGGAATGGCTTGAAGGATTGAAGATGGGGAATCAGGGAACGCTACGGAAGTTGAAACTGGATACCTGGATCTTATCCCCAGACGAAGACGAACTCAGAAATATCGGTAAGGCGCTGCCTAATCTGGAGAATTTAATTGTGAGGATGAAGGGAGCAGTATGGCCTGGGGCTATGGTATGAAGCCCTCCCCATTACATCAGTTGGCGGTATCCCAGCTAATTATAACGGGATTGGATTTCGCAGCCAGATTGTTTGTTCGACAAAGCGGTATTTCCAAATCTAAGGGTTTTCAGGAACACTGAATTTCCTTACAAAGACGATGATACGCTGAGAAAGAAACTCTGCCAGAAGCTTCTTACCAGTGCGGGTCAAGGAACACTATCCTCGAACCTTCAGCAGATATGCGTCGGCGGCCCCAATTACATTTTCACGATTGAGAGAGATGCCAATCATAGCGGCGAGGGAAATTTAATTTCTAGTGGAGAATTGACAACAGACGAGGCTCTAGCAGGATACGGAATAAGGGTGACGGAAGCCTTAAGCACTCGAGCATGCGGGTGGACAATGAGGCCGGAAGAGGAATAAAAGTACAATGCCGAAAGACAGGTATCATCAGGTAACGACAATGCTCCCAGAGGCGTCTCCAGGTTCTTCCGATCCATCGCTCAGAAAACCAGGGCCCTAACGAAAAAAGCGAAATGACAAACCCTAGGAACCGACGAGCGAAGCCGGTGCTCGGGAGAATTTCCAGGCACGAATACTTGAGTATATAGAAGAACTGATCCGATGTTTTCCCATATATTAATATGATATGCAGATATCTACCCGCCAGCTTGGAACGCTCCGGTCCAAGCTTCCCGTGACCTTAGACATATAAAACCACCATCCACGTAAGATACTGAACACAAACACCGTACAACGTTAACCCACTATCGTTGATGTCATACATTGCGGGGGGTTAATTATAATGGTGTTAAGTTAAGCATGGGGTACGTACGCCCTCTATCGTGTAATAGCCGTAGACGGTGTCAAATATAGATCCTTCTTATTTTAAAACACTCCGGTTCTGTGAGACGAGTAACGTTGTTCAAAGCGGACCCCGGTTTGTAATTCTTCTCCAACGTCTATTAAAGAAATTGGTTTGTGAGAGGGCTAAGCTTCGACGGTAGATTTTAGGTTTTTTCTACTTTGGTCTTCGTCATCCCTGTGGACTTTGTATATCTATTTTTAGAAGGTTCTGAGAGGGCAAACGTAGGCTGGATTCGATGTTAATTTGGATGTTCGATTGGGCACAGTCCGGTGATTTTGGATTGTAACTTTGGGAGGACTGGGATGCATGGTCATGATGCTCGGGAGGAGTGTTTTTATTTATTTTTATATACACGGGGATTTAACTTTATAAATTCTTGGTGATGTTTTCTGTGAGGCTGGAGATGTTCGGTGTGCAGTTCCGAAGCGCGAATGTTTTTTGAGGCCCCCCACAAAACAAGATTTCTGGAAATGGCGAAGCCTTTTCCTTTCGTTCTTGTTTCCGAGGCTTATACTGTTATACTCCGATTTGTTTTGGATCCCGTTGGTTTGTAAACGTGTATAACAAGTGGTTATCAGGGGGGGTTTCGCATGTTGGTTAGCACGGTAAATATATCGATACATGTGAGATATCGGGATTGGATGTTAAAATGAGGGATTCGTAGAACGCCTTGGTATGGGATTCTGTGAGATCGAGGAAATGGGAGATTTGAGATGTCAGATTGAGATGGGATTTTGAGGTAAGGCGGATTCCGGGGCGGTTTTATTGTATATGACCTTTGGATACGCTTTTGATATGAGGGGGAGTACTTCGGATATGGGCATCATGCATGCGGGTGTATGTAAGTATCCATCGTTCATGCGATACTTTGGATGGTATTTCCTTTTTCTTCTGGACAGAGGGCTGCTGTTATTTCATTCGCCGGTGAGAGGTTGTTCTAGAAGGCAGCTCGAACGAGCGGGAGAATTATAATTGCCATCAACATCGGATGGAAGCTTTGTATTTAACTGAAGTTGAGGATTCGTCTCGTCCTGCACCGGCGACTTTCCACTGCCAGCTCCACACTTTCACTTCTTCACCTTCACCTTCACCTTCATCCTCACCTCCATCGCCTCACCCTTCTAAGCTTCTACCACCGGATAACCGTCGAAGAGCCTGACGAAACCACCATAACCAGTAGGCTTCGACTTTTATCATGCTGGGGACCGGGCTAATATAACGGAAACTTCCCTAGACGCCCGCTCGTATCGCAGACCGCAGCAGCGAGTGACTGCATTGTGACCGGACCAGGCAGCCTCGGTTTGGCGCCTCCATCCGAGCGCTGCTGTCGAATCAAGGAACTCGCATCCAAACGGTTTTGCCGACCTCTGTTCTCCTCCTCGAGCTTGGTCGGAGCTTGTCCTGCTTGTCCTGCTCCTCCTGCTAGCTGGTACATAGCTCAGCAGAGGGACCCTTGCTGTTTCTGGCCAGAACTCGAGTTTTTCTCTTTCTCTCCAGGCAATCAGCAGCATTCTGAGAGGGACTCCTCGACTCCTTTCTCATCACATCACCGCCAATATCCTTCTTCTCTCTGCTCCACCCTCGTCAAGGCGTGTCCTCCCATCTGCATATCTGCTTCGACCTTATCCCACCGTCTACTGCACCTGCAACTGCACTGCTCCGGTGTACGGTACGGTACAGCACAGTGCAAACTCTCGAAATCAAAAAAAGGGCTTTCTTCTGCACAGCCCGGCTTCATAGCCCTCCACAGATCCACCGCTTGAACTCATCTCCCTGGTCCCGTCCATCATCATCCCCCGGAGAATATATTCCAAGGTACGCTTCTTTTTTGCCTGACGCTGCACTGCATGAAAAAGTAATCATCGTCACCTCTGCCACATCCCTAGCCGAGTCCTCGGGGATTCCATCGTCCACCCCCCCCTTCCCTTCCCTTCCTCCCTTAAGCCTTCTCGAACTTCCATCCCGTCCCCAAGCTTTTCCGCTGCTGCTGTGTACATACATGTCCCTGTGCCTGGCCTGTCTTGTTCATGTACTTCTCGCTCGTCCCGTCTGAGACAAGCTTCGTCCTCCACAGCCACCGTCCCTCGATTCGCTCCCGCTTCACCGCCTGTCTACTCTGACATCTCCAATCCACCTGCTCTCCGGGTTTCATTTCATACGCAATTCATTTGATCTCGCTCCCTTAGTCAGATCCCATCCCCCCCTTGACGTTTCATTACCACTTTTGGATCCCACACATCTGCTACCGGCCGCAGCAAACCTCTTGTCCAGATCCAAGCCTCCTCGATCAGGAACCAACCTTCTCTTCTCCCTCCGAGCATAGGGCCCACTCTGTGCGTGTTGGTATGCGCAGCTGTCGTCCTTGCTCTAATCTTCCCTTGATCACGTTGCTTGTTTTCTAATTCCGGATATCGCTCCCCCCCATCATCATCTTTCATCTACAACCGAAACCTAAACTAACCTATCGGCACAGTTTGCGAAAGCTTTTGTTTTTCAAACCAGGCTACACCGACCCCCTCCTCCCCGAGTGGGCACTGCCGTTCGCCTGTTCTTTCTCTTCAATACCTTTTCTCCACTCCCGTCCCCCCTCTTCGCCTCTCTTCCCCTAATCGTCCGACGACATTGCATACGCAGCTCCCCTTCCCTTCCGACGATCAGAAAATAGCACTTGCATACTACGCCGAACGATGTCGCGACAGGGCCTATCCCACCAGAGGTCCTCCGAGGCCTTAAATATGTCACCGGACCCCAACAGCGTCTTCAACAATCTCAACTCCACCCAGCCAAACTACTACAGCACCTCCTTTCTCGCCCCCTCTCAAGATCTCTCCCAGAGCATACAGGCCCAGCAGGTCCCGTCGCCCACCCTCAACCCTCAAGTCTTCAGCCAGCCTCAGGCTCAAGCCGGCCTGCTAGGTCCCGCCACCTTCGGTCTGAACCAGTCCCAGAGCCAAGCTACGGGCTTCAGCGACTTCTCCCTCTACAACGATAACAATTCCCCCACAAACCTCGACCCCAACGCCGCCATGTACGGCGGTACCGAGATCATGAACCCCTCCAGCTTCATACCGAACAGGCACCACAGCCCTCACCTCGTCACCCCGCCGAACCAGCAGCAGCTGGATTGGTCCTCCCCGAACTTCCATCAGATCCAGTCCCGCCACGGCCACCAGCGAGCGCTGTCGGACCAGTCCGATATCTCGCCGCAGCCCAGCCCCTTCCTCCCCAACCAGGAGTTCCAGGACCACCACAGTCCCTTGCTGAGGGCTGAGCAGCCGGGCGAGATGATGAACCTCCTCCAGAGCAACGATAACTTCGGGCTCGATCAGTTCACGCTGAACGATAACGTGAACGGCTACTCGCCGAATCACAGCCCCAGAATCACCCCTCACCTGACCCCGCAACACACAGGCAACGGTTCCAACCGACAATCCCTCAACGAGTCCGCCTTTCTATCGTTGAACCAGCCGACGCAGTTCCAGAACCCGAACACCGCGACCCTCGCGGGGCTCGGTCTGCAACCCACGAACGGCCTACACCAGGACCAGGTCGTGATCACCCCGCCTTCCATTGAGGTCGAATTCGCTCCTCCTCAGAGACAGCCCACCTTCCCGGAGAAGATGCACGATGACAGCGCACTCTCGCCTCCGTCCCGGGGCCGTGCCCGTCAGCGATCCAAGTCCGATCCGCCGCTGTTGACCATCTCACGCCCGGAGACTCCGGATTCTCAGGTGAGCGGCGGGTTCAACCCCAACTTCGAGGTGCCCACGCGTGGTCGCCGCGATTCGCTGCATCCGACGGACTTCCTGAACGCCAACACCCATTTCAGAACACCCTCCCCTTCCCCATCAATCTCCTCCGTCACATCTTCGGTCTCCAACTCGTCCAGGCACGTCCGCCGCTCCTCCACAGGCGGGCTGAGCAACCGCGACTACATCCTCGATCTCGCTGATCCCAAACGTCCTGGTGTCTCGGGATCCGACACGAAACGTGTTCAAAAGCACCCCGCGACGTTCCAATGCACACTCTGTCCCAAACGCTTCACCCGCGCCTACAACCTCCGCTCTCACCATCGCACCCACACCGACGAACGTCCGTTCGTCTGCACGGTCTGCGGTAAGGCGTTCGCTCGTCAGCACGACCGGAAACGCCACGAAGGTTTGCACTCAGGCGAGAAACGGTTCGTCTGCCGCGGGGAGCTGAAATCCGGCGGGAACTGGGGTTGCAGCCGCCGGTTCGCGAGAGCGGACGCCCTCGGACGACACTTCAGAAGTGAAGCTGGGAGGGTGTGTATCAAACCACTACTTGACGAGGAAGCCGAAGAGCGGATGAGACGGCAGGCGGAGAGCAATAGCATGGCGATGGGCTATGATCCCTCGCAACCTACTTTCCCACCTGGAGCACTCGATCAATTGCCATTGGCGCTGCTTACGCAGTACCCCGCGCTCGCTAGCGCTTGGGAGACGCTGGCTAACGCACCTTCCGGAAACTACGACGATGATGATGAAGGAAAGGGGGGCACGTTCGATCACAGCAGCGGAGGGGAATGGGATGAGGGGATGAGTTCGGGTGGGATGGGCAGCCATCGGAACAGCTTTGACGGAAGCGGGTTTTCGAGAGACGATTGGAGCGGCAGTGAAGCCGGATGGCATAGTGACACCGGTGAGCCGTACCCAACCGCCGCTCCGACGTGGAGTCTGCCTGGATAGTTAAGAGATGAGGGAATGAGATGTTTAAAAGGTATTGGTATTGGTATTTGGGGTTTTCATGGGATTTTTCTGCTACACTATTCTTTTTTTTCTTCGTTCGTGTTTGAGTCTGTGTCCGGAGTACTTTATATCCTTTTTATATCTTTCTTGAATCGGGTGGGTGGGATGTGGCATCTTCGTATATATTCTGCAGACATGGCATATTCTATACGAACCTCATCCTATTTTTTACTTCGGTTTCAAAACTTGGTTTCTATGGATTTTCGAAAATTACATGTTTTTATATACCTGTTCTATAGACATCCTTTTTCCCTTACTATTCCGTCAGAGTGTTTTCCTTCCATTTCAGTTTTGTTATATTCTCTTGCATTTTTTCATGTTTTCTATCAGATACTGGTAATGTATAAGCCGAGGTTAACCTTTAGTCGATCATTTCTTTTCTTCTTTTCTTTACTTTCTTTGGATTCGTTTGGGGTTTCTGTTATATTCTAGGATGTATTACTTTTTCTTATTCATCTATCGTATCGCTTTGGATCACTATTCGTTCGTCAAAATTGTACTGCGGTTGAGTGTTTTTGGTGCCATGTTATTTAAAAAATTGACATTTAGATTTTTCCTTTCATATGGTTTCTTGCAGTGGTAATGGGAGATTTTTATCATCTATTTATCCTTTTTCGTTCCTTTTGAAGTCTTTGAGATTTTTTTTTGTATTAGGGGCGTCGTGTAGCATCCGTCTTGACAAATATACATCTATCTTTTCCTTCGAATCCGGGGTATATATAGGGTATATGATATCTACAGCAGAAAAGGCACCACAGCCTTCCTCTCCGGTATCTTCCTCCCAAACTTCGTCTTATAAAACTCTACCCCCTGAAAGGCCCTGGGTGTCATCGAAGCAATCTCGTTTACTAGGAAGTTTACAGCGGGAGGACAGGCGAACCCCCCAGCTGCGAGTAGGAATCCGGTCCATTCGATCCATTCCATGAAGTACTATCGATAATTAATAATATAAAGTCAGTAAAATCACCCCCCCTAGATATAAGTATGTGAATAGAGGGCTTACGTGCGGATGCCAACAGTACTCCCAAAGCCCGCCCTCGGGGATTTCGTACACGTGGCCAGTGTTCTCCGCTCTTACGACCATTCGTCCGGGTACGGCGACCCTGACCATCCCTTCTCCCAATCCATCTTCTTTTTTTGCCTTAGCAGTCTCTAAATGCTCCCTTCGACTTCGTCGACGGATTTCGTAGAGGACGTCTTCGTGCCATATGTTGCCTATGAACCCGATAATCCATATCATACACCCGGCTAGAAATCTGATGTTTGAGGAATCTCCCGGTACGGCACCCTGCTGTAATAGAAAGAACGAACCCAGGGAGTACCCGTTCAGGTAATTAAAGTAGACGCCGACGATTAAGACTATTATATGCGCTGGTGCGTAGGCGGGTGCTCGTAACGGTGAGATGAGGGCGCGGTTGAGGTAGTGGATTAGGTAGAGTATTGTCAGGATCTTGTGGGTTAACGGCAGGGTTGTGAGGGTTTTTAGGGGGGTGGGGGAGTTGAGGAGGAAGGTGAGGAGGAAGGAGGCGGGGGAGGTGAGCTCCATGAGGATCCAGGAGAGTTTTCCTGTTTAGATATTCAGTTAGTGGTGGATAGGGGGATATTAGGAGGGAAAGGGGGGGTACCAGGGAGGTTTAGGAGGGATTTGATGGAGGTCTTGCCCATCGGGGTGGTGATAATGGATTGTAAGATGCAGACGAGCGGGAAGAAGTGGAACAGCTGGACGTGGGCGCGGTAGACGGCCGGGTCGGGCGAGAAGAGGTAGTCCATTATTCTCATCTCCATGGTTCCCGTCGACGGTGTTTTCGTGATGGTGTCGTGGTGCACTGGTGTATTAGGATTAATATTAAGACTGGGACTAAATCACCGACAAAGCAAATCTATAAACGAGAACAAAAGAGATAAAATCTGACTCCATCGTGCACACCCGCGATATATATAATATGAGGAAGCGAAGAGGTTGAAGTACACATGATCATGAGTGAAGCTAAGAGCCCCTGCATTTCTCGCTTCTCGATCCCGACAGCCAATCCAGCATCACCACTCCCCCGCCAGATCGATATCACCATGTCATCGGAAGAAGAAGAAATGCACCGCATCCGCGCCCTCCTCCCGTCCTTCCGCACCGCCCTCTCCACCCCCTCCCCCCTCCAAATCCTCACATCCTACACCTCCTCCCCACCATCACCCCCGAAAACCAAAACCCTCTGCATCCTCGACTCCAGCGTACGCTCCCCTCACCCTCCATAACCCCACAAAATACCAACCATGATGTATCCAGTTCAACCCCCCAACCACCGCCCACCTCCACCTAGCCCTGCAATCCCTCTCCCACACATCCTCCCCCGCCCTCCTCCTCCTCCTCTCCACCACAAACGCCGATAAACCCCTCCAGCCAGCATCATACCCGCACCGTCTCTCTATGATCTGTCTCCTTGCCGAGCACCTCAAATCGACATACACCCGGGATATAACCGTAGATATAGGCATAACCCCCCACCCGCGGTTTATCGATAAATCCATCGCCGTATCTTCACTCTACAAAGACACCCAACAAATCTGGATACTAGGTTACGACACACTAATCCGGTATATACCCCTCAAAACCCTTTTATATACTATAAACTAAATATATACAGCCTACTAGACCCGAAATACTACCCCCCTCCGTCACCCCCTCCGTCACAACTACTAACTGAAACGATATTATCGAATGATAATAGAATAATAACCTTTACCCGTCCGTCGTCATCTCACGGTACGGCATCCGCTCAGGAGGACTTTAAAACATCATTAGACCCGGTAATAGCAGATAAAATCGATATAATCACCCCAGATAAGGATATTTATAACATCAGCAGCACTGTCGTCCGCTCTGGCATCAAAGACGGTGTAAAAGGGTGGGAGGAAGGGGTGTGTAAGGGTGTTGAACAGTATATTAAAGAGGAAGGGCTGTATTTATAGTATAGTGGCTTCTAATCCCGTGGTTTCCCGTAATATACGTCGAACGGGGCGTCTACGTGGTTTGTATGGTAAGCGCGTGGGTCTACGATAGCCATGAGTATAGTCCGTGGGACCCAAATCCGTGATGAATCGATAAACCCCCCTAAACAACATATAACGAATCCATGAAAGAGAGAAAAACCCGCAATGCTAAACCTCATAATTCAAAGGAAACCCCATCCATCCCCAAAAACCGAGTGAAGACCCTTCAAGCTTCAACCTCCCTCCACGCCGAAACCGGCTTGACCTTGTTAATCTTCTCATAGATATCTTCTTGCGACAGTTCCGACGGCGCCGTAACCTTGACCTTTTGACTCTCGAGGGAGACGTCGAATTGCAGTTCTACTCACAATATCAGTATTCTGAGCGTGGATACTTTATATGGGGGGATATGGGGGAATTACCGGGATGAGTATTAGTCTGCCACTTGGTAAGAACCCTCTCAATAGCACCGGAGCACCCGGAGCAGGACATCGCCACGTCGTATTCGTAAACCTTGGACGCCATCTTCTATCCTATCTGATTTCGCGGTTCTCTTGGAGTATTTTTTTTTTTATTTGGTTTTATGTGGAGGGGAAGGAAGAAGGGGAGGAGAAGCAGAAGTTCTGTCTGTTTGCCGATGAGCTGATGCGGCGGGGTGATCTGGACAAAGCACGAAAGAAACCCAAACCCACGATACTTTATCGTATTATATATCACAAACCGCACAATTACCGCACCGGACCGAACCTCCTGGAATTATATCATCGAGGCTGACAAATTAGCTCTCCTCTTACACATATAAGGCAACTCCTAGCCAGTATATTATGGACAGGGTGGTTTGGTTTGAGGAACTTGCTCATCCCCGCTGCTTAGCACGGCATCTCCTTCCTGACTTATGTAAGCGGGCAACGCGACTTTTCTCAAAATACCACAAAACTCATTAATCTATATACAGCGAACCATAACTCCTGAAATACTAACTAATAGTCATAATATATAAATGTATACGCCTGAAATACTAGCTCACAATCATAATGCTCCTGAAATATTAAGTCATAGTCATATATATACTCCCGAAATATCAAAGTCGTAATATGTATCAATCCAACTCCCCAACCCTCCTCGCCGCCGCACTCCCCAGCCTCAATATCCCCTCCCCATACCCCGAACTACTAACCCGTCTCTGCGAATAAACCTGCTGGAACAACCCCAAACTCCCGTCCGTCCCGCCACTACTAACTCGCCTAGGACTCGGGTTCACAACCCTCAGTTTTCCTTTCGGAGCGGTGTAGACTAACTGTACGATTTTATCGTTCATATGAGTACTACTGCCGTCGTCGCGGTCTTCAAAGCCCCCCCGGTGGAAGATGATGTCCGTTGGGAGGTCCTTTATGTTCATTATCTCTGCGGATTGTGGGAGGAGTGGGACTGTGGAGGATAGGCTGGGTTTTTGGGGTTGTAAAGGGGCTGTTGGGGGCTTTTGGGGTCGTAAAGGGGCTGTAGAGGGCTTTTGGGGTTTTTGGGTGATGGGTCGTCTGGTGGGGTTCTTGCGGTCCGTGGATTGAGTATGCGGGGTTAATATCGCTGCTGCCCGGCGTTTTATCGAGGATCCCAAGGATGGTATTCTTGATTTCGACTTTTCTGTCTTTCCGGGTTCTTCCTTCTGCTCCGTTGTTTCTGATAGAAGGGGGGCGACGACTGATTCCCTCGACTGCTGCTGCGACTCCCCCTTCGATCTCACACGGAGAGGAGTAACACTGACCGGCTCAGCATTCGACACCATCTTCCCTTTCTGCTCCCCCGCATCCCTAACCCCGCGCGTCCCACTCCCACTAGCAACCAAATACCCCTCCTCCCCCTCCTCATCCTCACTATCCGTCCCCTCCGACAACTCAGGAATTGGCGTCGGCGCCGCCGAGTCAGCGTAGAAATCCACAATCGACGATAACCTGCACTCGTCATCCGTTCTCGCGGGGCCGGGGTTATACATCTCCTCTCTAACCCTATCCTCCAACGACTTTTGGGGACGAACGCGGACTTCCTCGTCGAATGTTGTGAGTGGGATGGTGGTGAAGATGGTATTTGCCGGGTGGAAAGTAGATGAAGGGGTTACATCCCTCCAGCCTTCGGTATCGATATCCTTTGTTGCTGAACTCTGAGCGCGTGCTAATAGCGGTTGAGTACTGCTGTATGAGTAATGATTATACCCGCTCCCGTATGTCGATGAAGCCAACGAATCCCTAGGAATCAACGTCGGCGCTGGAAACTCCTCGGCCATTTTTCTGGGTAGCGGCGCCGTAACTCCCTGCGGCCCTACCAGCACCCTGGGGTTCCTGGGACTCTGCTCCCCATACGCCTGACAACTTGACAGCAGCATCGGGGGGACAGGATAGGGTATCTCATCCGGCGTATCGAAGTTCTCGGATGCCTCGAGTGTGCTGACCTGTCCGTCGGAGTAAACGGAGGAACTGGTAACACACCTACTATCATCCGGCGCACCCGTAGTAGCAGCCGTGCTCTTCGGAGTAGCATTAGCCGCCCTTCCAGGTCTTAAATAAATATCCTTCACCCCACCGTTCCCAAGCGTACTCGACTCCTTCCTGCCCCTCCCCTCCTGTCTACCACCACCTCTTTTCATAACCTCAGCAGCCTGAGCCGCCGCATCGGCATTAGCCCACTCTCTAACCCACGCCACCATCTCACTCCTAACACTCCTCCTCCTCTCCAGCGCCGCGGAATCTTGTACCATATTCTCGCGCTGTTCCTGTTCCCCCCTCATCCGGTCCACGAATTCCATATCCACATGACTCGGTTGATTCTGTCTATGCGTCGGCGCCGGCGGTCGAGGCGGTAACTCCGGACTTCTAAGGTGATCTCTCCGTTGTAGTAGTAGCCCCCCTTCTTCCTCTCTTATAACATTCAACGGCGTAACACCGTCGATAATAATATCCTTTCCGTACTCCAAATCCAGTGAGTGGAATTTATCACCCCCACGATCATCTGATGCCCCCTGATCATTCGGTAAATCGGCGTATTCTTCTTGTCGTCGTGCGTACCAGAATAATCCTGCCAGTACAGCAACGAGTAATGCCAACCCGCCGAATACACCGGCTAAGATCGCGATATCTCTGTGGTGAATTCGACGGGAAACTTCCTCCACCGCTGTTTTGGAGAGTTTGTCGATGGGGAAGTGGTAGGTGTGAATCCATTGGTTAGATGTTAGGTTCAAAAAGTATGTTTTGGAGTTCAATGGCTGTCGGTGGGTTTTATCCAGAGGTTCGATTTGAAAGCCCGATGTGAGCATCATCACATTCCCCTCTAACACCGTAGCCGCATGACCCCATAACGAAACCTCGTCGGGCGGTGCAGCACCATCTTCTTCCTCAGTGGTATTATAAACATCCCACTCCCACCCACCATTCAAACCCCCCACCGTCAAAGAAACGATAGAAGGTCTAGCAGGTCGAGTAATATTCCCAATCCACCCTCCAAAGATGATAACCCTCTCCCCGGATTCATCCACAACGGCGGTATGTCCCGCTCTAGGTGTTATATTTTGGTTATTTAGGGTGGCGGAGACGAAGTTCCATTCCTGGGTTTGGGGGGAGAAGAGGGCTAGTTGGCCTAGTCCTACGAAACGGTTTTGAGAGGTGTACCCGCCGAGGAGGAGCATGGATGTGGTGTTCGTGGTGTTCGTGGTGGTGAGGGGGGTTAGGGAGAAGCCGGCTTCGGGGATTGGGGGGTTTTTGGGGGTGGAGATGCTGATGGATAGGGATTGTGAGGGTGGGTTTGAGTCTGTAGCTGTGGACGGGGTAGTAGATGTTGTAGTCGAAGTAGTTGAAATAATTGAAGTCGAAGTCGAAGATGTAGTCGAGATTATCATAGTCGACGTCGTCCTCGAACTCAACCCCGCACTCGGAGATGTAGTCGAAGTCCCCTCGTCATCCCCCCCATCTCTCCTCCTCAACCCACCAGAAGCAGAAGACTCAGTCGAATTCTCAACCCTCCACATCTCCGCCGAAAACCCTCCCACCTCCCTCCCCACAAACCCCTCCTCAAACCTCCCCCTTATTTTCCCCATTATCAAATAGCACAACCCCCTCCCCCCCTTTTAAACTCAAATTAGGCACCCTAACCCCCTCAACATCCTGTTCAAAGCCTCCATCCTCCTCCAAAACCCCACTACCCAACCCTTCAGCCGTATCCGCAAGGAATAACGATTTAAACCGTACCAACCCTTCAACTCCAGTATCAAAGGACTGATAAAACGCCGGTTGGATATGTAATATAGGATTTTTTGCTGAAGTGTATGTACGGAATATGTTTGCCGGGATCGGGAAGCTTAAGTCCGCGGTGGGAATTGCTGATATCGAATTTATCAGGAACAAAAACGGGGAAATGGCGGTGGAAAAGTTGTATAAACCATTAAACCGTCGTTTTAAACGATCCGACGGCATGGCTTTTAAAAATTATTTATGGTGGTGGAGATATATCGAATCTGGCGCTGATGGTTAAGGCCCGTCAAGACTGGTAAAGGTTTGTTAAGACTGGTTAAGACTGGTCAAGGTTGGTCAAGGTTGGTCAAGACTGCGATACAATCTCGATCCTACACCGCCCCGAGGCAAAATAAGTCTCGATCTATCTTCAGTCAGTATATTTTAATACTCCTCCAGCCTACCCAAAAGTCCGAACACTCAATACCCTAATAAAGCTCTTAAAAATGAACTTTCAAAAGCATAGGCCAAAAAGGCGCTGAAGCGAAAGAAGCGAGAAGCAGGCGCAGAAACGGATCAAGAGACAAAAAACCCAAAGTCCCAAACAAAGCTCTATAAACCAGCAGTATATTATATCATACCGCAGTAAACAGTCTTGTAAAACGTAATAGAAACTCACCTCAGGCAGCCGGACAGCTTTTCAGATAAAAATTCCTGTCTCCCGTCCTCACGGAAACAGTCCACACATGACCTCGCAACGCATACCGTCTGTTGGATTTCTAATATGGAAGCCTAACTCTTTCTTCAATGACGCAGCTATACAATAATACCTTCAAAAGAGAAGCAGAAGAAAGAAGAAAAATAGAAATTCCACACCCAAGAGTTAATTATAATAAACTACCAGCTGTCACCAGTCATGACGTTTTCAATTCCCATAGCTACTTTCTCAGTCTACCCGGCCAACACACGATCCAGACTCGAGAATGCAGCATACGCCAACATAGCGTTATTTGCTTAATTCCTCCACTTAGCATACCGAATGCGGTCACATATTTCCGAGGTTATGATCGCTGCTTCCTTTTTTCCTTCTTTCTTTTCTTTCAGTAGCTAGCTGAGTAGGTACTGAGGTTAGCTCAGATCCACAGATTATTTTCGTGGCGGATATGGAGATCGAGAAACACCCCCAGCATCACGACATCGATTTATGAACTTCTCAACCACGACCCAAAATCTCGATTTTCACAGACATAATCAAATTGATTAAACCTTCTAATAAAAAACAAAAGTCCTAAAACCCCACCAGCGCACATACAATTCACCCAAACCCCCCAAATCTAGATCCCCCTCACACCAAAACCATCCGAACTCCCCCAAAGCTAACCCAATCCCACCAAACCAGATCCGCAGACGTTTCCAAGGAGTAATGAATGCAGGTACGGAGGTACCGCCACTCAAACCCACGTTACCCACCGTTTACTAATTCAAGTCTAGCGTTAATCTACTAAAAACTTCTTCGAAAAGGAAAGAAAAACATCCATCCCAGGAACGAGGAATGCTGGATTTATTCAACTCTCAGGCGGGATGGGAAAAAAAACAAATTCGAAGAAACGGAAGGGCAAATCAACTCGAGAAAAAAGAGAAGCCGTCATAGTCCTTTTCTGGTTCCAAACTTCTGCAGGTCCAGACTATCATCCCGTCACGGAAGTGGTAAGGATCGATACACCATGAATCAAATATAGGCTACTATATTGTCAACAAGATCGCTTGGGCGATATGATATGCCTACATTCATTTCGTCAAAAACCGAGATATCACCGAGCCCTCATGAACTCAAAGACCTGAAGTATGGGGTATGAATATGGAATATGGATATGGATATGTGATAACCCCTTCGTCACGGACTTTAACCTCGCAGGATTTAAGTTGTTAACATAAACACCTCCACATATACATATAGCGCTTGAAAATTCCACATCTAAATGATATAAAGCTATCCTGTATACAATACTTTTACTTAAAATCCCTTTTGTTTTACCAAATAGCTTTTCTATAGTACAAAAAACTAACATACACGAGTCGACACGCTCAAAAAATCAAAATCCCAACGGTTACAACTAGTAAAAATTCCGCATTCCAAAGCCGTCCCTTATTATAACCCCATCAATCCGCAGGCTCCAGCGCCGCCTCACACATCCTCAATTGCAATCCCGCTCCTCCCGCTCTCTTAAAACCCATCACTGTCGCCTTATTATACCCCCCTAGCCCTCTACCCCCGTCTCTTTAGATCCGCCCGTCCAGGACCCCATTCGACCCAGCAAAAAACTTGCAAAAGTAATCCGCTCCATGATCAAAAAGAAGACGTCAAATCTTCAAAACGGCTCGAGCTCGCTGAGGAAGAAGAAACAAGTTAACCGGAACGTAAAGGACTTCGCTGAGCACAGCATAATATCAACGATCGATCCCGCTAACAATCTCCATCACAGTCAAATCACCACTCCTACCCCACATCACACTCAGAAAACCATAATAATAAATCTCGCAACATTCCATTCTTTATTCTTCATCCCTATTCTCATCCCTATCCCTATTCTTATTCTTCATGCATGTAGTACCCTCACCCAATCCCCTGAAAGAAAAACACACACAAGCAGATTCAAACTCAGAATCGTTGTTCAACAAAAAAAAAAAAAAAAGTAAAAACCTCCCATAGTCTAAAAGTCTCTCAAATAAAACAAAAAGGCTTTAAGACCCGCTATCTCTTTCTCAATCGCAAAAGCCATGAGCCTGCCCAAAGTCACACTCGGAGTTCAGGCGGACAGACGAAGGGAGGTAAAAGCAACAAAAGGAATAAAGCTAATGAAACGACGAAAGGGGGGGTAGGGAGACGGGAAGATACTACACTATGCTAAAAGAACAAGATCTCTGTGGGTAACAAGAGATGAAAAAATTGAAAAATTGAAAAACGAAAAATGTTTCATCCAAACGCCCACGTTAGAGAAAAAAACTGACAGACAAAGCAAACTCCTGATTTGATGGGAAAGATTCAAACAATTCGCCCCCGGAAGAAAGATTCCATGCATGCATCGCTAGACGGAAAATAGGAGGGAAGAAAAGGGAAGAAGAAAAAAAAAGTAAGAGATAAGAAAGAGTCCCACCGTAAATGCATTAAAAGGAGAAGAAGTGAAAAAAGGTCATGTTGTACAAGGTATTCAAAGCTGAAACAGAAGAGGCATAGAGGGTGTCCGGATTTGGACGCGCAAGAGCCCGGGGTGCCGGATTAGGGAACATACGACTTCCGGCGACTGACGAGTTGTTCCTTGGTGAGCTGGGTGAGTTGGGGACGGGAAGACGCAGCGAGGCTGTTGCTTCTGACTTCCTTCTTCTTGAAATCAATGAAGAATCCCTCATCCTCTTCGTCATCGTCGTCACAGTCGTCTGCATCCTCAATATCCGCAACCGCGCCGTCGGTAGAAAATTCGTCAGCATGGTGGTCGTGAACATCCTCAATAGTGTTCAGGAACTCCATAGGTGCGGCTGAGCCGTTCTTGCCGGGTAGTGGTTTGATGTGTGTGTGAATTTCTTGGTAAGCAGGTTTAATCGGGTGACAAGTCGGCAGCGTACTGAGACGATCTGCACTACCCAGGCGCGTTTTGGGGGACAATGAATTGTGGGACCAGTAGTCGTCAGCGGAGAGTGATGATGAGGCGGAGAGGACGCTTGGGAAGCTTGTAGAGTTGCTAAGACTAGAAGTGCCAAAGTGCTCTTCGCTGCTCGATGACGTTAAAGCCGATCGCTCCGGGATTCCGGTGGGGAAATGGAACGATCTGGTTTGTTGGTGTCGTGGTGGACGCGGCGATCTGGTCCTAGGTGACAAGGACGGAGATACGGCGGAAGTTCCTGGCGAAACCTGTTGATCCATATCCACCGCGCGGGCGCGAGGGGGGAAGCTGCCTTCCCACTTGAGGCTGTGTGGCGTAACCTTCGTGGTAGTGTTTGAAAAGCTGCTGTCGTCTCCGCTAAAGACGCTCTCCTTATTCGAGCGGTTGGCTAGAACGTCAAGATACGTTGCATCATCAGGGCTGGGAGGACAGTTCCCGAGGGGGCTCTCCGCGGACTTGGCGCTAACCGGTGAAACGTCTCGTGAAACTTTGCTATCATCGGTGTCCGATACAGGGAAGAATGGGGATTTGCGGATTGGAGTCGGTGGGAAGACGGGTTTCGGATCCTCGGCGGGCGAAGATGGCATGCTGGGCATGGGGCTCGCAGAACGGGAGGACCTGTTGTCGAAGCCGGCGGCGGCCAGGCGCATGATAGAGTCGCAGGATTGCTTGCTTCCTCGACGGATCACCCCGCTCCAGCCTCGCACGGAACCAAAATGTTTGTCTTTTCCTTCCGACTTTTTCTCCTTATCCTGTTTCCAAACAACGTCCGAATCGCCTGGCTCCGAACTGGTCTCCGTGGCTCGTGTTTCAGTGGCTCGGAAGTCCCTGTGCATGTCTCTGCTCCTCGAAGCACGGAGTAGCCTACCTATGGCTGAACGTGATGAAAGAACGTTGTTATGACCTCGACGACTATGAAACGCTTCGGTGTTCTCGGATTGGGCGACGGGTGTCTCAGCTATCGGTGTTGGAGGGGGCGCCTTAGGCCCACCGCTGGTAGGAAACAACCCGGTGATAACGGTGGTCTTGCTCGGTAGCGATGCCGGAGGGGACGTCTTGGACTCTCTATTGAGTTTAGCGACACTGATAGAATTAGAACGGTTGAGTGCGGGGTGCTGGTTCTGGTGATGCTGATGGCTGTGATGATGGCTGTGATGATGGCTATTATGATGGTGATGCGGTGGCGCCAAGTTCTTCTCCTTCTTCAGCGCCTTCAGAGCGGTGGTGTCTCGCGACCGAAGGAATTCTGGAACGTCATCCGCTCCATCCATCCCTCCACGGCGTTCTCCCGGTGTGCCACCGAGGGGAGTAGTCGTTGGAATTGTGACGGCACTGTGGGCCCTACGCCTCAGTCCGACAGCGGTCGCAATACCGCCAACGGCCTTCCTCAAGCTATTTCTCACGCGGCCGAGGACGGTAGCTGGTGCTACAGCGTGGTCAACATCCTCTCTAGAGATCTCAACAGGGCGAGCACGTCTCGGGTCGCTTTCCTCGATCCAGCCGATCGGATCGTCGAGGTCTTGTAGAACCCACGAGTGACGCTTTACTTCGGGAAGGGTGATGCGTTTGGCAGGATCCTTCGTAAGAAGTCTCCGCAGTAAATCCTTAAGTTCGGCGGAGATGGGCTCGTGTGTGTTTGATGGCTCGTCTTCAGGGACATCGGTCAGTTTCAGATTCAGACTCTTCCGGTTAGTCACCGACCGGCGAGTACTCGGACGGGAGCCGGATGGAGAGGCTGCTGCATCAGGCCGGAGGCGGGTGTTGGGAATGAAGAGCTCTTGATTTTCGATTACGTTGTAAAGTTCATATTCACCGCTTGCCATGAAGGGACATCTAGCAAAGATGAGACAGTAAAGAGTGACTCCGAGAGCCCACACATCGATGGCCTCCGTGATCTGTGGACGAGGCTTCGTGATATCGCTGTAGCAGAGCTCCGGGGCGAAGAAGGCAGGTGTTCCGACTGTCTTCGCAAGCTCGATATCGGTTTGGTCCAGTCCCACGTTTCCTTCCTCATCGACACCCTGGCCGAGATAGCTGACTCCGAAGTCAGAAATCTTGACTCGGTGGTCTCTGTTCCAGAGGAGATTTGCGGGCTTGATGTCCCGATGAATGATGCCTTGGTAGTGAAGATATTCGAGGCCGAGGACGGTATCCCTGAACACTTGCCTGGCCTGCTGAACTGTCAACGACGGAACGTACATGAGATCCGGATCATACGAATCGCTAGCGTTAGTAGCTATCGTAGACAGAGAGTAGTTCCGAGACGCATCTGAGATATCCTGCGTGAACGGGTTAACATCCGAGGACTCCTTGATGGCGGTTGGAGTTTCGTCATCGTGAGAGTCGTCTTCGAAGCTTCCGACGGCGATATCTTCGTCGCTAACCGACTCTTCCGTTTCTCCCCCGAATTCGAGGGACCACATGTGCTCGGAGGCGGAGGCCTGTTCTTGCTGTCGTTTCCGGTCCTCTCGGGCCTTCCGGGCCGCTTCCTGCTGTTTTGCCATCCTCCGCCGCAGTTGTCGTTCCTTGCGTAGCTCGTCTTCACGAGAATCCTGCGTACCGAGAGCGAGGGCTCGAAGCTTCTCGAGTCGGAGGGCTTCCCTCTGAGCGATGCTTTCATCACCGGGACGCCTCCATCTGACCTCACTAAGTTCAACGAACTCCAACACGAGATAGACCTTCTTGCTGCTCGGGTCATCGATAACCTCGATCAACCTAACAACGTTCGGGTGGCGGCATTTCTTCAAGATGGCGATTTCACGCTTGACCTTCTCCTCCTGACTGCCTTTCTTCTGACCGACCTTCCCAAGCCGGGGGCGAGAATTACGTTCAACGATCTTGATGGCGACGAATTCGTGGTCTCCGAGGAGATTCCGACCGAGTTTGACCTTCCCATGGACGCCTCGACCGATCTCATTGATAATCTCATACGAGTTGATGGACTTGCGGCCGGATATCGGGTCGAAGTCTACGTCGAGAAGATGTGTTTCCTTGACAGGTTGCCGATGAGCGGGATGGAGGAAAGGCGATTGAGAAAACAGCTGCTTCTGTCCGCCGGGGGATGAAACGGCCGTCGTTGGCGACGAATACAAGCCACCGCCTTGGCCGTGATAGGTCTTGATGTGGAGATCGATTGGGGAAACTGGTGTGGATTCGGATGATGCCGCCAACGGCTGGACAGGTACCCAGACCTGCACATCCGAGGAGCGTCGTGTGATGGGTTCGGATCGCGGATGACGAACAGCGGGCGACTCATCCGATGTCGAGGACTGATCTCCGTTCGTTGAATTGCTGGGATGCCGGGAATGACCGCGACCCGATGATATCCCGGCTCCTCCACCGCCCGCTCGCATTTGGTCCGCCATGTTTGCCTCTTTACTTCTCGACGGGGTGAGGAGTTTTGGAGAGTATCCAGGAAGCTACGGCTTGTGCTTTATTGGCATTATAGAGGGGACGTTGAGGAAGGATGGGATCGTAGCTCGGGGTCTCGTCCGGACTAAAAACACCAGAAAAAGGGACTATCGACAGCAGACGCTAGAGCACCCGCAGCAGGGGGGAGGGAATGTCAGCCTTGCTCATACGACCGTTATCAAAGGCTAAAGTTTCCGTCCGGGATCGGGGATTGGATTGAAGGCTGCACGAGTTTCCTTTGGAGCTTGGTATGTCCAAGAGGGCAAACTTTGCTTGTGTAACATACCTCGGATTGAAAAAGATATGTAGGTGTAGGGGGGGGTATTTCCGAGAAGGTAAGTGTCCGAAGGATATGGGGGGGAGAGCTATCTAATCTTCAGGCACAGTCATCAGTTAGTTTGCGGGACCCGAGTTGCTGAATGAAAACCGCCTCAGAGGAATGCCCAATCCCTACCTGAACCAGACGGCGAGAGAGGATTCAATACCAATTGGCAAATGATAAAGGGTAGCCGAGCTCGGTCGTGTGCGTTGGCAGACGGTTCGATGTCGAGACGCGATCAAGTCTTTCGAAGGGAAAGAGTCAGGGAGATGAAGAGGGTTCCGGACTTCTAGAACGTTGAGATTACGAATTGTGTAACGTAATAGGAAGGGTTTCGGCGTACGATAGGGCCACGAGCTTCAGAAGGCTTGAGCTGTTTTTTTGTTTTCTCGGTTCCGGGAGGGTTTGACAGAGGAATCGAGGCTCAAGGGCGATGGGAGGCTGCAGATATTTGAAGGAGAAGGATGAATCGATTGACCGAGCACGGGTAGTTCGGATTTGTAGGATTTTATCGAATTGGGGAGGATAGATAAGGCGGGCTTTGTGTTCCGGGTGGTAATTATAGGGTGCGTGTGTCTCCTGCCCAGGAAGGGAATACGAACGGCGGAGAGGGTTCGGACGGAGAGGTCTACGAAAGGGTCGAGGTTGAGGATTGCTGCGGTCGTCGTCGTCCAACGTCGCACGCAGGTCGTGTGCCTCGGACGGGCTGGAGTCGTTTTTTTAATAGAACGGTGATGGGGAGTTTGGTTGTTCAGCACGGGCTAATTTTGGTCAACCAATGGACCGGCTACTGAGCGGAGGGAGGAGGAAGGGGAAATTGTTGGGAAGGACAGCCGGACGAGCTTTGAGAGGTATGATAGAGGTTGACGATGGGAGGTTGTAGAGATAAAGGTGGTGGTGGAGTGGCAAGTCGGAATGATGTCGGTCCCCCCAGTTTCAGTTCAAGCAGGACAGCCAGAGCGAGAAAAGCACAGGTCGGAGAGACAGACAGGACAGGAATCAAACAGGACAGGACGGGATTGGGAATCAAAGCTGGCCGTTCGATTGGTTCCGACGCTGGTCGATGCTTGGCTGGGCTGGCTTTGTTGGGCGGGAAAGAAGAAAAGGCGGTCTTTGCAGGGCGGAAAAAGCAGAAAGAGCTAGTTCAGATAAGTCGGGCTGGTGTCGATGTTATTATGCAATCGAATCAGCCAGCGCCGGAGAGTATTATTCTCGACAAGAAATATCCGGATCTGAGTATACTCTGGATACTGAATTCGAAGTTTCCTGAGGATGAGAGTGATAATATTAAGGTTGACGGTGACAGAGTTTTTGTACGGGCGGGCTTATCTCGAACTCTTTTCGCTCGGATAATAAAGTTGAATAACGAGAACGCAGAATTACATAAAATGGGCTCGACGGGCAGCAAATGGGAGGAAGCCTCGATATCGTGCCGGACTGCTGGGACACTTTCTCGTATTTGTATGGCCCTTTACCTCTTTATGACGCTCTGGTACAAGAAAGAAAAAGAGGATGGGAGGGAAGGGAAAAGAGCCTGGGGAAGGCGTCCAATAATAGGAGCCGGAGATAGTGGCAGCGCACCGGGAGGGTGTGGACGGTAAGAGGGTGAGGGGCGAATCTACAGAGGAAGCGGGCGGTGATGGCAAAGGGAGGGCGCGATAGGCTGGCTGCCCGTCCGCCTGGCGTTCGATGGAGTAAGTATATATCATATCCCCACGAAGAGTATACAGATGGATATGAGGATGGAATAGAATCGGTGATGCTCTTCTCATTTACCCTGCTCCTACATGTACGTACATTACATGCCCATTTTGCCTATCTGTGGACTTGCTTGTACAGGTACATTGCATCCATCACGAAGAGAACTAGCTCTGGATCTCGGGCTCAGGCCTGGGAGCTCAGGAAAAAGAAAAAGATTCAAGAGACCGAAAGATTCAAGAGATTCGGGAGCTCAGCCGAGCGCGGTCCCAGTCAAACCGCCACAGCAGCTCCACACCGGCCAAATTAACAAAGATTGGCTGCCGAACATATCACAGATTGCGTCCTCGACGCTTCCATATCAGATGATTTATCTCTATTCTTTCTATCCCATTCACTCTGAACAGGGAGAATACCCAGTGTGGAAAAAGCAACTCCGACAGACCTCCCTGGTCCTGAACCGAAGGCTATCGTCATGGGCAGGGAAGGGCCACCACCGGGACCAGGGTTGCTGAAGGGAACCTTCTCGGTGAGAATTCGATCCCAAACACCAGCCAAGTCAACCGTTCGAAGGCGATATCTCGGACACAAGAACACCTCGTTAACACCGTCGGGTCGTATTCGGGTCACACTGGCGCAAATCTGCCGACCTCGCCAGATACCTCACCGCTCGGATTGCTGCCATCCCGAGGTCGATGATACACAAATGATATCCGCAAGTCCTTGTTTTTCGACCATGACGACGACCTTCACGATCAATTCCGTTGAGATGTAAGAAGATGGTGTCCTGCCCAAAGCAAGATCTCAATATATCCTGCGGGGAGGTCAGAACCAAAACGCCCAGTGCGGATGTCAGGCCATCAGCTGCAGGCCAAGCTCTGATCTACCTCCGGACCTTTCGCATTGGCGTGGCATATACGGCAACCTCCCAGACGAAGCAGGCCGTTACATCTACCCAATCCATTCCATCCTTCAGTACAAACGTCAAAGAATTTACTCTACCGAACGCTCGGGTTCTGAGGCTAGCCCGCTCCAGATAGCGTTGGAACGAATTCGCATGCAACCTTCTTCTCGGCCTCCGAAAAATTAATTGAGAACACCCGATGGCCCATGATCCATGACCCTACACATACCGCGCTCGCTGCTTGATGAAGAATATCAATCGCAACGTCGGTCTGCTCTATTCTGGCACGTCGACATGGATCCCTTCCGTATCAGAATCATTAGTCCCTTCGGTTGAAACCAACATGAAGGGGACCACTTTTGCATTGCGCAACTTTAAGTTACCACCGCGCGGATGAGGCGGGTCTCGTTCTTAATTCATTTTTTCCGCTCAGACTCTTCGTACCAAGATCCGAAGGCGTCGGCGCTGGGTTCTGGGACGGGCTGGTCGTTCGTTACTAGCCTCGACGGGCCTGCAATAAAGCTTGTGGGACGAGGTCTAGTTACCCACCCT
Source organism: Arthrobotrys sphaeroides (assembly GCA_036971245.1). Lineage (NCBI taxonomy): Eukaryota > Fungi > Ascomycota > Orbiliomycetes > Orbiliales > Orbiliaceae > Arthrobotrys > Arthrobotrys sphaeroides. The sequence continues at coordinate 242,842 of JAJTTW010000011.1, read as the reverse complement.
TGTCACCGAAACTCTCGACTGCCCATCGAAACCACAGACCTCTTCGAATCCAACAGGTCCGCTCTCCATTCGAAGGCTCATCAAGCAGCGTTATAATGCAGAAAAAAATCCAACGTTTTGGTTATCTGAAACGTATCCTGCATCATACCCGCGGAACTGCCACGAAATATTCCGTTACCGGCCGAAGAACGACCAACGGCCCTGCTCGTTTGACAGCTCCAAGTTAAGATCGTGCCTTCACTTTCACCGACTTGCAGCTTTTTATTGCCACGCGCATGTGTGATGTTTCCCTCTTTCGAGCTCTTCCAAAGGTCTGCTATTGACAGGGAAGGCCAATAGCAATTTAATTCACACATTGGCTGGACAGACAGACCTGTAGTACAACCGTCGATTAATCCTCTGGGGGACATTTTCAGAGTTCGTAGTAGTCTTTGTTCATGCAAGATACCCGAAGCCTTACCCTTTCCTCTCGAAAACAAGAAGGAGCTCGATCGAATTTCGCATCGAGGCCTCGGATTCTGGACGAAGCTGAACAGCTCCCCGGGCCTAGTTCGAAACCCTCATGCGACGGACGTAGCCATGTATATATCATGATTGTCGTTCGACATTCCATCCCATATCATCCTATCTCGGTGGTCGCTCGCCGGTAGACGGGACGTCATCAAAACCGCCAGATTCGCTCTTACGGCATGCGTCCATGCCGCCCGGGGGCCACCGTTCGGCGCTGCTGCTCGCTGTGAGGCATATCCCTCCTACAAGACCGGGCGAACCGAGAGCCGATTCGTTCAACGAAACAACCATTTACGCAGTTCCCAATATCCCATTCATTATCAACCTTCCGAGCGACAATGCTACTATAGTCAGGCAAGGCAAGTACCAAAGACCCTCGTCCCATCTCCCCCAACTGACAGTCCCGTCCATAACAAAGACGAGGGGACCCAATAATTTGAATATTAGCAACAACCCCCGTCGATATTCCTTCCCAGAACCAGTCCTCCCTGACCCTGTCGACACCCACTCGGCCTGATAAAATAATACCACCAACATTGAAAAGCAGTCTTCAAATATACAAAAAAAAAAGAATTCATGCCTTCCAAAAAATCTTCTATCACATTTTTGGAACCCTTCGGGACCCTTGAAAGCTCAACACCACCCGCTACACCATCCAAAAATTATCACGAATCTCAGCCCGCCATCCTTTCGTCTCACCTCAGCATAGTCTCCAGTCGACCGTTTAATCTTGAAATCTCATCAAACCCGGCGAAATTTAAACAAGAGTGGCAACAATACTATGAGGCATTTAAAACCCAACCCGGCCTGATATCCTCCCATACAACGAGATCCTTTCCAGATGGGCTGATTACCTTTCAAGCCCTCTGCGATGCACGGGAGATCATGGAAAATCGCTTCGCACACTCTCAACTTTCAAGCCCGTCTACTGCGTGCGGGAATTTTCCCTCCTCTCCTCCCCCAGAAAATGAACATGAACGTATCACTCGGTAAACTCGCTATTCCTGAAAAAGGGAAGACCTAAACAAGAAACCAGAAAACCCCAGATTTTCGCACCCTCTTTCCCCAACCATTTTTTTAAAGAAACCCAGAGCTCTGAACGAAGAACCTATAGTAGCGCGAAAATGAAGATGAACCTATCATATGCGGAGTATTCTCCAGATAGGCGTGCGTAGGTCTCGACCCACAAGCCTGCACGACGTTTCGAAGCTAAAAAGTTTAAAGTTAAGTTCGAGTGGTATAGACGGGACGAAAAAAGTCAAAAAGGCCCCATACTCCCAGATCATAGCGGCCGCTTCCCCAAGCTCAGAAATATGAATCCACAAAAAACCTCCCCTTCAAGATGGTTTCGAATAGCCTGTCCCCTACTCGTCCCCACCCCGGTAAGTATTAGCCACAATTTCGACATTCAAACGCTCAGCTTTCGGGATCATTGAGTGCTCAAACCAATTAATTACCACCCTGTGCTATACTATACTATCAATATCAGACCTAAGACAAAAGACACGAAGCTTCTCTTTTGCCGTCATCCCGGACTAGATTACTTAAAAACCCATCCCATTCGTCTAACAGCTGTTGAAACACGGTTCCTTCCGATGATGGTGGTCCAATATTGTGATGTTCTGGTTCGACCCTTATCACTTGGCTCGAACGAGAATAAGGCTATCCATACGTGTTTTACCCAGGAGGATCTTAAGATCCTCCCTTCTATGAAATGTATAATGCAGCCAATAACACAGACGCTATATCAAATTTCCCAACCCATAAACCCTCCCTTCAGGGAAAACCGGCCAACGTCGTCTCTTAGCTCACCCTTCCCTTCCCCAGAAAAAGAACCCACATTGAATAAATCCCACACAGAACGTCCACATATACGCTTAAGTATGTACGTACTCACATACTGCATAAAAAAATCCTGCAAGCCAACATCTCCTACTGCGTTGAGAAGGTTGAAAAGAAAGAAAGGGAACAGAGACGAGGGAGACCCGGCCATTTTACAAGGGCACTCCAACGAATCGGATCAATAACGCTCGACGTTCCCCTCCAATCACCAACCCGGCATCTGTCTTGAAGTATGTAATGTACAGTTAGCTGCAGCAGGCCTATTACCGTTGTTTCTGTACAGATACCATAGACCTGCAAGTTTACAGCCAGACAATTTGCAGTATACCTACGTCCTATACGGTTGCAGGAAGCCGTGGATAAAAAGAAACTGACCATAAAGAGGCGGTTTTACAAGGAACGTACAGCACATATAGAACCATACATTAGTGGATCGAACCGTCAATCGGGAGAAAAGGGCAACATAGGAAGATCCAGGTCGGTCCAATTACATCGCTATCTGAGATAAGACTTCTATTGGACACATTCCCAAGCCTAATTGACTCGACACCCGCATGAGGAAGTTTTAACCACACACCTTCAACCACACCACATGCAGGCCCTCAACATGTTGGATGCAAAATGCACGGCGCCCGGATCACAAATTACAACCAAAAAGAAATCCTTTGAGCCTGCTCGATCCGCCGGGCTACCTACTTACTTACCCACCACCCCCTTAAAAGCGACTATCGTACGATCCTTTTAAGGCACTGAACGGGAAGGCATGCGAGGTCCAATGATATCAGTGAGATATTAAATCTCAGACATTGATTGATTCCCTTCCCTCCAGTTCGCTCGTTCTCTTCTTCGTACATATGTATGATATCAACGTTGCAGCAGCGAGCAGCGTGTTCTTTTCATTTTCACTGATGCTTACTGCAAATTCGCTCGCGTCTTCCCGTCCCATGATGTGCATGAAAACCACAAATCCAAGGTTCAAGGATCATAAAGGGGGGTGGATAGGGAGGGTAAGGTAAGGTAAGGGCTGGCATCAAGATGGTTTCTTAAAATGGATCCCGACCCGGACCTACAATATCTGTTACATAACTACGACGAGAGACCACCTTCTTGAAATGGATTGGAGGAGAAAGAGAGAAGCCGGTCCAACAATTCAAAAGATAGGCAATTCAATTGGATTGGCCCGGTTGCGCGTTAATTCGACGGGTCCGCGTCAGGAACTGCCCTATTTGGGTTGATTCCATTCAAACTAGCTGCGAGGCTTTTTGGAGGTGAAAGATAAGGATATATCTGAGGGGTGTTAAACGTCCAATCTTCGAAGAAATAATAGATGGACAGACCACCTCTCTCTCTTGCCTGCTTGCCGCAAGCTGCACAGATCAAAGATTCGCGAGCTGCACCCGCCGTGAATCGCAAGATTTAACATTTATGACAAGGAGATTTTTTTTGTAATATCACTTTTTTGGTTTTCCGCGCGAGTAAGTGATATCAAGTTCTTGATGACGAAAAGTGTATTCAAAAACCTCGTATCCGAATACTCGTATTGACCGCTTTCTCAAATAAGAAAGCAGTTTTGCATGTCTCGACTCGCACACGGGAAGTCACTTCCGTGCATTATCTCCGCCAGTCACTCCGTATCTCTGCGGATCGCTCGGTGCACACGGTGGAGCAATCCCAGCATCTCTTGACATAAACCTACCCACTATCAGACACAGCATTCCCACAAGTTCTCCATTTCCACTCCAAAACACGTACACGGTCCGCATCCCTTATTCCCCTTCGCCTCTTTCCCCTTCCCTTCCCTTCCCTTCCCTTCCCTGAGGCTTCCCTAGCTTGCCGTGTCCCATCCCCCAAAACTCCAAACCTGTCACTACCAAATCTCCAGAAAAACAAGAAAGAGGTCTTTCCTTTCTCCACGGACTCACCTATATCAGCCTGAGGGGACGGGTTAGGTCACTTACTTCCTTATCACAGACTTTCAGCTAACGTTAACTTTGACAGCCGTCCCTGCCGTCCGTTTCCCTTAGCTTAGCCTTCCTTCGCGCCATGTTCTTTTTTCTAAAGGCGGCGCAATTAACAAGGCCAGGTTACTCAATATGTAGGTGTATACGTAAATCAGCCATGAAAATACCCATCCCCTCTCTCGTGTGTGCGTGCGCTGCTGCAGCCGTCCACCCCGGATTTTCATATATCAAATTTCGCTTCCCCACAATATCCCTCACACCTTCACATCTCAGATCGTCTATTTTGGCTCCACACTTATGGTAGCAGCAGCTGCAAGCATGCACGCCTCAAAAAAAATCCTTGAAAAAAATCCACGGGCGAAAAGAAAAGAAGAGCCAAAACCGAAGAAAGATTTAAAGAAGAAGAAATATACCCACTAAAGATAGAGTATAGAGTCACCACGGCCGGGAGAACACGAAAGCCCGAGGTGAGGGGGAAAAAAAGGATGTTACCGCAGTGCACGGCTGATAGTTTGAAGTTTAAAGTACGATGGGATTGCGATACGAGATTTGAATATGTACGATACGATTACAGGCGCCGGAAATCCCGGAATCGACCTTGGAAAAAACATCAAAGCTCCATTAATTCTTATGTAAACTCTTTTTCCTTCAGCGCAATTAACTTTATTTTTTGTCTTGAGGTTTTTTTGTTTTATTGAAGTCTGACAGGTTACCGACCGATCCAGCCAAGCGAAAAGCCGCACTGGCCTTGTTGCAACAGCACGATATTCCGGTCCTCGGGAGCTGGCGAATTGACCTCTTCGTTCAACCTTAGGCACAATACCCACCCAGCCAGCCTTTTCCCCTCCTCCCGACAATGCGGCGAGACATACCCATCCATCTCAAACCGAACCGCCAGAACTTAACTATTCCGTGGCAGATTTCGTAAGAGTTAATCGTTTCCCAAAAGCAAATACCCAATATAACCCTTTAAACATTTATATCAGATCCGTGGTTTACGCCACGAGAAACGAGATGGCACCGGGGTCTAAGTCTTGGGCCCCACCTGCCACCCAAAAGTGAGTTTTTACGTCAAAGTATGGTGAATTTGAGACTGCTGCGCCATGGGTTCGGCGCTGGAGGAGACGCAAAGGAAAAGGGAAGTACGGTACGGCGGTCTGAGACGGATACGAGATCCATGAGAACCCGAAGATGGTGTATTGCTTTAGTAATGATTGTCGTTTGCATACTGGCTAATCTTCTGACTTGAAACAAATGCAATTGCGAAAGCGATCGAGATCAAAAAAGTCGAGATACTTACAAAATAACTGGTCTCGTTCCCAGTAACACCAAAAACAAAAATATGACACTCGAAATTTTCACATGTGAAGAGGGTCCCCCTTGGAGGAAAGCACCAGGACTAATAGCGAACCTGCATAATTCCGAAATATTACCTAGTAAAATTGATGCAGTATAAGCCAACAAAACATGTAGTGAGAAATACGTAGCGAGCCATCGATTAGTCAATACTAATCCAGATCCCAACCGATATCCAGAAACTGATCTTACGATCGAACAAGAGAAAAAAGGAAGAAGAAAAAAGATGAGACGGAAACATAAACAGTTTCTGCACAACCCTAGCCTTTCCCTTATCTCCTTTCTCATACCTCATCGTCACGTCAAGCAGATGCATGTAGCGGTACACCCCCCTCCACCCCCTCCCAAAACTATCCCAAAGGCAGGTGGAAAACCTCCACATCCATACTCAAGAACTTCTCAGCTCCTCACGCCATCCCTCACCAACAGGCCGAGGAGGGTAGCTCGAGTCAGCCAAAAACGCCCAAACTCACCGAAAGAAACAGGTTAACATGTTGGATACTAGTCCGAATCCGTCGAATTTTTTTGATTTGAAAGTGTCTGAAGCACGGCTCGACCTGTCTCGGCTGGAGTCTAGTTGCCGCTCCTTTACCTTGCGAGAGTACTTCTGTCTCTCATCATGGAGGGCCTCCAAAACAGACAGGCAAAGTTGTCAAGCCATCTTCGTCACGATATAGGATCTTCAACAGGAGCAGCTACCAGGCTAGGCCGGCGCCGAGAGATTTGGAACATGGTTTTGAAAGCTGGGACCGGAGATCTCCTGAGATTATGTTGGATTCCCAATGTTGAGATGCACGTTGGAGGGTTTATAGACGTGTTCTAATCAGATGTAGATCTATGTGTGTAATAATTGTAGAGCTCTGTTGGTTTATAGGAGACATATCGGCGTCGTTGTGCTTTAGTACCCGCTGTCACATTCAAACCCACGGAGTTGATTTCCGCTGTATAATGTGATACGGGAATTCCTGCATGGAAAACAAGCACTTTTAACGCTCGTGCCCATGGAATATCGTTCCTCCGTCATCCCTTTGCGTGGCCAATACCTACAATACGAAGGGGGGGTGGCATCCTCAAAACCTTGTACTTCTTGTGGAAGAGTTATACGACGTTATAACACTTCACAATCCAACAAACGATTACAAGCATGCACACACGGAACTAATTTTATGTTATTTCGGCATTTATGTTTCCAAACGTAACGGAGGGCGAAAAAGGGAAGGCAGGAGAGCCCAATGTGATACGGCCGATTGCAGGGTAATTGTAAACGAGATGGTGGAGCTATATTTGGATCTGTCAAATGGTCATAAGGACCGACTGTCTTACATCGTCGACGTCTGGCCTCCTCGGTTCCACGAATGGAGCTCTGTAGTCGTAGTAGGGCAATCGTATGCAGAAAGCCTCCAACAAGTTTACTCCGAATCAATGAAAGAATGCTGGGCGCCAGCTGGGTGTGTGCACGTCGTTCGTAGTCCTAAATTACCTCGTCTCCAATCCAAATACAATAAACTGTACACATCATTTGCATTCACATATGCATATACGGGTCTAAACAACTGACGTCGGACTTAGTAATCTCCAAGAATCTTCGAACCACGCTCTGCCAGCATCAGACTTAAACGAAAATGCTACGACCACCCTGCAGAATGAATACATGTATACATGTATGTATGTCTACGCATGATATCAGCACCCGTCCCTCAATCTGCACAGATGCTCTGGAAACCACCGATCTACAGGGATATATGGCGATAGTCTCCATCGACCGTGCCGCCTTTCGCCAAGCAAAGACCAAAAAACCGGTCAACTCGCCCTATAGCACGATTATAGTATAAGCACCTTTTAGCCCAAATACGTAGCGTGTATTCTCCCATGTAGACGGGGCCCGGGGTACGTACATACAGTACACACAAAACATCGCTCGATCGTCTACGCTTGGTCCCCATGACAGATCCCACCACCTTTCAAGGGTAATACCTGCAAAGTGGAGAAAAAGTACTCTCGGTAGACGACATTCAAAAATCGAACCCCACAAAGATTCATAAAACCCCTCTTTCGAGAGACTTCGAACTGGGATCATACCGATCGTTATAGGTTCCTTCTCATTGATTAAAAAAGACTAACAAAAACTCTGTCGCACCTTTCCGACCACGAGGAAGGTTGTGTTATTGGATTGCTACTTCCTCCGTCTTGTATACCCTATATCCTTGTCCACAAACATGGAACATACTTCGTCCCCTCTCCCTCGAGATCGACGTCAGGGTCATAAGATACACGGACTAAGATAACCCTCTCCAAACATCCTTACCACAAGACTCCCTTAGTAGACTGTTGGGGCAAACGCCCATCCCTCATAGAAATGCCAAACCCGAGCGATTCCGTGGTTTGCGCTCAAGCTAAAGCAAAACGTCTATGACAGCCGAAAACCACTGACCCACCAAAGTGGAGTACACTAAAATCTCTACACTAAAAAGCACGGTAAACGGCACAAAAATTGCAACCCTAGTAAGAGATAAAATCACTCGTTCGTCGATCGATAGACCGAGCGCCTAACTAGAAGGGTGGGCCAAGCCTCGAACGCTTATGAATCCCCCTTCCACATTTATACAATAACCCTCCAAGATTTTTGGTAATCAATTGATAAGAACGCCGCCGTGCCGAAAGGAATGATGCCCGCGATAGTATTTTCTCCACTAGTACCCGACTCCTCCGGCCGGTCCGTCGGATATAGGGAATATCATATTATCTATAGCATCACTTCCTCGCAGCGGGTGGGGGGGTTCCAATAATACCTATTTCCCATGCCGTGTGACGGCAGCACTCCCGCTCCGCAGCGAACCTTAAACTACTTACCCAAAAAATGCAACAAACCACCATGCAAGTCATGTTGACACGACTTTGCCGCTGAGTCCCTTTTTTGGATTATTCTTCGGGATCAAGGGGTTTATTGTGTACTGAAGGGGTCCCACGTTGCTTCCATTTTCCCATTTTAATCACTTAACTTGTGCCTTCGGGGAAAATAATTCGGCCCGCTTGCGTGTGCACATGCGCACCTCCTCGTGGCCGTTGAGCGTGAACGTGTTGGGGTCTTTATTATCTTCGATAAAGAGCGAGCTCGGTGTGGTGTAAACCAGGGTAATATGCGCCATTGATCAAGTAATCAGAACATGAGACTTGCGTCGATGCCCTTTATGAGCTCATGAGCTCGTCAGTGAGAGATTCGTAAATAAAAGAAACCAAGCTTGAGAAAGAAGAATCATTGCCATCAGGCGTAGCGACACTGCGTAGAACTCTCCTGTAATCTTGACAAAAGGAAGAAAGGAAGACGAAACCGACAATAAAACCAAACTTATCATTTTTGTTACAAAGAAACAGAATAGTAGAAAAGAAAAGAAAAAAAAAGCCTTCCCTTGAAGTAGGGACGTGTATTCCGGGTCAATGACCATCCAAATGCAACCCTTATTCCTTCACTACCCACATCCTGTAGGCGTGTTTGAAAACCCATGAAAAACGAGTGCCTGATAATACCAAAAAGGAAGAGAGAAAAGAGACCCACAAGACAAAGACAGTCTACAAGAACATTGCAGTACCGTCGGCATCGTCGCTAGATGCCCTCATATTCTCGTCATTGACGTAGTGATACTCCATTTCATTGACGAAGGGCTTCGCAGTGGCCCTCAACTTCGTAACACCGCGCGGCGTAGTGACGTTAATCGGGGCAGTGCAATCGATAGCAGGGCCGGATACCTGAGGAATAGCATTCGGTGGTGAGCATGGCGGGACGGGGAATTTAGCAATAGTCATCGCCATACTCTCCTCCCTATCCTCTTCCTCAGGCTCTTCCATGATACTGTCGAGGTAGGCTGGTCGGCCGCCAGGACCTAATGGAAGGTAACCACCGTTAGAAGCTCCATCAGTGAAAATCACATGCTCGCCGTTGGCATGGGCGACGCCGTTGACCTCGTCGATCAGGCTATCGTCAGACCCGGCGGATGCGTCCTCCAATCGCCCGTTCATCATCTTATCCGCTCGATCCTCATCGTTACGAAGCTGCTCGTTCTCATTATTGATCATTTCCTCGGATTCGTCGAAGTCCATTTCGTCAAAGCGGAGGGAGACGGCGTATCTTAAGGATTCCTCGAGAATCTCAACGGTTTCCTTGAGATCCTCGACTTCTTTCTCGAGCCCTCCCAGTTTCTTGCAATGCTCACCGGCCATCTTGACCTTTTCTTGGGTTTGCATTTCGAGGGCACGAGAAAGTTCCCCAATCCTGGTGGTCAGTTCGACTTCCTGTTCCTTACTCATATTCCCAGCGTCGCTTCCGTTGTTCGACTGGAGAGCCCTAATCTCCTCTTGGAGCCCTTCCTCGTTCTTTTTAAGCTCTTCATTGTTCTTCATTGCCCTCTGAACCGCAGTCTGAAGCATGTTGACCGATGCCGTCAATGTCTGAATTTTGCGATCCTTCTCGACGAGCTGTCCGGACAAGAACGTAATAAGGTTCTGGTTGAACTCGCAGTTCGCGCCGAGCTGGTGGATCGCAGCCTGTGCACCGTTGAACATGCTGTATATATGAAGGAGGAGGTTTCGGGTATGGTAGGCTTGCTGAGTCGTCGGTGGGAAGACAAGGCTCGGGAAGCCATTGGATTGAGTAGGGAGACTGAAGCCATTGGCTCCAGGAGCTTGGGATCCAAGGCCAGCCAAAGAAGAGGCGGTGGTAGAGGCCTTGAGACCAGGCCGTTCTTGATGTTCATTTGGAGTGCCAATGAACTGACCCTTCAGACTAATCGGAGAGGTCGGTGTCGGAGGTAGAGGTATCTTGCTGGGCGTAGGTGGAGGTGCCACAGCTGGAAGACCGGTTGGCTGGCGTGGGATATCGGGGAGGGTTGTTTTACTCGGGATATGGTGCATATGAATGGAAGAACTCGGAGCAGCTGTCACGGATGCCATTCTGACCGATTCCTCGCGATACCTGCTGGGAACTGGAACAATGGAACTGAACTCGAACGAAGCATTCAACGGCGACCAGCGCAGGGAAGAGAAACCGCGAGCGGGATGATGACGGGTGAAGAAGGGGAAAGCTTGAGAGGCGGAGGGAGCGGCTGATGAAGAAAGAGTTTAATATTAGCGCGGGCAGCTTTGGAATATTGGAAGCATATCAGGTCCTGATAGACACCACTGAATCTGTGTTGTGCCTGCAAAAAATGCAACAATTTTGCTCTTATATCAAGATCGAGACACGTGAAAGATAACCATATTAATAAATTATTAAAAAACACTAACGACTAATAGCTTTGAAAGACACTGATCATGTTAGCATATATCCTTCTCTCACTTCACAGACTTGCAGATAAAGTGGTCGACGTGGGCAGCGTACCTAAGGAATTATAAATTGAATGTCGCCCTCCCCCCATCCCTCTCAAGGCAGCATGCTCGTATCGTCTCTAATTATTCGCCCGCTCGGCCCCTCCCTCTGGGTTCCAGTCTTCGTTTAGCTGGTCCCATCCGTATGACGCTGGGTCGCTATTGGCGACCTCAGCGGTAAGCCCCTCGTTGGCTTCCCTCTCCTCCTCCTCCCTCAGCTGGGCCAGGACTTTCACACGTAAATTAGTCAGTAGTGGGTTTAAACGCTTAATCTTGACTTCATCATAAACTAAAGCAGAAGCCCCTGTGATAGGGAAATCAGCAGGTCAGCGGAAACTCACGTTCTTCGAACGCCATATTGCAGGCGTTGCAGCGGCCATGAATGGTGCGAACACCAATTCGTCGTTGGACTTGCTCGTCCTCGTCTAGAAAGTGTTTGACCGGGTCAATGCGCCGGCAGAAGCAGTAGCCCTCACGGATAGGGCTCTCCTCGTAGACGTGTTTGTGGAATCGATGTCCACAAATGGAATATTGAACGTCGTGGTGATGGGGCAGCGCGACTTGGGCAAATTTGGGGCGAACGTATCCCCTACGTGCCCCGAGACCTCTAGGATTTCGTGGGAGCATTTTCGCGTGGTGACTGGGCGGTGAAGTTGTGGTATTGATGAAGAGATGGAGACGGTTTTGGTACCGAGCTGGAGAAGAAAGTGTGAGGATGATGTTTTGCTGAGCAAGAAGACGTAGAAGAAGGAAGAGAGGGAGAGGAAGAAGAAAGATTGTAAGTTCGCGAATTTCAAAACTATAGACTAGAAACGGGACAGATGCCGAGTATATCAATCTCACCATGCGATTGGTAGCCTTGAAACGACGTCAAGATGTTGGATATCGCCGTGACAGCATGGCGACGAGGCTAATCGAACCACGGCCCTCGTGAAAAACATATGCTACTAGTCATCTCTATTTCCTTCGCGACCTTCATATATCTAATCGGAAATTTAGAGAGGATACTGGCAATTGCTAGCTTCATGTAGCAGCTTATAAATTTGGTTCTTCGTCGAGAGAGATAGAATCTACAAAAGAGTTTTACATCGCTCGTCGAGCTCTGGGTTCTACAAATCTACCGCTAGCAATTCAATTTCACAAATCTTTTGACTTGATAACCATCCAGTTAAAACCTCCCCAACTAATTATAACCCCGTCCCAAACTTAAAAGGCCAGAAGCAGCAGCATCCCTAGCAGCTTGCTCCTCAAGGAACTCGACATATTGCTCCATTGTCAACTTTACCCGAGGAGTGCAGTCATCACAACTGAAGGGTATCTCTGTACATTTGTGCCAGTAACGGAGCAAATTTTCCTTGTTAAAATAGAGTTCGAAGCCGTCAGATTTATCGCAGACGCAACGCCTAGGGTTCTCCCGAGATGGAAGAAACACGTACTTTGGTACGTGGTGGCCGCAAGTTGTGAAGTAAATATTGTGGGTATGTTGTTCGCCGAGCATTTTGAGGGTTGTGATAGATTTCGGTATCTACGAGATCGTATGGGTTCGTTTTTGCTAAGAGAGTAGTCAGATTTTGCTTGCTAATGTCTGTGATTATTCAAGGGAAGGAAGGTCAAGTGGTAGGGGTATTTATATTGTTAATCCGCCCAGTCGACACTATCGGAGAGCTGAGAACGCTGAAGTGATGAGAATTAATCGGATGCACGGGCTCGTACCGCAATGGGGATTTATTCTGAACAAAACTATCTTGAGATCTTGCGCGCGGGCTCGGGGGTAATAGTCTCGTAGTCAGAGGGTTGAAGCGTCTCCTACTATTCGGACAGCTAGTAGAAATCTGTTATGTATCAGTGTATCCGAAATTTGCAACGGTATATAAATTGGTTCAGAACATTCGAACTGGTTTTTCCCAGGGCCCTGCGCGTTCAAAGTTTAGAGCCCCAAGACGAGACTACCGCGGGTATCCAATTTATAATTACTTAACTGTTCCATAAGACCATGTAACGTTGGCTGTACTATCAGGTACACCGGTATGCGGTGGTGGCGCGAATAAAGGCTAGTAGTTACTGAAGCTCATGAAGGCGGTATGGATATCCCCTACATCCTCGAGCTGGAGCCCCTATTTGTTTCTAAGAAGGTACGAACTCAAAGTTTGACCGCATAATCATGCATGTACAACTCTAGCCTCTCCGACTATTATTTGATGATTTAGGAGTTTTGGGGTAAGATTCTGGGACATATTTAAGTTGCCTGACAGAAGTTGAATGCTCTGAGCCATATATCCTAAAGCAATTTAAAACGGATACGAATATTAGTTATTACCCTCAGAGCTCCAATTTCGTGAAAGTGATAGATGGTGTCCTAATACCCCACAAAGCTTCCTCTCGCCACAAATTCGTAGACTTAGCGAACGTTTCCCTGCTATTGTTCTGCGTCTAACTCTCTTTATCGCCCTACGTATACCCAATCCTTAACTCTGACAGAACCCCCCTCCTCTGGAATAATCCTAGAAGCACAACATGACTGCAGATCAAACGAATGAAAGCACTCTTCCAACCCTTCCATCTCCCCACGAAGTCGAAGAAGATGAGAGCGGTTCGCACACACCCAGGGAAGACCCGCCCGATCTAGATCCGCCCGCGACGGACCCACATATACACCATATCCGCTTCCTCGGCTGTCAACATACAGACCTCTGGCATGTCTTCTCGCCGGACCCTACGAATTCTACCCGGTGCATCTGTAATCAGAGAGAGGAAATTTGCTTCCCGTATGCAGTTAAGGTGAAACGAGACAACGGTTTCGAGTATTTGCCCGTAGACGGACTCTATCCCAATGGGACGATACTTTTTCCTAGATTTAGAGTCAGGGATTTGGAGGGATACTGTAACGACTGTGTTCTTGGAGTGTATGGAAACTAATATAATCCTCTATTTCTTTCCCACTTGTTCCTCCTGTCCGTTTTGTTGGGAATTTTTTCAATTGCGAAACTGTAGTTCAACTGACATGGAATCTGAGTTTGAAGGCGTAGGTCAAGATGTTGGATTTTTTGAGATGGCGCGTTGATCTAGACGAAAGGGTCGATGATGTGCGGCGGATTGGCCAGATCCTCGGCGGGCCTACCGACAGTCAGCAGGAGGCCGGTTACACAAGCTTTTGAAACCTCAGTCTAGAATCACGAGCGTGGACGGTGCGAATGGAAGAAATATAAGGGGTTTCAATATGTTACTCGTTGTATATACCCTTGCATCCTTCGAGATAACGTGGGCGTCAAGGCTGCAAAATGGCGCCGCACACTCATGGCGGGATGCACAATTACACTCACGAAAACATCGGAATTCCGGCTAGCGCAGGCATCCAAATGGGCATAGTAACGTAGCTGACCCACAGATTTTATACATGACAGCCATGCCATGGCACCACCCCACATCTCGAACATGTTGACAGAAAGGTTGGCGGTTTGGCCGTGAAACTGAGACTGCTCCTGCAGGGCGGATTTCTCAATGCGTTGTAGGTGATGTTAGAAGGAGACATCGAAAGGAGAAATTGGCCATTTAAACTTCAACTGTGGCTAGATTTGTTTCCGGACAATTGGACGAGCGTTCTCGAACAAATCATGGGCTTGACCCTGCGACGCGCGACATAAAATTTAAAATATATTAAACGCGACGGAAAGAAGGGAGAAGGTTTGCTTGACCTGGCACATGGCCGGGTGAGGGATCAAATTTATCTGAATCAAAGCGGAGACTCGTCGCACTAGCAACCTGAAATCGAATCTGCTGTTATTTCACTATCACGGTTGTATAAATGGATCTTCTGTTCTTTTAATCTCCTGATAAGTACTGAATTGCCTGACCGTATTTTTCTGCCCCTCTGTCTTTTTCTCGTTTCCTCCATTTCACACAATTCAATCATCGAAAACCACTGTCGCCTCCGACCTCGAATGTCCCTTTTTTAAAAGTCGGTGAATTTAGGCCGGGAGGGTTGGAACTGGGGCATCGAGCCGAATTCCTCGCCAGTCCATGCCCCCTTGTCCTTGGGTGCGGAGACTCCATCGAGCCCAGGCTTAAGTAAACCTGAGGTTCGAGCACCTTAACCACTCTTTGCAGCTTGCATTTCGCTACAACCTCAGCTCTTATCCTATCCCTAAGTATGTAATCTGGGCGGAGGCATCCGTCTCACCTCATTATCTCACTTCCCTTTCGCCCTCTCCCAATCATTTTACCTTGAACTGGGTTTCTATGTGATCGGTTGTGTTAATTTCGTCTATCGGGAATTCAGTTTCAGTTTGGATACCAGAGAGATAGTGGAAATACCGAATTCCAACGATATCCCTCCCCTCCGCTCATTCAACTTGGGGGATTTGCGACTTTCGGGATTGAAGTGCTGCAACCTTTCAGCCCTCTTCGCGATTACCTTCACCCACAACCTAAATACTCCTTAAATCCAGCTTGTTTGTTAGAACGAACACAAGCTTGGAACCTCAAACCCTCATCACAAGTGTATACCCGTCTGGCACGACCTTCATAAATTACCGACCATGTCGCTCGAAAAACCGCTCCCCGGAGCTCCATCCCCGGTGGACCGAACCGTCGAAAGAGTCGCCGAGCGCCTCGCAGTCCCGATCAGGAGAGCACGCGCGATATCGAACCCCCCAGAAATGGCACCCGCCCCCTTACCAGAGATGGCTACCTACGATCCGAAACTTGCACAATTGGCCGCTAGAGTTCTGTACAGATCGGGGATCGACTCGCTGGGAAATCCGCTGCTGGTGCTGTCGGCCGCTGCCTTCCCGGATTCTAGAGAGGTGGATTATAATGCCTTATTACCATACGTATTGGCTATATTACCGGGGGAGAATGAAATCGATGAGTTAGATTCTCACGGCGAGAAAGGGAGTGGAGGGTACTCGGTTATTTTCTTTGCTGGAGGCAGTGGTAGTAGGGATAGAGATTCGAAATCACGGCCGACATGGAGTTGGTTTATGCAAGCTTATTCTTTGGTAGGTACCATAATTGACGCTCGGTGACGCCGGGTCATAAGTTAACAGCCAGAATAGCTGGGGAGAGCCGTTAGGAAGCGCATCAAGAAACTTTGGATTGTCCACGAGCGTGCCTGGGTACGGATCATGATAGAAATGCTTTCGGGCGTCGTCTCCCAAAAATTCAGGAGAAAAGTATTACACGGTAAGGACCCGGATCGGTAATCGGATACAAATGTGAAACTGACATGGTTCTACAGTTTCAAGCCTAACGGAACTTGCCCTCGAAATCGATATCACGAAGCTAAACATCCCTCCTGCCGTATACCTACATGATAAGCGAGTATGCGAATCTATACAGCTCCCTGGCTTCCCTCCCGTACCACAGTTCGGGAAGATGCCATTCACACCCGATTCGCCAGTTGACGCCCCCTTGCCGCACGTCCTTACAGACGCATCCCGATACATCAGATTGCATTGTCTTGCGCATGAAGGGTTGTTCAGAAAAGTACCAAGCACCGACGTTTTGGAGGTTGCCCGTGAGGCATATGATAGACGCCAGTTCCTGCATCTTTCGGACTACGGCCCGAATGTGGCCGGCGGGCTGATTAAATTATACTATCGAACACTCCCAGAACCAATCATTCCGACATATTGCTACGAAGAGATCGAACAGAACTTTGGGGATAACGCTAAAATTGAGGATACCATTCCCGCGGCGAGGAGCGTACTAACCCTGAGCTTGCCAAAGGTCTCTTGCAGACTTCTTTTAAGGCACTTGCTTCCACTGCTGGCTCTTGTAGCTTCCCACAGCGAAGTAAACAAAATGACCGCCTCGAACTTAGCTATCTGCTTTGCACCATCCCTACTACGATCGGAGGATATCATGCTAGACGCAAAGATGTCTCGAGGACCAGTAGCCAAACTGCTAGAATGTCTGATCACCAACATTGAGCAATTCGCTCCAAAAATGCCAGACCGACAGCCCAAACCCGCGGCTTTAGTCGGTGAAAAATATCTATCGATTTCGTCTATCAAGAGGAGCGCGGCAACTGCGTCGACGACAAGGAAACAGATGATACCCAAAATCAACGGGGATAGTCCTACCTCGAGGTTCCATGACGATGACCTCCTAACTAGCTCGCCCATCCAGCGGAAAATGTCGTGGACACCCATAATGCAGACTATCACCAACAATGAGCCGATTGGACCACCCACGAGATCTATGTCGGATGGCGAGATAATAACAGTTAAGCCTTCGAAGAATATAAGCGCGGTAGCAACCTCTACAACCGCTGCACCGGCGGCCTCCGCAAGTACTACAACAGCGGCGCCTCCAGCTGAAACCACATCGAGGGTGACGAACGGAGGCATCCCGTCCCCACCTCCCTCACCAACTAAGGAGCCGGCTACGCTTTCCACACCATCCAAACCAACCGACTCGACCTCTCCACAACTTAAACCAGTATCGTCACCTCCTAGGCCCTCCGACTCCGATGGATCCCCAGGACGCCGTTCCTCCTCGCCATCCGCATCGAAACTCTCTTCATCCCCTTCAAGCCAGAGCAACCTTCAAATCCGTGGACTCATGCGCGCTACATCCTCACCTCTCCCACCTCGAGATTTCAGATCAAGCCTCTCTCCTGCTAACAACAGAGACGGAAACGCCGGCGCCAATCCAGGAACCCAAGCAGCCAATAAGCCGGCCTTCCCAACACTCCGTAAAGTCCCCTCTGATGCGGCACTAAACTGGCAGAGAGCCAGTGTTAAGGTCAAGGTGGCCGGTAGCATGGTGAACGAACTCAAGGCATTGTACGAAGAGCGAGCGAAGGGTGCCGAGATATTGGTAAAGACGGGGAGTAGAAGGGGGAGGAACCCTAGTAGTGCAGGCGTTAATTGACTAGCCGTACTGGTTATGATTATTTGGGCTGTCGAGGCTGCCATTGTAGTGAATAACTGGGAGGTTATCAGCCAGTTTATCTGAAGTTGGAATCACCCAAGGCATCCATTAGGGTCAGGATTATGGAGGTATGGTATATGCAATTGGGCGTCAAATCGGTATTTATTTCTCATTGTCCTCTTCCAAAACAGTTGTGAAGAAGGGGATCGACAGATCTCGATTAGGAGACAGGTTACCTGACGCTTTCTATTTCCTATTTTCAAGTTTCATTTGTTAGTTTAGTTTTTTCTTTTGAGTTTCCGTTCTATTCATTGGCATATCTTGTCTCGTGGCATATCGGAAGCTGGTTTTGGTCTTGTACTTCCCTCTTTCCCCTTCCCTTCGAATCCCCCAACCATCCTACTGGATTTTCCGTTTCCTTTGTAATATTATCTACCTTTTTTCTTTTGTAGGGAACAAGCATTATATATTTCCTTAGTCAGGTTCCATTTCGAAGAAGCATACTATCGCAGCAAATGCAAGTAATTATGTAAAGCCCGTACCGGAGTCGGGTCTGGGAACGAAACTAAAGTCCGTATAGGAAACAAAAAGGGTTTTATGGGACGAACAATCCGCCTTATAAGGTCCCAAACCGTCTCACAAGGCGTCTAACAATCCAAGGCGCCACTAAAGCCTATACAATCCTCGTTAAGAGGATAAACAAGATCCTCTTCACGATATCGATATCATGCAAGAACAAGCATGTGCATGTTCAAACTACCACAAGGTTATTCATAACAACGCAGAAATACTGCCGTCGAGCGGCACAGCAGCTGCATTGTACGCCTATCTCGAGAGATCAATGGCCCGGCACAGCCCATTTTCTCTGCATACCCTGTCTGCCCTTACCCCACAGCCTCAACTGACCCAGTCCTTCACTTTATGAGGAGCGGCGACTGGTACCCCTCCATTTCCTTGTATCTTGGGTAGTATATATACACCATCGAACTTAGTAACCCGCACAATGAAACATCTTCGAGCTCTTCGACAAGCCAAAGATGGCGGAAGTAGCTGGCCTAGTCTTCGGGGCGGTCGCCCTCGTCCCGCTAACCCAGAACGTCCGTCACATCTACGATTCAATCAAAGACGCCCCCAAAACATGTCTGAAATACCAATCATGTATATTGCGCCTACTCACCACTCTCGAATTGATGCAATCGGCTTTCCACAAGTACGGTGATTGCCCGGAGAAACAACATTTAGCGTCCACGTTCGAGGATACGCTCGCAGATATCAACCAGGCTTGTACGGAGCTTGGAATGCTTTTGAAGAAAAGAATGAGGATTAATGAAGGGAAAGTTGGGCTTGGAAAGAGGGTCCTATGGCCTATACTCTGGGAGGACGAGGCGAAGACGTTAATGGATACAGTTGAGAAGCAGGCGTTTATGCTTCATATGCAATATCAGTTTTTAGCATCGTGCGTATAAACTCCTGGTTCCCTGCGGGCGAAGTTATATCATTCACTCAGCACACACCTCTAACTGCTTATAGGTTAAAATACACTCAAGCGAGCAGCTCCCATTGCAGCCAGGCGAGCTATTCCGCGCACACATTAATTACCCCAGGCGAGAATGTGCTAGGCCTTCTGGCTGATATTGCGATATTGAAATCGAAAGTGGAGGATATGCATACAGTTCTGATCCCACAGGAACCTGGGACCAGTACAACACCCGTCAGGGAAACCGCGACAGAGCCGACAGAAACCGAAAAAGACTCCGGAGACGATATCCTAGTTGACAGTGAAGTCGATGATACAACAATCTACAGACAACGTCGATGTCACCCGCTCCGAAAAACAGCAAATTATACCATAATAGCCAAGGGTGGCGGGAAGGAGAACCCTAGAGTGCTAACAGCTACATTATCGAAGAGCGAAGAGATCGGAAGCCAGTCCGGGATTACAACCCAATCAAGTTACGAAATCAAAGTCAAAGTATACTCCAAATTATTCGGATTCACTCTCTGTATCGCCTTCGGGATCGATATGAGTTCTAGGAGTCTCTATCCAAAATTCGGGCTTCATTACCAGAGAGTTATATCATATGGTGATCCCCAGCATCTAGCGGTGAGGCAGCTCGAGTTAAGGCAGTTCGCAGAGCTCATAAAACAGCGTCGAGGGAGCGTGTATGATTGCTACGAATTCAGACATTTCGGTTCGAACGACACCCAAATACTATCTGTGGGTCTCTCTGGCGATTCAATTTCAGACCTATTTAAAGGTACAACAGAATGAGCTTTACTTACTAATATTTCGGGCATAGGTCGTCCAACTCCTTGGCCATAACAAGGGTAACAACTTTATGCAATATTTCCCTGATTTTAGTGCGCCCGGTGTTCGTGAGTACGAGCGTAGTACTCGCGACTTCTTGCAGTTTTTGGTATGCGAAGGCTACAAACCGACTCAGTAAGTTACGCTCGTTTCGGCTTCTTTTGGATTAAATACCTAGTGTAATTGACGAACGGATTATCGCTAATTTGAAATTTTGAATACAGAGAGGATATCTCCGAACTCATTCAACAGCGGGAACTACCGAGCATTAGACTTCTCATGTCTGAGGGGTTCTTTGACTGGGAACCAGTGTATATGAAATCTCTTCATACAACAGACAGTTGGTCATGGATGTTGGCTCGGCCCGAGTATTCATCGATGTCAAGCTCCCAATCACACAACTGGAGATTCCTGTGGAGTTCAGACTATCTGATCGAGTCCGAAATAACCGTGGACTCAATCGGGATGCAACAGTGGATGAAGGGTCTGGGTTACTTGTTTCGTCCAGTGCCAGACATGATGAGAGCGTTACTCAAAGTGAACTGGGTCTGGGAGGAAATGCCGAGTAGATTTGTTTACTGGGCTTTTGAGACTTTGAGGGAGGAAGAGGTACTGGCCTTATTGCAAAAGTTCCTCCCAGTGGTCGAGGTGCTGCCGGACCGGTGGTCACCCCCCGAATGTTACGCCCTGGTGCTCGTAGCCCTATTCTACGAATATCGAGATGTGCTAGCATTTTTGCTCCGCCGCGGATATTTGGACCTATCCGATGATAGAAGTCCTTACATCCGCGCCGGTAAAACACTGGCCGGAATGTGGTGTTCCGAGACTTATAACATACTATATAGGTTATATTCGCCGACGGTGGCAGCATATATCTGGGGACCTCAGCACCAAATAGTCTGGGAAGAAACCGTGAAAGAGGTTTATCCGAGTACAGATGTGCAACGTGTGCTCTCAGAGGATCTCGCAAATATACCACCCATTGAGATTCGTTGTTTGCTGAGCAATTGCTGGAACTGCGGATACAGACGGAAGTACCATATAACTGACCAACGATTGTTGTCGTGGAGTTGGGCACCGACCTCTATAGATAACAGTCCGGGAGGTGTCTGCTCGGCCTGTGATTTCAAGGTCCCCGAATGCCCAAAGTGCGGAGAGGTCCCTTGTAAGTTCGAGATCTTTGCCTATTCCCTATCACACTTGTGGCCGACCGGCGTCTGGGCACAAGACTGTTCCCTACTCATATACTCTACCGGATGCATCACTAATCGTATCTTCTCGGCAACATAGTGGAGCTTCAGTCATCTCCTGAAGATGAACAGACAGAACCTGAAGAACCTGAAGCTGAGCCGACAGAACCGGCAGAACCCGAATCCGAACCGGCAGCACCAACAGAACCCGAAGCTGAACCGGTAGCACCGACAGAACCTGAAGATCAACCGCCTCCCCCTAGTCCCGTCCAGCCTCCTACGCCTCATAGTGGGTGGTATCTGACCTCACAGACGCCGGCAGAGCTCATCTCTCATCTGAAAGGCCTAGGACCGTCCGGGTTCTTGATAATAGTTCTCTCAGTAGCAGTCTCATATCTAGCATACAAGCTGAACGAGTTGGAGAACCAACGAAGCCGCATGGTAGCGTAATACGGCGGATTAGGTGAAACCATCTAATCGAATTTGAAGCAGGACGTTTGACACTCACGGTGGTTGAAACGAATCTGACTTGAAGACTAGCGGATATGCATATAGTGTTCCCGAATCTAAAGTCTTGTATCTATTGTAGTCTAGATATACCAATCCTTGCCGCATGTCGTCGCAAACCAATCACGGACAATCCGTCGGATCCCATTCTACCATCAAGTTAGCACAAAACCCCACACCTATCCCACGAAAGATAGAAGAGAAAAAAACCCACCAGTAACCAAATGCTCATCCAACCCCCTCAACCTCTCCATATCCACCTCCTCCAACCCCCACCCTTCACTCCCCCTCAAATTCCCCACAATCCTACTATACGTCACACTCTTCGGCAAACTCACAAACCCCTCTTGCAGTCCCCACTTAATCATAACCTCCGCCGTTCCCTTCCCTTCATACTTTTCCGCAACATACTTCAAAACTTCATGCTCAAGTCTTCCACTTTTAGCTAGCGGTGTGTATGCCTGGAGTACTATATCGTTCTGTCGACAAAACTGAACAATGTGCTGTTGGGTATTAAACGGGTTGAGTTCAATCTGATTCACCAGCGGTATATACTCCGGGAATCTTTCTATAATCTCCTGTAAATGCCCAATTCCGTAATTACTCACCCCCCACCCTTTCACCTCCCCATCTTTAACAGCGTCAATAACAGCTCTATAAATCTCCTCACGTAGCATAGGACCTCCGTATGGAGCGTGGATAAGGTAGAGGTCGATATACCCCAACCCGCATTCTTTCAAACTTTTTTTTATGGCGGATCTGGTGGCGGAGTAGGAGACGTTGTTGCGGAGTTTGGTGGTGAAGAAGATGGAGGAGCGGGGGGTTGAGGTTTTGGTTAGGAATTCGTTGATGGCGCGGCCGCAGACGGATTCGTTTTCGTACCATTCTGCTGAGTCGATTCTGTTTTTTTTTTTTTTTTTTTTTTTTTTTTTTTTTTTTTTTTTTTAGTAGGGGTGGTATCGGATAGATTGTGCAGATGCTTTATGCATGAGGATGTATGCGCGTTACTTACCCTCGATATCCGGCCTAATATATCGTCGTCTATGTTAGATCAAACTTACATATACCGCAATGGACCTTTCTACCCGTTCCAATGTAGAGAAAATTTTCAAAAGCCGGGGTTATGATACCTCCAAAGCCCACTTAACAGCATTATAACACTCCTCATCATAAGACTCCCACACACCGAGTTGTATCTGTGGTATTTTTTGCCCGTTCCTAAGCTACACCGATACCGCAATTAAAACCCCAAATCCGGGTTTGAACAGGAATAGGAACTCCGCACCGTCAAGCAAGTATTCGCCGTAAACGCTTCCTGAACTTGTTTCGATGCCATGTCTGTATTTGGAATGTGTAACCCTTTTTTGCTGTGCTTGCAGGTTCTGAGACGTTCGAGTAAAAAGGTAGCTGGATTGGAATGTTTGGTTTGCTTGCTTGCTTGCATTTGAAACTTTCCGTCAGCTGGGCAAACGGGCTTCCCGGCTTTTCTTTCTCGCACCATTCTGATGACATAATCTTTCGATGGTATTTGTGCCAGGGTTCTATGCAGTAGTAGTAAATTCTTTTCCAAAAAGTAGAAAAGTAGGGAGTACAAGATAGCACTATCTCTGTGTTTCCATATCTATCGGAGGACAAATCGTGGTATCACCGGAATCTAAATTCATGAGCAATCAATCATGCATCATCTCGAACTAGAGTTTCTGATATATCCAAAATTCTTGTAATTCATCTACCATACAGACTCGAACACTTCACATCCCCCATTCCAGTCTGTCATTCCCGTCTCTATCGTATAATCATATATGCTTGAAAAAAATTATTAACTCGGAATGCGAAAGGAAATCGTTAAAGAAAAAAGGAAAAAAACTAAAGCAGCAAAATTTCGTACATGCGAAGAGGAAAAATACTGGCCAGAGAATTAAAGGATAGTAAAAGTAGACCCAAACTCCGAATGAAATGCTCGCTCGCTGGGTTGGTTGTGTGGGGAAAGGTTTCCGGGCCTTGATCGTGTACCTCGTAGATCTTGCATGAAAAAGAATTGGCAAATGTCAAAAAAATCGCAGGGGTGAAAGTAGCATGCTGGTCGTCGACGCCATTGAAGGTAAAAAAGAAACCATGTTTGTTAAAATCTCATGCACCGAACGAAAAACATCAAAAATGACGGAAAGTCCCAATTAATCACTTTTTTTTGTGGTTCTGTCGTATTTATAATCAGACCCAGTCGTAATCAGTGGAAGACCTCTGGAGTCTGGGGTCAGCCTCAATGCCGTAATCCGAGGCATCTTCGTTTCCGGAGATGTTCGAAACACCTGTCCTGGCAGATGCGTTCGCGATGGATGCGGCGGCGACGGCGTGGAATTGCAATAGTTCCCTAAACCTCGCCTGCTTCTCGCTCTCACCCTCAACCTGTTCACCCCTGGAGCTCGTCCATGGAATGTCGGTTTGGCTCCTTGCCAAGGTTCTCCTGGGTGCTGGTGCCGGTGCCGGTGACGTAGGCGTTGGAGGAGCTTGGGCGCGGAATCCCCGTGAAGGAGCGGATGCGGTAAAGGTAGTCGATCTCATAGGTGTTGGAGGCGGAGTGGCGACTACGGGAGCGGGAGCAGGGGCAGGGGAGGAACGTTGTTCTGAAGCTCTGGCGAGTTCTTTGGATTCTTCCAAAGCAGCGATATAGGCGGCGTGTTCCATCTCATCGCGAACGTGGCGTGGGATCTGACGTTCGAAGTCATCGTACTGCGAAGCGATGATGGCGGCCATGATCATGTTCTGTTCTTCCTCGGATACCATGTCCTGGGTTTCGGTGAAGGTAGCCTTCTTGGGTTGGGCACTGGCAGTGCTGCTTCCACGGAGGAGAGTCATTGAGCCGGTGTGGTTTGGGGAGATTGGGGGGGAGACGGGGAGACAGCAAGTTTCGTAGGAGTGCGTGAGAGGTTCTTTGTGGATTCGCTCGACGGAGACTTCGAGGATGACCTTCTGCTCCGACTTGTTTGATTCGCGAAAGGAGAATGCCCAGTCGTAGGAATCAAAGTTGAGGGCGCTGGTAGCGGTAGACTGTTTCCTCTTGACGGGATTGTAATTTGGATCTTGCTTCTCGTCGTATTCGTAGATATCAAAATCGAGGTCCCTGTATTCGTCGGGCTGATCGTTGGGGGAGCGGTCGGACTTTATAGGCGAAGGGAAGAAGATGTCGGACAAACTTCTGCGGATTAGGCCCAGCATCTTTTCTAACCATTCCTGTATTTCTCTTATACCATCCAACTATTATTCTTGCTGGTGCTTTTTATACTACTTGTCCAGCCAGGAGCGAGAAAAAAAAGGAGCTCGGAATCAATCACTTTCTTTGATATCCCTGTAGGAGGAGGAGAATGTGCTATGACGGACAGATCTTGCTCGAAACGAGACGGTCTCGAAAAAAATGAATGATTCGGTGCGGATTATATGCTTCGCCTTGTTCTCTGGGAAGAAGAAATCTATCCGCCGCCGTCTATGATCCCGACCGAAAAGAATCCAAACTGCAGCGAGGGCTGGCAGGGAAAGAATAGTTTTTCCTGCAGTGTCGTGTTTACATGCCATTTGCAGGCGTGTCACAAATATCCGCCGTTTCCAGCAGTGTACTGTCACATTATCATCACGGAAACAGACGGGGGGAAGCTTGAAGCTGCGTGGATATGCTGGCTAGGGGCCGAGGAGCTGTCTCACAGGCCCAATCAGGGGGTTTGCTTGGCTGCACCGTAACGTTCTGAGCGGCCTGCATTTTCCAACCTTTTCCTCGCATGTTTTTTGCATGTTTTTGCAGCTTGGGGAGGGCCTTTGCAGCTAGTCGGGCGGAAGGTTCGAGGCAAAGCGGTTGAGGACGTTTGGAAGGGGGATGGCCTCGAAAGTGAGGTGGGGACGGGGCGATGTGAGAGGCTGGAGTTATAATAGGCAGTTGGCGGTGGTGCTGCAAGATGTGCTGTCCACATGGAGAGGCCATGGCGGACCAACCACAGGCTGCCAGAACGGCCATCGAAGTGATTCCTGGGCATCCTCGAGGGTCAAAGTCCATGTTTTAGGGGGGATTCCGGCTTCACGATGGGGAATAGCGGGATCGGTGACGATAGAGTTATGTCAATGAGGATGAGGATGAGGTGGAGAGCTCGAGATTGATCGATTCCGCGGGACACATGAGGGGGAGGGCCTCGGACGCAATCCAGTCAGAGGCGTCCAGCTTCGATGATATCCATGCGACGGTGGTATCGAGCGAATTGCAATCGCTGGATGCTGCCGTGGATATACGTATCACGGTATGCACGGTAGGAGGCCATCGATGGAGGCCGAGGAGCGTTTTTGATAGGACCTACGCAATCGAGGAGACGATGTCGGGTTGGACCTGTCGTTCGCGGAGAGAGGTCCTGCAGCTAGACGAGCCGGAATACCGTCTCTTCGATATAGAATGCCAGAATGATAATATCAACGTCGTCTGAACTTGGACGTCCGCGGACGGGACGGGCTTTGTGGCTGGTGACGATGGCGCAGTGTGTGTAAATGGGTATTGTGGCGTGGAACTGGGTCAGCAGGCCTACTATAACTATAACTGGTATAGACGGGTACTAAGCAGAGGCAGAGGCATAGGAGGTGATGGCTGTAGAGAGTATGGCTGGTGGTTGGTTGATGACTAATGATGGTGTATCGACGGTGGCTTAGGTGTGTGTCTACGTAGACACCAACACACGGTTCGCAACTCCAGCCCGTGATGCTTTCTACGGCCTCAACCACATAACAACCAGCTGCACCTGTTTACGTGCCGCCGCCACAGCCAACAGTCGTTCTTGCGCGTTTACGTGAATTAAAGGGTTCAATTGCCACTACTACCAACCAATTAACTACCGCCTCCCAACTCCTTACCGTCCAGCCAACCCGCTTCAATGCCGTCGTCCCCGCAGTGCCCCCCGCAGTCCGGCCCCGACCTCCAATCGACCAACGAACCCCGCAGATGGACTCCGAGAGCGCCGTGATTGAAGACTCCCAGACAAACCTATTAACTTGGAAGTGACGCCCCTAACGTTTTTGGCGGGCCTCTGGGGACATATTTAAGTCTTCAAGACGTTTGATATCACCCCAAAGCCATCTCGATTCAGTCCTGAGGCATATTCCCCACCCCAAAAACATGCAGTTCCCTCTAACCCCATTCCATTGGATCCTTCACCGACGTTGTGCTGGTGTGATTATGGTGATGAGTACCATCGTAGACGACGCCCTGGTGTGCGTCCTGGAGAGCCCCGCTTCGTATAGTACATACATACCTCCCCACCTCCCCACCCCCCTCCCTCACCCTATAATATTAGCTGTTAGTTGTTAGTGAATGAAGTGAAAAGGGATCAAGTTGAAATAGCAGGGGCACTCAGACATGTAGACTTTCTCATTCTCTCGTAAACCAGACTCAGCGACGATATTAATGAAGTCCTAAGCTTCAAGAAAGCGCAGAAATAAAAGCGCAGAAGGGAGAAATAGCTGCACCGTCTGGGTACCCAGAGCAACTAGCAGCTTCATACGGTGCCAAAGAATTAAGGAGCCGGAGCGGTTTTGACGCTTCATTTGCAGTTATCTGGCTGCAACCTGTGAACTCTGCGTTGTTGCATACGAGTAGAGCCACCGTCGACGCACCTTCATCATCAATCAACCACCATCAACAGACGTACCATCTACAGTCATCACCTCAGGCCTACACCTCCATCTGGTGCCTAAGTAGTATCTATAAATTATAGCTACGTGGTAGCCCTGTTGAGCCCGCCTGCTCCAGGCCACAGCACCCAAGCTAGCTGTCTGATAGCTATAGGAATATCCATATGCATCTTTATGGTCACCGGAATACCGTTCACAGAAACACCCCGAAACCCGCTGTCCGCGAGGCTGGCCGAGAGTCTAAGTGGTCTAAGTGTTTCTGAAGAGCTTTCAGAACCGCTTCCAAATTCAAAGGCGGTTTACGTGACTGTCAGGACGTGATTCTTCTGAGGGCTAGCGTAAAGCGGGCCAGAAAGCACTGCACTCTCAATCCAGTGAAGAAGAACAAGACGGACGCCTTACGACATCTCAAACAAGGCGAGGTTGCCTTGTTTCAGCTTGATAACATTCCCGCCTGGTCTCAAATCCACCGTGGAATGGGAAGAATAGTCGGGTCTGTTTCGATTAGATGTCGTGAGCAGGTGCAGGGTAATTGCAACCGTCGACGTCAGCCACAGACGACCATCGCTCGACGGACAAACCAATCAAGCAATCACCAGCCTCACCCGGATGCTGCTATTTTAACCAGTCACGGGGCCCACTCGCACAGGCTACCAACAATCCGGGTCTTGTCGCAGCTTTTCACGTTTCATTCCATCTTTTCTACCCGTTTCCGGCTTACCTCATCGCCATTCCCACTTTCTCCCTACAAGAATACCTTCACGATTAACCCCCCCAGCCTCCCCGTATCAACCTCCTTTACTCCGAATCACTTTCTCATCGGTTCATGGAATCAACGGGCTCCCTTCGCACTCGCCAGCTCAAAGAATCAAAATACCACCCCATCATCAAATTCCGCCGACGTTGAAGCTCACCTCGCTACCGAACTTTTCGAACCATGGCCGACATGCTTCACGAACGCCCGACCTTCCACCCCGAGGAGGACGACGCCGTTCTCCTCAAGATGCCCCCCCATCTCGCCGCCCGCTTTTACAAGCCCAAGAAGCCCGCCCAGAGGCGTAGATCGTCCTCGAACTCTTCCACCGGCCCCGGCTACGTTCACCCCACCGAGCGTGCCCATTCTCGCCGCCTCAAATTCCTCGAATCCCGAAAATCTCGCCTAGCTGCCCAAGCCTTGCATGCCGAAAAGGTCCGCTCCCGCGTCAACCACGGCTCCCACCAGGTCCTCTCCGCCCGTCTCCAGGCCCTCAACGACTCCCTCGCCGCCGCAAAGGAAGCCAGAGAGGCCCTGCTCGCGAAAACCGCCGCCGCATGTGCCAGCGAAGTTGCCAAGGCTAAAGCCGTCGCCGAGGAGGTCCGCCTCAAGCGGGAAGGCGAGATTCAAGCCATCAAGGACGGCGTGCAGGACAAGTTGAACGCCGCGGAGGAGAGGCGTTTGGAGCTTCTCAGGGCCCGACAGAACCGCCGCCCTCGAGGAAGCTCGGCCTCCCTCAAGAACCCCGCGGAGATCAGCGAGGTCGTCGAGCCCCTCCGAAAGGCCGCTAGGGATGGTGCCGGTGCGCTCTCCCCACCAAAGCGCCAGCTTACAGCCGAAGAGATCCGTGATTCCGCTGCTCGCCGAATCCAACGAAACTGGATCGCCCACCGCAATTCCGAGATCGTCTCCAGCTTCGTGAGGCAGGGGATAACCCTTGAGACCTTTGGCACCATGCCCTTCGAGATGGCCACGGCTGCTATTCAGAATTCCGAGTTAGTCAAGGCGACGGGCAATATCCTTCAATTAGGCGGGGTTCTCGAGGACTCCGAGGAAGCAGTCAATCTCACGAAGGCTTGCAGGACCTTCCTCAGCGCTTACCTGATATTGGGGCACCCCGCCGCCGTCCTCTCTAACGATGGTGAGAACGAAAAGGCTCTCATCGTCCAGAGCCGTGATCTTCTTTGCGCCTTTGAGTCTTGGATTCTCAGCACGAACGCGAATAACGGCCACCGCGGGGCCCCCACTCGTCGGGAAGCCTTTATCGACGCGTATCAGCCCTTCTCCATCGCGTTCAACGCCTGGAAGGAACGTGATCAGCTCGAGCTTCTCAACGGAATGGTCAACCAGTTCGTTGAGCTTGACCTCCTCTGGCAGAAGGTCAAGGACGACTCGGAACCCCAGGTCGCCGCCGAATTCAAGGAAAGCATTCAAGAGAATCAAATGATGATTCTTAGTAGGATGAAGGCGATCGGAGGGAAGAAGGCGACCGAAATGCTTAAGAAAGCCGTGCAGAGGTCCAGGCGCAAGTTGCACCGCAAACAGGCGGATAGGAAACCCCGTGCTGTTGTGTCCGAAACTGCGCCTGCGGACCCTGCTTCCCAATCCCTGGGCATCCAAGCCGCTATGCAGCACGTTGAGGACGGCTCAAAGGTGGACGATGACTCTGCTCTCTCCTACCAGACCGCCTTCAACGATGACAGCAGGTTCAAGTTGACGAACCGCCAGATCGCGCACGAGCTTCTCCTCGACCGCGGGTTCCGATTCAAGGAACGCACGAAGGACCAGCTCGAACAGACGGTGGAGTATCAGGCCAAAAAGGCGTTCTACGATCTCATGAGAGAGGACATCGCCGAGGGCGAGTTCGAGAAGTGGATTCCGTCTATGGCCGAGACCGTACGACAGGTATGTATCATTCCACTCTTTTTTCATATCATTCCGCCCTTTTTTCCATATCTATTTCAACCACCTAACATCTATTTTAGAAACTCCTCCGTCTCGTCCCCGCGGGCTCTTCCGTCCACAATCTCATCTCCAACTCTATCGACATCGACTTGATTACCCAGCAATGCCGCGCGAAGACTTACGATCACGTCCCCTTCTTCGGTTTCATATACTCCCTCATTCCCAAATTGTGTTCCCCCGCTCGTGACGAAGCTTGTCAAGCTCTTATCAATGATGTTTCACCTGATCAAGACTACATATCCCGCCTCGAGAAGCTCCTTGACTTCCTCGAGCTCATGCAACTCGATCACGCCAACTACCATCTCATGACCGCTGCGCCGCACATCATCCCTCACGCGACCCAATACGAGCAGCACATGTTCACCGAGGATCTCGCCGGAGGAAGATTCGACCTCTCCCGCACGAAGACGTG
The DNA here is from genome assembly GCA_036971245.1 of Arthrobotrys sphaeroides. Taxonomy (NCBI): domain Eukaryota; kingdom Fungi; phylum Ascomycota; class Orbiliomycetes; order Orbiliales; family Orbiliaceae; genus Arthrobotrys; species Arthrobotrys sphaeroides. Next base: position 212,145 of record JAJTTW010000011.1, on the reverse strand, counting down.
GCTTAACACCGCCGTCTCAGAGAGACTTGCGGAGCTGGCCTCCCGTGACACCGAGAATGTGAATCACCCGCGCCAGCAGCCCAGCGTCTTCAGTCTTGTGAATCAGGGGTACGTTTCGCTCTTGATTCACTTGAACCCGCTGAGCAGTGTCACGCTCCCCGAGACGTTCCATATGGACGGTGAGCGGGTTATCAATCTGTACAATGAGGTCAAAACCGTCGTTGTTAGCTCCGCTATGCTCCTGACCATCAAGAGTCTCTTGAGAAAGGACGCGCGGACCGCATGGAAGGGTGCTAGGGAGAAGACTGCGGAGTTGATGGAGAACACACGTCTTTCTTCCGAGGCCAAGGCGGATGCGCTGGTATCGTTCCTCAAGGCCGAGTTGGGTGCTGGGATCAGTGAAGCGCAAATGGGGCACATTCGTCCCGCGGTGAAGCGGCTGTTTGGAAACGTGGATAGCGCTAGAAGGGATGCTTCGGGCTTACTCGCCGACCCCGTGGTAAAAGTCATGCTCGCGAGGCTCAAAGGCTTTATCCTCGCGAGATTGAACGCCCAAACGCCGAAGGACAAAGTCAGGCTTGCGAGCGGAGCCGTGGAGACGCTTACTAGTTTCGGTATGGCAGAGCAAGTCGTCGAAGTCGCTAGGATTGTAGATGGTGTTTTGGCGTTAGCTGCCGTCAACAGGGAATGCTATTGGAAGTGGTACGAAGGAATAGTCGGTGAGGCTATGGCGCAAGAGAATTAGACTATTAGGCGTTTTTTTGTTTGGAGGAAAGGAGTCTTTTCTGCCTTTTATTTTGGCGGGGTTTGGAGACCTTGATTTTTCGGGTGGGTAGGATATTTTTGGATTGGAGTCGTTTTTTTTTACCGTGCTGTTGCCTTGTTCTGATGAACGGCTTAGCTTGTCGTTATCCTTTTTTTGCTTTTACTGTACCTCATCGAAGCTGCTTGCTTGTTGCTCGCATCATCGCTACGGATCGCTTTGGAATTCAGTTACCATCATTATTCACTTTTCCTCTCGAAAGTTATATCGAAGAAGAAACCGCAGTCTCGTTTCCCACAAGATAAATGGTGAATATAAATGTGTTGCCACGCAATATCCAACAAAGTGCCACCGAATTAAGCTTAAACCTTGCATCTGAGCCCGTTTTATATCAATATGTCGTAACCTCACCGCCACCCCTCAAAAACCGGAGATAAAGATAAGATAATGGCATCATCATCCTCTTCTCAGCCGGCGGCACTTTCAGCGGATATTGAGACGTTGACGTCGGTATACTCCGATGCTGCGGCGTATCTTGAGAGGCTTAGGGTGCAGCTGGAGGAGTTGGAGTATGTATATATATATTCACACTGATACAAACTACCATTTTGAAGATTTATGTATATGGATGGATGCTAATGATAATGATACATCTAGAACAACCCAAACCACCCTCCTCCACTCCTACCACGCCACATCCACCGCTTTGGCGGATATAAGAGGGTATAACACCGTTTCTTCAGTAATGGAGTTGCTACCCATCTACACCGCCAAAGTGGCGCGGTTGAAGCAATTGATGGTACAGCAGGGGCAGGCGGTTGAGAGGATGAAGGGGAGGGCGGAGGAGGTTAGGAGGGTTAAGCGGGGGAATTATGAGTTGTTGAGGAGGAGGTGGGAGGAGGAGAGGGTGAGGGATAGGGGGTTAGTGGCGAGGATGGTGGGGGGTGTAGTTGGGAAGGGTGGTTGGGGGGGAGGGGGAGAATGAGAATGAGAATGGTGCGGCGGGTAGAGGGAGGGTGGAGAAGGAGGTTAGCAATGTGGTTGAACCCTCGTCGAGTTCGTCGACGGTGACACGGATCGAGCGGCAGGTGGAACAGCAGCAGCAGCAGCAGGAAGTATTTCAAACTCCGGAGGTGATAGCTGATACACCCGGATCGAGCACACCATCTACCTCGACGATGGTTACAAAGACGGTTGTGAAGAGGAAGAAGAAAGCAAGACAGGCTGAGATCGAGTAAAAGCCCACTATGGCATGATCTATTCCAACTCTTAATCTTTTATCTCTGAAACGTGCTATATGAATGTATTCAGATCTTAGCCGGAAGTTCTTTTTAACCGCGATAAGAGATGTTCGAGATGAAAGAGTTTTAAGAGGTTCCGGTTCGGAATTCACGCAATTGATTGGTCAATTGGGAGGTATTCTCAGAAGCTACCGAGGGTTGTATGGTTTTCCTCTCCTCGTCTTCATGTCTTCAAAATGAATTTGTAGAGGTTTTGTCTCTCCTCAAACTTCTATCCATGTTTCAACCATTCCAGCGGTACCGAAAAATACCTTTACACAGATACTCCACCCGCAGAACCGCGATCGATATCTCACAAATATAAACTTTTTGCCCCCACAGATCGATGAAGCTTGTCACAATTAAGCGTTGGCTTGCTCGCATGAAGAAGTCCTTGGAGAATATTAAACTTTCAATTTTCCCCACCCTTCTTCGTATCGATATATCTAAATCGAACACTTTGCACACACACCCCTCCTTCTCGTTTGGAAGAAACTCCCATTGGATGCTATATCACCAGGGTAGAAGGCTCGTACGTACCTGCCGGTTGCGTCTATAGCCACATTTCGTGCCTCGCCTGGGTCCGCTTTTTGTTCCATTAGGCTGCGAGATAATGCAACGTTAAAACGGTGGTTATCTCTTGTGGTTAATGGGTTTATTTTACCTTATCGATGCAGGGTATACGTAAAAACGCTTTCCGTTTGCGTCGACATGAGAAGGTTTTAGAGGCGCTTAGACGTGGACGAAATCCAGTGTCACAATATATTTGACTAATAGGGTAATTCGCTCGTTTTGTTCTGAGGTTTATTTAGTCAATATAATACAGGGCTTGGATTAAAACACTCGTGACGAGATATCAAGAATGCCTTGTCAAAGCTGTCTGGGAGTATCAAGGTAGCATCCAATTGTCTATAGCATATTTCTAAAACACAGATAGAAGCTTAATCAATGCAATACGCATATGTGTCCATTCTTCCTCATCATGCCAAGCTCAAAACCACCGCAGACATGCCTCTATGTTGACCATCCCTTCCTTAATCAGTATTTGCGGGGAAAGCTTACAAGCCGTCCAATCTATTCAACCTTGGACGGATTAATACACATCCACATCCGGCCATCCCTCCCAAGATATATCCAGATGATCTATTCGCATATACCGCGCACACCCCGCGAAGGAACTCCCCGCATATCCGTGACCCCCCTACCATACACAATACGCCACAATATACTCAACAAACCCTGAACGTTCAAACGGCAAGACATCGCGATGTGCGTGTCCGTTTTCGAATAAGCTTCTAAACCTTGATACTCTAAACCATTAAGCGAGTTACTTTTCGTCCTGGTGATCTCATACCTGTTGATCGTATCCATACTCGTCGATATATACAAAAAGCTTAGACGGGCACATGAGTGCTGGTATGCATGACCTGTGAGCCGGGGGCATAGAGGGGGGGTGTGGAGAAAGGTAAGTTATTGATTGATTTCCAATCAACAATAATCAACAACCCCCACGCTACAGTAGCTTCACGCAAGTCATTACTCGCGTTTTTTTTCAAAAGGGTATATCCGAAATCGCACTATAGATCCGTTTTTTGCAAGGCTGTAGATGACATTTAGTAGTTCCACTAATCAAGGGCTAGGTCTGGGTTTCTATATACCGCCTAAACTGAATGAACGACTTTAGCCATACCTAGGACCGAATATATACTAGCCGTTTCATCTACATGTATGTCTGTACTACGAAGAAGAATAAGAGACTTTGAATATTTATCCATAAAATGCAGGCATATAAAAACCGTAGAGGGGTTCATGGGTCGGGGTTCAAGGCTCCGACGGAGACGGTGGTATGTAATATAAAAATGTCAACAAGTCGTATATGCGGCATATTCTTGTTCATGTGAACAATTTCGACCGCTATCCCTAGTCTTCACTAAGCAAATATAGACTCTTACCAAGACAAAGTCCAAGCATTAATATTGCGGGGCGGAATATTAATTTTTTGCAAAAGTAACGAGGATAGAGGATACAAGACGGGATATACCGTCAAAGTCAGCATCGCGATTGGCCACCCAAAAATTCCAACAAACCGACCATGTTGTCACGACGCAGGAACAAGGCTATAACTTCACTTCCAATAAAACTCTCAATTAAGGGAGGTAAAAAATTCCGTTTTAATAAAACCCATTCGGAATATCTACACTCCGCAAACGATCTTAAAAGGAAGCGGCTCCGAATTCCCTCTCTTCCTGGTTCCAGACTTCGGAAACGCGAAGCGGCAGTAATAGCCTAATATTATACCAACATATTCCGCGAATCTGACAGGTTCAATCGTCTCAACTTTTTTGGGGGCGGCCCAGAATTGAAAAGAGAATATGATCTACGAATGCATGCACGATGCAATTAATTGGCACCTCCTCTACTCCTTGCTTGAGTCTTGACTCGTTCTCGCAGGTTTTTTATTTTTTTCTCCGACATGCCGCAAAACCTGACCTGATGATGCGACATCAAACGGTGTTTCTTCCCTGGAAGGAAGCAAGGGCTGGGTGTGCAGATGTCAATTCCTAGCTTGGCTCTAAGGCCTTGCAGATTTTAATTACTTAACGTCTCTTTACTTTCTATTATTTTCTCTCTCCCCTCCTTGGAAACTCCGAACCCTTGCTGCAGTGTGTGAAAGGGGGGGTATTCACACCGAACAAAATGCCTCTGCTAGTATGATGTCGTCTGCATGTTTCGTCAAGCCCTGTCATGGAGCTCACAGCCATGGACAGGGTCACCAGCCATACATACATCTCTTAGTGCGAACGAAGGGGAGGCAAATTCGAAAAAATTTCCAACAAAGACAACAGCAGACCACAAAGTGTTGAGAATCAAATCATTCGAGCGAAACTTTCCGGCGAAGGCGAAATCTTCTTAATTCGCGATTCCGAAAAATACGGATGAGCTCAAGCGCTCTTGGTATGCATATTGTCTCATTTTCTATTTTTTTCGAGAAGCAATCAGCAGAAGCCCGCTCGGATATCGGATAAAAGATTCGGATAGGTAACCGTAGCTTTTAAGTAGCGGTTTCTTCTAGAATGAATCTTATTCCGACGGCTTTTCGCGGGGGGAGGTCAGCCGCATCTTAGCCACGGAAACGGATTCCCATCTTCGTTCAAGACGACGGAGTACAGCTTCCTCCCGCGCTCCGAACAAGCGGTACAATTATCTAGGTCTTGACGTTCACTACCGAAATTGACAGATTTATTAAGTCGTCCCCCTTAATAGCGTATATTTGAGTTCATTTAGCTTATACCCAAGCTAACTATACCTGCGGCGGCTATGATCGTTAAATCTGGCCGTTGAAATATAAATTTGCGAAACGTGGTGATAGCTATAGCACCGTGCGTATATGCACATCTTTAAACGTCTAAACCGTCTCAGGAGTCCCCAGAAATTGGGTGACTTGATGAATCCTATGGGAAGGTTTAATCTCATCCGATTGACTGGAAGAAGTTATCTACTATTGCATCTCTCGGGTGGACTTAACATCTACGGCCGTGATATCTCCACAATCGATCATTAACACTAAACACTGCATATAGCGATAGCATTAAAAATCAAGTGCTATCGCGATATTTTGCCGCCTGCCCCACAAGGTATAGTTGAGGTGGCCAGCGAAATCGGTAGAAAAAAAAAAAAAAAAAAAAAAAAAAAAAATTGAAAGCACACGACCTGTTTCGAGAACATTTCATGTCGACGTGGTCGATACCAAGATACGAACCCAGACGCATAAATCTCGGTGTTAATCGGTGTTTTTTGCTATCTTAGCTTAGTACGCTTGGGCATACTCAGATTGGAAAAACCCATATCTTATGTTATCATAGCATCGAAATATATTCGAGTGATGTGTAACCACAGAAGCCACCAGAGCTTATGTTTCACCAAGACAAGCCTTAAATCTACGTTTAACACAGCGGTAGTGTTTCCGGGGTAGGACCTGTCGATCCAATGGGCTGAAGATTTACAAGATAATCGGGCTTCGACCTGCCTCTTATCGTTCATGTCTTCGCAATTCGAGGGAACACCTATCGTTATGTTATATACATCTATATCATGTTCCGCCTGGAGGAGAAAAACGAGTGTTTTCAGCTGTCCAGAAGGGACAGTCAAGGCTCGAGTCATCTAAGACCTGGTTGTTCTACGGAACACATACGAGATCGATCTTACATCCGGAGAAAAATGTATAGGAGGAGGTAATGCTTGTTTTTTCTTTCATTGTTCTGTCGTTCCGAAAGCTTTTTTTTGTTTTTTTGCTATTCGGTTGTATCCATCTAGGGATTCCACATCTTCCGAGCCATTGATCCGAAGTATGCTACATGTGTGTATCCAGCTGGATATCCATCCCTCCTAATCAAAAAGGTAAAAAAAAAAAAAAAAAAAAAGAGTAGATGTTGAAAGTAAAGAGGAAAAATTTTCAGACTCAGTAACGCCTTGAACGCACTCAAAATGATGGAAGTAACATATAATCAGAGAAGCCAAAGGGTACTCATATAGCAACATAAGAGGGGTAATAATAAACCGAACTCCGATCGAACGCCAGTTTGAATCCACACTCGAAAAACAAAAGAGCTGCATGATGCGTTTTACAAGGCGTTAAAAAGAGTAAAAAAAGATAGCGAAGTCCGTTGCACCCCGTCAAAGAGATCAAAAACTCCCAAAAATAGGAAATGATAACCGGTAAGCGACAAGGGAAGCTAGGAGGAAGCGAGTGAGAAGAGCTCGAAAGGCTTTTGGACGCCGTGAAACCATAGAGTGAAGAGGAAATTTTGAGGTGTGGATGTTTTTTTTGTCCACGGACTACCCTTAGGATATCCGAAATAGGTTGTGAATTCCGGGTAGCCACGCCTCAAGCCAGAGACATGGCCACCAGTGGCACCCGGTACCCGTCGGGTGGAAGAAGACATATGTTCCGTTAAATTTTGTCCAGGGAAGAAAAAAAGTAAAGACGAGCTTTTCTTTGAAGAAGTCGTTGGATTGTGGGTATCGAGATGTTGGGCCGTCGAAAAGTGTTGATTATTGAATTACCGGATTTTTCGGATTCGTGAGGGTAAAAAAAAAGATGCTCACCAAGCCCGGGTATGTAAGCGCGGTCCGAAATATTGTACATAGAAACATATATTCTTTGGCTGGGCCACTAAAAAATCATAGATGGGTAATCGTAGAATGCGTGGAGGTTGATTGGTATTATCTAGGAGCCAGTCGAATCGTATACTCATACAGTGAGGCAGGATGGTCGTCAAGGTCGTCAAGTCGTGGAAGGCATGTTGGCTAACTGAGGGGTGGTCTTAGTCATTGATAAGGATCACTCGACCGACTGGTAAGGTTGGGAATGTTTCCTCTCCTGCTCTTCGACCATCCGAGTTTTCCAGTCATTTTCCTCCATGTTTCGTGAGACCTCCCTCCTTTCGGGCTGTTAGATTCGCAGCTTGGAGGCGTATGTGGAGGTGTCATCGGTGAGATCATAGACTCTGGGTTCTCTTCGATGATGCTGTCGCCACTATTGCTACCACCCCACGAGCTTGGCGCGGGCTGTGCAGAATGCCGGTGCCACCCTAACGCAGGGCTGAATGGCGAAGCTCCGGTCCGCGAGTGACCCGACCCGGTCGTTCCAGAAGAGTAGGAAGAAGAGTAATCCAGAGCTGGAGGTGACCCAGAACTTTGTCGGGACTTGTATAGGACCCGTTCGTCGAGACTGCCCCGCATGTATGCGTTGCTGTCGCATTCCCACGGCGCGGGATATGAAGGCTTGAATTCAGTGCCAACCGAATTAAGAAACGGCATCAGAATGGACTCTTCCATGAGTTCATGTATTATGTTGACCGCAGAATCCAGAGAGTCGGGATGAGGAGGAAGATATGCTGTTGGGAGGCTCAAGAGCTCGTCTCGAATAGTACCGGGAACATTCACTTCCCGAGGGCCATTAGGCTGAATGTATGCATCCATAAGCCTCTGCCACAGCATTTTGACGTATTGACACGACTCATCCGAAGGTGTTATCGGTGAGCCCCCAGGAGATGAAGTCATCGACTGGTAGTGTTTCCGATATCTCTTAGCGTCCATCGTAAATTCCAAAGTCTCGAGGCAGTGGTTTTGCGACAAGTAGGCCATGAAAGCGCTGAGGGTGTAAGGCGGGCTCGCCTTGTTCGCTAGAACCTCTGCGAGTGTCGGCCGTCGAGGGCAATAAGCACCGGCTGCCATAGTCAAGCTTGCAGGTCTTGACTGAAACTCGCTGGTGTTGGACGACATGTCGTCGTCCTCTTGGTCGGAGTGATTTGGTGACACACTGGGCGAGTTTTCAGACGAAGATCTGGATCTTGAGAGACGTAGTGACGGAGGACGTCGATAGTTCCGTGCAGACATACTGCCTTTGAAAACCATTTGCCGATCCGGAGGGTTAAATCGGATTACAACCAAATATGGGGAAATTTTTGTATGGAGCGAAAAATTCCCCAGTTGTCGCTATCGCATCGAAACGCTGACGATATACTGAAGAAGAAAAAAGTCGAAAAGAGCCTGGACCCTGGACCCTTCTTAATCCCACCCTGGTATCATGCAAAAAAGGATCGAATTCGTGTGGAACTTCTAGCCGGACTACCCAACGTATACAGTCGAGGGAGAAGATGGAAGGATCTCTGAGCTTCTGGAAGTCTTGAAATTCAGTTAATACGTGAAAAAAGCCGCAGGCCAGTAACAAACAAAAAGCGATGTTTTCATGAAAAGTGAGAGATTTTTTGTGAAAAAGGCAAAATCCTCGGGTAGGGGAGGGGCAGGTCTTTAATGTCTATGGGCAGGAAAGTAGACTTTGATGGCAATTTGAGGTAGATTGAGCCAAAGTTGAGAGAAAAGGTTTCTGCTTGCCTGGTAGGGAGGAGGGTGAAGTATGCATGCGAAGACGTAGAATGGTAGTTGGTGAGACAAACCCAAAGCTTCAGTTCAGCATTAAACTTCGAACTGGAAGAATAACCCAAAAGAAAACCAACTCAATCGGCGATTCCTTGTCTCTTCCCGGAGTCTGTATGAAGCCTGTTGAGTTTACTTCTTTTGTGGCCCAGCGACTGCGGTTGGTGGGTTGCGTCGGCGTAGTTGAGACAGTCGGGGCAGAGATGTTACGCCGGGCTGTTTTCTGACGTCCTCCACCTTTTAAAGGGAAATCTGAGATATCAATGCGATCTTGTCGATGTCCGACGGCGAGTAGGAAGAGCTCGCGAGAAGGTTATCGGACCGGTTGGATCGGTGGAGAGTCGTACAAGCCAGAATAAACGGCTTGGTCAAGGAATCCACGTCGTGCCTGGTGTGACGGTGAATGATGCAGAAGATGTGGCAACCCGAGAAGCAGCAGGGTTGGACGGAGGATTGGAAGGAAGAAGGCGAAGGATGTGAACAATCGGTAGTAGATAGGTAGGTAGGTAAAAGCGTTATGTTATATTGTAAGGATGGGGGTCGAGATATATGAGGCCAGAGTTTGGGGTAATATGAAGTTTCACGGTTGGGCAAGTGTAGACGAGATTCGTTCAAATTCAGTTCATGAAAGTTTTCCCTTACTTCATCCACAGACTGCACCAGCGAGGCAGCAGATGTAAAAAAGCTTTAGGTCTGAAGAAAGCAAGGAATGCGTAGATCAAGAGGGAATGGGATTAAACTCGATGATGCTGCCTCTTTTGGCTACTTCTATTGTTCGAGAATCCCCATGCCCTTGCCAACGAACTCCGACTTTGACCCTAAAAAGGCTGGAAAACGTCGACAGAGGGTTTATAAACTACTGGCAAGGCCTTGCTCGGTCAGAATGAGCGTGTCGTCGAAGAAAGAATGGGTCGTTTGATTCGGGCGGACTGGCAATTCCGAATTTCCTTTGTCTACTACCAAGGTAACTTCCAATTCGTGCGGTAGTCGTTCTCTTTTATCCCTCCTGTTTCGTTGTGAACACAAGGACAAGTGTACTCGTAGCAGGATGCCGGTAGCGTGACGCTTCTTGTGATATGTACCGTCAAATCCCCCGTGTCTGATCGGTTTCGAGTGTCCAGGTAAGGTCGGTAGAGCTGAAGTGTAACTGGTATCTTGAGGATTATGTGCGGATATTCGCAACAAGTAGCAAAGAGAGAGCCAGTTCAAGAGTGTGGGTACCGTCGAAGTATTATTAAGAAGCCGGCCCCGAGCAATGCAAAGCAGTGTGGTGCAGCCAAGTTAGCACGACTACTAACGGAGTCCGCTTTGGCTAGTGCTCTTTTTTTCTTCCAAACACCCATCACCTGTCAGTGACCGGGGTGGTCCCATCGTCTTGTTGTGTGCTACTGGGGTTGATCGAAGCAGCTAGCCTGTCGAAAAGCAAATAACAGTGGTCTTGTTTAGCACACCATCTTTCATCTTTTCCTGGGTTCTTTCTTTTTCAGAGAGGTTCTTCCTGAGAGCGAGAAGCAGTTGGTTTTAGCGCGAGGGTGACGGTGAAGGTCCACAACTGCAAGTGGTGGTTTCTTCTTCGAGGCTATTGATTGGGCCTGTCGATATCGATTTCTAATAATGCATCCGACAGTCCGCTTTGGATGTTTCTCGATTGCAAATTTGGACGGACTCCAAAGGGAGCTAAGATTTTCGAGAGGTGGAGCGTGAGTACTTTCTCCAACACCATCTGAGACGGCTACTGTGCCAGCGCCCGAGGCCATTGCCATGATATCGATGTTGCCAGTGTTAGCAATTGAAGGTTGATGTTGTGGGTTGGTCAGAAGCACGAGCATGCAGCGCGCAGTTGTGGACCTCTGACGGACGTTGTGTTGTCCGCACAGGACGTCCACCCGCATACGTTACATATCAACCTGCTCAGACTTCCCGTCTGTATGTAGCGGCATCTTATCCAGTCTCCTTTGCGTCCTTCATGCAGATGGCCCTTCATGTCATGCAAAGGACCCTCGAGGGCCTCATTTCGGCAAGTCCAATAGTCGCTCGGGTTCGCTAGGTATTATCCTCTGTATCATCGGTTTCGATCAATCAAACCTTCCAACCCTCGCATAAGAGCGTGAGCGCTGCCGCTAAGGGAGTACCGCTCCACCAACGACATCTTAAGTACCTCTGTGGGTTCTAACAGCCCCATCATGTTTTCTTCTTCCTCCCTCTTACACCTCTCGACATCCTTCTCACGCTTCTGGAACTCGAATTCAAAGATAGTGGTGTGCGCATAACCAGGGAAAGAATGGGGTTGCGAGAAGCCCAGCAGGACCCAGGGCCAGCAGCCGGGTGGCAAAGAACCCGGTGGCCATTACTGCATTTCACAGAGAAGTTTTCTGGAAGAACCAACATCCGCCGTCATCTGCCATCTTCTCGAAAGGAGGATATCCTGTATAATGCGATCATGATGACCAGATAGCACACCAGCGATCCGCATCTTGTCCCGTCCCTTGTCGATGGTTCCCACAGGGCTGTCGCGGACACATGCCGGGACCGACCTATCGACCTTTTCCCTTTCTCGACTCTCCCAGGTCTCTCGCCCTTGTCGAAATACACTGTTCGAGATACGATGTGCCTAAGCTGCATATGTAGCTCCTCGCTAGGGTATTAATTCGTCACCTGGCTAAATATGCTTCGTGGATCCTCTCACAGCAGGATCTGCCCACGGTCTCCTGCTGGATACATCGAAAAGCACCCCACCATCTTTCCACTAGTTCGTCCGGGATCAAGGGTCCTGGGAGCTGCAAGCTTCGACAGAGAAAACCCACTTCTTAGTATGCACGCTGCACCACCGAACAAGGTCCATTGAATGGCCGAACTGCTGGCGCTTGCATGTCACAACCATTCTTTCTGAGCAGGAACGTCGACATTTTAATCCCAGCTTGAAGCTTTGGGCTCCTGCACACTGCAGTGGTCCCCCCAAATCTGTACCCTCCTGTAGGTGCATGTATCTCGACATATATTAGAAGGAACCCCAAAAACAGGACTCCACTCGGGTGCATTTCTCGCTTTTTTATCCCGGACGGCGGAGCAGGACTTCATGCCTGCACCTTCACACAAGCTTCGAAATACCGAACTCTTAAAAAGAGACAAGTGGAGCCCACCGCACGAGGAGCTAAAGCTAAGTAACCTGGCGCTTTGTCAACGCAATTGCAAATCACACCGCGAGATACGGTAGCTTACTTTTCCAAGCTTGCGGTGGCTGAACTGTGGACCAGGATGCCAACTGCACATGTGATAGGCTGAAGCATCCCGGTGGATGCGGATAACGACGATCCGCTTGGCCATGTTCGAACCTTCTTCCAAGGAATCCCGCAAGAACCTCACTTTGCTTCCATTAATATTCTAGAAAAGCCATCGAAGCGTGAGATTTTGGTCATATAACCTCTCTGATATTATCAAAGTTGCGTTGCGCAACCAAAACATCATCTTGAGGGTTTTTGATATTTGACAACCGATTATTAATTACGCCTGCGGAGGAAGTGAATTTGAGTTTTGTATTACAGATGCTACAGCTTCGTCCGCTCATATCGGTACGCAGTCGAAGTCTCGAGCTGCGGGTTCCCAATATCCCAACCAGCCTCGGCAGCTTTCTCAAGGAATTCTTCGAATGCCCGGTCGAGCTGGCGTTTCGCATCGACGAGAGCCTGCAGAGCGTCCGATTCCGTAACCGCCTGCGATCGCCTGTCGGATAGTAGCCTTGCCGACAAGAGGCCATGCATCCAAGCCTTGAACTGACCAGCCGGTGTACAGCCATTTTCGAGGCAGATACATACGCGTATGTCTCGAAGCTTACCACCAAACCAAAGCATATACTGCTCCGTCGGGCAAGCTTTTGCGACATCTGACAGTGACAGCTTTCCAGAAGCCGTCTGAGGGGCAACTATAGACGACAACTTTGTCCCTATGACTGCCCACCCGACAATGGTCCCGTCGCACCACCTGAGAACGCCATCCCTCTCAAAAATGCGTTCTCGCCTCGCCACATCCTTCGGCGTCAACATGACACCAGTTTCAGCAAACGTTGACATAACAAGGTTCGCCCGCTGTCGGTTTAGCGTCAACATTGTCACCGCCTTAACAGCTCGGTAGTTGGTCCAGAGGTGGACGGCTATCAGGAATAGCATTGACGCCCATGTTGCTGTTTTAGATGTGACCGACGAGATGACCAAACTTCCCGCCTTGACCCGGAGTGTTTGGTCAGCTCCATCTAATCAAATATTATTTCCGACCGCGGCAGCGCCGCATTCGCAGAGACAACGGAAAAGAAAAGGGAAAAAAGAAAAAGAGTGAGCAGCGTATCAGTTTCTCTTACCAACATTCCCATCAAGCTGATAACTGTTTCTTGACTCGAATCCTGGAGAGATTCCCAAATCAGTATTCTTGCTGGGGAGATCCCAAAGATGGCTGCATTAAGGTGGAGCTTACTTTTGCGTTCAACTCGGCAACGTTACCCCATTTTGAGAAGTGCACACTCAACTGAGCTTTGGACCCTGCTCGTCACAACCATACCACCGCAAAATGTTAGAAAACTTACTTCAACTTTATCGTGGAGAGTGCCATATGACCTCTTCGTTCGGATAATTAGGAAAATATTAATAATAAAAAAACTGGCTTTGGGCGCAACAATACCTCCACCGGCAACGCCACATAAGGCTCTTAGCGTCCCCGCAGTACTCAACAGCACAACCCTCAAGGGCTTAGGGAACACCGGGGACAAGCAATCCACGATCAATGCCGAGTCATTGAATATGTCAGCCGCGAATCGGAAGCGTTTGCACTCCGGTTCGAGCGAACTACCTAGTCGGTGGGCGAATAGGATAGTTGCGACTCGGCCGATCGAGTCTTGAACGATCTTTAGCAGGACAGCCGCGGTTGTGGATGCATTGGAATCCTCAAATCCCACGGCTGGATCCCCGCTTGGTATGCATAATGTCAGCGGCGTATCGACCATCTTTCATTCTCCACTCGGTCTTTCTCTCCCATGCTGCTTTTTCCCTTTTCATGCAGATGGTGTGGTCGAAGGGGAGGGGAAAGGGCACCCACCTTGCAGGACAGCTCGCGAGGAAAGAAGGCCTGCTATCGAACTAGAGAATGCCTGGAGAGAGTCCTGCACGATTGAAAGATTTTTCCCTTCTCAGCTCGCTTGCGAAGTCTTATGGCACTCTGGTACCAATTAGGTGAACCGGAAAACTGAGACTCACATAAATCTGATATCTATAAAAATTAAGCACACAACCGTATATTTTTTTGTCACTAACACGAAACAGCAGAGAACACCCAGCCGACGTTTTCCTCGCGGGATAAGAAGCGTATACTCACTCGAGATAATCATCCGTAACGCTTTTGGGATACCCAGCTGGAAGAAATATGTTGATGAAATTCTGAATGTGGCTAATGGCTTGCGGCTGGAGTGAAGTCTGCAAGGGTCACAAAATAAATCTCAGAATCCTTTTTTCGAAATTTCCCTTTCAGCTGAAAAGAAAAAGTACCATGGTACCGAAGGTACATGATTCATGCACGGTGAACCCCATTAAAATGGGTCAAAGCCAGGGGAGGGATTCGTATTAGGGTTAACGGCGAATAGAAGGGAAGGTGTAGGGCTTACGCTCGTAATCGCGTGGTGGACTTGGACGATATTCTGGTTCTCCTGTTGTCGATACTCAGCCGTAATCGTGCCTGACTGATCCCTCTCTACGATCGAGATTAAATCACTCTTTTCGGAATCGGACGACATTGTTTTCAAATTAATTATGTATCTGGGACCTCCTTTCTTTTCGGTCCAGTGAGAGATGCAGGAAGAGAGGATTAAAACGGACGAGGTTGTGTCTACCGTGGCTCGAGCGTGACGAATGATGACATGTTGGACATTATGGGTTGTGTGTTACCAACGTTGCGACAACGCATAAAATACAACAACATGCAGCAGCAACAGTTGGCTTCCAGAATTCGTGATACCTCAATGCAATGCAAAGATGCGGGTAATCCACGATAGAAGTGGCAAATCTCCGAGTTGTAGAATATTCCAAACCAATTGGATCCCAGAGGAAGTAGGTGAGATAGAACGTGGCGCCTTTTTTTTTAAGCCTCGGCTGGACTTGGTATTCTCGATCATGCGATCGTGCGTGTCCGTGCATCTACATTACATGCCAGGCCAGACTCTACATCCAACTACCCCAGTCTACAAGAATCAAAAGTCCCTAAAGCTAGTCGGCACCAGACGCGACAATCCGAAGAAATCCGCTATGCCTAATGGTATTTTCCGAACAAAAACCAAAAGAGGAAGAGAAAAAGCCCTATACGAAAAAAAATCGCCTTCAACTTTTGATCACTTTCTTCGTCCGAAAAGAGCCATAGGCCGGATCCGGTGGATTACTCGAGATGCCCAATCTATAAAAAACGGCGACATCGCGCTTAAGTACTTTGACGTCACTGAGGAGAAAAGAACAACGATCTAGACGTGAAATATATCTCGGATATACTCGATGGTCAGTATATATACAGAGGGATATCATTATCGCCTTCGCAGCTGGCCGGATCTGTGCAAAGTTTACCTCTACCTCAGCGATATCTACCACAACATCAAAGATATTATCTACAAATTAATCCCGCATCAAGTCTAGTTTCCTACTCCCAAGCTTTCTCGCACGAGTCTAACGACGATAAATGTGTATTGTACCAAGAAGTCTCGGCATTCTAATCCGCGACGGCTTAAGCCTAACTTCCTCGACCCCTCCATCATGATCCTGTTGTATCTACTTACTCTTCTTAGCCAAAAAAAAAAGTCTGAGATCACCACGCTTTCCCCTGCAACATTTTTCTCGCTTGCACACTCCGCTAATCTTAGCCAAGATACCTAGCTAACGATACAAGCTTTGCCTTTACCGAAATATACTTTGGGGCGGGGCGTTCTTAGCTCAGGTGTTCGCGGATTTCTGGAGAAGGGAGGGGGTGTGAATAGTGAAAGGAAAAGGATGTTAAGTAAGCTACCTTAGCTTCGATCGTAACCGACCTGTCAATTCGCATGACTCCTTTTATTAGACACGGGTTAGTTGCTATAGTTTGTCTGTTAACAGACGAGACTTGCTTAACGGTGGCGTGGACCGTTCGATTAATCTATGAAAACGG
The DNA here is from genome assembly GCA_036971245.1 of Arthrobotrys sphaeroides. Lineage (NCBI taxonomy): Eukaryota > Fungi > Ascomycota > Orbiliomycetes > Orbiliales > Orbiliaceae > Arthrobotrys > Arthrobotrys sphaeroides. Next base: position 195,999 of record JAJTTW010000011.1, on the reverse strand, counting down.
AACGGCCTCGATCGAACGGATCTACGGAAAGGGTCTATAGATACCATGAGATACTTGAATACTTGGCGATACTCCCTCAAACATTGAAAGGAGCAGCTGATCTAATCTACCCTAATCACCCTCGAATACCATGACCCAGACCCTGTCATGTTCAAGCCCTTTTTGTCTCTCCACCGTCCGGAGTTTTGCGAGAAACAAGACACAGGCAGCCATGGTTTGGGACGCGAATCCCCATTCCATGTTGTGATGTTGGTTGTCTTTGTTGGTGTTACCTGACGACCGGTCTGTGGAATTCCCACGGTTCCGGAACGAGACGGTCTCGGTCCGGTTATTCCTTTCCTTTCTTTGAATTAATCGCCACAAGATCCTCCCAGCTTTTTCGATAGCTGGTCTCATAATCTCCAACACCGGTCCGGCCTTACGGTGTAGACCACCATACCTCATGCCCAACCGGCTTTTACTAAACCCCAAGCCTCTATACATCATCATCACTACAAATCCGGCCATCTGGTTCTGGAATAACATCCCACACACCGGCCCAAATATCCGCCAACTAACTCCGTCTCGGACCGATCTCTTGGGAAACTCTTGAATCATCGCCAGCCCGCCGGGAATATAATCCCCATCCCACCCGCCTCCCGGATCGGTAATCCAAATCCCGGGGAACATTTCCGCTGCCCGGTTGCGCCGGGACGGTTGAAGTTAAATGCCGGTTCTGGAATACGTGATTAACCTATTCCGGCCTTTTCTCAATGGTCTTATAAAACAAGTACTCAATAAATCACCCTCATCCAATCGATTGTACCACATGGCCACAGATGTAAATGCGCTAGACGTCAAGAAGGAAAGGAATTTATTCCACATGGAATATATCTCATAATCTACCAGGCTAAGTACTGAATGAGACGGATGATGTATTAGATAACGGCTAACCTTTGCCTTAAACATCCACTACGTTTGATACTAAGTCTAGTAAACCCTTGGCTTGCAGCTAGGTGGTTTGATAATCGGCCCATCAATTCAAGCTAGTATCTACCAATCAATATCGATGGAACATTACGAAACAAATCGTTGCAGCTAGTATCGAATCTCGAGGTCATATGACTACCCGTTCCTCAATTGCCGTGAATCCTTGTCTTTCGAAATCGCGAGATATCTAAATTTCTTTGACTTATAATATTATTGTACCTACCCATACCCACAGCGTTATAATCCTATTAATAGACTTCTTGATATAAATCCCTATATATACTAGCTTTCGACCGAAACTTCAATATGCGAGTATACTACATACCAGGCGAAACGCATGGTATCAAACGTTCAGTTCGTGATTGCTGATTCATGGCATAACTGCGTTAAATCAACAAACTTATGCTGCTTACTATCAAGGAGTTGGGTCTCCATGCGTTATCCTGTGGTTGGCTCTCGTCTCGTACCCCAACTTTTTTGAACTTTCCTGTATATATACAAAAATAGATTTTACGATGTATCTAGGTATCTATTTCTAGATGACAGAAAGGAACTTAGATTGATATCTATAATTGAACCATAGTTATAGATTCGATATTGAAGTAAATACCCCATGATGCTCTAATACTTACAACTTGTACCAACTTAAGTACCAAATCCCTAGACGACGCGGAGAATCTGGGAGAAGCATACGCCCACCGTCGTATCGGTAACCTCTACGTAAACAACGGATACCCTTACCAACCCACAATCCGTGACATCTACAGATGGAAAGTCGCATCTACAACTTCGCCTTCCCAGCACTCTTCTCCTCCCTCTTCATCTCCTCCGCCACCACCCGTCTCTGAATCTTCCCTGTCGCCGTCTTAGGCATATGCTTAGTAACATAAATCTTCGTGGGGATCTTAAACTTCGCCAACTTCTCCCCCAAGAACCGCTTCAACTCTTCCACTCCCACTGATTTCCCCTCTTTAAACACCACCGCTGCGCCGGGGATCTGTCCTAGAATCTCATCTTCCATTGCGAAGCTCACGGCTTCCTGAACGGTCTCGTGGGCGAGTAATGCGCTATCGATTTCTATCGGTGAAATCTTCTCGCCGCCGCGGTTGATGAGTTCTTTTATTCTACCGGTGATGATGACGTATCCGTCTTCATCCTTTTTACCCTGATCACCGGTTCTGAAGTACCCGCCCTTCCTGAAGCTGCTGGCGTTAGCGGTGGGATTGTTCAGATACCCTTTTGTTACATTTTCTCCCTTAATACAAATCTCTCCTTCCTTGCCCTGCGCAACTTCGTCGCCATTGTCATCGAGGATCTTGACATCAACACCTTGCCCTAATCCCACGCTACCAGGCTTCCTCTTCCCAGGCGGCAGGGGGTTAGAAGTCATCTGATGCGCGGCTTCAGTCATAGCATAAGCCTCCAAAACCGGTGCACCAAAAGTCTTCTCGATCTGATGAAACGTAGCAGGTGCCAAAGGCGACGAACAGCTTCTGATGAATCTGATCTGTGGTAACGGATTCGGTGGCGGAGATTTCAAAAGAATGGAATTCATGCTTGGAACGGCGGTGTACCAATTCGCCTTGAATTTGATGAATTCCGGCCAGAATGATTGTGCCGAGAATTTGGGCGGTACAACAACGGACCCACCGGAATGTAAGGGTGCTAGGAACCCGGCTAGGAGACCATGAACGTGGAAGAGCGGCATGACGAGGTAGGTCCTGTCCGCCGGGGAAAGGGCGTAGGTCGCCTTGATGTTGCGCATCGTGGTCGTAAGATTCTTATGCGTCAATGGCACGGCCTTCGGGCGCCCCGTGGTGCCGGAGGTGTGCAGGACCAACGCTACATCGTCCGGCTGCGCGGTCGCAAGCGGTACGGGACCGCCCAACCGTCCCTTTTCGACGAGGGAGACCTGCACGTTCCCATTGTGGTCGACGTGGACCTCTGCAATTCCCGCATTGTATTTTCTAGCTGCGCGGACGGCTTCGGAGTTTTGGGATACGGCACCCTGCGGGACGACTACGAGCGCAGATTTGATGTCGTCGATGTAGAATTCGAACTCGGCCTGTTTGTAAGCTGGGTTCAAGGGAGCGGCGATGGCGCGTTGGTGGGTCGCGGCCAGGAAGGAGACGATGAAGTCGAGGCCGTTGACGAGGGAGATTGAGACGGCTGAACCGGCGGTAATGCCGACGGATGCAAGGAAGGTTTGGAAGGTGTGGATTTGCGATGCGAGTTGAGAGTAGGTGTAGGTTCTGGAGGTGGAGGGGATGATGACAGCCGGTGCCGATGGGGTGGGAGAGAAGGCGGTGGGGAGAGTGGTCATGTTGATAGCTAATCGCGCATGCACGCTACGTATACTCTACAGATGGATGTGAAAAGCAAATGAGATGAGTAATAAATAAAGAAGATGAGGATGAAGATTGAAGAAAAGGAAGAGGTCAATTAATTGGCGGAAGGAATGCAGATGCAAGCCCAGCCATTCTATTTGAAGGTTTTAAGCCGGGATGAGACGGTTGTGAAGTCGCTGTGAAGCAAAGGAGGTCCAGCCGGCTCCACCCCGAATATGACGTGCTAGTTACCGCTCGGCCGACCAGAACCAAAACACCACAGTCAACGCCGTATGCAGATATAATTACAAGCCGTGATAACGATGTCAAGATATGATAGTAGGGATCAATGCACGCTGAGAAACAAATAGCATGAATGCGTAGACGACCGGGCGGTGGACGAATGAGTGGGATTTCAGGTGGTCTTCCTCCTCCCCCTCCTACTCTCGGCCGCCTCGTTGAACATCCCCGCTGCCACCGCACTCTTCAGAATCGTCCCTCCCTTGACCATCCCCACACTCTTCCCCTCCTCCCCGGTCATCCACGTCGGTATCTTCTCACCGTCGAAGACACCTTCCTCAACTAACGTCCTCACCCCGGCAAACACGTGCGTCCCCTCCAGAACCACGTCAACGTTTGGCATCCAGCTCTTTCCCTTCCAAGGTGCCTCCTCGTCAACCACCGGTCGTGTGTCCTCCTCCTCCTCCTCGCCATTGACATTCGTAGTATCCTTCTTCGGCCTGCCCCTCTTCCCCTTCCCTGCATTCCCATCTACAGCCCCAAGTACCCCAGGTACCTCCTTCCCCTTCGGCCAAACCTCCCTCAGTTTGACTTCCACCCTCTCCAACCCACTACCATCTCCCACCGTAGCCGATTTACCAAAACGTTCCTCAGCGACCCTCTTCCTCTTCTTCCCTTCCGGGTTAGCATCCGGCTGTAGATCTTCAGCATCCACGGACCGCCTCTTACGCGGCCGTGTGGCTTCCAATGGATCGCCTTCTATTGCTCCTTCCCCTTCAATAGCGAACACGCTCCACGCTCCGCCGGCACCCAAATCCCCCCTCTCACACCCCTTTCTTGCGAGTAATGCCTCCAACGTCTTGGCCGATAGAGCGGTAGACATGAGGTCATACCGTCTATGCTGTGATGATAGCGCAATTGGTAATGACTTTCGACATATACCCGCTAGTTTGGATCGCTGTGGTGTGAAAAAGAGGTGCGGCGAGGAGGTTGGGACCGCGAGGTAGAAGACTTGGTTTGGCGGTGCCGGGAGGGTGGGGAGCGGAAAGGGGTTATGGAGGGAGAGTCGTAAGATCGTGAGCGGGAGGGTTGGGTGTGTGATGTAATACGGATACTAGATCGATATTAGTTTCTATGGTTTCGTTTTTCGTAGTAGGTGGGATATGTATGGCATACGCATTGAACCATCGGGCCCATTATCTCGAGGAGAGATTTGCAGAATACGACGGGCTGGAACTTGGGGAGCTCTATACGGCACAACGTTAGCAGCCTTCTCTACGTAAAGAATGGAGCGTAATATTCCCGACGTACTGTCTCCAACCGGTTTCCTGCCTTCCTCGAGAACCAGCTCAGAGGCCGTCCATTTCAGCGACGACGGGTGGTCCAGCAGGTCTATTTTACGATTAGCCAACCACCACTTGTACCAATTGTCCGATAAGGAAAGGAGTGAAACGTACACTGCATGTCCACCTGAGCGACCTGATGCATCGTCAATCCATCCCTCTACTTCAAAATCAGCTTTCCGTCTCCTCATTTCCGTAGCCAGGTCTTTTTCTTGAAGTACACACCCATTCTCTTTCGAATACCCTCTCTACAATCTCCTTCCTCGTGGTCAGGTTGGTATATGCCTCCCCCGCTTCCTCTACCGTTGTATCCTCAGGCTCCTGATCATACCCGGCATCCAGAAGGTCATCATCGGTCGGTGTTAGATTTGGCGCACATATCGGTGTCTTCAGCCAATCGAAGACCAGTTTTTCAAGAGATGGTTTGGATAGTCGAAGGAGGTATTTAGTAAGCTGTGGAGAAGGCGGTAGTCTGTAGCGCGATGTGAGCTTTGAAGGTTGGCGACTGCGAGCCATGTTTTTTTCGATGGGGGGGGGGTGTTTGGGACGGAGTGAGAGAGTGAGTGGGTGATGCGATGGAGGGTTTGTGGGGAAGATGCTGATACCCAAGGAACTGGGTTGAGAAGTTGGTTGGCGACGCGACCAAAACAGATCACCAAAACACGGGTCACGTGATGATTTTGGACGTCAGAATTCGGGTATCCCAGTTTTGACAGTCGTCCAACGGTCATTTGACGGTCGTTTGACGGTCAGAGAACGGTCAATTTAACGGTCATCCGACGGTCGATCAAATGGTCAGTCTGACGGCAGAAAACGGTTGGTGGACGGTTGGCGAAACGGTTGAGGAAACGGTTGTCTGACAGTTTTCCCTATGGTTTTGCGACGGTCTTGGAACCGTTTTAAACCAGTTCTCGACCTCCATTATGGAGGCCAATTTAATCACGTGATACGGGCACAATTGTATGTCACGTGGTCATTTTGAAGGTCAAAATGGCGGTGCCCACCGAAACAGACAGTGTCCATGCCCACCAAAACCGACACACATTTTCTTCCCATATAAAGGGGGAGCACCACCACCACCACAGCTTCTCAACCGTCCGCTCGTCTCGTTAGTCTGTGATTCTATGTAGGAGGCACCAAGAACCCCCAGGTCACATGCCAATTTTGGCCTTCAAAATGTAAAAAAGAAATCAACTCTCACTTTGACATTTCGCCAACTGTCGAGCTAGCTAGTCATTTGCTCCGCAGATAATACCTATCAGCTAGCACTTCCCCGGGAGGATTTGGAGGGAACACACCTGATGGGAGCGGTTCCGCGATCTACAATGGAGGTTGATATCTGGGCAAGACCGGTAAGACGGCTAACCTTCACGGAATGTCAAGATCGAGATCCAAAGCCAATCTAGATAGATCGATATACTCAAGGCTAGATTCAAAGCAATTGCAATCTGCCAATGTCAGGTTAGACCGCTGCTCTCATTTCAGCGTGACTCTTACACTCCCTAGCCGCGCTAAAGGTGTTGACTATGTTGCATTTAGTCACCCGTGCTGCCGCATATGCAGCCTGGACACCCGCATATGTGGCTCAGCTGGTGCCGCTTTTGAAAGTCAATTGCATTGGAGGTCAAACAGGAAGCCGATTTTGATGTCGGACACCAGTCATATGGTGACTTCTCGGTTGCCTTGTATTATGATATCAACGGGGCAGACGTACTAAAAGGAGAGTCCGAAGCTCGAGGCCCGTATTGGTACGGACACACCAAATACTCTCCGAATATGAACGGGGTCGGAAGACTTAAGACCCATTTAACCACAATCAATTGCTGCTATATAAGTGCTATTTAAGTCGCTTGATGTAGCATGTAGCTGCGGACTCAACTTCGACCTCGTACATATTTTTCAATCATAAGATTGCGGTACTAGCACAAGACCAGGCTAAGAAACAGGTCTCTATCAACATGGCCTCCAGCGGTACCGGCGCCCACTCCGCCATCCCTTCAGACCCCATGATCGGACCTCTTCCCGATCCAATCGGCCCCTTCCGTATCCTTCCCATGGAGATAAAACTCATGATCACCCAACACCTCACCGAAGATGACATCAAAAACCTTTCAGCCTCTTCTAAGTTCAACTATAACTCCCTTTTCCCATTACGTTTCGATAATGTGACGATAAGGCTGGCCACCGGTACATTAAAATTATTCCAGGATGGAGGGGCATGCGAGCCGCTTCGTAGTTATATTCAGTCAATACATATTCCCGCCGTACAGACCGGTCTCAAGAACCCACAAAGTCGGTCATCCTCGCGAAAGCAACCCCAGTCGACTTCCCTGATATCAGAGATAGTTCAGGATGACAAATTGTTCGAACTGGACAGTGCCATTGATCCGAACGATGAATTCCACCAACTGCGGGTTACACTGGGAGCCTTAAAGCTCTTCCCAGACCTCCAAAGACTGTGCATTTGTTACGGGATCCCTACTGCGGCAGAGAATAACACCTACATCGCAGTTCTTAAAGAGATCGCCGCTGCCTTCGCAGAAAGAACTTGCGCACTTGAATACCTTGAATTTCAAATCCTCAAGTTTCGGGAAACCCCATCCGCGATTGACTGCTCTAAGAAATCCGGGGAATTATACGGGGATCTCCATTCAAAGCTATCGGATGGCAACCGTGAATGGCTTGGAGAGAAAATACCAGATGACCAGATGGATCATTTGGTAATCAAGAACGCTCCAGAGCTCTCGAAACTGAAAAACTTCAAAATATCCACCAACGGCATACCCTCACCGGTGGTACACCCTCGGTCAACATACCTCCAAAGGACGGCATTCTACTATCTTACGGTCCTATCAGCACCGCAAATATACGGCCTTCACGTGGAAACCACAGATATAGCATATAATTACAAACCATACGGCTTCATCTACAACAGCGCCGACAGTTTCGGCTACAACATTACCAACCTTTTCGGCGGCAACATTACCCACGGTTCCACCGACTACACATCTCGTCTAATGACCGACCTTCAACAACTGTTTTCTCGAATCACTGACTTGAGTATTAACTCATATTCCAACCTCACACAAGAAGAGTACTCAGAAATCTCAGTGCGATTTCCAAAACTCGCCAGCCTATCCGTAAAAAACCTACCAAAGAGTTTCTTCTTCGGACCCTACAACCTCAAAATCTACCGCGGAATTCCAAACTCAAAGGGTCTAAAATATCTAACCCTTCCATGGTTGGAAATCAGTAACAGACCTATACCTGCGCAGTCATTACGTTTACAATGTCTGGAATGGAAGAAAAACGATCTGCCGGATTTGGAGAAAGTCACGTTTAGCTGGTGGGATAATTCCTTTCGGTCGGCATCTGAGTACGGGGCAAGGGAGGTCAGTGTCGATGTGGAGTTTTGTGGGATGGAGGCTCTATTAGGGCCGGTCCGAGAATAGTAAGGTATATGGGAAACACTAGAATTATATGTTATTGCTAGAATTTAGAGACGATCTCTATATGGTAACGTGGGCGGAAAAGCTGTCTATAGATGAGATAGTCTAAAATATATGGACTGTCTCCAAGCCGCTAACCCCAGAATATACCCAGGTGATGATGAGGTAATCTCTGTCTTCTTGGTAGCAGGATAAACCTTGTCTCGCACCCAGATATAAACCACCTGGGACTCTCAGATTAACAAATATACAAAGATACCCCCCTTCCAGCAAGGAAATAAACTACCTATGAAAGGGGCTTCCGTAAATTCAGAACGACGTAAAGGCCATCCTTGTCACAAAGTAACACTCTGCTCCCGTCAGCACTCGAGACATCCATATACCTAAGTTTGTAAGACCTAGGGACAAACATATAGTTTTCTCCGCCGGGGTTAAACCAACTAGATTTTGCGGTCCAGACCGGGTTTAGATCCTGCGATCGAATGATAGCTCGTTCATCCCTGGATACGAATCTTATGAATTGTCCATTTTTGATAGAAGAAAAGCAACGGGATTTAGTAGTATCCCAACTGCTGCTCGACCCTTCCTCCTCGCCGGAGAGTATACCCCACAACTTCATATTTCCATCGTTGGATATTGATATCAACTTCCCATCGTTCGTAAACTGAGTAAAAAGAGCGGGACCACAGTTATTGATTGCTAAATCGATCGTCTGTAGACAGCTACCGGTGGAAACATCCCAGAGCCTAATTGTCTTGTCTCCGTCTGAACACGACGCCAACTGCCCACCCCCGTGTGAGAAACTCAGAGAGCGGACCTCTTCGGTGTGACCGGTTAAAGTGTGGGTAGGGCTCGGTGGTTTTTTAAAAAGGCCTTTAAGGCGGCTTCGGTTTTGCGTGGTTACCGCTGCTGTGATGATGTTTGTGCCTGCGCCCCATACTTTAATTTGACAATGGGCTGAATTCCTAAAACCAGTCCATGAACTTGCAGCCATGAAGGAGTTGGAGGAGACCGCTACCGCGCATACGTTGTCAGGAACCAATGAGTCCAAACGAGCTCCAGAAGCAGCATCCCAGAATTCAAGTGCCAGTTGCTGGTACGGTGGGTTTCTCGATCGCGTCTTTAATATGAGAAGCCTGCCGTCTGGAGAGAAGCCGAATTCTAACGTTTCTTGATCAGAATCTTCATCGCCCCGCTGAGTCTTTGATATCCAAAGAACCTTCCCCGAATCTAGATCGATCAGATCCATTGTAAACTCCTGTCCGCGCCGTGGTGCGGCCTTGTATCTCGCTTTGGAATATGCTAGCCGTTTACCATCAGGAGATAACGCTAGATCCCAAGCCGAGTATTCCAGGCGCTCGCGCTCTAGTGCCTGACTAATGTGATCTTCTGAGATTCTGTCTGCGAATCTCAAGGGATCTAGCTCAAATTGTTTAATTTCACGGTGATTCTCCGGAACCGGCGACTGCCCTACTGTCACGAGCTGGGCCAAATCCGAGGAGAATACGAGTGGGAGTGTCGCCGTTTCGGAGAAGATCTTTACAGTGTTCTTGTTGGACAAGGGTTCCCATAGCCACTGATAGACCGTGATCGTACTATAGTCGCTGGAATCCAGATGGAATGGCATTTCGCTGATTCCAAAGAACACATGTGACCCGTCTTTTGAAAACGCTACCCGGCATGGGGTTTTTGCGGCCGCACCCCTCGTCCGATAGCAGTATTCAGCCAACTTCTTCCCAGAGGCAACCTTCCAGACATAGACCGCGGACATCCACCATTCGATTTCTGGAATGCCCTCTTCGGCGTTGCCGGTTAGCATGTCGGGTGAATACTCTGTGCCTCTTTGCCAGGTGGGGTTAGAGTGCGTTAAGTTTATAATATCCTCCGTCGTGAGCTTCTTCTTGGGTTCCACGAGCAGTGATGTTGATGTGAGCCTTTCGCCGTCCGGAGAGAAATCGATACTGTAGACTTTTATATCTCTCGCATACGTGCCGGGGACGCTAAAGGATTTGTTATTGCCAGTGATCTCCTTCAATAAAACTCCCGAGCGTATATCCCATACCCGGATCGTTCCATCCTCCGAGCCCGAGGCCAGTCGGGTACCGTCCGGCGAACTCTTCAAGCAGTATACCGGTGAATTGGCCTGGATAAGGTGCAGTAAACTCCCATCATTGGTGTTCCATAGTCTGATTGTCCCATCCAGTGATCCGCCAGCTAGGACCTGGTCATCTGAAAGAAAACAGATGCCTCCTTCAGCGGCAACTTGGACATCCGTCCTCTGGGTCCACGTCCTTCCTTGAAGAATGTGTGTGCTTGTCCCGGATATAGTGCTCCAGATTCTCACCGTATCATCATGTGATGTTGATGCCAGGTCTTTGCTTGATGCTGAGAAGGCAAGTGCTGTAACTGGCGCAGAATGGCCCTCGAGTTCTCTTAATAGTGCTCCGGATATCGCCTCCCAAATCGCGATGCCGTTGGGGTCCCTCGAAGTAGGAGAAGACACCAAATACTTGGAATCTGGTGAAATAGCCATCGCCTGTACATAACTGGTGCGTGCCTGTATCGTCTGGACTAACGGGCCCCAACCGTCTTTTCCTCCATCGACCCTCACAAACCAGTCCGGGATGGATTTAAAGAACGAATTTCTCACTAAACTTCCTTTTGGCGCAAAGACGAGAGCCGAGCTATAAAGCTGCAACGGAGCCTCCGTAAATGCTGATAAGTTGTAGCGGATAAATTTCTTAGCATCGTTCAAAAACTCCAACGCTTCTTGAGAATCCTATATTTCATGGTCTGCGTTAGCTAAAACTGGGTTCTGAAGTATCTATGCGGACGGTGAGAAGCACCTGGACAGTCTGTTCGAGCATGGCTATCATTGGAATGATGCGAGAGGAGGCATCCAGAAGGACTAGTAATTCCAACCAATGCAACAAATGCAGTCGAAGAAACTCCAATACTACCGCGCCCTTATCCTCTGTTGACGACTTTGTTAGATGTTCGACCCAGTAGCAGCAGGCGTATTCTAGATGGCTGATCTGGTCTTTCTGTTCAATAGTTAAGGCCCCCGTCCGAAAGGCTGGGTCCTCCAAACCACACATGTCGATTTTCAGTTCTCCCGATAATCCGCGTAGACATCTTTCTACGACCGAGTCGTGTCCACCGATGCCCCTTGAGGCAAATAACTCGCTCGAACGGAAGTTATCGAAAAAGTCTTTCGCTGTCTGATGAACGAATAGAATTGTCTTGTTCTGGACAATTAAAAACGAGCCGCATTGCTTGACTTGATCGACCAAATCGTTCTCATCCATTTCACGGGGCAGTTCCGCAGCTACAGCCATTTCAAACAGACTGAGTGGCCTAGCTGCCAGCGCCGCGGTAGATATCAGTCGATAACAGAGTGTGGCATCATCTTCAGTGTTCGTTTTTTTAACGTTCTCTAGCATCTCCTTGTAGAACTCGTTTAAGCTAGAAGGGATGTTGCTGAGCGCCGTGATTGCCTGGGAAGGCTTGGTTTTGGCGAGCTCCTTGCATGCCAGATGGACCCAGAGGAATGTGTCTCCGGCTCTTTCTCGTAAGAGGCCCTCGATGCGCTCACGAATCTCCAGGCTATAGTGCTTGGTTTCGCTCAAGAGCGCAACCTTTTCCTTGACGTAAGCGTCGACCGCAGCAGCGACCTGCAACTGGTTACCTTCCAGGCTGATATGATGTTGGAAACTCTCGCGACCGAGCCGTTCCTCAATATCCGGCCGATTCCGACTTGTCAAGAACCATTTGATTCTCTCCGGTCCCGGTCCAAGTAAACTCTTGGAAATCAAGTGCACTAATTCATTGAGACCTTCGGAGCATTCATCCAGTCCATCTACCAGGAGATATAGTTCTTCGGCTGCTAGATCGCGAAGGACGTTCATGAATACCCGCTGGAGAACATAAAAGGAATTAGGCCCCGTGAAGCAACCCGGACCGTTCGTTTCCAATTCCTCTTTAAGGTGTTCCAGAATACCACCTTGGTTTTTCTGAACTAACTGGTGTAGAAGTCCTTTTAGCACCGTCGTGGCACTATTTCGACGGTTATCTGTCGCCTGGCAAAAGAAGTACACGATTGATATCGCAGATTCCGACTCTTCCAGTCTGGCCTCTAAAGAGTTGATGACTCCGATCGTTAACATTGTTTTGCCTTTACCCGGGTTCCCTGATACCCAGAGAACCGGCTTCTCAGCGTTTGACACCCAATCCTGAAAGAACTGGTCCGAAAATATCCAAGAATACGATTCCACGATAGGTTCGTCTTTTGTCCGCTCATACCGGGTCTTGTCGTCTGTGGGGTTTGTCGCGTCGAGCTCTCTCATGCAATCATAGGATGTAACTTTCCTTTTTGGTTCGTCGATTTCGTCACCCGGTGCTATTATTGCAACTTAGCATGTATATGTAATAGAGTTTATTTTCTTTAGTTATAATCTCACCTCTCAGTGGTAACCGGAGCAAGAGCTCCTTTGCAAAAACGGCGGCAACCAAAGCTGAATAGGGCTGCCACTTTTTGTTTTTATGACTATCACAATAGTCACAGATACCTCTGATCACGAGGGTCGGAATCTCGTCTACAATCCCAGCCGCCTCCATTTCAAAGCACAGTACACCCGTGGATTTGCTAATCCTATCTCTCGTTTTTCCGTGCTTCATGACTTGGTTGCCACTTGCTATCAAGCCGTAGTGAATAGCGGACGATTGGTACAGCGGGCGCTCTCGGCGCATAATAACCTTTTCCGAGTCGCATTTCTTGCATGATTCATTCTCGACTGGATGGTCATACTCCGCTTCGAAGAGCCGATCGCTTTTAGGGTCAGGGCGGCCAAATGCTATAGCAGCCGATGGACGGCCAGCAACTAGTCCTTGGACAGCTTCATCCAAAGCCCCAGGTCTGGTGAAATATTCGGCTTTGAGTCTGGTAATTGCTTGGAGGAGGACGGCGGGAGGCTTGTTAAGCGTTCCGGTATGGATGAACTTCCCGTCTTGAATTGTTTTCCCAAAGTCATATTGCAGCACTCCCCCATACCCCGGCACCGGATGACCGACGACAACGTCCCCGAGTCTGATATCATTCCCGGGTAGCAAGGGCGCACCCCCTCCTATGCCCACCATAAGGGCGGCAGATATGCTAGGAAAACTGCGACGGAAGTTGGCCGCAACGCTGGCCGCAGAGTTTGTTCCATAAACCCCAGACGGAAGGCTCGTGATGATGACATTGCAGTTCTCGCCGATTTGGCCAAAAACGTATGCATTATTGTCAAAACCATCGCGGGGTATTTCGGGGTGTTTTTTATCCAGTACTTCGATGGCTGCGGCGAACTCTAGTGGTAATGCGCATATCCATCCTATTTTATAGGTGCTCTTGGGATAATGCTTGGGCATAGCGTATTTCTGATTTAATGATTTTATCTAGGAATAGAGCGGTTGAAAGGATATGAGATCCGCATTGGATGTCTAAAGAAGTATTTGTTCATCTGAAGCTGCGAGAAATAAATGGTTCGGATCGATTCGAAGGGATACCAACCGCCAAATCACTAATCAATCAAATTTATAGTTTGGGGCCCCTCTCGCCAAGAAATCTTTACCTCGCGAAAACGAGCAAGAAACCATGAACTCTCAGCTGGGCGTTAATGGACCGATATCGTACCATTGGAAGATGGCGAATATTTTCGTATGTTATATAAGTATGTATGACCTATCCATAGATCTAGGTACTTAGGTATTTAACGACCATCCAAACTAAATACACAACATCCCTGACCAAACGCTGTAAGATAAGAGACTATACATACGAGACTATGAAGAATCGCACACTGTGTCGCGAAATGGATATCTAGATCTACTTAAGACCTAATTGTCAACCAGCGCAACTGCGCAGCTGCAACAAGCAATACAGTAATCTGGATAGATACTCACGAGCAAGCCTAAATCCCGGAACAAAAGGATAAGCTTTGATATTCAAAAGAAAGTATATAGAATATTACCCCGCACCTGAGTCTTGTGTCTCCCCCGGCCCGCTAGACTGCTGTGCCGCACACTGCTTTATACTAATTCCGCAACAAAAACAACACATTATGAATGGAGTCGGGCTTGAACCATGGGACTAAGGCCGAACGTTCTAACTTATTAGACCCGTCGAGTCTTCTGTATTTCTTTGATTATGGATCTAGACCCTTTATAACCTTGCTGACCGGCATATACCTACTTAAGTAGGTATCTACTGTGCCAAATTAAAGGTGTTTTGAATACTCCAATCCAAAATTATACATAATGAAACTTCCGTCTTCAATACCGATTCAATAAGTACGTATCAAGGGATAAAATACAATATTAATGTGATCTGGTAACACGACGATAAGCGCATATCAATATCGGGTTACTATATCTTTCTTTCTGCAAAATATTCGGAAAGTCAATATGGGGCTCGAGCTCTGGAACGTCGACGCAAAATTGCCAAAAATGCAACAGTACCAGCACCTAAATCCATGTCACGTGATAATTTGGTGCTCAAAATGCCACAAACTGCGCAACACACGCAACACAACAGATAGGGATTTTTGCGTAAACCCATCGATTAACTGGGAAGATGTCTGCCATTCGGAAATATAGTTGGTGGAATGGAATCGCTTGAAGTAGCACTTTCGATTGGTGCCAAAATCGAGGTATGTTTCTGGGTTCGTTGTCGAATGAGAATTGGCAACTTGGAAGGAGTAGGTTTTTGAAACCCGGAATTACCAGCCAAGTTTATCTCGTAGACCAGCTGAGCCAAGTTGTATTGAAGTCTCATTTATTGCTAGTGCTGAGACTGGTTAATTTCATCTCTGTTGAGACGTCGGGTTACTTTGTGCTGAGACTACAAAGTATTCTAGGGCAAGAGGATTCATCTACTAAAGCTCCTTACTCTTGGGTATGAGACCGCCCCACTCCACTGTAGGTCCAATCCCATTCTGCTGCAGTACTTGAGTCAGTACTTATCTTGTACACCCAATATCATTTTCTACTTGCTTTCTACCCATATCTTTTATTCCGGGATATTCAGCGAGTCCATTAACTCTCTAGCTAACCGTGCAAAGGATTGCAGTCTTTCAATCGTTCGAGATAGATATCAAGATGGAGTGTAATATCAAGACGACTGGGATAATTTGGCAGAAGTCCTGACCGTTGGTCCCAAGATATCTCCTAGTCTTCCGTGATCATATAGCGACGGTGTGTAAGTACTTATCTGTATAATATCTAGTAACTTGCGATTATCGTCTTGATCTTGATCATTTCATCTCCGTAACGTAATTTATTGACCAGTAATTTTTGTATCCTCGAACTGGAGCTCACGAGGCCGCGGGACACCTTGGCGGGATCATTGTCCTATCCTTGCCGTAACAAAATTCATATGCGCCTACACACAAGGTTTTAAACATTCACAAAAGGCTTCAATCTTTCACTCTCAAAAATGGTTATATAAGCCGACAAGCACCTGTTGACACCCCGGACTAAACCAAATCCAGAAAATCCAACAGAGGTCAACACACGTGCAATGCCCAATCGAGACTCGACGTCTCACCAGAAAAAAATGTGGCGCTGGCAAATATCTTCAGCCGCACAGACGGAATAAATACGGAACGAACAAATATTCTCATCGAAGCGGAAGTAGCCGTTCATCAATCGGAACATGATCAGGCAACTCTAGCAAGCCGACGTCGAACTAGTAGACGCTTGATAGTTTCCGTTACACACGCTTTTCCCTACATGACATAAACGATCGCCAAACTTCTCAGCCTTCGATTAAGCTTTGTTATTATCATACGACCTGCACGAGATCTTGCTTAGAGATCCCGAGGAATTGGGTTTATGTGGATATTGTGGAGTCATTGTAGGGATACATCCCGTCGGCCGGCGAGATTGCTATAGCGCTAGATCTCGTGTTACGATGTTGCTCCGGGGTAGAATTTTCTCACTGATGGAGTAACGGCGGTACACCGCTATGAGATGAAGGATTTTTTTGTTGTCTTTCAGAATGAAGCCGTCTTGTAGTCAATGATAACGGAATGAATTTTAGTGATCGCGAAGGGGATATAAACCTGCACTTCCCCCTGCGATGTACAGGCATCTCAACAGATCCAATTTCAAAGGTGCTAATAAGTATCTCTAATATAATCTATAATATCCATCATCAAAAACACAAAACCATGACGGCGTTGAAGCTTCTATACATCTACGCCCTCATGGGCTTCTCGCAAATAGCCTGCGAGGTCATAACTTTAGAACCTCTTCACAGACGTCACTGGCCCAACTCGGGTTTTGAAGATACAGGCATCATTAGACGTACGATAAGGAAGATATACTCAGGATGCCCCAGCCCAACTGCCAATTTCACGCTCCGGCCGCAGGAGAATATGCGGTGGACATCACCTGGTGGTTTGTAGAATCTATGGAATTGACTTCGTTATTAACTAAAAGAGAATATGGTAAACTAACTGTTCAACAGGTTCGTCCAAAAGGACAGGCGTCTCAATGACTATAACCACAAAACCAGGGCAACCCCTCATCGACATGGAAAGATTTTCAAAGAACATCGCCTCTGCTAACTGCGGATCCGGGGGTAAAATAACGTTACGGTTTAAAACCCTATCAGCCTTTGATGCCGCGAAAAACTCATGGGCATGGGTAAATGTCAACAAACAACGGTCATTCATCATAGCTACTGACCCATCGGTCTGTAAATCGAGTAAATCAAAGGACCCGTGGGTTATAACTCACATGGATATCGATCGTACCCATCGAATAATCTACTTGAAAGCATCGAAGAAAAAGTGGAACCAAGTTATTAACACCTACACACTGGATTTTGGTAAACTGGGTAAAGCACTCTCGAAGAGACTGTTGGATACCAAATTTGACGACGCATTTACTGTGGATCTAAAGTCCCCTTGGCCTCGAACTTTATTCAAGCAAACGATACCGGATCCAAAGAACCCCAAAACTCATGCGAAAATCGACGCGATATGTGATAAATGTGGTACAAAAGGTGGTCTATTGTTTGCCGGCCACGTAGAGGGTAGTATCACGGGTATCAAGAAATTTGAAATATCAGCCACACCACAGGGTGTAGAAGCCGACTTCAACGTGATAATCTCCTTCGATGGAACAATCGACTTCCGCGGCTCCTCAGTATCCAAAGGGGAATTCGACCTAAAACGCATACCACTACCTGGCGGGTGGACCGTACCAGGTATTTTGACGGTTGGGCCTAATTTGCAACTAGGCGTTGGTTTTGCACTCGAGCGGATCGACGGAACTGCTAAAGTGTCCACGGGGGTTGTGGCGCGTATTCCGGGGGATTCCATTGCACAGGTCAATTTAGCGGCGAAGAATTTAGGGAGTGTTCGTGGATGGCTTCCGAAGTTTGAGGTTAAGCCTTTAAAGATTGATGCATCGATTAGTGCGAAGGTTCTGGTGCACCCGGTCATCACGGCCAGTGCTAGTGTCTTGATACTTGGTAAGAACATATATCCCAGCGCACTTCGTTTTTGTGGGTTAAGGCTGATAAGCTATAAAGAAAAGCAGGGCACTAGTCTCGACATCTCGCTCAATCTACCAGAGATCGCGATAACCGCTTCCGCGGGCTATAGTACGTCTCTTTCTCCATCTAACATCCCGCAAAGCATATCACAAAACTAAAGTTTTAACTAGACGCCCTCGGCTACTGCCCCAAGTCCACCAAACCCTTCGGCGCAAAACTCGACGTATCCCTCGGCGCATCCCTCTCAATAACCGCCTGGAGAAAATCCATCTCAGGCGCCGGCAGAGACACCTTCTTCGACAAACAAATCTTCAGCACAACCTCCCTCCACCGCTTCCCCCAAAAATGTCTCAGCATAGGCGACGACGAAGTATGCAAAATAACCCCCAACAGCGAGGACCAAGAATGGTGGGATATAGAAGTAGAATCCGGTAGTACCAGTTTAATCCGGCGGGAGAATATCCTAGTACCGAGGGCGAGGTCTTATCTATTCACATGTAGCCCCGTCAAAGAGCCCTTCGATTTAAAAAGTTATCCGGGGCCAGCGTTGATAAGAGCGAGAGGAGAGGCCGGGAAACAAGTACCAATAATTCTGCCAAAGGTCGGCTGTAAAGCTAGAGAGGCCAAGGAGTGTCCTGTTATCAACTGGAATGTCAAAGTTCAGAAGGATCCGAATGTTATGTGGGCAGAGAAGGCGCCGAGTGATGGGAAGCTACAACATGGATGGTCAAGTATTCCTCACCCACACTCTATGGAGATATTATTTAGTTCTATGGAAAGACTAACTGTTCTGTAGCCGAGCACGTATACGAAGGGAACTGGTTACCCAAATACTGGACCTACCTCTCCACCGCCCTCACTTGTCCTAAAGTCCAGGACCTATTCAAGGTAGGTCAGGCGGGCGGCTACGCGGACAAAATGCTGTGGAGCATCGGAAACGATAAAACCTATAAAACAATGATGACTCTGCTCCCCCGGAAAGAAAACTTGATAAAACACCAGGTACAAAGCCTTTTTATCAAACCCCGATGTCATGGGCTAAATATTTTCATTACTCTCTAGATGTTCGCAAAACGCGAATTTGTGAAAGCATACGCCAACAAAAAGTATACCGCGAACCAACTGGCCTGTGATATCGGCCGGATAGTTAATACGTGCAAGTACATGGACCTCCCTGTGACGAGAGGACGACTGGGCAATACAATATTAGCCCTCGATACAATCCTGTGAGCCCGCAACGTCCGATAGACCCCCATCGCTTTATAAGCATATCTAATTCTCGTGTATAGCCTTGACATCGACAAAAAGCATCCACAGGTAGTCAGCCTATCAGCCCAACACCAAAAATGGTTTGAGGGCCTATACAAAGGTGGTATCCAGCACACACGGTCCAGATTACAGGCATACGCGAAGGAATCCACGGACAGGCCCGACTTCAATGGCTTGCCGTCTGATATGAAACTTGCGATTCAGAATATCGCGGGTGGTAAAAGCTGGAATACTTATTGCCCTGATCACTTTGTCTACCCGAAGAAGACGACGCCGCCGCAGTAAGCAACTATACCATCTCCCCGCTATATGATTTGGAATTCCACTGACATTACTGTCAAGGTGTGGCAACATCGATTCCGATGTGAACAACTGCGGTGAATGCGGTAAAAAGGTAAGTTCTATCTAAAGAACACCAGTAAACATACTAGGCATCTCACAATCATACAGTGCAAGACAAACGAAATCTGTAAAAACAAGCAATGCATCACCAATCAACCAAAATTCCCACCAGACGTAACCCCAGCGACAAGACCCAGATCCGGCTGGACCGTCGACTTCCCAGACAGCCTATACGTCTACCAAGATCACAGTCTTCCTGAATCATTCTTCCTAGTTTACGGCAACAGACTCACAGTCAACACCCGGTGTATACAAGTTGGAGAAGTCCCCTGGGCGGGTGCTGTGAAAAGTATTCCGAAAAACTCTGAGTTTACGTTTGAGACGAAGAAAGTGGAGCAGGACGGGTTACGGCCGCCGGATAGCTGTTGCGTCGCGCTTTTCGACGGGACGGTGTGTAACCCTTATGCTGTAGGTGTGAAGTCGAAACTTATATGCGATTCCGTGGTTGGTTATGTTGTACCGTTTGAGACGAAGGCGTGGCAGGTGTATGGGTGTGTGGGGCCTTTTGCTGCCCGTGAGAGTGGTTAATGAAACGACAGCAGTGGGTGACTCGATTCGATATTTAAATAATATTTGGAGAAGCAGTGGCTTATATTGGTTTAAATTGAAAAGGATATGTATTTTACTTAGTTTTACTAAATTTTTAATATTTTGAAGCAGTATCTTGATATAGTCAAAAACAAAATGTATCTAATAATCAGATGACTGTACTGTTTGCGACTCCCCTTTAACTATACTCCAAATGCAAGTAAAAAGCTGCGCTGGAAACGACAGCTATTGGAGCGCCCAGCCAGATTGTGCTAGGAGTTACCTTCCCCTGGAAATCAATGCCCCATCCGTCTATGGTAGAATCCCGTGCAGTCGGTACAAGTATTGGGCGACATGTAACGCACCCTTTTCTGGTTTCTACCAGCCCGAACTCATCATCCTTTCAATCTTAGATGCCGGGGCGCTTGAGTGAAGTTCAATAACTGGTTCGTCATTAACTCCGGACACAAGAACTCGTATTCAGATGAGTAATGGGTTATGAATTTCGATTGCAAGCTTAACTTCTAGGTTTTGGCCACCAAAATTTAAAAGCTCCTACTGGTCCATCACATACCAAGCGAAACTGACTTATAGTCCATAACCGAACGGGCCAGGAAGAGATTGTGCACATGTGCCTGAACGGCTCCGCGTAGAAGTGCCGGAGCTCGAGTAACACAAAACGTCTCCACCTAGGGCGATACCTCTGAAAGGCTCGAGAACGGGGAGCACTCACTCTCATTATCACCAAGCTCTATCCACCGCAGCTAGACAGAGCTAGAGATTTAAAAGAGGGAACTCCTGGCGAGTGATAGTTGCTTAGTATTATATGACAAAGGCATTATACCCTGCTCACTTGTGTCAAAGCAAATCCGGCATCACTGTCACCGCTTAGCGCTTGCCCTCCTGACGTGGCACGCCGGTTGGCAACGGGCGAGGGCGGTTTGTCGAAACGTACACCCTTTTTATAATTTGGAGAACTGGATGATTTGACCAGTACCGCTGCAATCGAGCCTTGTTTTGGCCAAGCACGGTAAAAAAGTTCGGCATATGAATCTGGAACGGATTGTCAAAGTCGTACGTCGTGGGATATTGAGCTTAGTACCACAATTATGGGAAGACTATATCAGCATTCGATTTACATAGAAATGGCCAAGTTCCAAATATACAGGAATTTCTCAAATGATCTCGTTTAAGCTTCATAAGACTGATTTTAAATGTACTCTACGAAAGACGATGGTGGAACCGTCTATCTAGACTACGTGGCATCGAGTAACAATTCGATTCAGCGAAAAGCACGGAATTGTTTTCAGAAGTCCCCACTGACGAACCGGTATCATTAGGGCCGTTCATTTCCATAAAACAATTGCAACCCGATGCCTGCTGTGGGGTTTGCGAAATGCTTGCCTTGCATAAGATCTTAAGAAATGCCTGGTTTTGAAAATGCCCTACCGGGAATCAGATTCGCTTCTACAGTCGGTCATCGCTAAGACGCTTCCGGGTAATATCACGGCCCATATATCCTCCCCGCTAATTTTCCATAACTTCGTAACCTCAATTGAACTGCAGGCTCGAGAACCCTATAACGAGATCCAACAGTTTGAAAAGAAAGCTTTGGCCCAAAAAATTTTCGTAGTAGATATAAACTTCGGATTTTAGATAATCAGAAGGGTTATAAATTATAACGCCACTTTTGCAGGGATTTGAGAGTTTCCCAGGGATTCGGCCCACTGGTACTACCGTTTACGGTTCCACGGATACGGGATCTCAATCTATAGCAGACAAGGCAGACTTGCAAACAATGCTAGATCGGTATATCCCACCAATCCTCGGTTTTCAATATTTTATTTTTTGTCTCCACCGTATGGGGGTAGCATTAGGCTAGGGTTACCGCGGGCCTTTTTCACATTCATGATGTCAAACACAGGGTGTTTCACTTAGATCTCGGGTCACATCATACACTCTTCAACCCCTTATCCAATATTATCCAATAGAAGAGCGACGTATATCGTATAGATCTCGTTGCCCAAACATGGTCAACCTGGGATATAAATATTGTCCATGATATCGAATTCTATGAATATTTTGTTAGTATCGGTGCTCATCAAACCAGTCGTTCTCTACAATCTACTTTCGTTTCGTCATTCTTTTTTTGTTCGTTGAATCCGCTTAGGCCGGTGTTCGCAATTAACTACGTTCATTTTTGCCTTTATTCACAAACTACTACATTCATTTGCCTAAGCGCATTCATTGACATATAGTTGTGCTATATACCATTTCCCAAATCGCAATCATGAAGATCAGTGTTACTGTGGCTGCCGCTTTGGCCGGCATTGCAAATGCCCATTATACCTTTGATAAGCTTGTGGTTAACGGCCAAGTCTCCAAATCCTGGCAATATATTCGCGAGAATACCCGAGCTGAGAAGTACATGCCGACTAAGTTTATCAACTCGTTCGGTACGACTCCTTTGGATACCGATTTCCGATGCAATCAAGGTGCCAATACCAATGCGGTAAGAATTATCCAATATAAAATTCACAAAGCAATCAATATTCTAATTTGAATGGGTAGTTCAAAACTTCCACCGTTGAAGTGGCTCCCGGTGACAAGATCGGGTTCAGACTCGCTTACGGCGCCACCATGAAGCACCCCGGTCCTGCGCAGGTATACATGTCCAAGGCGACAGGCAAGGCCGTTGACTACATGGGCGATGGGGATTGGTTCAAGGTTTTCCAGTCCACAACCTGCGGTAGCATGGCTGACGGGCTTCAAGACGAAGACTGGTGCACATGGGATAAGGATACAATCGAGTTCACCTTGGCAGAAAACACCCCACCCGGCGAATATCTTATCCGCGCAGAGCACATCGGACTTCACGGAGCCCACGCTGGCGAAGCTGAATTCTACTACGTCTGCGCCCAAGTCAAAGTTACAGGGAACGGCAACGGTACTCCGGGACCTTTAGTCAAAATTCCCGGCGTTTACAAGCAAGACGATCCCGCTGTCAACTTCAGCATCTGGGGCCGCAAACCATATGATCCCCTTTTCCCCGGCCCTGCCGTTTGGGATGGCAAGAGCAGCGGTGGCAGCGGTGCCAGTCCTAGTTCTCCAACCACCGCTGCTACTGTCGCCCCTCAAACCACCACCACGACTGTCAGAGCTATTCCCACTACTACGCTGGCCACTACTACAAGACCCGCCACTACCCCCGTCGTCGTGGTCACCACCACCACCACCACCGCTGTCACCATCAAGCCGGCCACCACAGCTGCTCCTCTACCAGTTACTACCCGTCCCTCCACCGAGCCAAGCCAAAGGTGCACACGTTCACGCCACCGTTATCACAGATACTCCTCTCGAGTCTAAGAGCGGGATGTGGGCTCTATACTACAGTCCGAAAAATTTAGGACTAAGGTTGTGTACATACACGTAGAGCGTTGTATATATCACTTTTCGATTCTTGCCACCCCTTTTTTTAAACTACTTTCTAGATCTAGATATTGAATATTATTTTATATAATGGCCTTCGGCTTAGGGCTCGAAGGCAGATTTGACATTTTGATTTCTGGTATAATAATATATCGATAATCAGTAAGGAGGCTTGGAATATTGTACTGTTAGATCTACGGTCTTTCACAAACCATCAGTATCGTATAATAGAATGTTCCTAGCATCGGGAACGTTACTAAGCAGTTTTGACCTGTGGAGGTCGGTCACGTGACAGTCATTGTTGTGAGGGTGTCTTTGTAGCGCCGACACAAGAAGAAAAACGCCCCGCATATGCTGGGATTAATGCGGTGGTTTTCGGGCTTCAGCAGGAAACGGTGATAGTGGTCGTATGGTTCGATTCCTGGCCTAGTTGGCGGGTAGATGATATCGATGCGCGCAGGCAGGTATTATAATTTGAGTTGAAAAGTCCAAAATCCAACAAACCGCACAATTTGGGCCGAGGCACATCCTCCCCTAGTCTCGAAATCAGATCCTCCCCGCCATCGATCACATCATTCGTCCGACGGCCGGGCCGTAGCTGCACTGCACCGATTGGGATCTGTACATATAAACCCCATCCCTGCCGCCTGCGAATAACGTTCACGAGGGAGAGAACACCAACAGGATCTAGATTATATAAAGCTTCCGGGCGCCGAAGTGTGAGTGGGTCTCCTGTAGAATCCCTGCCGAAACCGTGGGAGTATAAATACCAACCTCGGTGTAATCATCAACCGGTTTGGACATTTAAACTCTTTCTTCTTTGTGTTACTACAAATTTCCTTAAATTTATAAATCGCATTGTCCGTATTTTTTTACATCGCGGGTGTGTATTGTGAATCGGATTTTATACCCCGATTCAATTATTCTTTATATCACAGACAAGTGTTCTGATAAAGAGTATACGGTAGATGCTCAGGATGGCTACCCTCGTCCCCCTCCCCGAAATCGAGCGCCTAAGCTCCAGGGTCATCCGCATCCTCGGCGGCAATCCCGGCAAGGTCCGTTCCCCAATCCACACCCCCAGCGCGCCTACTAACTTCTACGTATAACAGTTCACCCTCCAAGGTACCCCCTCCGCCCCCATATAGGGCTCTATGCACCCCCTAATAAGTATTAGGCACAAACACCTACCTCCTAGGCACCGGCCCCTCCCGCCTGCTAATCGACGCCGGCGAAGGCAAACCCGCCTGGAAAACCTCCCTCTCAAAAGTGCTAACCTCCGAACGTGCCACCGTCTCGACTGCCATAATAACCCACTGGCATGGGGACCACATCCAAGGCGTCCCGGACCTAAGATCACTATGTCCCGACGTCAAAGTATTGAAGTTTAAACTGGACCCTAAAGATCCAGAGGCAAATAAGTGGGGGTATGTGGATGTCAAGGAGGATGGGAGTATACAAGACGGGGATGTGGTGGGTGTTGAAGGGGCGACGGTGAAGGCGGTTTGGACGCCGGGGCATACGACTGATCACGTTTGTCTGTGGTTGGAAGAGGAGGAGGCGTTGTTTACGGGGGATAATGTGCTGGGGCAGGTCAGTACCATATCTTCGTATTCACCCTAATGCTTAGTGGAAGGGTATTGATAGATATGGGTAGGGAACCACGGTATTCGAGGATCTATCGGCGTACATGTCCTCCCTCGCCAAAATGCTGGCGTTAAACCCGGACAGGGCGTACCCCGCCCATGGACCCTTGATCCCCGACGCGAAGGCCAAGATACAGGAGTACATAACCCACAGGCAGGAACGGGAAACACAAGTATTGAACGTTCTGAAGGAGCACAGAGGGGATATGAATGGTTTGCAGATTATAGATATCGTGAAGGTTATTTACAAGGATTATCCAGAGAACCTGTGGGAGGCGGCAGGCAGAGGGGTGCTGTTGATTCTCGAGAAGCTGGAGAAGGACGGCAGGGTTGAGCGAGTTGCGGGGGATACGGGCGGGTGGAGGGTCGTCGAGGGGAGGAGTGGAAGCGCTGGCAGTGGGGGGGTGAGGGGGTTGGCTAGTGTGCTCTGATTGTTATATCGTGGTATTATACATTATATGGGATAGGATACGACAGTGTAACTGTCACACACATCACCAACTCACAATCCTCCAAAATACAACATGGCAAGGAATGCGTGCGCTGCAGTTCAACTTACAACATAAAATATCATCCCGTACCATCGCGTTCCTTTCAAAAGATTCCGGTCTTTTAATTTGTTAGGTGGGGATCGAACGAAACTTCTAAAGTATCTTACCAAACTACGGCAGGCCGTACGCGTGCGCTATACCCCAGTTGAGCCCAATCGATCAAGTATAAACCAGCCCCAACTGGCCAAGCAAATCTTATAATACCTCAGAAGTGTATTTATCGTTATTAACGGATACCTGCTATAATATATATCACTAAAGGAAGTTGTGTATTTTGGGGATCCGCCTCAGGTCCGAATCAAGTCCGCCAAGCGCAACGGAGACCGTTTTGAACACTTGAAAGTGGCCCCGGACCCCGACAGGACCCAGTTTAAGCACCCAGTTAGTTTACAGCCACGCCCAAAATACATCCCTTCAGTCAATTGGTCCCGTCGGCGTCATTAAAACAGATGTGTGGTATATTTGCACCAAAATGCGTTGACTAGATTAAAGATCACGTGCTCACAGCCGAAAATTTGAAGGTTCGTCTAAACCTCAACCTCTATCAACCACTCAATCTCTTCAACCGATATCCCCCACCAATTGACGCCCAAAACCTGGGGAGTTCCCCTCGACTTAACTCCCCAGTCCATTTCCTTCAATACACCAAGCAATGCTCCCGTCGATACCGTAAACTCCCATCACATACATCTTACCCCTCCAACCCCCACTACATCAAATACACACAAAATGGAGCGAGTAATCCGCCGCACCGTCCTCGCCAAAGCCGCGGCTGCAAAGCGGTACGTCCGCGAAGCCGCCGCCGCCGCAGCCCGCAAACGTCTCCAGCGCGCCCAATACGACGCCATGATGCGCGAGCACACCCGTTATACCAACGACATTCGCGCCGAACTCATCGAGGACGTGAAAAAGGGTCCCCTGGCACCTATTCGAGGTCGTGATGCGAAGGATAGGATTGCGAGGGATCTGCCCCCCGCTGATGCAATGCGATTACCCGAGGTGGCGGAGCAGAGGAAGTTTTTCAATGTGGCGGTTGGGGACAGGGTGGTTATTTTGAGGGGGAAGGATAGGAATAAAGTGGGAATTGTGAAGGAAGTTGAGCCGTCGACTGACAGTGTGAAGGTTAATGGGTTGAATGTCGTATGTACCTCTACCCTCTATTAAGTTCTCTAATAAAGGGATTATTACTAATAATGATACATGGATAGTACCCCGTCAGAACGCCAGAGTACTTCGAAGGCCTCGGGGGCGGCGAAAACCCCGGAATGGACATGGAATGCAACATCCCCTACACCGACATCCGTCTCGTCCACCCCGTCGAAGATCCAAAAACCGGCATCCTCCGTGACGCGGTAGTGAAAAAGGTTAGAATATCAAACATCCGACGAGACGCCCACGGCGAGAAAACCTGGACCAGGTGGATCGCTTTCACTAAAATCGAGATTCCGTGGCCGCAAAAACCAGATCCGGATCATCAGGATCAGATTTGTGATACCAGACGTATGGATGCCGAGGAGAGGACTTACGTACCCACTTTGCTTAAGCCGCCGATTCCAGATGGGGTTATAGATGAGCTTAGAGGGAAGTATAGTAAGTTCAGGGATAGGCATGATCGCGAGTACATAGAACAAAAGATGCGGGAGGATGAAGAAGAAAAGGCCAGGAAGAAGGCTAAAGTCGTAACACCACTCATGGATATTAATAGAAAGATTAGAAGGGATAAGATCGAGAAGGGGAAGAAGCAGAAGCTCACGTCGAGTATTCTGGAGCAACTGGGCAGGACGATGGCGCAGAGTCCCACGCCGTTTATGAAGGAGAGGTCCAAGAGGGTGAAGATTTTGGAGGCGATTCAGAAGCAGGAGCAGGCGAGATTCGGGTTCAGACCGGCGTTGGGACAGCTGCCGGCTAGGAATTTACCCCCTCCGCCGCCCCCGCCAACAGCTCAGGCCCCGCCGAGTTGATGATTTAGAGGGATCTCATGCCTTCTTTTGTATATATACCGTTTTAGTGTGTATTATTTCTTCTGGTGAAACGCTAATGTACATAATAGCTGGACATATATATCGCCGGGGTATCATTGACTTTGCATGGAAAAACACGAAGAGACACTATACATCGACGGGTCTAGTATAGGTCTAGTCTAGAATCTAGAGAGTGTGATCACACTAGAAACGGAGCATGTAGTAGCCTCGAATCCTGGTGCAGCATGCGGACTCATCTACGAAACCAAAAACCCCAGATGCTCCGCACCAGGGTACCTCTCCGCCAACTGCGGCCACTGCACCAAAAACCTATGCGCGAGAGGAAGCAGCAACTTACCCGATAACGACATGGTATTCACCCTCGCAAACGATTCCACATATATAATCCTCGTCGATGACCGTCCAAAGAACTATCCAAACACCAGTCAGCACATCCCACACTAGATATATAAAAAGAAACAAACCTTATAAATATAACAAGCAACAACCATCATCACCGCCGTCGCAGGCCCATTGCAAACCACCACATCAGGCATACTCCTCCCGCCCCAACAGCCCCTCATCTCCGCCGTCATACCCCCCAAATCCCTCCCACGTAATACATCCAAACACCCAACCAAACATCTCAAACAACTAAACGGCGTAGTAACCCACGACTGTTTAACCCTCCTCGCCCTGGGTATCTCAAGTAACCTATACCCTACTTTCTCGTTCAACTTCTTTGTGTATTGGCTCATTAACGAGGACTCGAATGATTGTGCGGATTTCGCGGAGTGTATGTCCCCCGTGGAGAAGATGTATGTGCGGTGCGTGATGATGGATGGGGAGATTGAGGATATTAAGGAGAACATTTCGGCGGTGTGTCCGCCGGAGCCGAGGATGAAGAGGGCGTGGGAGGTTTCTGGGGGGTTTAGTTCTGTTATTCGGAGGGATTGTGGGATGGAGGTTTGTGGGGTGAGGGATGGGCGGGTGGGGAGGATGGTGTAGATTCGGAGCTATATTTATATTACTTGGGTTAGCCGGTATCATTGATATTGGAGGGATATGGGGCACTTACGGAGACGAAGAGGAGGATTATAAGGACGGCCAGAGCGAGGGCGGCTATGAAGGACGCCATTGTGGTGAATATAGGGGGATAGCGGGGAAGCCGCGATGCGGGCGCAGAACGAAGAAAGGTCGTCGTCGGTGCCAAGTCGACGACATGTTGTTGAAGTCGAGATTCATGTGGACTCAGGGGACAGCTTCCCCGAGCATGGTTACACCTCCGGGGGAGCTAAATTGATGCCGGGGACAGCTCGGGGATAAAAAAACACCACACCTGTCAAAATGCAACATGTAGACACCTCTTGACACATACATCTCCACTCCACACGATAGTTCCCTGCGCAGCTCTGCGGGTAAGAAACCCTTTAAAAAGGGCATGAAAAGGAGTGCAATCGAGTGCATATGCTAACCACTATCAGACCGTAGACTTCTCTCACCGCACAGACTGCTGTTACCGTTGCAGCCGCCTGCATGGAAGGAAACACCCTTCAAGATATCACCGCCAATTGAGTCATAGCCTATTACCTCGCAGGGAAGCAGACCAAGGTTGAACAAAACCAGGGAAAAAAATATTCTGCACTTCAGTCCGGCGATATTTCATTCTATCCAGCCGGCCTATAAATACCCTCCTCGAGCTCTGCTCATAGACACCCCAAAACAACATTCATGCACGCAATCCGTTCCCATCTAGCACGATTAACCCGATCTCAATCTATTACACATTTCTCCCCTTTTCCTATCAAACATTGCAATCCCAGTAGGCCTCTTCAACACCAATCTCTGCTCTCAATTCATACCCCTTCAAAACCTATATCTTTCAAACGAATCAAAATGTCGTCCATACCGCCCGCCCCGGCAGCGGGTCCCTCAGATGCCAGCGCGGAAACAGAATCCCGCTACGAACCGCGGTACATCGATGTAAGCAATCCAATCCAACCTCATTAACTCAAATACTTCAATATTAATACATATACCATTAAATTAAAACAACCAGGTCGGCATAAACCTGACAGACATGACCTACCAAGGCTCCTACCACGGCCGCAAAGTCCACGACCCGGACCTCGCCGACGTCATCTCCCGTGGAAAAGCCATCGGGTGTGAGAAACTCATGGTCACCGGCTCAGATTACAAACACTCCTTGCAAGCCATCAAACTCGCTGAGGATTACCGTATGCCCCCATTCCTTCCCCCCTCTATCTACTACCTTTATAAGAATCGGCGTTTGATAAGTATAATATAAAAAACAGCCGGTACAATCTTCGCCACCGTAGGAATCCACCCCTGCTCCTCCAGTAACGTCACAAAACACCAAACCCCAGCCATCTCCCTCCGCTCCCTCCTTTCCAGAGTCGAATCCCTAGCCATGAAAGGTAAAGCCCAAGGCACCGTCACCGCATTCGGCGAAATCGGTCTAGACTACGACCGCCTCTTCCTCTCAGATAAAGACTCCCAACTCCGGGTCTTCGAAGAACAGCTACGGATAGCGGAACGCGTCGATCTCCCCTTATTCCTGCACTCCAGAGCTGCGGAGGAGGATTTCAACAACCTACTCTTCTCTGCAAACCTGCCCAGAAAGGGATTGGTACACTCCTTCACCGGTAACCTGGAAGAAATGAAAGTCCTGGTAGAACACGGGTATGACATAGGAATCAACGGTTGCAGTCTAAAAACAGAAGAAAACCTAGCAGTGGTAAAGGAAGTCCCCCTCGAACGTTTACAAATTGAGACAGACGGCCCATGGTGCGAGATAAGAAACACTCACGCCAGCGCAAAGTATTTGAAAACTATGCCGGACTACCTGGCTACGGGAGTACCCAGGGATGTAAAGAAGGAGAAATGGCAGGCTGGACTGAGAGTCAAAGGCAGGAATGAGCCGTGTGCTATTGCTGGGGTCGCTTGGGTTATTTCGCAGGTCAAGGGGGTGAGTTTTGAGGAGGTTTGTGAGAGGTATGTCCTTTTCCCGCTACGTGGTTTGGGAGTTTGGGTTAATGGCGGTTTACAGATCATGGGAAAACTCGATGAACATGTTCAAATTCGACGAAGCGGCGGCATTACAACAGAAGTGGAGGGAGAACGAGCTTCCAGAGGAACAAGCGCAAACCGTGAGCTCCGGCACAGCTTAAACAAGTAGAATTTTATATCGAACGGGTAGATTAGCATGTATATTCCTAGACCTCTCTCCGTTTAGCATTTTTGCGTCATCTCCCCCTTTTTTGTTCTATAAACAGACATCTCCACGATCTAGACGAGAATACACTGAGAATAAGATTAAGAGCAGTATCAATAGATAGTACTATAGTGACTTTTCGAGAGAGTTGGTCACCACCGACCAGCTACGCAAGAAAAAACCATGGAATAAAATAATTCAAAAGGCGTCGACGTATGTACTGTGACTCAATCGTTCCATGCAGGGAAAGATCCCATCCCGTACACACTTAGATTCGAGACTAATTAAAGGTACCACTCAAAACCGCATCCAACTTCAAGAAATCCCATCTATCAATGCACTCTCATGCGGTCATCACAGGCACCTCAAACGTAATATAATATCAAGATTAAATATTCCAAAAGAGTATACTACGCAAGGAATTATTATACATCCAAATAGATGGAGAAAACAGGGAACAAAGAAAGGAATCATGATACAGTGGCTGAAAAATTTAGGTAGTAGTAGTAATAGTAAAAATCTTTTAGGAACAGAGGAAAGGACAACATCGAATGGAACAATATCGCTTGGATATAGAAACAGCGAATATATATATATAAAGTAGTAATTATAGAGAAAATAGGAAAGGGGGGAAAGGAAAACACTCTTTGCAACATGAAGTTTTTGTGAGTCATGAGAGAAAGCAAAATATGCTATAGGTAAAGAAAGGCTAAAAAAAGGAGAAAATATAGGTATAAGAAATGAAGTTTTTGATGCCGACATCCCCGTCGACACTCCGCTCTCGCTCAGATAAATCGTGCTAAATAAGTTGAAAAGCAAAACACCCCAACACCGGTTGATGACATGACGGGGCCATAAGCAGCTTTTTTTTCCTTTCTGTAGGTCGTTCGCTATATGAACAGAGAGATGGAGGGTGAGAGAGAAAAAGCGCGCGCTGGAAATAGATATAAAACTAGCACCGTATCGGTACGGGAGCCGGCAAACCGCAGCCGCGGTCTTCCTTCGTATATGTCGTTGCTCCTCCCCGGCACGTTTGGATATCATTGGTATATATAGATAAAATCTAAAAAGACGAGAAAATTGTGCACCTCAGATCACCCTTTAGCGGGCGGCTGAAAGGTTATCGCTGAAATGAACGTAGCGGCGGATGATGCGGATAACTCGAAAGGTATAGCGAAACCCGTAAAATGCAATTTTCGTTCCTGAGAACGCAATAAATTCGTGTGGTGAAATAAGATTAGAGGCAAGTCATGAAGTCGTTAAGCGGCACATATTATATGTCGAGTAAGGGGAAGTCTGAAGTATTGCTGGTTTGAAAAATCGCTGGTATGTCGTAAATGGAACCCACCCACCCGCCAAATTGGAGAAAGAACCGAAATCTGGGGTATTGGTATTTGTTGGAATCCAACAAGAAAACAATCTGATAAGAAATGGGCCCGGCGGACTGTTTAGTCCATCATGTCAGACATCATGTCCCCGCGTATGATCGGGTCCGGGTGTTGTTCGTGCTCCGGCACCTCTCTCTTGCACGCATTTTCTAGGACATTGGCCCACTTGCCGCTGGTACCTGCGTGCGTGTGCTTCAAATGTTGCCGGAAGTGGTCTGCTCTGAAAAACTTCTTGTTTTGGTTGCACTCCCCGAATTTGTGCACTTCGCTGAGATGGTCGTGCCTTGCCTGCCAGTCTGGCGGGTTGGGAAACTCATCTCCGCAATATCCACACACGTCGACATGGTTATGCTTCGCGGTATTAGGGTGGAAAGCCGCGTCCGGTGTGTTAGCTATAGCAGAGCAGCACCAGGAGTGTTTCCGGAGGTGAAGCGAATTCTGGTGCCGTTCCGCCTCGTTTTTGTTCTTGAAGCGATGAGTACAGTATTTGCAACCGTATTGTTTCTCGAGTTCATGCATCCTGTAGAAGATTAGTCGCTGATCAACAATTATCGGAAGGCCGTGTGGGGCTTACTTGAGGTCCACGTGGTTATCAAATTTCTTAGGCTTCTTAGGGCAGCACTCGCACATCAAAACACCGAGTAATTTAGGTGCCGAATGGTGCTTCGGCCCTACGGCAGCTTCACTCGCCTGCTGTCTTTCAACGGCCTCAGAGATCGTTCGCTGGTGGCCGCGGGAGAAAGCACTCGGCGATTTAGGAGGATGTGCACTTCCATTGCTTCCATAAGTTGCTCTAGATGAACTAACCTTCAAGTTAGTACTAGACGGCACCGCGGTACAAGGGATCCCTCAGCTTACCTGACGCTTGTCCCAGCGGGACCACTTTGACTGGTGAAATTGAGACCACCGCTCATGGTTACACGGTTGAGATCCAGGTTTTCGCTCCCATAGAATCTGTTTCGAGACTCTGCGTTGCTTGAACTAAACCGGTCTTCCCTTGGTGAATAAGGCCCCGACCTGAACTTAGCATATCTTGTGCTAGGGCTTGGGTGCGATACAGGGGATTTGCGGTATTCGTATGGTGCCCCGGTAGGGCGTGGGGGGGCATCTTCCATCGAGATATCATCGTCACCATACCGTCCTTCAGGGCTCAGGCGCTCGGGCTTCGCTCGGTCAGGGGCAGACATATAGCTGAAACTGTTTGTCCTTCGCTCTTTCTCGTACCCTTCGGCTAATAGCGATGGGCCAGGGCTTCTATCACCCCGGTCATTGTATGACGAGAATCCAGATCGGTGCCCAGCTTCGAATGGGGCAGACGCTGTGTTCGGCCACTGCGAAGCAGCTTCGGGGATTGCAGGGGACGAGGGGAACGATGTAAGGTCAGAAACACCAGGAAGCTTTGGCGAACGGTCCTTGCCATAACTTGGTGTCAGGCTTGACTGTGAACTTATCGAGCCGTTTCTCTCCTCACGGTGTAGAAACGGCGGAGGGTTGTTCCAGTGAGCCGTGGAATTAAGTCCATTTGAAGCAATAGAAGACACGGGAGAGTTCAGTTTTTGAACCAGTCCTTTATCATAGGCATCAAAGGTTTTCCTCATAGCCTCGCTAAGTGAGCTCTTCAAGCTACTACAGGGATGTTAGCCGGTTTCGAGAACGAAACGGAGTGATTTCTCGCTTACTCGTTCGTAGACGCTACACTAGTACCGGGTAGCGACCTGTACTCTTCCACACGACCAAGCCCACCCGAAAAGCTGCCACGTGACTCAAAAGATGGAGTTCCATGGGACATTCGTGGGTGATCCGACGGAGAGCTATCGACTTGCATGGAGTCGAAGGCATGCATTCGCTCCCTCAGACTCGAGATTCCACTTTTTCTGGAGTCTGTTGGGGTTCCGGCAGGAAAGTCTACCGAGGGTATGGAAGGTAGTCTATGCCTATAATCACCAAATATAGAGGCAGGCGCCTCCATCGACGGAATACCAGGTGGCGGGCCATCGTTGGCATTTGGAATAGCCCTAGGTAATGTTCTCGAACGGGGATCGTTGCCGAAGGGTGACTGGTAGTGGTCCTGTACCCTGATATCGGGGACCCCCATTGGCTGGGGAGAAACCATTCTGTGCTGGATGTTCATAATAATAATAATTTAAACTCGCACTCGCACTCGCACTGGAACTGAGAGGCTAAAGGGAAATGATCTTCGGGTTCTTTGTTAGCTCGACAGCCAAACTCGATCTAGAAAAAAATTATGTAGGTTAGTGCATGTTGCAAAATGTGGTTTTCGAAATAGCGGCATACAGAGACAGGGTTATCAATTGCAGCGAGCCCGGGTTCTTGTTTCTAGAACGACTGAGGTCCATTCACCTGGAGACGCAGCTAGCAGGCAGGAAGTTGTGTTGGGGTGTTGCGGGCAGCATGACGACAGGGACGACGGGGCAACAAAATCAGAGGGACGGATTCAGAGGGAGAACAAGATAACATATGTAACTTCGGAAACAACCAGGACCTGACGACGCTAAAAAACGCTGTCCTTCAGCTTCAGCCCTATGATAAGGCTTAAGGCTCGAGGTTGGTGTGGAATGAAACGGAGGCAAACCGGCCAAGCTAGTCGCTGTCACTTACAAAGTTCCCTTTTGGTTCCCGCTGCTCTCAGCCTAGTCGTATAAATCTTGCTTTTCTGACCTGGGTTTCCTCCAACCTCCTCTAGGCAATAATTTCCCTTCCGTCCAATTCCTCCAGGACACGAGTCAAGTGAATCAATCCCTCAGGCTCCGATTGTCGGTGTGTGCTGACGGGGCAGTAATCAACAAAAACGCCCGCGAAAAAAGCTAAGCGATTCCGTGCAGTGGCTGTCCTGAAAGGGAACAATCTTCCTGTGCAGAAAACGAAGATATGTTTCTACGTCAACCAAGAATGCTAGTTTGGTCCTTCTGCATCTGGTACGTTGAATCCCACGGCGCAGGGAACAAAATGGAAGCTCGAGTATCTGAGGAAAAGCAATTCTTCGAGATCCAGTGAACGCTTTTTCAAGGCCAGGCCGAACAACTTAAGACTGGTCGTTTCGTTCGAAGGCGACGGTAGGTAACGAATCCGAGAGATCAAAGTCGCAAAAGAAACAGAAAAGGATAGCAGTGGGATATGCTCGGTCGATAAGAAGGGCTATGTGTCCAAGGAGATGTACAAGTGTCCGAAACGACCGAGCTGTATCTTGAAATCTCGCTAATTGAGGGTATCGAAGTCGCTTTGAAACGGATGTTGAGCCAGAAAATGTGTACAGAGAATGCTTGAGTATAGAGGCGGGATGATCGAGATTGCGCGATATCCAGACAGATGAGGCCGAATTATGGTAACAAAATCTATGCGCCAGGTATGCTAAACGTCCAAAAAAAAACTGGTAACTGATAATGATAGAGGTCTAGAAACTGCGCTCCGAATTAAGATTATGCGAAGAGTGTCGGTAATCGGGGTGCTGCGGATAAGGAGCGGCTGGGTAAAGTGTGTCGTGCGATGTTGTTTTGGTGGAGCTGAAAAACAGAGGCAGCGAAGTAGCAAAACTTTTGGACTCGGCAAGATGCTCGAACTACCCGACCAGATAGAGAGCGAAAAAAAAAAGAACGCGAATGACAAAAACCCCCAAAAGGCCAGACAATTTCTTTTTGGAATCCGAATGCGAGGGAAAGAGCCCGTCTGGTGGTTTACTGTCTCACTCAGACTGTTGAACAGGCCGGGAGTTCGAAGGAGTTGAGGGTTTCTAGGCAGTAGTCGCTTATAGTCAGAATCGAAGGATTGATTAGCTGGGCGGGTTCGAGTTCTTGGATCACAATGGTAGATAGAGCAAGAAGGGCGTTCGAGTCGAAGAAATAGAAGCTAGCAAACTAGCAGGGTAATGTCATAACAATTTAATGCAAGCCAGATGGGGTCAGGCTGAGAGGGCCCCCTGCCCGGGCCTCCAGGTTGACTGACCGAGCTTAACAGGTCAACGTCGTCTATGCTGATTGCGGAATGTAAAACGCAGCAGCAGGCCTCGTGCAGGGGAAGCAGCAGCCGGGAAGCGAGCACGACAAAACCAGACGGAGGCCGAGCGAATGAAAGAAAATGCGGTCTATAGCACCGGTTCTGCTATTGCGTGGGAAGAAATAGCACTTCGGCGATAAAATTCGCAAAAGCATCCCAGATGACCGGGAATAAAGAAAAAACTGCAAAGGGATTTTCTGGCTTTTGAGGCGCTTTCCGTCTGGACAGATAATCAGACGAAGGGGAGGACTCAGGTGATAGCCGTGGGAGGTATGAGGTCGCAGTAGGGCAGGAAAAGTGGAGAACGACAGCTGTTCGGTGTGAAATGGGGGCGGACCGTGGAGGTTGGGCTTTGTTCGATTGGGCTGGGGTTACCCGACCTGACGGGTACGGTATAGAACGATGGTGATGGTAGATAATGATGCTGATGATGATGACGATGCCGATGGGGGACCGCTCCGAATCATATATTTGCGATCACTAACGTACCTGTCGCACTGTAACCTCGTAAAGGCGGCAGGGAAGCAGAGGGACGGACGGGAAAGGAATTCAAAGACTCTGCATGCACAAATTGACAAGTTCTTTGGGATTTCAGATACCCTTCCTTCACCTGTCAAGTGCAGGCCGTACGCGAGCTGCGACGACGATGGTTCAGAGGCAGGGGATTGTACGTATGTATGTACTGGGACAAACCCGTCCAGAAGGCAGCGGTATCCGGATCACTGAAAGGTTTTCTTGTCTGTCTCTCGCAATGGGTGTGGAAGAGAATAAGAAATGCTCGAGGGCATATGCAGCGACTGACTGAGGGTATGCGAAGGCCACTTTATGCCTTACATCCTGCCCTCTGTATGGCCTTATGTGCGCTGCTGCAGCCAGGGAAGGGAAAAAAAAGTGGGATGGAAGAAACAATCAATTTTCTTCGGGTTTCTTTTCTTTTGATTCCCACCTCGAAGGTGTGGACTCCACTGGGGCCGTATTGCGAGGGCATGGTCTGGACGTGGAGAACACTTTCGTGAAAAAGAAATATTGGGCATCGTGATCGTTTTGAGGGCTCGAGCCGAACCATGTAATAAAAGGGTCCCTTACCCGTGCAAAAGTCAAGGTCGTGATGGCCCAACAGCAACGATCCGTTGCGTCCGTTGGCTCGCCCGCTTGTCAGAGTTGGACGGAGAGGAATGCTATCGTAAGGAAAGCCTCAGTCGTGGTTAGTTAGCTAGTTTGATGTCAACGGTGTCGGGGTCGGACGTTTCTGCTAGGGCTGGGCTGACTGGAGTGGGCAGCAGCGCACATTTAAAAAGGGAAGAAACGGGACCGCTGCTCTAAAAACTGCTCCCTATGATGTCGAAACTGCGGGAGCCAGCGATAGACTAACACTCTGACCATCGGGGCGATACAGCCGGGATCATATATCGTACATACATGGCCTCGGATTCAAGGAGGAGGCCGATTAATAATTGGTATTAAGC
Source organism: Arthrobotrys sphaeroides (assembly GCA_036971245.1). Lineage (NCBI taxonomy): Eukaryota > Fungi > Ascomycota > Orbiliomycetes > Orbiliales > Orbiliaceae > Arthrobotrys > Arthrobotrys sphaeroides. Next base: position 158,244 of record JAJTTW010000011.1, on the reverse strand, counting down.
AATTGAGGGGAAACCGAGCTGGGTTCAATGCCTTTGATCCAGTTTTCTTCATTCACCCAGCGCTGATATCCCGGCCAGACGATGCCATAAAACGGACGAGGATGGTGATAGCGTCGAGGACCAGAGTACTACCTCAGGTGCGAAAACCTCCTCCCGCGCTCTGGGTCCTACTAGCCTCGACCTGGAAGTTGAGGAAGCCCGCATGGGAGTGGCTATGAGCATGAGCTCAATCTCTCGTCGATGCCCGCCTCAAGTCCACCATGCATCACGACGCCCAGCGATCAGTACCCAGTCCTGGGAGACCATCGAATGCAGAGTTTGTTTTTCCACCCTCAACCAAGACAGAGGCGGGGACGAGTTCAACAGGGCAGGGCAGAGAACAAGAGGAACAAGAGGAACAAAAAGGGTCATGGCTAAGGGTTCAAGGTAAGTTTTAGCTCTTCGGAGTGTCAGCCTCGAGAGGAAAGAACGCAAGCCGGTTGTCATCCAATCAAGAGCATGCACAAATCCCTGCACGCCATGGGTCACTTCAACCCCACTAGGCTGGACCGTACCGGCGAGGAGGGTGGATTTCCAAAGGGAGGACCTGACTGGCTACCTGCAACAATGTCTTGCGCATAACCGCTCGGGCATCTGCAAATCGATAACCCAGAGAGGAGAGAAGTGCCGATACGAGTGTCTAATGTCAGCCCTTGACGGTGTACAAATACTCAGGCATCGTCACCGGTCCAGCTCTCGATGCTCTGCTCGTATCCTAAAAGTGAAGATTTGTGCTTCACAGGCCCCGAATAAGACTTCCTTAGCTCTGATCCGGCAGTCTAGCATCCGAATGGATCCTTTCTCGGCGTGGTCTCCGTCAAGTCCCTGAGCTTGAATCTCGATAAGAAAATCCACATCGCCAAGAGCTTAGGGTGGGTTTCCCTTGGTCATGGGATAAATAGGTTTGAAAACCGAGGGAACATGTTCACTCATATTGCAAAAGACGGCATGTTCCATTCCCGGGGGGCATCTGCAATTTGCCTCAATCTATATTATTCAACCGTCGGGGAAGTGGTTTTTTTTTCTGGGAACCCACCACCGTAGTTCTGGAGAAAGGGAGGGTCAGCACAGCCATCTGGATTACCAAGACCGATATCCGATGTGCGAACTGCGACGCAATCAATCCCTATAAGGTGAACCAAATTTCGAATCGTCGAAAATGCCCATGCGACCTCGGTCTCTCCACTTTAGTCTGGCGTCAGAAAGGAACACCCTATTTTCTTAACCCCGCCCAACGGTGCTAGTTGGTGTGTGTGTGCGTGGTGATAAAGGATAAGTTTGCTGACCAGATTTGAATTCATGCGCGAATATGTAAGCCTCTCACTGCCTCAGCCTCTCGCAGTCGGGACTACTAGCCTGGCCAGGAAACGGCGAGAGAAAAAAAAAGACAAATTTTCTCTGTCGTGGCCTTGACTCGCGCATGATGCTATTGCCTAACGATCCCTAGTCATCAAGGCGAGAAGATTGATCCTAAGATTGATCGTTTTGGTCCTCGGTTAAATCCTTGAATATGCACTTCGAAGCGCTCATCGAGAGGCCGAAGCAAGATCGTGAGTAAGAGTCTTTCCCGATTGTTCTCCCAAGACGACACGGCTTTACACAATTTGTACCTTTTTGGAAGAGCAGATGCTTCAGCTCGCTATTTTTAGCAGCCACATCTCGGCTTCTACCAAGATTTCGAGATCCATTGAACACGGGATCAAACGGGAGAACCCAAAAAGGTGAGGGATCGCAAACAGGATTTCTCACCCCATTGGGCTGAAGGTCGAGGTTCCCGTAGGGCTAGAAACAAGAGTTTGGGCTTGAGCCGAGAGACGTGCTCCGACCATGGAAGGACCTTGCAAGTTCCCCGGGCCCTGGCCAACCACACCCAGCCGTTCGAAATGGAGAGTTCGGTGCTCCAATGTGGGTACACATGTGATGCATCTGTACGACAAACGTGCGATGTCACACAACTTAATCCTAGCCTCTCAACTTCAAGCTTATCCAACACCCTGTTAGCAGATTCCTCGCTCTGGCCCATAAGTAATTAAGGTAATCAAACTGTGCTACTTCCGCTCCCCTGCAGGCGCTCCAGCCTTGCAATTTATCAGAGTTTTCGGTATCGTTGTGTCACGGGTGGTGCTCGTATGTGCATGTAGCCACGATTGCGCTAAGAGGTTGGATTAATTTTGCCTTCGCACATAGGAATGGAATCTCGATTCCGGGTGGTGACTTAACCGTTAGCCGAGTACAAGATCCGGTGTGCATTAGCTTTGGGGACCTTCTGTGTTTTCAATGCAAGGCTGCAAAGCTTATTCCTGTATCTGCTTTGTGGTGATATATAACGTTCGCTGTCCCTAGCTACTCCAGAAGAGGGGTAAGTTTCAGGTTATTTGTTAGCTGGCCATTGTGCATGTATCCTTTGATCTTATCAAAGCGAACCCCGGCTCCCTCTCAGGCCGTTTCTGCCTCCAGAAAAGGCCCTAATATTACCATACATAGAACTATCTAGGTACTTTATAACTAGCTGCGGCCTGCCCGAGACTGGCTTCCAAGATCGCTCTGGACTCCCGGGAAGCACATCAAGGGTAATATGCAACTGCCATCACATAATCTTACCGGCACCACGTCAAAAGTGCATTCTTGACAAGTTTTGTTTTCATGAATTCTCAATTCCCACGAAAGGTCCGCAAGAATCATAAAGATAATACATTGTGTACCTCCACGGAGACACAATTGCGCCAGCGAAATCTTGGTCAGCACACGGAAGCTAGATCGAGAACACCACGAAAAGTACATGCACCTGTCAATTTCTGTACCTCGATGCATGGACTTGCAAGTTGGGCAAAGTAGCCGACGCAATACGAAAAAGTGTGCCGCAAAATCAAGGAAGTTGGTATCAAAGTACTTGGAAGTCGTGAATACGAACGATTTTTCCGTCGACGTCTCCACTCTATTTCGTAATGCCCCTGCGTGATTGGCTGAGTTTATATCCCCTTTGATATTAAAACCCGTTATCTATGATGTCTGCGGCGTCCGGAAACCTGACTAGCCTGTGCCTTACAAGGCTTTTGAGAGTTTCCTTCCTTGCGTCTTCGTGGAGAGGGTGGCCTAGCCGAAGCTGGCGCCGCACCAGCCTTTTTTTGCCCGCGGACAAGCATGCAGCCTTTTGGAAATTGGCCAGGACATGCCCAGGGTGCTGGAGCCAATCATGCTGATGGGCAGAAGGGGCAAGTTTACGTTGTACGAAGAGTAATGCCTGCAAGAGGCAACTATCGTGAAGAATTTTCCGTTGTAGCAGTAATAAGCTGGCCTGACCGACGTGGGTGATATGTGTATATTCGCATATCCTGAGGAATGTTCGTTTAGTGAACCGTGATTCCGCATATTCCTAATCAATCTTGAATTTTAATAGAAGAGCAGTCTCCTCGAACGGTCCTGACGTACGAGAAGAGCCGTCAGTATGACCTAATCCTCTTGCCTCCCCCCAATTCGACGATATCCTGCGCTTGGTATCGGAGCCCTGTAGACGAAGTCGAAGACCCACACATCCTCACCAATCATTTGGCCGAACTGGAGGGCGTCCAAATACGGTCACCTAGACACTCATTCAGCCCCTGCTCACCTTTGAGGTTTTGTAGACACTCGGAATTCCTGACTCGTATGCTGGTTTTGGTAGCTGTTCGAATTGTTTTCCAACCGAAGCTCCTTAATCTCACGACAATCCTCGCCAGTCCCAGTAAGCCACCAAGCAAATTTCAGCCCTCTCCTCTATCATACATGTGTAAGGCTCTCCCGTTGGGCAATTTCCCAGCTGACGGACGAGAAGGGGGCCATAAAACTTGCTTGGGACGCGTGTTGTAGTATTATATATTTCTTTCGGAGCCCATCCACACACACCCTCCTTTGAGCCTCCTTCACGACTTCCCGAGTCCGCTCCTTTTTCCTTTTTGTTCAATCATCATACAAAGCACTATTTCGACAGACGTCGCGAAAAAACGACCAGTGGACTGAAAAACACGATTAACGGTTATTGGAAACAATCTTGGGAGGCGTGATATTGCTGGATGGGCCCGATCTCGACACTACTACCACCAACATTTTAAGTTTTCTCGATTACATACTGGCATAATATCGGTCGGCGGTTGTCTGCACCATGCAGCACTCACCCTGCACGGGTTACCTATCCTACGACTTTCGACAGAAAGGAGACCGGCCTCGAGACTACAGTAATACTGGCCAACAAGCTCGTGTTTCCGATCCTTCTAGGAACAGTTGGGGGAAACTTAGGACTCATGGTATCGACCTACACGTTTAACTAGCGAGGATAAACTGTTATGAGACTTTCATGGTCAGACTTTAATGGTCTAACAGAAAGGCTTTCTGCGACTAAGTCTTCATGAGTTCTTGGGATCACGTCGAACTTGATCACGACGACATTTTAACGAGTCTTCGACATGCTTTCAGTTAGAGACGTAGCTAGTCTACGGTCCGGTCGCGCGTCCTCTAATTAGTTAGCTCTACCGTACTTAACTTCCAATTCCTTTAGGCCTACCAAATGCGTCAGATGAGAATACACAATACTCCCAGATTCCAGTCTAACGCCAACCTGGGTTAACCCTCGACGTCTACACGGGAGGCACTCAGTCTTTCCCGCTTCGGAATCCAACTGCAGAATCCCTAGGGAATCCAACAATCCACTTCCTAGTCGCCCAAATTCTTCCCAGGTCACCAGTTAACCATTTTTTTCAGCACAAACCTCGCTAGTAAACCCCCCCGCATCAAGTTACGACATTCAAACTCTCCAACACTGACAGTAGAAACCCCCTTGTCCTAGAAGCCAAGTAAAAACGGTGACGGGACATCCCATCGCCACTGGCGGGCCTTTCCAAAATGTTATCCAACAACGCAGCTCCCAAATATCCAACAATCGTCCACTAGCTTGCCTTGCTAACAAAAGTTGGATCCACTTCGGCTACGAAATTCAACATTCCAAGACATATCCCTTTGTTCCTATGTCCGCCGTTTCACACCCCGATGGTCTCATCTGCACGACGTGTGCTCGAGAGCTCCAATTTTTATCAAATCAAAAACAAGTGGGATAATATGACTGCTTTGGGCATGGATTCCGGGAATACAATCGAGACTGTCTAAGACACCACCGGCTATATATCATTGAACCATTGGTCCTCAGAACACTATTGCAGAAGCAGAGCTCAATTACTCAATCGATTGGCATCGCTAAAGTAAAATATATTCAAATGCATCTGCATCTCTATCAAGATTCGCGCTAAAAACCAACATGGCCGCCCTACCGGAAAAAACAAAACCAAGAATCGACCTCACACAGGATCACCTTTCGGTACAGCCGGGAACGACAAGGGATTCTTCAGCCGTTCCATATTTCTTTTGGCAATCTGCTTCTCGCGGTACTTTTGCTGGCGAATGTTGAAAAAGTCACTGCAAGGGTGTGGGGAGGGAACAACCACGTCAGTCAGTCGACAATACCTTCTCATTTCTTCTTAACTTATCTCTATTCTGCATATCCATTCCAATTGGAATAGTGTGAATACAGAAACAATAGAAGAAAAAAGGCTGGGGACGGGGGAATATGGCCAAGTTTTCCCCACTTTTGTTGAGTGGATATAGCCAAACCCATGATGGCTTTTATGCATCGTGGAGACGTTCAAATGTGCAGCTGACCAACCCAACCTTGGCCGGATTGCGGGATATGGAGGGGGTGAAAGGTTCGAGACATACCGGTGTAGGTTATACTCGCTGAACGAAGGGGCTTCAACAGCTTGTTCGGCTTTCGCCTTCTCGGTGTCGACTATTGACTTCTCCTCTTCAGTCTTTACCTTATCCTTTTCCTTCTTATCCTTATCCTTATCCTTATCCTTGTCTTTATCCTTCTTCTTTTCTTCTTTCCTTTTCTGTTTCTCCTCAAATTCTTGCTTTAGCTTCTCAAGCTCTTTATCCATCTCCTCCTTCTTTCTCTTCTCGGCTTCGACTGCTTCATCGACTACTGCGGTTGCGAAACCTCGGTCGTTCAGGTGGCTTGCACAGATATAGAAGAAGTCCTAATCACCGGTTCCATCAGTCAGAACTAACCCAGGATCCGAATAGAAACGGTCTTCAAGAAGCTAGACCCTCGCACACAGTGGTGAGCTATGCTCAACTATAGGCTTGGCGACATGGGATTAAATGATATCAAAACAAGAGGATAGGGCTGAAGGTCTGACGGCTGAAAAGAACAAACCCAAACGGCAAGCGGCAATTTCGAAAGCCAAAAAAAAACCACAGCACAGCAAGGGGATGCGGGCAAAGAGGTCTAGAAGGGGGATTTGGAATGTTTTGGATATGGTAAAGCGTTTACCTTTTGACATGATGTGATGAGCACTGAGGTTGACGGCCTGAAGCATATCATGCAAGGTTTGGACGACGCCTCTGCAACCTTTCGATGGATGTACACGTTTTGGAACGGTAGCGCCATCCTCCGTTCCCTTCCAATCTTCCTGCAAGCTGCGCTGGGGCGGATCTATTTTTTTCCCTCCCTCGCAATTTAAATCCGATTGCGATAGACCTTAAATTTGCCACCGGAGGCTACCAAGAGATGGATATAGCAGAATGGACTTTGTGAAATGGATCTGTAGGCTCAGAGGGAAAGGAAGGAATCTTGTTGGTCTCCCCGTGAGGCTGAAATTAGCGAGTGGGGAACTTCCTCGGACCACGCGGTAGGGCTTCGACCAATGACGGCGCAGCCAACGTTACAAAAAAAGGGCCTCGTCTGGAAGAAAGTCCACGGGCAAGCGAAGTGACCTGACATACATGAGCCTTCTTTCCAGCCTAGGGAAATATTTGCTGTATTGGGCAAAGCAAGGACGGCAATAAAGTCTTCTGCCGAAGTTTTTATGCTAGCCCTATGTCTCTCCAAGTGGCGCTTTGTCAAGACCTCAGAGGAGACTCTCGTATATACCGCCCTAAACAGTTGTCTCATCACCAACGTTAGCTTGGAACTTTAGAACCTTCGTTTTGAATTTCTAATAACTAGCGGGTAATAGCCCGGAGATCAGTGCTCAACCGGAGACGTGCTCGAACCCTGCAAGGCTGGAGCTTGAGGGATCTCAGGTGTCACCCAGGGCAGAAAATGGCATGCAGCGGCACATGCATCACTCTCGCCTTGTATTTCCACTTTCGGCGCTCGGTTTGATAGTGTATCGAGACTATCAAAGGCCCTCTGAGGTACGGAATACGAGAGCTCTGGTCTGCAGTGCCATCATCTCGAATCGAGATCGTAGAATAAACTCCGATTAGTGTATGCGCAAGGGTGAAAAGAGCGCTAGAGCTCGCCAGTAAGCTGACACCTCGCCCGAATGCGAACGCCCGACTGCCGAAGAAGCTTGAGCGCCTCTCGAGATAGAAAATGGTCCGGGGATCTCATCGACGAAGAAACCTAGTTGGATTTAAACTTAGATTTATGCTTACCTTAACGTTAAAGTCAACTGTGACAATCATGTAGTGCAATATCGTCATTCGATGATGACTGTTACAAGTGTTCTCGGTGGGAACAAGTTGGAAGAAAACGCCAAGACCGAATGACCCGAAATGGAATTACCCCTGCGCAAGTCCACCAATCGCGGCCGTCGGCGGCGAATCCTCCACCTTTCCAACGTCCCTCTTCCGAAAAACAACACAAAATCCATAACCTTTCCCCCGCCATTTTACCACAATTATTCACCCGGTTCCGATCCGGTTGTTTTTCTGAGTTTTTTAGTTCCTGAAGACAATGCAAGCAGCGTCCCGTCGTCTCCGTGCGATATCTACATATCCTATTCGCTTCAATCGTCCGATCCTACCCTCTTTGATATCCAATCCACACTCTCCCGTTAGAATTAACCCGTCCCCGTCAAATATTTGGCGCACCATGGCATCCTCATCCAAGTCTCAAAACGAATGGCTCGTCATTCTCCCCGATAAGCCCGATGCCGTTGAACGTAGACTCGCTGTCCGCGGGTAAGTACTTTCTTATATATCGTTTCATTTCGCATCGCCCTCTTGTTCGGGAAAAGCCTGACGATATAACTCCCGGAAACCCTTGGTGAGAACGCAGCGAGCATCTCAAAGTTGCCAATGAACGTGCCGCTGCCGGAATTATCAATTTCGGTGGAATCATGCTGCACGAACACATCAAAGAGGGAGAGACTCCCAAGTTCAAGGGGTCTATCATGTTGATCTCCGTCGAGACTAAGGAGGAGGTTCTGGAGATTATCAAGGGAGATAAGTACGTCGAGAACGATGTCTGGGACTTGGAAAAAGTAAGAGAAATATCTTCTTAAGAGATATATATGATATTTTTTTAAGCTAACTATTATGAAACCATCAGATGGAAATTCTTCCGGTAAGTCTAGGAATGTTACTATCGGAGGAGGGAACACTAACTATTCGCCCCAGTTCAAAACCGCGCTTCGCAAGGCTTTGTAAAATGTCTAATTTTTGTGGGACCTCGGGCGCGAACTGGCTTTTTTGAAGCCGGTCGAAAGGACAGCCGATGCAAAGTAGTTCCTCATTCACTGCCTCGTTCGATTAGAACCAAAATCCACTGCCAGTATATTACTCTCGTAATTCAACATTTGTTCCATACCCCGAATAAATTAAATGATACATCGACTGTATGTCCCAGGTATATAGTATCTTTATTCGTAAAATAACATATAAAATCCCTGAAGCCTAAAAACAAGAAATTGAAAATAGTCTACGAATAGCAATTCCAACCGCGGTATCAACAAATCAAAAGCGAATATAAATTATGATTAGGGGACAGGACTAAGGTACTCTCGTATACCCGTATACTTCAAGTTTATTAGCCGTAGCTGTGTATGATTCCAAACTGATCGGAGTACCAATGGGGTAATACCGACAATAGCAATTACCCTGATTGGCAGAATCTCGAACAACTTCGAAGTAACTAATGTCAGCCCTGGCAGTAAGACTGGCGGCGCAGGAGCTCGCCCAGACTCCGAGGCCACCCCAGGGAGCTTGACCCTGCTCCGAGGTGGTAGCCCATCTTTGATCGACTCCGTCCGTGCAACCCCAAAAGCAACCCGTTAATCGTAGCTCTGCAGTGGCTTCGTTACCTACCCCGTAGTCGTATAACGCGCTACTGGTCGCGAAAACGCTTGTCCATGTCTGTTCTGGTTGACCTATGACACCAGTGATGACGGTCGGGTTACAAAACTTGAATGGGGGTGCTAGAGGCGATGTGTATGAAGGGGAGGGGAAGACGGGGAAGATCCTTGGGTTCGTGCACAGAAACGCCATGGCGGTGCCGTAAGTTTGCGTACTCCAAGGATAATAGTCGCGCATAGTAGCGCCTGGTCCCGGTCGAAGACATCTATAAGTCGGGGTTCCAGCTTGGTTGACACTCGTAAATAGTGTCTCCACGGCCACTGGAGTCGACGTGCACTCTGCGTCAATGCAGTAACTCGATAGGCATTGGTCAAAATATAACGCATTCGCGGTACCGATGGAGTTTCCCCCAGCTGCGTTACCGTTTTGGTAAACACACCCCGGACAGACGGTAAAAACGCTGACGCCGTACGTATACTTGTAAGGCGAGACAGCGTTGGGGCAGCATCTCGACATCGAACTCGGGTTGGAACCAGCACACCCGCCCAGTTGGGGGAACGTATTGGTGCACAGTGGTTTGACGGCATCGACCCAAGTGGTCCCTGGATCCTCAAGGCTCGTTGTCATTGTCAAGTCGGCGCCAGTTGCGCTGACACACGCCTGACTATATCCATTGATACCTGCCGTTGACCTGACCACGACCGCGACCCCCGAACAAAGACCGCCTGTACTTGCGGCTGAGGTAGAACACTGTGAGTAGCAGAAGTTCAGTTGGATCCTGTCCTCTGACCGGGGCCAGGGTCTCCAAGGCATAACAACTCCGGTAGTGGCGAATTGACCCCCAGGACAATACGTAAGGACATCGACAGACAGACCATTAGCGCCAATGGTAGTGGTAAAGGCTTGGTAATCTGAATCGGAGTTGAAGGGGCACTTTCCAACGGCCGGGATATTTACAATAGGATTGTAGCACGGGTTAGTGCCGACGATTTGAGGCGTAGGACGGATGGGGTCGTTAGTCTGGCCGGTGTAAACCCAAGTGTTGGTGCAGATGAAGACGGCCGCCCTGATGGTTGAGAAAATCGAATACGTTACAGGATTCGACTGCCACATCTGCGGACTGACGGTACCGAAGTAGCACTCCCACGACGCAGGAACCTCGGCTCCTCCTCCTGTGTCCTCCGTATTCGCCTTGAACCACATGCCAGTACAGGCAGCTTCAGAACACGATTTGAGGCAAGGGAGGAAGGAAAGTGTTCCTGCCTCAGGGTTACTATCTTCCTGGACTAGCTCAGCCCCCGGAAGAATGTAGTCCCTGCATAAGCTGTAAACACTTACTCCGAGTGTAACGAACTGATTGGGCGTGTGGAAGATACAACTCTTGCTGGCAGGTATTACGGACTGTGTGACACAATTATCGTAAACAGTTGGGTCCGGGTCTGGGCCTGGGTCATCCGTGGTAGAACCGCCTGAGTTACTACACGTTGTGCCGCTGCAAGATGGAGATGTAGGCGAGTTTGTATCGCTTGGAGAGGAGGGCCCGCTTGATCCGGGACTGGCCGGGGTGGTTGTTGGTCCTGAGCCAGAGGTCACCGGTCCGGAATCAGTGGAGCTCGGGAGGTTGGATCCGTTGGAGTTCGAAGTTATCGAACCGTTGCCGTTGCTGCCGTTGGAGCCACCGTCGGAGCCATTATTTGAGCCATTAGATCCTCCCCCGGAACCGTTATTAGAGCCATTAGACCCCCCAGATCGACTAGACCCCTGTGAACCACTTCCACCTCCGCCGTTCGTTCCCGTGCCTGTATTGGTGGTCGGGAGCGAGGACACACCGCTTGCAATCCTCGCAGATAGTGCTACCACCCTACAATCCGGCAAGGAAGCGTAATCATCCGCAGTACCGAAAGCTAGAACCGAATCTGGTGCCCCCGAGTTCGAGGTACACCCGCGCCCGATCCCAAATAATGCTTGTCGCTGTTCAAATGTTAAGATGAGCTCGGTATCTATTTCGTGCGGGATCAAGGTGAAATTCGTCGATGCACCGGGAGGAATGATCTGATCGGCCTTGATGGTACCGCGATTCGTAGAGTTCGATAATGATTGTCTATCGACTAGTTTCATTCTCCGACGGGTGGCTTCGCTATCAGGCAATGCCAGGAAATCTCTCGGGGCCGTCTCGTATGTCCTGAGACGCGACGATGTCCACTGGAACAGCTGTCCAGAGCGACTGTCGATAAGATAAGCGAATCCGTCTGTATCGACGGAGACGTATGAGAGAGAGCCGTCGTCGTTTGTAACAAAGAGTTGGAATGCGCCGCCAGACATAATCTGCGGGAATTCAGCACTGGCACTCGGTGAAATAGCAGTAGAGGTACCGCTAGGGTTTTCACCAGAGGTGCCGTTCATAGACCCGAATTGATTGGAGTAAAACCATTCTGATTGGACGTCCGAACAGAACTCCAAGCTCCCTTCGTTAATACCGCAGGCTTGTCGACGTTCATGGAGTAGCTCTGTGAAAGTCGGGGTAATTGTTTTATATTTGGTGGTTGTTACTGTGGAAGCACTTTCGTCATTGGCTTTTTCAACGTTTGCCGCTACTTCCGGGGCAGCTAGCCTCAGGAGAAGAAGCTGGGCGAGAAGGCGAAGCATCGGTATTAGTTAGATTAATTATTCTCCTCGAGTATATTCGTAAGATCGATAAATTATCCGGGATTGGGATACCACTCCCGGGTGAATAACGCTATACTGTAAAATGTATCAATATGGAACGCTTGAGAACTAAGAGGATGAGGTTGAGTAGGTAAGTAAATTATCTTGAGATGTAATGTTACAATTATGCGGGGGACAATTCTCGCGTCTACCAATTGAAATTCATGATAGGTAGAGATTGATATTGATATAGGCAACTCTCGACCCTTATGGAACGTATCAGCTCCGTGGAGGGTGGAAATAGCCACAAATATGGACGGGTTGTATTGGCTGCTACCCTCGAGGATTTCTATATATGTAGGTAATGAATACCGGTCAGTGTCACTACAACTGTGGTTTTCAACCGACGCTCGACCTTCCCAATCCCAAACTTGCAGCTTGGTATAACCTAAAGTATGAGGAGCTTCATTAACTCACTACAAAAGTAAAGGTTGCTCTTTCCAGTCTCGAGATCGGGTTCTACCAATTAAAAGGGCCTTACTCTTGGGGTTGACAATTGCAACCCATGCATGGCCAGCCTCCCAATATAGAAACCTGCAAGACGATTGTAAACCGCGTTGTCAACGTTGCATTTCTTAGCCCACCAATTTCCAACACAACGCGAATAGTGGAGTGGTATCATGCGACTCGGATCCTCCACCAAGATGTAAAAAACCCGCGACACCCTGCCAGGTACAGGTTTCCCCTCACAGTACTTGTCGGTTCCTTGTAACCGGAAAAATTATGTCTATGCTCCGAAGTACTGTATTTAAGCTACCCCTCCCAAACATTGCCTCTTCCGTCAGTATTCGCCCCTTCACATCCTCCAGACCTTTAGCCATGGCGACGGAACAATAGTAAGTCCAAGTTTACGAGATTCTACGCATCTCATTTCGCTGTTTTATATCACATAATCTGGGAAAGTTAGTCCGGCAATCGCTCCAATTCCCTCGATAACCCCGTTGAATGGTTGATATATGATTTCTAATTTTGGAGGTTCTTGATACCGTCTACCATATATCTACCTCTTCACGTGGCCGCGCATGTTCTTTGTCTCTTCCCCGGACCTGATCCTGCAAACCTCCTGTCAAACCCCTGAGATTTCTAGGTTCGAGATCCATTTGGGATATATCGATATCCGAAAGTGCGGGCCTCTTAATCCCTTGAATATTTATTTCCGCATCTTCCGCATCTTTCAAGTTTTCGTTTCTATATTGAACAGCCCCATTGCATAGTACATAGTATCGAGATTCCTTTCATACATTTACTACCCATAGTACTTAAAAACTTATTTCATAATCCCAAATCCACCCATCTAACCCCCCCCAAAAGCTTCATCCTAGTCCCCGACCACCCCTCCGCCCCGCGCCTCCAAATCCGCCCAAAGCACTTCCAAAAAATCTCCCAAGAATCACCAACCTCCCTCCCACGCACCCTCTTCGGCGGCGCCTACTTATCCTCCCAACCAGACACCACCACCTCATCAACCCCCGAAACCTGGCCCTTCGCGGGATCATCATTAGTTTTAGAATTACCCGCCGGAAGCGGTGAGGATGCGGTTAGGGAGTGGTTGAAGAATGATCCTTACTCGACGGGTGGAGTGTGGGATTGGGAGAATGCTAGGATTGTGAGGTTTAAGGCTGGGGTTTCGAATGTTAAGGAGTTGAGTATGGGCGGCGGCTCTACAGAGGGGAAAGTGGAGGAGAAGTAAGGAGGTGGCAGTATATGTACATGTAGCGCACGGAGTAGCTAGTAGCAGGTATGGTGAATTTCAAGGAGGAACTTTTGTGTATAGTCCGTAATATTATTTTATGTTTATCATTATATTCCTCCGACTCTTCCCTTCCTATTCCACCTCTTTGCTTTGTCCCGCTTCATTCATCGTTAAATCCCATTCTCATAATCTCCAACGGGTCTTCTCCCGTCTTCATCCACGTCGTCATCATCAGTCCCAAAAGTAAACGTCAGGGGGTATCATACATGTTCTCAGAGCAAAAAAAAAAAAAGAATCAAAAAGTAAAAAACACCGAGTGTAAAGGCCAGCATATAAAAGAGGAAAAAGAGAGGTACATTGTGCCCGAAAGGGGAAAGCGGGTGAACGTGAGGGTGGGTCATATATAGATACAAAGAAGCCAAAGAGTGAGGTTTAGGGGGGAAACTCGGCAAGTGTGTAGTATGTTGTCGAGGTTTTTTCCGTGTACGGGGCTAGATGATCACAGATCATTCAACGTAGGGTAGGACGTAAAAGGGAGCAAACGAGTGGCCAGGAATTCATAGCCCATTGGTGGGCTTAATCTGTCTTCCAATGACTTGTCAACGTGGTACCGTCCTCGTCGTCCGCCTGTGCTTGGCAGAGTTCGAAGGAATATAATGCGACTAGAAATACGTGTTAGTAAACCTTGTACTTACAAAGGAGAACCACATTCGAGGAGTCTTACGTGTAGCTAGGACATTCACCCATCGCCAAATCTCGGCCCCCAGCGGCGTCCAGATCAACATATTGATCCATCCCATCTTGCCGACGGCCACACCCAACTCTCCGCCGCGCATCGCCTCAAAGTGCATCATCAGCAGATTCGTATAAACCGTTATCATCGCGACAGGACTGAAGCTTCTGATGAAGTTCAGAAACCTAGTGGTTCCACCTGACCCTGGGTCGTCGTCGTTCTCATCTTCCATGCTGAGGCTTTTGCCTTCCCGAACAGCGGGTATAATCTTTGTGCTCGCATTAAGAACAAAAAGTCTATACGCCAGTGAAACTAGCACAGAAGGAGGGATCGTGTCCAGGGCGGATCGGATGAAGACGAAACCGGAGGTGATCGCGAGAGGTAGCACTTGGAGGAGAGATTCTGAGACAGTGGAGACCGACGATATGATGAAGGGTGGTAGGGGCGGGAAGTCGGGTTTCTCTGAGACTTCTGGGGGGTTGTTCGGCTTGTAGTCCGTGAAGATCTGATACATACACAGGACAACATATGAAAACTACAATAATTTGTTAGCGACATACGCGATTTAGTAGGCTGCATACGATGGTGGACGTACTAGCAAGGAGCTTTCGATGGAGCTCCCTCTACCTGTGGTGATGCCGTAACCGCACAGGAAGAGGGAGCTCGTAACCGCTACGCCGATGAGGGTGGCATCTACAGCAGTTATATCAGGGAAGGTGTATATCCGGTAGATAAAGTAGAAGGCGGATGTGATAATGGAGCCGGAGGCCACCAGTAAAACAATCTATTACAAAAAAATAATGTTAGCGTTTTGGTGATCGTGTGCATCGAAAGTGAGATATATGGCAAGGTTAACGTACGTTCCAGGTATCGGATTTCTTGCGGTGAACGAGCCAGCGACCGATCTGGCCGACGGACTGGATGACGAGGAGCGTGCAGAACCCCTCAACCAGCTGAAATATCGGAGTGAATATGGTGAGGAAGGCGTTCCAGGGAACGATGGTGAGCCTGTCCCACAATATCGGATCTTCCCCACCGACGGGCTCTGGTTCATCTGCTGTGAAGCCAATAACCCTCCGGACCTTTCTCGCGGCACTATCGAATGGAGGAGGATCCGTCTGGAACCTGTCGAGATTGAAGATTAAGAGGGCGGGAACGATGAGGTATTGTAAGGCGCCGAGGAGGTATAGGAGGGGCCAGAGATGGCGTCTTCGGTTTATTGCGAGACGTAGGATGGATAGCAGCCAGTAGAAGGTAGATATGGCGAGGGAGAAGGCCAGGCCACAATCCCTACCGCCGACGTCGAAGGCTAGAGGGACGGATACGATGATCAGAAGGATGAAGCCGATACTCGATACTAATCGAGAGACAACCTTCAGAGCGGCCAGCATTTTTTGGACGGATTAAATTTGTGAACGTTGAGGAACACTTTGAGAGGGTATGTGGAGTTTATCGGAGGACTTTCCTCCCTCTCGCTGGGAGAGAAAAATCGGATGAAGACGTCGATATATAAAAAAAGGACGTTAGTCCGGGGTAATCGGTGAGGGAGGCCCCCGGAAGACTTTAGTGGGAACTACCAGTTTGGGAGGTAGTGAGTGGGTGGTAAACCTGGAGGTTGACAGGTGAACTAGATATATCGGGCGACGGGAATGGACAGGCAAGGGTGTGACGGCAAGGATGAGGAAGCTGCGGAGGGGGACGCGAAAGAGGGGCTCTCGAGACAAGACAAGGGCGGTCGGACGAGGGATGAGGTGGCAGAGGGGTTTTAGTAAGGTCGGTAAGGTCGGTGAGGTCGGTGGTGACTGCTCAAGCCGTTCCGAGAAGTCGCACGTGAAGGTCTGGAGAGATGGCGATAGTTTTTTTAGTTTGCAGAGGAAGAACCTAGGCTGGCCTGGTTTGCCCTGTTGGTTGTTTTTTTCCTTCCTTGGTCACCAACAGGGAGAGTATCGGATTGCAAGCTAGCAGAGCGGCTATGGGAGGAGGAGGGGGGGAGGAGGGACGGAGGGCGGTAGCGCTATCAGCAACAGCATGGGTTCTCTTTGGACGGGCGATGGTGAGGGTGACGATGGTGATGGTGGAGGATGGTAGATGGATGGATGGACGGTGGATGAGTGAGTAGGTTGGATGTTAAATGACGGCAGTGCGCCAAGCAAAGGCCTCTTCGGCGCTATCAATAGCACAGCACAGCGATGTATACACGACTATCTCCGATCAGCCCACTCTGTTCGCTCCCATTCGTGTGCACATGCACGTCTTTTTCTTGAAATGTGGATTTGGAGATACTCGTCTATGCAATGATGGCAAAGGGCACGCTATTGGTGGGGGGCAGGAACATGCCGCTAGTAGAATTTTATTTACAAAAATTGTGAAAGCAAAGCGTGCATGTGCATGTGCAGATTTCAAGAAAACCCGCGGACTTGGGCAGGACGGAACCGACAAACGGACGAATACAGGCTGGCCGGTCCAAGGCAGCTTAGTCACGGAAGTCCCGCCGGGATGTTCCATCTGATAAGTGCATCTGTCATTGTGTTCATGTGGCCATCGGTATGGATCTGATCAGATTAGATAGTACATGTATGACGTTGTCTGTCGCAGAAGTCGAGGATACTGGCAGAGTGAGGTCGCAGGTCTCCTCGTCGGTCTGATATGATCTGATATGATATGATATCTGATCTAATCTAATCTAATCTGATCGGATAGATTGTGTTGGGCGTTGTGTTTGTCCGTTCCACATTCTTCGCATTGCCGCTTCGAGAATCCTGCGCGACGACCGACTTTCCAGATTCTGTTTCCCGCAGACATAAACAACATCCCATCGACCTGTCATGCTATCTGCACCTTCATCCTCGTCCTCATCCTCATTCCCGACCTCATCTCCGGCTTCACCTCCCCTCCCAACTCGACTGCAATATCAACCTAAACCTCCACCTCTCACCTCCCTAAGTGCTTGCCTGCTGACCGACCAGGGCATACTCCCCGAGCTAGCAGCTAGTCAGTCGCGTTCCTTCGGCCGATACGCACACCCATAGAGCACCACCCATCGAGTACAACATCCAGCAGCCGCCATACACACGACCGACTCAGGTCCAGCGGCTGTCGAGGTCCCGCTCGATGCTTCCTGTTCGCCATGCTGCGAAGTTCCAAGGTCAAGATCGTCTGCTTCTTCTGCAACCAGCCTTCCTACATCCCCAGAACCAGCAATGGCACTCCCCGCCAGTTCGACTGCCCTCGCTGCTATGCTGCCAACCACTACGATGAGAATGGCCAGATCCTCGACTACCACCCTTCCGTCGAACGTCCCTTCGTCAGGTACGCCAGAGATGTCGCCTCCCCCAAAAGCAAAGCTGGCCGTCAGAAATCCGTCCTCTGTCGATCCTGCGAGAACAACCACTCCATCGTCGTCGAGCAGCTAGCCAATTATCTCCCCGAGGAATCCGACCCAAACTACGAGTACCTCGCCGAACACATATCCGATTTCAGGCGCCAGCTGGAGGAGAAATACCCTCCGGTCTGCGACACCTGTGCTCCGAAGGTCAACGATGTCATCAAGGGCATCAGGTACAACGTCATCTCCAAGGGCATGGCCAGGGTGCTCGTGAACACCGAGAAGAGGATCCACTCCAACCAGATCGCTCCTCCCAAGACCTTCTCCCGCATCATGCTCGACAATCTCACGGTTCTCGGTTGGTTCGCATGGGGTGCCGCTTACTGGGCCTCCATCGTCCTGCTCATGTTCTGGCAGTTCACCATCTCCATCTTCGCCATGCATACCGCCTCGAAAGAGGGCTCCGGGTCCGCCAGCTGGCGTTCCTGTGCCATCGAGTCCTACCAGAGAGGAAACCTCAGCAATACCTGCTACGATATCAGCTCGAGATGGGTCAACATCATCTTTCCCTGGGCGTTGCTGCTCTCGTTCTACGACTACAAGTGGCTAGAGGTTCGCCGTCGACCAGGTTCCTATGTCGAGGACCGAGGCTCGTACGTTCTCTGTCAGGCCGTTGTTTCCGCGTTTATCGGCCTTAGTTGGTGGGGTCTCGGCCCCGGTGGCGTTCGCCTAGAGCACAAGAACGTCACCATCTTGAGCACCGCCTCCCTTCTCATCGAATCGTTCATACTCCGGATAGCTTTCACCTCCCTCAAGGTCACCCGTCCCGTACATACGATATTCTCGAGCGATGCTAAACCTACTCACCACATGCCCCCGTTGCTTGTGAAATCCTCGTCGGATCCGGGTGGCATGGCTTTCCGACCCTCCGGTCCGTCCATCTACGACCACCTAAACGCCCCGCGAACGCCACCGTCGTCCCGGGCCAAGCAACCGTATATAAACTCAGCAAAAAGGCACCAGCCGACACCGAAATATACCATAGAGACTTATCAACCACCATTACCCTTCCAGTCGAGATACGCAACTCCTGCTCCATCTATACCGCGCTCCACCCACACAACCCCGCAGCAACCGGACCCGGATGCTATGGATTGGAATCCGAGTTTCAACGAACCTGACACACACGACCCGTTCAACCCCATGGGTTCGTTCTCCGAGCACCGGCCCAGTTCACCGCTCGGTTTCGACGATAACTTTGAAGAAAGCGACGACGAGGATGCCGAGACGGAGATCATGGACTCACCAGCCAAGCCCATGAGAGGACGGATAAGAGGGAAGACCTTGATGGTGGATGGTATGTTGGAAAAGCAAACGGGGCTGGAAAGCTTGTTCGAGGTGGCGGCAAAGCTCGATGAAGCCAAGCCCCTCAACCAGCCCGGTATCCTCAAGAAACGCGCGCACCGGGTGGGCCAAGAGTCCGCCCGGTTACTCGCCGTGTGTTCCGGGTTGTTCATACTCTTATCCTCGGACCATATGCTGGCGTGCCTCGGACTCGTAGTCGCGCTGGTGTTCGGAACGGGGTGGAGATTTGTGAGAGCGGTGTTCGGGGCGGGTAGTAAAGCCCAGGGTCTCGGAGACAAGTGGAAACGAAACTTTGCTATATTTATGTGCGTTCTCGAAGTAGTTGCCGGTGCCGCTGTAACCGTTGAACTTCTGGGTCTGCCGATATTTCCACGACCGGTTGGTCTTGAGGCTATGAACGCAGCGTCCCCGCCGCTTCTATCGAGTGATGCGACGCCGACAGACATCGCTGTCCCGTTTACCCCGGGGGTCTCTCTGGAACTTTCGGCGGAGGTACCCCCTCCAATGCAAGATCCACAATCCCATCTGATGCAACTTATCATCAGGATACTCTTCTTCTCCCTGGCTGCTCATCAGACGTGGGACTTTGCCCGTGCGCTCGCCTATAAGGGCACACACGTTCCCGTTGGCGGGGCAGAAGATGAGCAGAATAACGTGGGACCGATGCTCAAGCGCAGAGATTCCCGGGATTTCATACTCAACAAGCCCGTCAACAGTTTTGGGGGTCCTCTGAATCGGACCCTGAGTAACCCCATCGCTCCCTCACAGACCCCCCCGCAGGGCTCTCCACCGGGCCCACCAGCGACAACGACAACCGCGACCGGGTTCGGCGGGTTGTCTCTCGGCGGCCCCAGCGGCGGCAATCTGACCCATCGGAGTAACTTTTCTTCGTGGAGCAAGCGGGAACCGGACATTGGGATTCAGCGTCCGACGCCGCAAAGATTCGGGGCGACGACGACGAGGTCGATGAAGATGCCGCCTCCGGGCCTGGATACCGCTCCTGGCCCGTGGACGCAGGCTGGCTTCTCTCAGACGCCCTTCCAGCAGCAGCAACAGCAACAGCAACAGCAGCAGAGGGCAAGCAGGCCCTGGGGTTAGGATTTCGTAGACTTCTCTTCTTTTTTTTTCGGTCAGACTGCTTTCTTTTCATCATAGCTGAGTTCTCTGCTTCGGATGCATCATGACAGCGCATGGCGTTCTTTGTCTTTTTATCTCTACCACAAAATTCTCTGTACAATATATTACGAAGTTATCAACGTTTTCAATACTTTTCAATAGACCTGATCTTTCCTTCTCTCCCTCGGTCCCATCTCTCAAATCCCATCTTCCAATCCTACTTTCAATCCCATCTTTCAATCTTCTCTCTCGATCTTTTCTCTCTCTCATAACAAAATAACCCGTGTTGTCCCCGCTGCCACCAGCCACTTCGGAACTGGCTCGCCCGAGAAAGCTGTCTCACCCCGCCATGCAGCATCCCCATCCCCTCGCTCACCGCCATCATCCATACTACTCCCCCAAATCCATCTCTTCAATCCTCGACATCCTCCTTCCGCCGCGCTTAACCTCCCACGTCAAGGGAATCACCGGCGGCATGCCCCTCCCCGCGCCCCCACCTTCCTCCCCCGCCGCCGCCCACAACCCGAACGACAATTCGCTGTACGGGAAGCTGAAGACCTACTCGTCGCTCTGGTGTAGTGCGTCCCCCGTTATAACCATCATAAAAAGGATACTAACCGGACTAATTGACCCCCAGGAACCCCAACAGCCGGCGCAGTATCCGCGCTGACCACAACCTATCTTTACCCCTTCGCCCGCCTCACCCGCCTCGAAACCCCACTGATCTACCCGCGCCCCTTCCCGCTCCCCTTCTTCTCCGCCATCTTCGCCTTCTCCTCGTACATGTCCTACGCGGGGTACGGCCGCGACAGCGCGGGTGTTCTGAGCGCTTGGAGTATGGTCTACCTATTGATGAACACGCGGGGGAAGAACTCCAAGAACGGAACGTTGGCGGTCGGGAGGCCCGGGGGTGGGATGAGGGTTTTTGCGCTAGGGGTTATGGGGTGGAATGCTATCGCTGGTACTGGGGTTTTTCTGTTTGGGTGGGGACATGGGAGAGGTGGTGGGGGGTGGAGGATGGCGATGCCGAAGACCGAGGAGGCTACGGTTTAGAAGGAATACTTTGATGCGGGGTGATGTGGGTGTGTATATATCAATTCGACTTTGGAACGGCGTTAGATAGGTACTTTATACGGCGTTTTTTAACGAGACTCTCCCTGCTTTGTATGATAGTTATGGTCGAATGGGATGACAAGTAACTACACTATAAAAAATAAAACATCAAATGAACCACTCCGCACTCCAAGAACACCAGACTCCCCTTTACCCGCTACTCCTCCCAAAGATATCTAAATCTACCCCTTCAAAACCTCCACATCCGTATCCGCCATCCTCCACAGATACCAACTCAACAAACTCCTATAAGGCCTATACCCCTCCGCCAACCTAATCATATCCTCCTCAGCCATATACTTCCACTTCCCACTCTTCCCGGGCTTCGAAAACTTCAATTTATTCACATCCCTGCCGTCCAATATCGCCATACCCCTCTGAATCCCCAAGTCACCGGTGGCGAATACATCTGTGCGTTTTAACGCGAACAGTAAGAACATCTGTATGGACCATAACCCCAACCCGCGGACTTTTATAAGTTTCTCGGTGATGACTTCGTCTGTGGATTCCATGAGGGATTTGTTATCGAGGTCCCCGGAGACGAAGAGTTCGGCTAGACCGGTTATGTATTCCGCTTTCCGTTGGGATAAACCAGCGGTTCGGAGGGTTGTAATGTCTTTTTTGAGGATTTCGGAGGGTAAGGGGAAAGTGTCTGTGGAGTTGAAGAGGAGAATGAAGCGAGATTTTATGGAGGTTGCGGCGGCGGATGAGACTTGTTGGGAGATTATGCCGGAGCAGAGGGCGTTGAAGGGGTTGACGGGTTCGAGGAGGCCCGTGGGGGAGAAGAGGGTGCAGGGGTGGCGGGTGATGATTGTGCGGAGGTTGGGGTTTGTGGTTAGGAGATGGGTTATGCCCGGGTGCGGGGGGTCTGTGAGGAGGAGGGTTTGTTCGAGGGGGTCTTCGAGGGGGGATATGGATTGGGGGGTTTCCTCCTCTTTATCTGAGGCTTCTTCTTCTACATCAGAAGATACTTTTGCCTTGGACTTCCCTTTTGCTGGAGGCTTCTTTACTTTGGCAGCGGTTTTGGTCGTCTTTGCTTTGGCAGCAGTCTTAGTCGTCTTTGCCTTTGTGCTTGCGGTTTTCTTCGTGACCCGGTTGGAGGCCGGCCTGGTTGTAGTGGAAGTAGTGGTCACTTCGGTAACTTCAGTAATCGATCCAGTCTTCGAAGACTTCAATCGCATTGCTACGCGTGCTGATACTCTGACAGTAGCTTCTCCTGCCGGCTTTCTGGGATTCCGAGCAACCATTGTGAGGGACGTGATATCAATTGCTAGTTGTCGGGTCCGAAGGAGAAGTCGAACAAAAGATGGTTGAAAATGCAACAGTGCGGCAGCCACTAGCATATCCTGCAGCCAAAACGTTTAAAACGGGAACCTTTGATTCCAAAAGTTCCTCTACTCAGAAGATGTATTTCTTTGAAATCTATTTCTACTCGGGTGTGCAGAATCGAAGAATGAAAAGGAGAGGAGATTGAGGAATAAGAAAGAAGGGGAGATTGGAGGACGTTGGAACGTCGCACCGTGGAAAAGGTATAACGTTGTCCCGTGATTGGGCGTCGACTGCTTACCAATCCGTTGCCATGCTGCACAATCCAACGCTCAACGCATTCCATTAATTACTTACTATAGAATATATAATATCTCTTCTCTCAGATATACAAGACTACTCAGATATATCGATGTATCGAGATTGATATTTATACAAATGACTCAAAGTATACGAGAAGAGGAGAGATCAAGGGACAGCCGTAACTCTGGCCTCCGACTCCCCCGCCACGCACCCCTCGTACGCCTTCACCCCCGCCTTATCCATCACAATCCCCACCCACATCAGCCCCTTCAGCACCCCCTTCGCATCCTCCCACCCGTTCACCTCGCAGAGCCCAAAGTTCACCCTCAACCATGGCTTCAGCCACACGTCGTCTTCCTCCCCAAACACCGAGATCGCCCCGATCATTAACAGCCACAGCATCATCTCCGGCGGGAACTCCTTCGACAGATTCAAATTCACCAGCGCTGACTTATACACCGTCGGTAGATGAACGTACGACAACGTCACGTTCTGCCATCGGAGGAATATGAACGACGAAAAGGAAAGTAGGGCGAGACGGATCGCTTCATCCAACGACTCCTCCTTGAACGACATCGACAGCAGTCGGTACATGATCGATGTCATGCCGTTCATTAATGTGCTCTGTGGTAAACGTCGGCCGGCCTCCGCTGCATCGTTCATCAGGTAGCAGTACCCCTTCAAGAAAGTCCAGGCCTCCGCGAGGGGCGGGTTGACGACCTCGAGGAATTTTTCAGAAGCTGGGTGCGCTACTTTTGGAGTTGTTAGATAAGGCGTATGGTCCGGGTACGGGTACAGTGGTTCCAGGAAGGGGCTGTCGAGGAAGAAGACCGGGGTGCTGCCGTTGTGGAGGGCGATACCGAGGTCGCATCTTATCACGCACACGCGGATTAGTATATCCGGATCCAATAAATTTACACATTCATACAAAAATAACTCTTTTAGCCTTACCTGAGAATCTCCATCAGGAGTTTTTCATTGTGTCGGAAGGTGCGTATGCCACCGCGCAGGTTCACAATCTTACGAAGACCCTTCATATGGTTTCGACCCGTTATCCCATCACCAGTCATATGCGCATACAATGCAAGCGACAGAACCAAAAATATCGTAGAATCCGAGAAAAGAAGCGTCTTATCTGCCGTTAAAAGACGTTCGCGCAGCATGCGCACCGACTGTACAAAGTGGACTGCGGCCTCCGGGTTCATGGGGCCGTACCGACGACCTCTGATGAGATCAACGTAGGCGTGGGCCATGAAAGCCGTGGTATTGAGGTACGCCGGGTCGACCGTCAGTGCATCCCACCATTGTCGGTCCTTGTGGTTGAATTCTATGCAGGGCTCCAGAGGGAATAGGATTTTCTTGGAAGATTTTGCGACTATAATTTGTTCCAGCGCCGTTAGTAACCCCGCTTTTCTTTTCTCCTTCCCACTTTCTTTCCTTTTTTCGGGAAGAATAAACGAAAAGGACGAAATGACAGAAAAGAAGCTTTGCCCAGCTTACAATTAATAATCTCAGTGATAACGCTCGGAGTCGTAGGACCAGCGAACTCGATGAGCGACCAATCACCGCCCACCCGGGGCGGTACGCTAACTTTTCCTTTGTACGTAACAACTGAACCCCGGAGCGGCAGCCAGGTATCCATTTCATCTAATTCTTCATCCGGGCTACGCCCCGCAGCATCCTGTTCCTTCTCCTTCGGATCCTGTTCCTGCTGTTCTTGCTGCTGAGCGGTCTTTTTCTTCCTCCTGTCGGGTCTCGGCCGACCCAGGTTTTTCCCGAGCATGACATGGCTACGGATGAACTTTCGAGTGTCGGCATCTGCTTTGGCGGTGTCTGTGGAGACGATGAAGTGCACCTCGACTAGATAAAATTTTACAAATTTCCTGCAATTAGATAATGGATATTTTGTATATGGGCGGCAGTCGCGAGATTATATTCCCGAGGGAGCTTAGCTTAGCTTACTTACCAGGTTTCTTCGGACGCACAGGTGTCGGCATGGTTTTGTAATGGGCTGCCTGTACTTCTATACCGGGAATATGTATATGTAATGCACGAAACGCGGGATACGATAAGCGGAGATACGTCGGAAATACTACCTCTGCGGGCCGTTTTCCTCTCGGATCCGTAGAATGGGGAACGAACAGAGTGCGAACGATAGGTAGAGAGAGAAATGCAGTTCTCGAAGCTCCGGGACGTGCGAGGGCTTAATATTGTATTCCCAAAGCGGTGCACAGCCCTTTGCGGAACCCGCACATGGACAGGGATCGAGGCCAGTTACCAGGGCTAGATTGCTGGGGCCGACAGGGATCAGGACTCGTACGGCAGGGATCATCCACGCCAAGACTAGAATATTGTTTTCCTGATTAGGAAAGGTGCGGAGAACTACCACACGCACAACACCTCAACGCGGACCGGACCCTTCGGAGTTTCTGCGTGAGGCTATCGCGATAGGGATGGAACGGACGCGGACCCTCTTTGATACTCCTGCTTACTCACGGCGTCGACAGCGTCGTAAGCCTCGCTGACTGTCAAAGCTTCAAATTACGTGTATATAACAGGCTTAGATTTCTGCCAATGCTCCGTTATCTCTTGGTTTTCAACTCTTTCAATGCGTTCTGCTGACATCGGTTGAATTTTGCCTCGTAAGCCAGTCGCTAGTTGAATCGATTCTGCCAATTATATCGGATTACAGACTCAACTTCACTGAACCTGTGCGGGTCAAGGAGTATCGTCTATACCCATTTAATATTTGCCGCTTCACAAACTAACTGCCGTTCCTCGTCATGTCTGCGCCTACGTCTTCTGCCTCCCGCGATCTCCCACCCCTAACCTCAAACTACTGGCGCCGCTTCTGGCGGTCCCAGCATACCAAGCCTCCGTCGTTCAACCCCAAGGATGCAGACTTAACCGGAAAGACTGCCATCATCACGGGTTCAAATACGGGTCTTGGCTTCGAAGCTTCACGGCAATTTCTAACACTGGGACTATCACGTCTCATCATGGCCGTAAGATCGGCCGAACGAGGTGATGAGGCTGCCGTGAAACTGCGGAAGATGTTTCCTAATGCTACGGTCGATGTGTGGGTGTTAGATATGAGTTCCTATACTTCTATACAAGCCTTCGCACGTCGTGTGGAGGAACAGCTGTTAAGGCTTGATATTGCGGTCCTAAATGCGGGGTGCAATCGGTTGGCTTTCCAAGCCAACGCTGCTACGGGACACGAGGAGACAGTGCAGGTTAACTACCTCTCCACATTCCTTCTAACAATCTTACTCCTTCCTTCGTTGAAGAATAAATCTCCACCGGGGTCTCCAGGACGTTTGACAATCGTCAGTTCAGCGCTGGCCAATATCGCGACACTACCAGACCACAGCTCGACATCTCTCTTCAGCGCCCTCGATGATCCGAAGAGGTTCGGAAATCCAACTTATGGGAACTCAAAGCTATTGGGACATCTGTTTCTTTGGAAGTTGATGGATCTGGGGTATGTGAAGGGGGAAGATGTGGTTGTTAACCTGATTGAACCTGGGTTCTTGAAAGGGACGGACTTTAATAGGGATGTTAAGGGCGGGTTAGCGATCGGGCTTAAGTTATTTCAGGCGTTGGTTGCGAGGGAGGTTGGGGATGCGGGGACGACGGTTGTCGACGCGGCGGTTGTGAAGGGAGTGGAGGCGCATGGGTGCTATCTCGCGGATTGGGAGATTCGGCCGTAAGTCTGATATTCTTCAATGGACTTTTTCATGGACAGTTTCTGGGGCAATGGCTAACATAGAGTGAGAGCGACTAGGTTTCCGCCGTTTTTATATACACAGGAAGGGCAGGATACCATGGATAAGCTGTGGGGGGAGACAATGACCGAGTACGGATTCGCCAATGCCAGAGCCGTGCTCGAGGGTATGAAGGTTTAAACGCACTTCCTCCGCTTCTACATCTAATATTTTCAGACGTGTAGTTAATATTCGCTATACATTTTGTAATCCTGCGCTGCAGTTCTTATTGAGCAATGAAAGTGGCCTGACTTTGAACTTATATCGCCATCGATTCGCTGCGTTGAGCCTGTTGTAAAACACACACCCGAACTTCGTCCGAATCTCGACTCTCCGAATTCAATTCTCGACTTCGCGTCGTCGCCAAACATGGCCGCACTGATCTTGACATCGTCATCAAACCCTCTCGCTCTAACTTCAACATGCATCCGCTGCCTCCGCTTCTCCCAGCAGCGGGCTCTCATCCGACTCTCTCGCAAATCCCTCCCTGCAATCGCTAGCCAATCCAACGACACCAGCAACCGTCCATTCTCCGTCCTCCACCGCCCCCCACCAAACTACCCCGGCCATGTCCCCCTCAAACTCCCCGAACGCCTCTTCCTCGCCGCTGGATCCGCTATAATGTCCCTCCTCGACCCGCGGCGCGGCGACCTAATCGCCCTCCTCGGTGAAACAACCGCACAACCCTACTTCATCCACCGCCTCCGCGACACCATGCTACGTCACCCCACCGGCCGAAGAATTCTCCGCGATAGACCTCGGATAACATCAGAAAGCCTTTCGTTACCATACTTAAGATCCCTACCGCCCAACACCATCGGCGCTACTTACGTATCTTGGCTTGATCGCGAGGGCGTAAGTCCTGATACCCGCGCAGAGGTACGGTATATCGACGACCCGGAGTGCGCGTACGTGATGCAGCGGTACAGGGAGTGCCATGACTTCTACCATGCGATAACGGGGTTACCGATTGTAAGGGAAGGGGAGATAGCGTTAAAGGTGTTTGAGTATGCGAATACGGGGTTACCGATGACCGGGTTATCGATCTTTAGTACGTTGACCGTGAAGAGGGATGAGAGGGAGAGGCTTTTGAGTGTGTATTTCCCGTGGGCGGTGAGGAATGGGTGGAAAGCGGAGAGTTTGTTGAATGTGTATTGGGAGGAGGTGTTGGAGACCGATGTGCAGGAGATGAGGGATAGGTTGGGGATTGAGGTGCCCCCGGATATGAGGAAGATTAGGGCGGAGATTAGGAGGAAGAAGAGGGAGGCCAGGAGTGGGAAAGTGAATACTACCACGACTGCTGCCGCCACTTCTCCGGTGGAAACTTCGGCTGGGGAGGCGAGGGTGGAGACAGAAGCGGAGAGGGAGCAGTTAGAGATCGAACGGCAGGCGATGGAGATTCTGGAACGGGCCGATAAGATGTAAGCAGATGGATCTGGGCGTATTTCTTGTAAATAATTATATCATCTCAGGATCAATGGCCTTGTAGTAAGCCATGGTTCTCGTATATACAGATAACTAGTACTATAGTCCACACAACCACCTACAGCCTCCCGCAGAGCACAACGTCGTCCTCCATGGGTATCCACTTGACATCTCTCAGCCTCGGCGGCGTATAGTCCCCTCTTCCATCGGTTCTCCTCTCCGGCGATACCACTACGCCACCCTTCCCCAGCCATGTCGGGGCTATAGTCACAATAACACTACTCACTAACCCTCTAGCCTCTTCATCCTCTAGCAAAGAGTTAATAACACTCCCACCACCCTCAACCATCACGCTCTCAACCCCCAGCTCCCGCTTAAGAGTCACCAGTATATCTTCCCACCTAAAACGTCCATTATCATCCACATCGACACCGATATACCCACCACCGTACCTCTCCACCACCTCCCGTCGCTCATCCAATACGTCTTCCTGACAAATCCCGGAAGCAACGAGTATAAACGGTGCTCTCCCCTTCCCTTCTTTAGCCGTTTTTATAACCCGACTGAAATCCGTGACTTCCCATCTACCGCTGGGGTCGAGGATTATGGGTATCGGATGTCGTTCGACGCCTTTACCTACTATCCCGTCGATACGACAGTTGAGCCCCGGATCGTCGGATACGGCTGTGGACACACCGACCAGAATGGCGGAGTGAAAGGAGCGAAGATGGTGTGTCATCGCTTTGGAGAGCGGGCCGGAGAGGTGGGTTTGAGTCCCTGGGGACAGGGAGAGAGCGGAATCGAGGGAGGTGGCGAAGGTGAGGGTCAGGTGGGGGAGAGTGGAAGCATCGCGGGTGGCTGTGGAGGGGAGGTATGGGTCGATTTGGGACGAGAGGTGGGGTGGGAAGGTGAGGGTGCCCGACATAGTTGGCGATATCCGCGTTGGTGTCGCTGTGGGTGGGTGTGGAGGGAGAAGACGACTGTGTGGCATTTTGGATGTATTTTGTGTTGTGTCTATGCTGCATTTCTGGCCTCTGCGGAATCACACACATTTCTTCCCGGTAGAATGTCAACTGCATGAACTGCAGCGCGCCCACAGTCACTGCACAGGGGTGGATGCAATATCCGGAACCGCTCACCAAACAGACAGTCAAGTTGGTATGTTCTCGAATATGCTCGAGCAGGGTATACTTCTCATAGCAGGCCTTTCACACATTTCTAGATGGGAAGAAAAATACCTGAGCCACATACGTGCATTGTAAAGAAGGGAAATGCAATGCACCAAGCTGGAAACTCGGGAAGACTTCAGTTCGCTACCAATAATATTAAATGTCGAGAGGCGGCCGGGGTTCCTGCAAGGCTGACATGAACCGTCCCTTTAGCCGTTCAAATCAGAGAACTCCACGGTAGCGGGTTGATCGATTGACTCTCGAGACGACGACGGTGGAAGATACGAAGAAAATGCCATAACCGGTATTCACACTCAAACATCCAACCAGATTCAATGGCTCTGAACCAGATTACACCCCATTGGACGGCCGAACCACAACCGTTCTTTTACCGACTTACAGGTTAACAGACGTTGGGAGTCCAACAGTTGATTAGGCGGTTTATGCATATATGTCACGTATATATACACAGAAGTACATACTTGAGCACATACGTATGCATCCGGCGAGCATGAATTGTGAGGAGGTTGGCGTTTCACATAGCTACGATCAATCGTACGATGATACCAACAGCACCGTCGGTCTTTCTATACATCCGTGAAAAGCGGGGTATGCATATGCTGAACGCCTTTAACCCCGTCGAGTTGGAGAG
Organism: Arthrobotrys sphaeroides; assembly: GCA_036971245.1. NCBI lineage: Eukaryota > Fungi > Ascomycota > Orbiliomycetes > Orbiliales > Orbiliaceae > Arthrobotrys > Arthrobotrys sphaeroides. The sequence continues at coordinate 128,464 of JAJTTW010000011.1, read as the reverse complement.
GGGTATGTATGATGTGACGGATAGGGAGGGTTCCAGAAACGAAAAGAGAGATAGGTGTCGAGATAGAGTTTGTATGTCTCTAACCCTTTAGTGTACAGATGATCCACAGCGGCTATCTCGAGACTCAATCCGACAAAAACAATGCAAGCGTTTGGGATGTGTACACCAGCCTCCCGTCTCCCGTCTCTCTTCTCTCGGAAGGAAAAGAGAGAGAGAGAGAGAGAGAGAGAGAGAGAGAGAGAGAGAGAGAGAGAGAGAGAGAAAGTGCAGAAGAAGTTGGCGCGGTGCAACGCTCCTTCATTTGGCGGGTGCATATTCCTCTTGAACTCGGAATCCGACTGCAAGACGGACACTGCGCAGGCATTTTACTGATCAAATATCAACCGCTAAATATAAATGCATCCCGCGGCCCGTCTGCAAGTATCTGGCCACGCCCGGCCCTATCAGAGATACATTGCTACAATCGACCGGAATAAATGAGTAAAACGGCCAACAGGGTCTGAATTCTCTCGCGTTGGAGAACGTTGGTTATGCCCTGCAACATGCCACACGTCAATGTGACCAGCAGTGTCAGAAAATCTGCCTGTTCACGAATTCCCGGGTTATATCGTAATGCAAAAAAAAAAAAAAGAAGAAGAAGAAGAGACATGTAAGTGAGTTACTGTACCATCTTTGGAGAAAATCACCAGCGTCTATGCTGTATCTCGGTCGTTAACGTTGGTGGTTTGTGTTCGGGCTTAGTGTTTCTGTTGTACCCTTTGTAAGCGCCGGCCCAAAAATGGGTACAGACCAGGCTCTGGACCAGCCCTTCGAATAGCCTTCGAATGGCAGCCCTTGCAATTGCACCAATCACACCGCTGCCGGGCGCGAAGGCCTCTCCCTGGTTAGCATAGCGCCGCTGATTGGCTGGGCCGGACATTGAGCTTCAAGCTCCCCAGCTGGCCAGTGCCGGGTCCCAGGCCAGAGGACATCTCCCGTAGCGCCCAGAGATCTCGTTCCTTCGACTTGCATATTACGCCACCGCAAATTAAATTGCCCTTCGACCTGTTCTTCAGGCTTCGCGAAGAGCCCCTGCCCATTGAATCCCATTGAACCGGGGCGGAATTCGACAGATTCTGTGATGATAATATTGATTGCACTGCAGAATGGCAAAAAGCACAGGACAGGCCAGTAAAGCCCATCGGGATTGCTATTTTTACATCCGCGCCGGTGCGAAATTTCCAACCTTCGAGTTCCAGTTAGTTCGATTCAACCCCACAACCTTAACCACAACAACACGGATCAAGCGCTGGGGATCCAGTTAAGACTTAACTTGGGATCGGGAAGAAAAAGAAAAACGATTTAATGTGAGGAAGAGGGTGAGCTAAAGTCCCATCAGCTTATATACCACTTCCCCAACTGTTGGGTCCGCTCTCAGATCTTTCTCCGCTCCCCATTCTTCTTCTCCTCATCGTCCCGCTGATATTGCATTACTTTAATATCTTTATTTCCGTTATATTCGTGTTTGTTGGTTTGTTGCATCTTTAGCGCACACATACCTTTCCTTTCCAAGCGTCTATCTCCGGCCTGCCACCAAACATACGACGATATTATTATAAGCCTCCACTGGTTGGGTCCTTATATATACACGCATCGATATACTTTTTTTTTTATAATATACAGATATCCTTCGCTCTAGACGACATACACTCTTACTGCTTTTAATTTCCCATCCTTTCATTCCACAATTATATCCTTCCCACTATCAATCTCTGGAAGATCATTCTCTTTATTTCCCCGTCTTATATTCCATACATTGCAAGACATTCATAGATTACGTTGCCCACGGCCGTAACCTCTACTATATAAACTCTCTTTTTTAATCAGTCGGTTCATTATAATACCATCTTCAAAATGGGTCTCTTCGACAGAGTCAAGTCCAGCACCATCAGGCAGGAACCTCGCCCGATCCACCAGATCCCTCCCCAGCTCCAGCAGTTCGATGCTTCCGCATATATCGCCTCAAACCCTGTTCTCAAGCAGCAGTTCGCCCAGCCAGCTTCCGGCTACATGCCATCTGGCAGCCCCGGGCAAACATACATGCAGAGACCAGGCAGCGGCGGCAACAGCGGAATTCCGACTCCAAACAGCACCCCTCCACCGGCTCAACCCGTCCACCGCCCCAGCATTGATACCAATGTGGCTCCCGTCATGCCCTCCCAGCATCCGGCCCAGGGTCAATCCCAGGGCCAGTATAGCATGGTCTGTAGTAATAGCTTGACATCCCCGGGTGTTCAGGATGTTTACGTGGTTCCGTTCTCCCAGCAGCAGCAACAGCAAATCCAGCAGCAGCAGCAGATGCAACAGCAACATGCCCGAAGACACTCTTATGTCCCGGGCCAGCCGCATCTGTATAGCAATAGCTTCCCGATCCAGGCTCAGCCAGGTCTGCAGTACCAGCATCCGGTGCCAGCCCAGCCCATCCTCCCATCCCTCTCGCAGGTCCAGCAACAGGCGAGGTCGTCCTCCCGTGAGCAGTCCCCGGCTGCCCGTAGGTACTCCATTCAGACGGATAGACCATCCCCACCCGCCAGCTTCCCGTCTCAGCTCCCATTGCAGCGTATGAACAGCATCAGCAAGCCTTCCGCGAAGCTCTACCAGCTCCCAGAGTTGCAGATGCAAAACTTGGTAAACGAGCCCGCGAATAAGTTCATCCCACGTAATTTGGACACCCGAGCCACGGACCGTGATGAAGTCTTGAACGTTCTGAAACCCATGAACCTCACTGACTACCTCACCATCACCGGTCCCGAGGACATCACCCGCCACATCCCAGTCATCGACCGTAGCGAGGCCGCTGTCTCTGAATTCCAACATCCGGACCAAGAGTCCATCGTCGGTGGCTCGTACCCGCTTATGCGAAAGCAATCGTGGACCCGCCCCGCCGAGGAAACCTTTGGAAAACTCCTAACCTGGAACGGTCGTCGAATCACTCCGTACCCAATCCAGACTCTAGGTCGTTTGATCCGCGGTGAAGAAGATGTTGCCGCTTTGGCCGATGACTTCTGGCTCAAGCCCGTTCATACCGCCACCTGTGCTTGGCTCCAGGCCATCGATTCGTCGAGGTACAATGGCGACTATAACAAGGGAAACGCCTCCAGACTCATCACATCCACCAGCACCAGTGTCGACGGTATCGCTGAGAACCGAGATATCGACCCTGCCATGTTGCACTTCACCAAGCAATTCACCCTGTACCCTCCAGCTCAAGGCCTAGTCGGTGCAAAGAAAGAGGTCGTTTTCTTCATGGATTTCGTTTCTCCCGGTGTTTTGACCGAGGCAGGCGGTAGGATGTGGGAAGAAGGAAGAGCGGAATCAGTCGCACAGGATCTGGAAAACCGTTTCGCAAGCTCATACTACACTGCCACCAGACAGGTAAGAACCTTCCTTCCTCTCCTTTATATGTTTTTTTCTTCCCTTACAAGAAAACCTACACAACCTCATCTCATTACCAATGCTAACACATAATACCAGGTAGCAACCACCGCCAAAAATCTCGGCTGCCGAGCCGGTGCCCTCTGCGACTATGAGAACATCGTCCTCTTCTACTTCAAAGGCCAGCCGGAATCCTTCACGGGTCCCGAGTCTACCGCCGAAGTCCTGCACCTCAAGTACACCGACCCGCACGCCCGATACGTGCTGGCCGAGCTAGTGTACCGCTCTATGGCTGACATGAGCGAGCGACTCAACCTTGGAGATCTCGGCAAGGTCGTCGAGGCGAACCAGCAGATGAGCGTTAAGAACTTTAATCTCATGTGGGGGACCGCCAGCGTCGTTAGGTGATATGAAGAACAATGTTTGTGGGGGATGAAATACCAAATTTAAACCTCCATTGCATACGTCTACACATACCCACCTACCGATCTCGTGACATATAAGTCACAGAACGACAACCTGAGACACCATTTCTCTCAAAACAAAAAGTATCAAGATACCCATTCTCTCTTTTTAAAAATGCGGGGGTACACATCATACCACCCTCTTCCGTCTCTACATTCATTTTTTATAATCTTTACTTCAAAAAACTATAACGATACATCCTCTAGCGTCGCTTTTACTAATGTATAACTTTATGTACGAATATTTCTGTCATTTCCCACAAAAATACCTTCTTTAACGAGTTTTCTTGGCTTTTCACGTTCTCCTTTTTCGTCTTTTCGGTCTTGGTCTGTCGTTTACGGAATAACCTGCATTAGTATACCCTTGCATCTTGGATTGTTGGTTGGCTTTTGGTCCCTTCTAGTTGGAAGGCTTTTATTGTTTATTGTATTCATTATCTGTACAGTATTTAAAGCTTCTATATACTATAAAGTATCTGTTAACTCGTATTCCATCCCGATGATACCGTGCTATCCATGGAAAACATAAGCGGCCGTGCACCTTACAACAACTACAAATAATATTAATATCTGGAGGATACGTACCGCCAGTGAATGGCCCGCAAGGGTCCTCCCAGGTCGGCGTGAAGGTTATCAATTGATAATGTACCCAAAGGACCCACGCATTCTTTACGTAAACCTTTAGTTGAGGATTTTAGTTGAGGAAACTCCCTTACATACAGCAGTTCGGTCCGAAGAGAGAGTTACCACAAAAGAAAAAAACAAAGAAAAAGAAGAAAGCAAAAAGGGTTCAAAGCAAAAAAAAGTCATTTGTGGATAACAGTCGTGTGCATGAGCATGTGGGCTGGCCTTGCTGGGACCGGTAGTGTGCCTAGCCTAGTAAGTTGTTGATTAGTGTCGTTGAGTATGACGGTGCGACCCAAGAAAAAATGCAACAGAACAACGAGTCAGAGTTGAGGATGAGGTGCACGTGGTGGCGCAGTTGGCTTCTCGAGCCCCCTTTCGTGATTTTCTTGATGAATTTAAAAAGTCCGGCATTTGATGATGGTTTTTTCTCTTCGAAACGAGATGATGTGTTTCTTTCTTTTACACTTTCCGTTATCCGAACATCGTATGTATATCCATTGAATCTAATACAGTTGAGAAAGGCTATGACCGCCTCGATATTCTCGACTTAAGGGTGCATAGATACTTCTCGAACGGATAAACCCATAACTCAAGCCCCATCGAAAAAGCGGGCGATCGATAATCGATGGAAATCTTCACAGATCTATGGCTTACCCATGACAGCTTCGGCAGGTGGATCCACGTATGTACTCACTCTCTAAAACGGAAATAGAGCACACGCGGTTTAGCTTCAAGCCCTTTGGGTCGCATCATGTCTTCCGAAAGGCGGGGCGGCGTGCAGAAAGGCAGGGAAGATAAAGGATACCTAACCCCCCCCCCTCTAAACCCGTTCTAGTATAGACCAGCCTCCTTGCACGACGGCCGGCGCGAGTGTGCGGGAAAATGCGACGGGGTATTAGTGATAGTTTTCATGGGGTTATCCGTTTGTGGGAAATCCGTACCCATAGAACTGGTGAAAAAAATGCTTGAGCGTTTCCCGAGGATCCTAGGTGAGACAGAGAGACTAAAAAAAACAATGAAAGGTTGGGGGTCATCTCGGCGGATTCGATTTGATTCGAAGTCCTACCTTCCAAGGTATGATAACGGCAATACCCACAATCCTGGGTTCCCAAGGAACCTTCGGCAGTCTTTTCTTTTCCGTCTCGCATGCCGTGTACCGTTTTGAAAAAGACAAGAGAGGAAGAAAAAAACTTTGACGCTAGGCACCAATTTCAGATGTGGGTTTCAGACTCGTTCGGGCAGTGGTGGTATAAGCTCGGACGAAGCATTCCACTATTCGTCTTGTGGACGTTCGTCATGCACCACCCATCATCGTCAATCATCATTTTTGGCCCCTCGTATCGCTATCGTGCTCAGCCAGCTGAAGCGAATCTCCTGATCCCGACACGCAGAAGGTACTCATCGTATCAATCTGGAATCTTCTGCCTGCCGCTTCGCCTCCGATATCGCCGTAAGCAGGGGAAGGAATGGAGAATATGAAATGAAAGGTAATCGAGCGAATTATGACATTCGGGTATTATACCGCATATCATAGACCTGCTCTTTCGCACATATCCAGTAACCGTCGAAATGCAAAACCAAGAGAGTACCCTCGAATCCTGGGATCTTATTTCCGTACGCATGTATGTATCTGCGGTTTCAACAATAACTTGGCAGTACCAACGTGACCATTGTCAAGTCTGCCGGCAAAGTATGTTTTCTCAACGACGACCCTAGCATTCCTTCCGTGTATCTGAAGCCCTCGAGTGCATATCGTAAGCAATTGTCTTCCGCTTCCTCGTTTAATCGATGACCCCGCCAGCCTCGGATATCCAAGGATCCCAAGGATCCTAATCATAATCCCACATGCTCCTCCTGTACGGCCATGTCATCTGAAAAAGCTGTATCCTCGAGCCAGAATATGTGCATGAGTTCCACCGTGTGCCCCACTGTTAGCCTCTACCGCCAATTCTACCCGACCGGAAATATGGCACAAACCGTAAGGGATGACCGAAATTCATGATTCTTCCGAGACGCGGCTCCTTCTGGAACGGTATAGCAAGTGACGATATAAGTTCTAGAAACCCATGGTTGGTTCTCGAGTCATAAGTTAGTGAATTTGACACCTTCGTGAAGGAAGGGAGTCCAAGGAGGTCACAGATCCCCACCAACCGCCAAGGTCACACACACTAAAAGACCTGGCCATCCCAACCCGGAGCAGACTAGTACGTAGTTCAGCCTCCATCCGAATCTACGAATGTTAACCGCATTAAATGTATAACTCCTCAAGAGGAAAAACTTTTGACCTCGCAGCCTGCGTCTTTATTGCATAAAGCATGTGGTCCACTCGCAGGTGCCAGTAACAAAGATACCAGTAAACTAAGCAGCAAAAAACAGCGCTCATGTACCGAAGCTCAAGAACCGCGTCCGAAAAAGCACCATCTTCAATAATTCTAAAGTGGGTATCATGTCGCATGCTCACCAAATCCCTCGCTCCCATTCGCTAACACCGTGCATGGACGCTTCTGCATCGTATCTGTATATCAACCCCACACCCCGAATCCAAGCAAGGGATCCCCCTCCCCGATTCGGGCACGCCTTACAGATCATCGGTTGAAATCCCACACGTATAAGACAGCCCTTTAAGATCCCCGTTTCATCGCCCGAGATATGTATGAATGTGAATGGGGCGGGAAATATGCGGGGGGGTTGACGTTAAAGATAGTTGAAGGCTTGTCACGGGGCCTGGGATAGTACCCTTGAGCTTCGTCAAGCGATTAGTTACAGCGAGTATTAATTGTACATACGATGAACGGAACAACGGACGATATTAAACCCGGCTCCATGCACCCAAGCAAAGGCAACAGCATGGCTTGCATTCTTGCAGGGAAACGTCGGTGGAAGCGGCCCAGCAAACTGGTGAGCCTGCACTGAAAAACTATTGCTTCGTACGGACAACGGTGGAATGAAGTGACGATAATGATCCCTGCGATCACCTGCTGATTGAATTGAATTGAAGGGTGATATGATACCATGATGCAAGTAGGAGCTAAAGTCAGCGGGGATGAGACAAAGTATGAAAAAGAACAAGAGAATAAACAAAAGAAGAAGCAACCATCCAAACGATACCACAATCCCAATACACCCAACAGAATAACGTAGATAGTATCCCCAGAACGCACACCGCCCAATGTGAACAAGAAAAACGCCATCCCATGCATTTTGATGTCGCAAACAAACAGTGATCAAAGATATATATATCTGATTGGTCTTTATTAGTCAAGAATATGAAGAGGAAAAGACGAGTCTGACCCGACTCGATAACGACGCCACGCTCCTTATGGCTTCATCGATAATAGTTAAGTATTCACGTTGCTTATGCAAAGATAAATCTTCAAGCCTCCTTGGTTGGTCCAGTATAATCCCCTATCCATGCAATGCAGCAAGTCCCATATCTCAAAAGTGACGAAAGTTTAAACTAAAGAAGAAGAAAAGCAAAGCAGCGGTCTCCCGGATGCACTATCCAGCGGAACTAAAAGACGACGAGAAAAAGCAACGAAGAGATGGGAACGAAACGGAGGGACTGTTGATGCTAAGAGAAAGCCAAAAAATCGAACACGCTGGGCAAATAAAAGTCGGTAGATCCAAAGACTTGGGGAGCTAACAGTGGAGATCAGCTGGCTGGCTGGGTTCGCTATCGGTCTTGTATTCATATCCCGTGTCTTATCTGAGTCACGGCTCCGGGGTTGGTCGGGTTAAGATTCCAATTACCCTTGGGACAGTCGAAAGTAGTGCTAGAATGATGCGTGGGAGGTGGTGGGTTACCCCACGCGTTCCAGATCTCCGTGCCTAATTATCTAACCCATCCGTTTTCTTTCGCCATCGTAAACAACTGGGCATCTTCCCAAAGCTCGATAACTTGTTCGTCCAGGACTCGTTCCTTCGGGTGAGAGAAGCGACGGTACTCGTCGAAGACGTTGCAGAGGGTCCATTTTTGGATCTTTCGAAGGCAGCCGACGATGCAACCAGTTCGGTGCTATACGAGAGAAAGTTTTGTTAGCCAGTGTGGTCGGAGAGATCACGAGGTGTATTCTTACTTTTCCCTTATTGCAGTGGATCAAGATTGGATGGTTTCTTTTATCCAATATGACACTCACAGCCTTTGTGATCTTATCAAGAGGGACTACAAATAGTACCGAATTAGCTGCACGTTCGCATATAGCCGACTCGAGATGCATTGGTTATGCAACCCACCTTCAACGAACGGCTCCTTGTTGGCTCGGATACCAATTTGGATGTGCTGGATACCATTCTGCTGCATGAACTCGACATTCGCCTGAGGGTACTTCTCAGGGATCAAGGTCCTAAATATTTCAGATTAGCCGTGCTCTCTGGTAAAAAGTTGTCGGTGTCGAGCCAGCAACCTACAGGACCGTTTTCAGCTTGAGCATTTTGAGGTAGGAGAAATTGGGCTCCGCTGGGAAGGAGCTTCTGTAGACACCGGGCCAGACCATCGAGAAATTCTTAGGAACATCGTACTCCTCCAGGATGCTCTTTGAGCTCAGTGTATAGGTAGACAGGCTTGTGGGGGATGTAGTGTAAGCTGATAGAGCGGTCGATTCCTCGGAGATTTGGAAGCAAAGACTGCCGGTGGAGGTCGTGTTTGTTCTCGACAGAAGGCTCGCTCCGCTTGTGGTATCGTCTCCGGAATCCTCGGGCGCCGTAACCTCTGCTGTCAAGTCAGCGTGCTGAGTCCGCTTGTGCGCAGGGCTTCGTGTAACCCTAGCATCAGGAGGGCGCGAAGTGTTCCACCTACCCTCCAACTCGTCCATCCCTCCAAGGAACTTCATGTTGTAAATTGAAAAAGATGATTCTTGCTCCAAGCTCATAGATCTGGTCAACCTCGCCCTTTTATTACTGCGAGTACCAGAAAGGGATCTCGGTGTGAATGATGAAGGAGGACCGAAAGCCGACAATGGAATAGGAGAAGTCAGATCGTGGACATTGGCATCAGATGCTGACCTGGGAAGAGCAACCAAACTTGTTTGGAAGGTGTCTTCTCTTCGGGGTGTTGAGATGGCAATCATCGCGTGACCAGAAAGGGTAGCGGGCAGAAGATTGATTGATATGAAACCGAGGCGACGGAGGCTGATTCAGCTCGTTAACGGGGCGGGTCAGGGCGTTGAGAGATTCCGGGGAACCAGGTATGGTAATGTAAAAGGACGGCTAAAAAGATGGGGAGGCCTTTGTTTAAGAAACAAGGGGGAGAAAAAGGAGGAGTGGTAGAATGGTATCCTCCGGATCGGAAATAGAAAAAAAAAAGTGTATTTTGCAGGAGTGGTTGATATGTTTTTGAAGCAGAGGTATGGATGAGAAGATTGTTATAGAACAAAAGTATTTCGATGTGGCCGACTGGAAAGTAGCGAGGTTTGCTTCAAAGTGCTAGCGTGACCTTCTGTTGAGCAGGATGATGAAGTGGATTGATTGCCGTAGGCCACATGGCATATTGGAACTGTGGGACAAAGAGGAGGATTCGAGAAGGGGAGAAGAAGAGGAGGAGGTTGAGGAGTGGGGGATGGGCGATGATTAATAGGCCAGGTCAAGAATCGAGGCGAGAGGAAGGTGGTCGTCCGACTGCTCTCAGATCGGATCAAACACGTGTGTGGGTGAGAAAAGCAGCCTCGATGCTGATGGTCGTGTAAATTAACTTGGACAATAAGCAAAGAAAGAAGGAAAGGAGAGAAGGGCGATGGAAGGAAAAAGGAAAGGCCAATACCGGAGGATGTCAAGACAGTATAATCTGTGCCCCGTAGTCAGTAACTAAACTGGAGTGCTTCGGCGTTTTCTTTTTTCGCCCGTCGTGCAGCAGGTGGTGTTACCCCAAACTGCTCTGCCTGTTCAGAACTAACGTGGGCTGGCTGGCTAACGGCTTCAGGAGTAGCGTGGGAGGTCCGACTGGCCCTCTCAAGCATTCATGACAAACCCGACTATGGAACAGAGCTGTTGGAACGAGAATACAATACGGGTTCCGGCGGAGGCGTCTGGAGGTGGAATGGATCGATCAGATCAGATCAAAGGAGGGCGGCCGTACACGGCCAGCTGAGGGGATGCTTTTTTAAATTTGATATTTGATGTGAAGCTGTGCTGCAGAACACAGCATGCAACCTCTGGTAAACGTAAGATGAGATGCAGATGAAAAGTATGGGGAAGTTACGGTATTAACCAATAGCCGGGGAGGGGGTAGGAGCTGTACGGAGCAAGGTCTGTGCTGACTCGTAAGTCCTGGGGCTGGCAGCTGGCATAAAGCAAGGAAAGAGAGAGAGAGAGAGAGAAAAGTGACAGGATATTTTGGGTTCGCAATCAGAATCAGATGACAGGGCACGTTAGTGTCGGTGCACCTGAAGTTGCAGTTGCATTTGGAGGAGGTCGAGATGCAATTGGAAAGGGCAAGTGAGAAGCTGCCGGGTCTGCCGCTGTCGATGAGAGCGTGTGTGGGGGTTAACTTGCTCTCTTCTCCACAGAAAAAGGAATCAAACCGCCGTCAAACTCGGGCGTCTCGTCTGGTTTCTTCTCTGTCGCAGCTTGAAATGTTTCCAGGTCCCGATTCCACTGCCGCCGGTCAGAGCCTCGAAGGCAGGAGAATTCGAATTCGATCGATCGAGGGGGGAAAGAAACCACCAAGGTATGGATGTGCGTGGGTGAATTCGCCTTATATAAACACCGGAATCTCGGACGACCAAGCTTCTCTAGATTTTCGTCGAAAATTTTCTAGCTTGCTAATAAGACCGCCCTCTTTTCATTCTGCAGGCGGGCTTGGGCAATTCCAGTATTGTTCTCTCGCAAAAATTTAAAAGGGTGGTCTGGCGGGCCTGAATGGAAGGGCTTATATGCCATGCAAGATGCAAATGGAAAAGGCTACCGAATGGCTGCGCCTAATTCCTTCCAAGGTATCGGAAGAAGACGGAATTCCAGACAAGGCAACTAGCAAGTTGACCTGGACCCTGAAAATTACTTATTGAATGGTTCTTAAGATCTCTCTGTCGGTTCGGTCGCAAGACACATCTCCGTTTTTAAATGCGAGCGGGAGCCTCTCCATTACGTAGATTAACCAGCTCGTCGTATTTCCCACCAGCCACACGCCCACTCGAGTCCTCGCAAGTGGCAATAGCGCTATTTTCGTCGCCAACTAACGTATAACGCTCAATTGCAAACCCCAGACTAACCTCTAGATCGGATCCGGACTTGATGTCATTGGTAAGACCCGGCCGGTCGGCTTTCTCGTCGCACGTACACCGTTACGCCCGACCATGGTAAACCCATCTCTCGCCGGAAATAGCCAACCTTAACGATCCAAGACCACTTTATACTTTGCTAGCACCACCATCGGACATCGGGCGAGTATACTGCCCCGGCGTGGGTGGCTCGGATGCTCCTTGACTGACATAGCCCGAGGAAGTGCGTCTGTTGGATAAATTCTACAGAATCCACTTCTTAATTCACATGCACAAGCAATAACCAATTAAGCATACACGAAAGGCGGGGAACGAAAGGAGTACGTAAGCCCGCTTTGCTCGATACCTGTCCTCGACGGTCTTGGCGAAAGCTTGTCCACCTCTGACGCGAAAAGAGTCGGAAGCTGGCTTCGGCTTCAATATATATATTATATCTCGAGGCGTAGATGCGTAACAGGTGCATGCAGAGTACACTGTATGAAATGCAATGATATGTCCCTCAACCCCGTCCATCTGACGAGCACGTTTCAAATCCCCCAGCCAAGGCCCGTCTACCCGGTCTCAGCAGATCACCGCTGCATCCGAATAACCAACCACCAGGGTTTGTTCGATGCTGCTGTTCAGGAACCAATACCTTTCCGATGAGGGAAAAATCGCCAAATTTACCTGATGCATGTCGATGTGATGAATTCGTTCCTGGAAAATATCCTGACAACCGCTAGGGGTTCTGCTTCCGCCAGAACCTGCACCTGACTGTTTTCCAAGCAGCGGTTTCTCAGATAGATTAATTTCGTCCTACGTGAGACCCGGCTCTCAATATCATATCACGTCAATGTAAAAGCACAGTCTGTCCACGAGAGCCCACGCAATTCCCGACAGCCACAGGAAATGATACACCCCGTTTTTGAAATAGAGTTGGAAGGGGGCTAGCTAGCTCGAATATAACTTACCCAGTACCATATATAAAGCAATCCCAGTGGTAGCTCCCTCAATTGCAAATACCCCGAGTACCGCCTCTTGAAGATCGTCTATCACTCCGTCAGCCCAAAAGCCCCGAAGCTATTCAATTAAAGTTACCAGTCTCACGTCAATTGAAGCTATAAAAGCCACCTACGTCTCCAGTTCCGACAAGAGCGCCCAAGCCATATCAATACGCAATCCACGGGTGCCATAAAATCTTAACTCGTGGAACCCCGGCCTGCCTAATCTTTTTCGCCAAACGGTTACTCGTATCGAGGGGGGCGCGAACTTGGCATTTTGTAGCAATTCGATCCCGCTCGTTGCACACGACATACGTCGACATACATCCGACCAAGACGTTATCGATCTCAAAGCAAGAAATAATATTCGGATTCCAAGAGAACACCCATTTTCGTAATCCCGACTACAAATTCCGATTACCCGTCATACCTTCTCAAAAATATCATTCAAGCGACGGTTTCCAGTAATAAAATCGATAACGGATGTGTTCTTAATATATCCTCCCCATCAGCATCACGGTTTTTTTTTTTTGGTAATTGAGTCTACAAACATCTCCAACATCACCCAACGCAGTTAATTCTCGACCCTGGCGGCACGAAATTAGATACAACCAACGTGGCCAACTACGTCAAGTCTGAAACGGAACACACTAATTAAGTGCTGATGCAAGACTGGGATCGATATTCTTCGCTTTTTCCATATATTCCTGTGTGGCCTTAAGAAAACGCCAACGTTGATTTTTACAACCCATCCATCATCATTCAATCATCGTCTTCGTACTCCGGCCTAGGTTTACGTTTCACGAGGTTTAGACAGCGATGTTTTCCTTATCGAAGATCCTATTTACCATACTCTACCTCTCCATATTCACACTAGCTCTACCATCCAACCGTAAGTCGAACCCTAGCTCCCGCCAAGCCGTCAAAGTGTCTGGGTCGACGTCGAAGTCTAACCGTCTACCGTATCTAACCAGGAAACAATCCCCAATCCCCTCTACCCTCAAAACCCACCAAAGGCCACGCCGAGAACCCGAGTAAAGCATCCTGCAAGGAACCCCAGCTCCGATGCGGAAACATCTGCTACGATCCCACAGAAGCCGATTGTGATCCGGAATTCCTGTCGCTGACGAAATTTGTAAGTCCCTACTTACCTAAACAACGTCATTAGTCTGAGACCGTTTAGTGCTAACCCTTTAACCTTTGAAAACTTATAGGGCTCCCATATTTCCAGAATGAAGAAAGAGGCCTTGAAGAAGGAGAAGGAACGCCAGAAGGCCGGAGTGCCGAGCACAAAAACTTCAAACTTAGTGGCAACAGCCGCGTCACCGGTGGCGTTGGAATAGGGGAGCAGCTTGCGAAGGCTTTCTAATCGATGCATGTATTTGTATTTCGGGTTTATATTTGCGCGAGAACATAGAAGTGGGCTTGGAGTTCCGGATTTACCTCATTTGACTTTATAACTCGTCCTTACCCGATTTAGCTAGCAATAATATTTGAGAGAGATAAAGAGAATGCAGCCCATGCGCAGAACTGTATTTCATCGTACACCAACGTGAAATTCTTCGGAAAAATAAGGCAACGCTGTAGGTTAGATGGTGAAGTAGAGAAGAAAGAGGACTATACACATACATGGTTACTAAGCGTAAAAAGCAGTACCAGCCATGTTCTTGAGAAAGTTCGAAAGGTCGTAAAGGAGAATCATAAAACCCAGAGCTCGTTAATAATAAGACATCAAAAAGATACTTCCAATCCCTCTGCAAGAAACCGACATGCTAGTGAAACAAAACAGACAAAGAAACCCCAAAATCGAGGGTAACGCTCTTTTTCTTTGGTATTGTAAAACCGAACTTTTGGCTCGTCCGCCCTTTCGAATCCACCAATGCTGACTTCCACCAAAAATTACATTAACCCTGATTCGACATCGCTATCCCCAGGTCCTGCATTGCCTGACAACTCTTCATCGGCTCTGCCATCGCCTCCTCAAACTTCTTCTGGTCCACAAAGAACCAACCCTGACTCTCTTGGACTTTCTCCTGCCTCCTGTTGTACTCTTTTACGCACTCCTCCCGTAAGCCTCGAACATATAATGATTCGGCGTGCATATCCATATTCTTCAGCGTCCTAGCCGCCCTTTCCGGTACTAGTTTTTCGATTTCGGTCGGATTAACATAAAATGGGATCTTAAACTTCGGCGTCACCCGTTTTTGTATGTATGGTGGCTTTTTGACATACTTGAACGACGGGCCTTGGTAGGATGATGCACCGGTGCCCGGTGCGCTCGTGCCACCGAAACCGGAGAGGATTGAAGATAATAAGGAGAAGGCGAATATTAAGATTAAAGGTAGTAGCCTGATGATCGTAGCTGATACCGAGTTATCGACTTCGGGTGCATCTCCAGCATTCGCATTAGGTCGCCGGCGAGGGTTCGGACCTCCGAAATGGTGTATTCTGATTCCCGGTCCACCGCCTCCAAGATCGAAGAACGTTCCTCCCCCGCCACCTATAGAATAAATCGGTTAGAACTGCTTTGAGCAAGATAGAGCCTGACTGTGGAACCGAGCTTACCGAATGCACCGCCGCCACCGCCGAAGAACATATTAAATAGTTCCTCCGGCGATATCTCGTCTGTGAACTGCTGCCTGCCGGGCCTGGCCTGGAATCCGGCGAACGGACTAGCACCACCGGCAGACGAGGATCCTCCGAAGTTTCTAGATTCAGGGTCGCCGCCGGTCTTATCGTAGATTGATCGTTTCTGTGGGTCAGATAGGACTTGGAATGCTTTCGCGATTACTGTGACACATGACCTCGGTCAGATAACCCTAAATCCCAGAAAAACCACCGTATCGCAAAGGCTACATACGTTTGAAGGCTTCATCTGCGCCAGGAGCACCGTTTTTGTCGGGGTGCATGACCAAAGCAAGCTTTTTGTACGCCTTCTTGATCTCACCGTCGTCGGCTTCCACCTTGATGTTGAGGATTTCGTAGTATGCTGTCGCCTTGCATTTTCGCACTCGGTCGACGGCGGCCTTCTGGGCGGATGTGTACTCCCTGTCCTGCTTCCCTTGCTGGTGCTCGCGACTTCTGGCTGTTCCGGAGGACGATGTATCCGCACCTGTAGATTTTGCCGACATTTTTTTCGCAGTTTTTTTCCCTTCGCTCGGGGGTCGCCGTGGGAGGGAAAAGGAGGTTCGAGGGAGAAGCGGTCGGAGGGTGGGATTGATACGGGATAAGAGGAGTCGGAGTGGGTGAGCCTTAGGGGCTATCCGGCGAGAGGGAGGACTCGGCAGGGGATGGCTTTGATGATGTGAGGATGAATGAATGAATGGAAACGGATGAATGAAAATGGGACGGTGGACGGAGTGTTGTTTAGCTGATATGTGGTCAGAGACTGGCCAAACCGGGCAGCCTAATCGGCAAAACTTCTCGAATTCGCAGACCTGCGACTCGGCTGCTTTGGGAAAGTAGCTGGACGGGATCTTTGATTAATTAATGCCCGGGATCGAGACGGGAAGGGCTAATTGGGGGGTTGAAGTCGGCTTTGTTCTGGGTATCTGCCAAGTGGGATATCAGAGCAAGGCAAATTCAGGCACTTGACGGAATGCAGCATGAATGAGGATGGAAGTGGAAGACGATAACATCGGGACTGTTGGAGACTGCCATTTCAACACATTTAGTATCACGCGTGTATATGCGTATAACGTGAATTTAATAGTCTCGAGCCCTCCATCCTCGATCGTTTTTTATCCAAACATGGCTTCAAGCCGCGGCTGAGTCGATGGCTACCGGGCGGGACCACAGCTGCGTGCTCCATACGCTGACAGACTCGGCCCAGCTCCGGAATGCCGAGAAAAAGCTGCATGTCAACTTCACGGCCACCGTCTCGGTCAAGATCCCGCACAGCGCCTGGGCGGCATCACCATTATCGACTTCACCGGTATCACCAAAATCACTACTTTCACCGTCACTGTCGTTAGGAAAGAGTCTCTGGCGGTCACTTGCTGTTGAGGGCTCTCGGGGTGTTCTAGTAAGCACTTACCTACTTATCTACTACTTTATCTACTACTTATCCCATCCAGTCTTTCATTCATTCATCCTATCATAGCCCAATTGCTTCAGCATGCATCATTCGAATCGATACTAACCTGAGAGTGTGTAGCTAGATATCAAGCTGCTGTGGAAGCAGAGCGCATTCCCCGAGGAATGGAGCCATGTTGCCGAATCGCTGGGCCAGGCGCTCTCCAGATCCCCAGTATGGCCCTCGCCCGGTCTCCGCGCTTTGCCTAGATGCATTGCATATACGCTAACATATTCCCCCGTCCGTCCCCTCCCCGCTCTCCTACCTCTCTCCATCTACAGCACTGGCAACAATTAGAGCTCTCCACCTCTCTTGAAATCCCTTCTCCTGGCAGGATACACATCACGCTCAGCTCTCCACATTATACGACCCTCCCAGCATCACTAAGTCTACCTACTTCATCCGTCCAATCGATTCACTGGACTTTCGACTTCAGGCCGTACTTTAGTCGTGCGAAGTCGTCCGAACTCCAGCTAGATCACATAAAACCGCTCGTCGACGAGTCTGTCAGCCTGTTTTTGAATAACAAAGCCGGTGCCCTCAGTCTGACCGGTGGATTGTTCATGCCAGGGTCGTCTCAGGTATGCATTACCCCATACATTCCTACACGTGTTCGTCAGCATACGACAACATACTAACAGAGGCTTGACCTTCATTACAGCAAATCCGCGGCTCAATGGTGTCGGCGGAGGCCATATCGTCCACACTGGCGAGGTATGCAGCGCACTGTGACGACTACACGTTGTTCAAAAGAAGAATCAAGCAAATCGTACGTAATATCCGTATTCGACAAACCTTTCCACTGATTCTAACCGCTTGGTTGTTATATATAGAAGGACAAAATTGAATCTGCTGGTCCGTTAGCCGAACAGGCAATCGACTTACAGGAGGTCCTCAGATGTCAAGTCTATCATCAGATCCTCAGAGCACTACAGGGGATCCGTCCTAGAAGGAAGGCCCTATTTAGGAGCAGCAGCCTTGCAGAGAACGAGCTTTTATCACGGCCTCTGGAAAAGTTCCAAGATCTCTTTGATGGAACACGCAATATGCTTTCTCAAGACGATGATGAGGGCGACATCATGAATGGCAACGAGGAAGATTCGAGCGAGTTTGAAGATTTGTTCGAAGAAGAAGACAACTACTCCGACTTCGAGGACTTGCTCGAGGAGACGAGGGTTATTCGCCAGGAGATCGGTGAAGATATGACACCCGACTCACCTATCCCGGCCCGAGATTCCAAGCACGAGAAGGATCAGCCGTCCGAACCTCATGAGGACTATGACATGGCGTCCGAAGAGTCTGACTCTGGCTTCACGATGCTCGAAGAAAGCTACATCACAGCTCCATCCCAACAGTACTGTACACCCCAGTCCACTGCCAACGATGATGAGTATGATGACGACTTCGCCGACTTCGAATCACGCACGCCTCCACCATCTTCCAGTCCGATCGAAAGCACCCCTCCCACTCCTACCTTGAAGCCAACTTCACCAACCTCCTGTCCGCAACCGTTTTGGGAAAACGAAGAAAGCCTTATGATGTTGTTCTAGCTGCACAAGCATCGTAGCTTTCTCTCCGACACACCCACCAAAATTTCCGAAATATTGTCGATGGCATTCGGGCCATCTTCAAATATACCTACGCCTATCTCTAAAGTTTCTCAGGCCATTAGAGCCTTTGAGTTTCCTTCGATGAAGGCTATTATAGCGTGATCTCGTTTTTTCGCTCCTCTGGTTTCTTATCCCTTCCCTTCCTTATAGCGGTAAACGACGACTGCCTTTCCCTGGCTACAGCGACTATATTGCATAGCTAGGATAAAGAATAAATAAATAACATAGAGAATATTAATTAATTTTTTAAATAACATTCGCACCTCGCCACAAATACTTCATAAGAGAGGAGAAGAGATAAGCCACTTTTGATGGAAAGAGTCGAGAGGAAAAGGAAGAAGGAAACAGAAACAGAAACAGCTAACACCGAAAATCTGCTAACCCCAACCCGTCTAACTATGCTCCAGTGTTCTATCAAGCGAAGTACCCACCCGTCTATCCGTCTAAGCCCCATCTAGGGGCACCGTAGAGAAAAATATATAAAAAGGAAAAATAAATAGGGAAAATGACCGACGAGCCCCTCCGATACACGATCCAATCGGTCAAGTCGGGCTCGTCAAAGCCGCAATACTCGTCCGTCCATGCGAACTACTCGGTGGGACTGAACTCGTCGGCGTCGTCACCCCGGCCATGTGCACGTCCTCCCTGCTCCCGGTAGCACTTCCCACTCTACTCCTCTTCCCACTTCTCTTACCCACACTCCCGCTACCGTTGCCACTGTTATTCAAACTACTTGGGTCGGAGAGAGTCCCCATCATGGCCTGCTCAACCGCGATCTTCTCCAAAAACGTTTTGATGACGACGGCGGCTTCTTCCGGTTCCAGTTTTGAATTATCGACGAGGAGTTCTCGTACACCGATCCAATCTCCGAACCTATGGATTACTTCTTCATCTCTTATCGCTTTCAAAACCTCCCTGTTGGTTAATTTCCGTCGAGGGGTGGTCTTCCGACTAGGGTGTGAGAGACGTTTCAAGTTCTCTTCGAGAGAACAGGTGAGTATTATTGAAACAAACGGTGAGGAACGACGTTTTGCTGCGGCGAGGTATTCATGTGATATGGATGTGCCGATGTGGGAATTTGATTGGCATTCGGTAAATATCCACGTTGTGGGCGAGTGGTCGGTTGAGGCTGTGTTGATGGAGTCGAGGAGGGTGGTTCTCTACGTATTGAAATATTGGGTAAGGAAATGGTTGAGATAATGAAAAGAAAGGGAAAAGGGTGACATACGAATGCTTTACGAAGAATCTGGTACTCCGGATCCGACTGGTTGAACGTGGCACGTGCAGCATCAATCAGGAGATGGTGATCGAAGACCCTGGAGTTCGGAATTATCTTCCTTCGAGAGGTCAGCATACTAATCTTGCGTTGGTCGACGCCACTCCACCCAAATTGCAACGTTCTCTTCTCGTCCTTTTCGCGGACCCCCACGGCACACCGATGGGATCAATATTTTTCCGAAGACTAGCCTTGACTAAAACGGCAGAGGTGACCCCCAACAGAAAAAAAAATGAGGACACCAGAAAAAGACTAACGATGCATGTGCATGCCTAGTTGCATAGCATGGTTCTCGCCAGGCAAAATTCAATGCAGGCAAGGACAGCCAGCACTCGCAGCTGGCATGCTAGCTAGGTCAATTTTTAGAAGCTTCACGTAGAAGAAACCAAGTTCCATCCCGGTTCGTTTCCTCCTCTCTCTTCCTCTTCGAGAGACAGACAAGGCGCGAAAAAAGGAAGCAAAATTGGAAAAGAGGAGAAAACACCACAATGGCATGATGATAGTTTCACTTACTGCAGCTCCTTAGCTACCGTCAGCTTGCCGGTACCCGGGTATCCGTTGATGAAGATTGTGCGTCCGACATTGCCCTTCTCCTCCTGCGGTGTCGTCGAAGATGATGTCGCTGCAGCCGTTGGATTCCAAGCCTTCAAGACCGGCGTGTTCGGTATCGAATCCGGCGACGCAAGCGATCGTGGGCGACTGGGCGTCCGGGCCGGAGACGAGGCGCTGGAAGGGTTAGAGGAGCAGAGGACGGAGTCAAGAGCTAGTGAATGGTTCTGGTGGTGCTGTTGGTGGTAGTATTGGGTCACCGACGGCATGAAAGGGTCGCGGTCGCGGTTGGACAGCATTTTGGCATATTCCTAAAGGTAATAGGTATGCAGCAGCAGCAAAGCTTTGACGGGCAAGGTAGGAGGACGGCCGGCGGGATATATAAGGAGCCTAATGGCATCAAGGTCGGTGCCTCAGTATCTATTTTTTAACAAGCAAGGCTCTTATCAAGCAATCGAAAATGGGTCCTTCGAAGACGGCTAGTCCAACTTGTTTAAGACGGTCCGGAGAGAGCTCACTTTCAGGCTCGTTTTTGTGTGTTCATTTGAGTTGCGTCTTACATTTGTCGGAGCTTACTGGTGGGGACGCTTTCGGACGTCAAGGCCTAGAATTCAGATGACCTGTTCCCGTCGGCTTGCCGGACGGCCGGTACGTCTTCTCCGTCCAATTTGTGATCAGAAGATTGTGATGGAGAGTACGCCTCTCGTTTGTGACTGTGAATGTGCACGGCTTATGTCATGCCATGTCGTATCCCATGGCCACGCCGCGAGTCAGTCAAAGAACCACCAGATCCGCAGCCCTCTCTTGGAAGGAAAACTAGTGTTCGAGGAGATCGGGCTTTTGTGTTCATCGGGAGCTGTACCGACCTCAGCTTAGCCTCAACGGCTTAAGGGTCCATCCAATGCAGGAGACATCGAGATAGCTCACACGTTCCCATAGTTAGTGCCTGATTGCGCGAGCCTCTCCAATCCGGCATGTGAAAACGAGATACGCCCTCGCTCTCCCATTGGTAGTACTGGATAGTCTCCTCCAGATACTTGGAATACGGCCGGCCTTCCCGAAAATTTTTACATCTTGTTCCTTTACTTTCGATCCTACCTTCGACCCTCTGATACTCCAACAGATTAGTCACCGGGTTTCTGTCCCTTTCCAGACTTTTGCCCGTTTCGGTCGCCGACCCGTCTCGATATCCTTTACAACATCAACAACGCACGATAAAACCCTTGCTTTCGGAAATTGTTTGTGTTTCATTGACCGGCTTACGTACATAGCGCTACGACTATAACGAACTTTCATTCATGAGAATGCATGGCTCGAATAAAGTCGCTGAGTTCTATGTGTAAGAGGACGTTAGTGTGTTTGTGCATTGTAGGGGATAGGAAATACAGGTATGAATGTGGAGAAGCATAAGGAATAGGGTGAGACACATGTATGTCTGTGGTTTTTAGAGAGCATTATAACAAAGGAAAGGTCTTATTAGGAATGAAAGGAATCCTCGAAATGTAGACGAGACTAGAAAAAGAGTTATGGAGTTAGTCAGCAATCCCGTGAACAAATTGCGTGCCCCACTTTTTCGCCATCCTCAAGTAAAACTCCTTGGTAGCGATACCGATAACCGTTCGGAACTGTGGCATGGACGTTAGTTCCTCCCAGCGTTCGCGACCAACCTTTTCACGGAGGACTTTGATAAGCTCCGAAGGCATTTTGTCGGTGCAGTTGATCGTAAGCAAGTACTTTTCGGGACCAAGGGGGCTCGTGAATCGAATATTCAACTTCCAGGGACAAGTGACGGCCAATCCTGGAATTGAATCCCGGTTTATCTCTCGGATCTTACGGAGTTCCTCCTCAGAACTCCCAGGCTGCATCTGGAAGATCTCCTCGATGCTCATGAATCCACCCAAAGATTCCTCGTCGCTGTCGTCGGGGTTTTCGTGACAGGGGTCATCGTCAACTCCTCCCAGCTCTTCACCCGAACTGGCGCCTTCAGTGTCTTGGGCATCATCAGCGTCCTGGGCGTCATCTGCGGGGGTGGTCTCAAATTCGGAGTCTGGGTAGATCTCTAACTGGAGAGACTTGAAGAATTCAAGACTTGGGTTTGATTCTTGATGTCCATCCGTTCCCCGGGCCATAGCTTTTTTGAGCTCAAACTGTTTGTTGATTTCTTCCATGCGTTCCTTCTTTTCCCGCTCGCGACGCTCGCCGGAAGTTTCGCGGATGGCTGATCCACCACTACGGGCGCTATTGGCCCTAGGGGCATTATGGACGTTGTGAATGCTGGGCAAACCTCTGGTGGTTGGAGCACGGCCAGCCGGAGCACGAGCACCTTGAGCACGAGCAGCCGGAGACTGGGCTCCCGGGCGATGGAAACGATTTTGACGAGGCTTAGTGTTACTTTCGAACGGTTTATCCTTGAAGGATGAAGGCTTCGGCGCCTGTTTTTGTTCTTTGGGAGGTGGAAATGCAACTTCGGTCTTGTCGCTCTTGTCTGGTTCAACATCCAGATGAAACTCCTGCATCATCTTGGTCAATGGAGACAACCCTCTATTGCTGCCTGATGGTTTTGCCGTATCAGGGGCAGGTGGAGGAACGTCTCTAGTTACCCTATTCTTGGTTTTCGTGGGGGCTAGTGCGCCTTGCGTCCCCGGGCGAGCAGACTCTTCATGGGTACCATGAAGAAGCATACCAATCTTCGCATACAATATATGGGTCTGGAGGGGGTCCTTTTCGACTTTGATGCGGTCTTTGAGGGACTGTACCATCCCCGCACGGTGAGATTCTTGCAAATTTCCGGCCCATTCAGAGATATCGGCGTCTGAAACATCAAGTTTCCACCAGGTATCTGGTGGCTGAGGGGCATTCGCTAGCTTTGGACTGAGAGCCCTTTCGATCTTCTCCTCTGCCTCACGGGCAGCAGTCGCCGTATTTGCATCATTTTCCAACTGCCTTGCGGTAATTTGGAGCTGATGACAATGTTAGAAATCACATAAGTCCGGGCTCGTATATTAGAACTTACCAGAGTCTCGCGAGTAGGAGGGCCGTTTTTGATGATATTTTGCCACTCTTCAGGTCTTTCAGCATAGTAGCATGATAGAAATATCACCTGCTGATGGACGTCCGTGTAATCTTCAAGTAGGTCACCCCACATAGGTTTTGCAACGAGCTCCCAGAATCTTTTAGTGAACTCGGCAGAGACTTTGCCTGGGGATGCTGGAGTTGGAGGCAATGGTGTTTCGGTTTTCTCTTCAGGGATCGACAAGTCCGTCATAGCAGGGGCTGTATCCCATCGTTCAGTATGTGGAGTTTGGACTAGATTGGGAGACAGAGGTATTCCAGGGGTCAATGGTTCATCAGCGGTTGGGACCAGCTTGGCCCCGGTCTTTGCTTCCGCAGACTCCTGCTTCTTGATCGCATGGCGAAGATGTGGAGGGATGAACCCGGAAGTGGATGGTTTCGGCTTGGGTGGTTCGACCGGTTGCTTGGGTGGTTCTAGAGGTTGCTTGGGTGGTTCCAGAGGCTGCTTGGGTGGCTCGACACTCTGCTTGGGTGGTTCGACACTCTGCTTGGGTGGTTCAGCAGGTTGCTTGGGTGGCTCAACAGGTTGTTTGGGTGGCTCAACAGGTTGTTTGGATAAATCAATCGATTGCTTGGAAGGTTCAGCGAGCGGCTGGACAACTTGATCTACCTTCTCAACTTGATGGGCGCCATTGGGTCCAGGTACGTCTTTGGCGGAGGCCATCGGTGTGGCAAGAGGCTTTTGGCCTTTGGTGGCCTCTTGTTGGGCCTTCACCATTGGAGGACAGCGAAGACCGGTGTTCTTTGTCATCTTATCGAAAAAGGCGCCTTGGTCGTGCATGAGCCCTGTAGCTCCCCAGTTCCCGGTTCTGGGGAAGCATTAGTAGGTTAGTAGTGAACGGAAATATGGGAGATAGAGAAGTCATTGGGCTTATACCGTTCCCCGCTAGGGACATTCGGGCGAGGAGTACGCGCTTGAAGCGCTGGTCCGCGGACTGGTGCACGGGGCTGAACGGGTGCAATATGGTGCCTTGGGCGATTTGGAGGCCCTGAGTAGCCTCTTTCATTTGGGCGGTCCCCTAGGATGAAGCCAGGACGATTAAAACCGCCCCTTCCTCCTCGGAAGCTGGACGGACCGACAGGGTTCCTTACAGCCATAGATCTAACTTCATTGACAAGAGCGCCCCGTGTGTTTTGACCAGGGACATCAGAAAAGCCCCTTCGTCGAGGACGAAAGTTCTCTCCAGTTCTGCAGCGTTGGGCGGAGTTAGCTCTACAAGGAGGAAGGCTTGGTACCAGACATCGGGAATTGAGGTTATTGCCTACCTGTGGAGATCTCCTGCACCCAAACCGTCCTTTCTGTCCTTGACCATAGAGTCGTCGAAGATGTCTATAAGAGGAGTGAGCTATGAACTAAATCTGAGAGGAAAGGGGGAAGACGGAAGGACCTACCTAGCCATCGTTGTTCTACAGGTACTGCTCTCTCTTTGGTGGCACTGGTGGAGGTGCCCGGACCAGGGCCTCCTGGACGAGGTCCAAGAAAGAAACGGGCATCTGCCGGTCCCTGGAATCGGCCTCCACGAGCAATTTGACCACGGCGGCCGGGTTGACGATCACCAAGCGGAAGAGACGTAACGCGATGATCTCCAAGGTCCTCCTATTGAAGGGTTCGGTACTTGTATCAGAGTGCTGTCACGGAACAGTGGGAGGTGGTTGGAAGTCTTACAGCTTGTTGTCTGAGGAGCCTCGTGATTTCATCCTCAGAGGATGGCATTTTGACTAGCGAGGGAGAAGATGTACCCGAAGGTAAATTATGCTCTCAAAGAGCTGAAAGGAGATGGATTTGAGAAGTGGTTGGATAGTATTGATGAATGGATGTGAGGTGAAGATGAGGTGGGGATGAGGTGGAGGTGTGTTTGAGGAAGGTGAAGGTGAGGTGGAGATGAGATGGAGGAAGAGGGCTCAAGTGGATTGCTTAAGAAGATTCCTGAAGCAAACCCTCCCCTCACGCATCCGTGACTACGCAGGAGAGTACCTTAGCCTGGAGCAGAGGAAGAATTCAGTCTGCCGAAGGGTTTGGGGTGTCTGTAGTCCGCACAGCTGCAAGTTAGAATTAGTCGGTACCTAAGTAGGTATCAGCCAATTGAGCTCCAATGAGCTGGAGAGGAGAATTTATGTAACCAAATTGATGGTGTTGGGAAGCGCACCAAAGTCCCAGGCCACATTAATCCCTTCTCCCAACCTCCTTGAGTACCTAAGTACTTACTTAAGTACCTAAGTAGGTACTTATGTACCTGAGTAGCCAACGATCACGATCATTTTTAGCGTTGTTTACCGACGTCGCCGATGCCGACGCCGACGCCTATGGCCGTATTCGTAGAATATCAGGTAGCCTGACCTCTCCGCGCGAACGGTGAAACCGGTGAGTTCGCGGGGAGGCTCCGGATCCCTTGGCCTCTTTGGTTTCCCCCGACCAATTGGATATCTTTTCCTCAGTACCAGGTATCTCATGGCTGACCATAAAAATCGGTATGTAGTAGGAGGCGCCCGCGAAAGGATCCCGCCTACATTGACAAGTCTACATGAATTGTGAGTCTCTAGGATCGACTGAAGTCTTCGGTGACAGCACTCACCTAGGCCGGAGAAGCTTCCCGATGGAATGGACAAATTTGGCGGCCATCTTGGGGGTTTATACCCGAAGAGTAGCCTGTTACGCAATAACAGCATCTGTGGATGACATAGGTAAATGCATCCCTCTCGTCGATGGTTGTCCGGTTGTTTTCAGAGATGAGATTATTGACGGTAAGTGGAATGGGAGGATGTAAATATGAAGAAGAAGAAGAAGAAGAAGAAGAAGAAGAAGAAGAAGAAGAAGAAGAAGAAGATAAAAAGGAAAGAGAAGGAAAGAAGAAGAAAAATAATGAAGGTGAGGTTTAAGGGAGGGTCGTGTTCACTATACCGTACATCGGTCGATTCAGTAGTGCGCAAGGCCGAGATGCTTAGGGCGGGACGTCATCTGCCAGCTGGGGGTCCCAGGATAATTGAATTCCAGGATGCATTAGACCGAGCATTTTGACATACTGGCTAGTCAAAGCCAAGGCGGGTGCTAGCCCCATCAATAGAGGAGCCTATAATAAATAACGAAATCGAACTCGAAGCTACATTTTCCATTGAGGCTACCAACCCACCACGCCCGGGCCCAGGCCTGGAATACTGGTAACATGGTATTGTGTTATCACGATTGCAGACCACTTTTAAACCGATTTTCCCTGATAGCAGCCATCGATGAATCCACCCTACATGTATACGAGCAATTTGATTGCGACTTTGTTCTCTCAGGTCATTGCGGAATTGCCCAACACCCGTCTAGCAAATTTTAAAATAGTAAGATTGGAGGAGATATTTCGGGGGCTACTGGACTGCTATATCTGCATCGCGGCATATCGAAGCTCGTACCACGGCCTGTAAAAGTCCTTGTATACACTCGAAAATCAACAAAAGTTCGCCACCAAGTTGTTAATCCGTACAAATTCGTCTCTATGCTCCCTAGGGGCCCGGGGCTCGTCGTCAGTGATAACTAGAACTTCAATCGCCAAATATCGTACTTCAAACTTCGAAAGTCGAAAGGTCAATGGATGGAGTCGTAGTATCAAATAGTGTTGATTTTGTTGGACATCCAAAATGTAACACGACTAACCAGGAATTGACCAATTATAAAACAGTTTAGGCCTCCAAGGACCACAAGAAAAGCTTCAAGCAACCTCGATGACAGAGCCTCGATCCCGCTCCTCCTCGCTCTCCAGCATCGACGCCGGCGACTTCAGGTTCCCACGGGATCTTGTTGCTCCCCGTGAGAGCCTCGAACCTGGCCGAGTTACCACCACCACTCTCGATGGTACATTAACTAAGAAGCCCCTCCAGCTCATCGAGGATCTTACGAGCGGTTGCGGGGGGCAACTATGGCCGGCCGGTGTCCGATTGGCAAAGTATTTCATCAGTCGGTATAGAGATACGAATGATTTGGCTGGGAAGCGAGTCATTGAGCTCGGAAGCGGGGGTGGGGTTACCGGCCTCGCCATTGGACTGGAGCTCGATCAGATCGGCAACAATGCTGAAAAGGGTGGATGCGAGTTCTGGATGACGGATATGCAGGCCATGATGGACTTAATGCAAAAGAATGTGGCGTTCAATGGTCTAGATGGCAAGGTCAACTGCGGGCTGCTCGATTGGTTGGTGGAATCTCCCGCTCTATCGATTTGCGACTGTGATTGGTGCCGTGGGCTAAGATTTGGGCGAATAGGGCAGACCCGCTACCAGGCTTCGTAACGAAGGGCCCGGTTGATATAGTACTTGCAGCTGACTGCGTTTACTTTGAACCGGCATTTCCCCTGCTCGAGAAGACATTGTAGGCTTCCCCAGATCTCCGCACTGTCGGGATAAAACTCATCCGGTCTTTGGTTTAGATGTGACATTGCTGGTCCTGACACGGAGGTTATTTTCTGTTTCAAAAAACGCAGAAAAGTAAGTCCAGCTTCTAATATGATGCTAAGGTGACGTTGAAGGCATGTCCTGACAAAGTTTTTCCCCTCTTAGGCAGATATGAGATTCATCAAGTCGATACGAAAACACTTCGTCATGACGGAGATCAGGGATGAAGGGTTTGAAGGCTACCTGCGCGAGAGCATATTCTTGTACGTCCCGCCGATCTTAGCTCTCATTCCCCCGGCTCGTCTAATTTATGCGTCTAGGTATTCGATGAAAAAGAAATAAGGGACAACGATGGATGGTTATAGTCTCGCGTCTCGCGGGTTGCAACGAAATCGATAGCGGGTTCACTGGGGGGAGACCGAATGCGACCACTGTTGCATGGTATTTGGCCCTCTCAGATACAAAGTTAGCCGAAACATGCTGGGGGTATACTGCATATTCGAGTTCTAGCCCTCCAAAACATCGGCGTACTCGCTAGTTTCGGCGCGCAGTCCTATCCCAGAGATCAATCGGACGAAGATCTCAGCGGGCTAATGCATCTCCATCAGCTTCTCCTCCTCATGTATCGTGCATGCGCATGCATTAGCCTCCTAGCTTAAGTAGTGATCCCCATCTCGCAGGCGAGCTCGCTTCCCACAGATCGCTAGGTACACTTGCACGGGGCGGAGCAAATCGTTGCCCTTTGTATCGCATTTCTATCCCATAGATACCGGGTAAACCCCAGAGATCCGAGACACTTTGATCCTGTCCGCGTCCGTCCGTCCATCGATCGTGTACTCTTTGCCAGGGAATCAAATCCATCCTGATCTGACTGGCCTTATCCCACATGACTCCAACATCCAACAGTTTACAACACGACACAAGGGTACTTGTGCGACTTACACCCACATATATTGTCTCGAGAAGCGAGCGTCTCAGAATTTTCAACGTCTCAAGGGAGTCTGAAGAAGAAGAAAGCCGAGTAAGAATATTTTTTTATTATACATTTCATGTTTTACTTGTCTCGCTGTTCAAATAGTGGTACAACAGAAAGATATGTATGAAGGAAATTCGTTATACAAAGCAAAAAGAATAGATGACATCGATACACACTCGTACATCGCTTTCGCCCTTGGAGAGCATCCAACGTCTCTTTTGAGCCGAAATGCAACTGAATTCGTCGAAAATTTTGGTAAGAGAAAGACATTAAAGCTTGTCAAACAATAAAATATACGCCATGCCGCCTTAATCATATAAACACAAAACAGACCCCACAATTCTTTGTTATTTTGTAGTAATGCTTTTCCGTCCTTTTTTAACTGATTGAAAGAATTTTGGGGTGGGACTTATCATCAGTGTTACCACCTTGAAGAAACCATTAAACGCCTTTTGCCCTTCAGAGGGGTAACGGAGGGTACAAATAGAAAAACACAATATTTAGAGAAGAGCAGAGCGACACCTGTTCCTTTGTATCGAAGAAAACCTGGCCTATGTCAAGGTGATAATATAGACAGGCAAAATATAAAGCAACCTGCGCTGTGGGTATTATGTAAGGAAAGAAACACGTCGTAGATATCGTAAATAAACGCTGCTGTCATAGAAGGAAGCTGACTGGTCGCAAAATGGTAAAATCCTGTTTCGTTCCAGCATCTTGCGCGACTGTACTCACTGAGCACTTTTGGGTATATTTTCGGGACGAGTGGATGCATTCACTTGTTGCTTCCTGATGTCGATAAGAATCTTCTTGGATTCCGCAATTCGTTTTTGCCACTCGACTTTCGTCTCTTCCCTTTGCTCTCGGATGGCTTGAACCTCCTGCGGAGTAGTCCAGCCGCTCTCTGCGAGATGCCTTTCTGTTACTTCGAAGGCTTCATCCTCTCTCCTCATCTGTTCGATCATATCAGCGAGAGAGTTGGCCGTAACAGGGCCCTCCCCAGAGACCTGGCGGCGGTGCTTTGGGGATAGTATAGCAGGGGAATCATATTCAACGACGTCCGGTACTACTTGCTGGTGCTGGTAGCCGGAGAGAGACATCGGATTAATGATATTTAGGACCATACCCCGTACTGGGGGTAGTCCGGGTGAACCCAAGGGTGATATCGGAGGCTGTGGTAATGGGGACTTGACGGAATCACTAGGGGCTAGCGTGATTATCTCGGGAAAGTTTTCCGCGAGTGGTGGTAGATTTGAGGTAGGTGATGTCGTAGCAGAACATAGTGTCGACTGAATAGGTACCGTCCTGGTAAAGTAATCGGGCATAACGAATGGGGGAAGAGGAGGAGTCGGGGCACACGTATGTATCATCTCCTCGATCGAGGAGAAAGAATCATTGTCTGGTAATGGTAGTTTCTCTGCAAAGTAGGAGTCGAAATCCTCGTCCGGTGTTTCCGGTGCTTGACGATAGAAGGCTGGCATAGTAGAAACAGGGGGCACCGGAGGGGGGATATGCGATGAATGTGCGCTGGATGATCTTCTACGCATTGTCGCTCTCAACTTTGGCGGCAGCATACGCTGAAGCACAGTTGCCCTTCTACTAGTTCTCCCCATATACTCGGGTACAGGTGAGGTGGGTGCAGAGGGGTCGGACAGGGTATCGGGGTCGTAAAGTTCTTCATTACCAGGTTGTGCTGTGGAAGGCGGTGATTTAATTGATGAGTCTAGTTGGACTTAAATAAATTGGAGTTAGTGTGGGGCGAATTTAAGAGAAAGTTATGATTGTGGGTACTCACCTTGCAAGGAAGTCAACGTCACAGTCCCTTCTACATCGATACTCTCAGTTTGTGAACAAAGTTCGATCTCTGCCAGCTCAGCAATTGTAGATGTCGACGGTGTTCTGGTTTTCACACTAGGGTAGACTCGTTCCGATAAACTCTTCGATCGTGTCTTCCGCCTCATATCTTCTAATATTTCACAGTCGAGACCAAGTCCGCTGTACGTTGCTACTACTTCGTCGTCCAGTTGCCGCCAATTGCCTTGAAACTCACCAAGTTCTGGTGTCATAGGCAAGGAAGGTGATATCTCAAAGCTCGTCGGGAGGGGCTCTTGCGGGGTAGTTGCTACCGATGAGGAGGAGCTTTGAAGCCTCGGCACTGATATGGAAGCTTTGCTAATAGAAGACGCTAGTGAAGACGAAGATGTTGAGGTAGAAAGCACGGGCTCAGCATCCATCACTTGGGACAATGATGATTTATGTGCTTGGAATGGTCGAAAAACGGTAGTAGCCACCACAGGCGGTTCGATATGAGCCAGTTTGTGGATACCCCGTCTTTCTGATAAGCGACCTAGGCCTGACGTTGACGTTGCCACTGATTCCATGGCCATGGTGTAGGTTGTGATGTTGCCTTCTAACCACGCTAAAATAAGATAGCTGTCAACCGACTAGTGCGCCCAACTGTTTCCTATTTTAAAGAATCCGGAGTGTCGTTATCGTAAGGGAGATGACCCTCCCACAGCCTCTTATGTAAATCGATATGATTGTCGAAGACGTCTTTGGCTCGATTCCCTCCTCGGCCTTGTACTATTGTGCCACAAGCCAAAACACCAAAGTCGTTGTCTTTTGGACCCGAGAGTGCAATGTTGATATGGATGATAAATGATCCTAGTACCAAATCAACAGCGTAGACCGATCTTTCGTTCCCGCTACGCCAATGGAGGAGCTGCCGTTTCTAAGCCCGATCGATTCAAAGCGCTAATATGGGGGAACAGTGGAGCGGAATTGTTTATCGTGAGTGTTCGATACAAGACCCGGTGTGTAGCAGCAACAGGGAGCGGTGACGTTGTACACCTTTCGCTTTCTTATCCTCAAAACCCGACCAACACAGTCCCGACGCCTGGAATTATCGTGGTTTGTGATACCTTGGTTCCGTTTGCTTGATGGTTCCTGGTCTGAATGTTGTTCTTATGTCCTTGCCCAAACCCTTCCGAATTCTGGGAGCCTCTGGAAGGTGAAGAAAAAGAAAACAAGGCGAGATGGAAAGGTCCCTGCAGAAGTAAGTCTTCCTAAGACGCCTTCTGCCGTTGTATGGGCCAATTGATGGTGATCGAGAAGGATCTAGTCTTGTAGTATACTTTTTTTGGACCTTACTGTCGACGTCGGTAACACTGGTGTATTTTCCCCGTTAGATCTTGGTGTGTCGCGACCAGGCGGAAACCCCGACAGATATTAATAACGTATCAAACAACAACAGTGTGTTGGTTGGATGATAACGACAGGGCGTAAGAGAATACTGTCCAATATCAAATATGCCTCTTAGTAGAATAGAATCTCAAAGATGGCGGGGGAAACGTGGTTGAATGGTGCCAACCAGGTCAGCCCCCACGGCACAAAGCGTGGAGATGCACGGGAAGATGCCTCACGCAGACTTTATGCAAGCGGGGAGGACTGGTAAGAGGCCTCTGCTGGACATGGAGAACGCTTGCGTGCGCGGCTCCTGGTTCGTGAGTAGCAGTTTGCGCTTCGAATCCAACACGACACACGGAGGAAACGTGACTATCGTCCTGTCGAATTTTGGACCTCAGAGCGTCGAGTTAGAGCTGCAGGACTCGACTCCTGGAACCTGACCAAACTCGCCGACGGCCAGTGGGATATCCAATATCAAATTGTCCCAGTTTCGGGCTATCGTCCCTTTCCCCACTCCGGATACCGTTTGTTGGAGCTAGCTTTAATTGCTGTAGCTAGCTGCGGAAACCTTGTATCAAGCAGTCTTCCTGTGGTTGGTTTCTGTACGAGAGCGGGACACTTGCTACCGTCTTTGAAGATCAAAACCGTGTAGGATGTCCCCCCCTCCTTGGTGAGTCGGTGTTGAGAAAACAGCAGGAGGTTAGACGGCCGGTGTCCGTGAAATCTAGGGAATTGGCGTGGTTCTCGGCCGCCAATCTGGAGAGAAAACGCTGATGTCAACCTGCACTATCCGTCGAATAGTAGGCTGCCAACGTTTTCCTCCCAGAACCCGTCGCTTCTTTTTCTTTGATTTGTCCCCGTTGACAAAGGCCCCCAAATCTCATCAAAGGAGCGGATTTTGTAGCCGTCGGTCCACCACGTATTCTGTTTCGACTGTTTCTTCTTTCTTTGTTCCTCTGGGGAACTCCGCACCACCACGGACGCCTACCACCAGCGTCGTGATTCGGGTCAACTGGCGCAACGGTATGTATGGGCGAACAAAATCAAACTTGGGAAGCACAACGCAGAGGTTGAGTCCCAAGTTTCCCTGTGGTACAAGACCAAACTTTTCGGCCGTCGTGCAAGAACTCAATTGGATTCGTCCCGCCTTGTGTAGATGGAGATACCACCCGTTGATGGGTCGAAGATGACAGATGAGAGACAGCGGAGGCGGCTATATTCACTGACGTCGAAGGTCTGACGGCGTCGAAGGAGGAAGAGAGCTGGAAATCACGGGAACTGGGCACCGTCAGCAATAAGTGACGAAGCTAGCGGGATTTGAGCAGACAAGGGAGTCTGCCGGCTCGTTCTCTCTCTGCGTAGGAAACAAGGTCATGGCACCGCCTTTCTTTGAGCCTGCGAGTCTTGGTTCGGGCTAAACTTTGATAGTAGAAGAATCTTCAACCCTTGCCGGTTTAACCAGGTTCAAACCTCTCCGCCAGCCGCTTGCAATGACGGTGAATACCTTCCTTTGTTCTCAGTTCCTCCCAGCGGACTGTGGACCGGCACCCTTCTCGTTCCGCATGCCATTGTCCGATTCATGCCCCATATCTATGTGCTTCACACACCGACCATCTCTCCCAGCGTGATATCACGTTGGCTCTTGCTATTAGCCTATGATGCCGGGAAAAAGAGACGAGAAAAACGTTTTACAACGTGGCGCACCTTTGTCCTTCTTTCTGGGAACGGTGAGCGCATTCCCAACCAAAACAAACGGCCATGTTTCAGAAAAACCTCGCCCACAGGCTCTCTCGCACTCGACGCAGCTTCCGTTCCCCATCGGCTGCACTGGATCCATCCCCGTTACCCAGAATCTGGAGCCCAATGTGCAGGGATGGGAGAGCTTCTTTCTTGTGTTCTTTGTGTGAACAGGGGCGCATACGGAAGGTGTGGGAGCAAGTGGGTCCATGATATTGTCGGCCCCAAAGCTTCGCAACTGAAATCATGTTGCTCGCTGGTCGGAGCGGCTGTGATGACGAGGAAGGCATCCCCAACCCTAACTAATGAGCATCGACCATCAAAGCAAGCCAGGTCGCGAAGCTAGCCCATCAATTGATCAAGATCAAAGCTCTGCTTCTCGCCTATGTGCGTTACAACTGCACATGTTAGCGAAAAAATAACTCAGTGTTAATAAAGTTTCTGGGTTCCCGAAGGCATGGATCCGGCCAGTCAGAGGGCTTCAACCGGTCGGCGTAGGCGTTCTCTGCAGTATGCACTCGGTCCTGGCTTTTATCCTTCACTCGCAGGAGGACCGGTTGTGACGTGGAAATACAAGTCGAGGGGGCCATTGAGGTTGGTGAGAACGGGGCCTGGCCTGTTCCTGCATCCATGCTGCCTGCATTGGATTCCTAAGCCTCACACACGAAGGCACATGTCAGTTCACGTTGCACAGGAGGCCAGCCAGCGGATCTCGCAGCTCGTGATTCGGCGGCAGGCGTAGCGAGGAGAATCGAGTGCAGCGATGCCACAGAGAAGGTTCCGCATTCCACCCGGCTTGCCAATTGACATTTTTCTTCCCTTCCCCCCTTTCCTCCGTCGAAATCCATTGATCCATGTTATCATCTTGGGTGTGTCGTGGGATGTTCCGCTGGCATTGACAGCAAAAAATAGCAACAGAGACATGGGGTTGGGAAAAATTTTAACCCGGAAAACAACGCGCGCTCCGTTGAGTCTCATTCCTCTTTCCTTTGGCGAATGACGTTTAACCTGCGCGGCGAAATTCCACGATCGATTCCGCCGTAAGAATTTCTCAGCCCGACCCAAACATGGAAGTCGGTAGGCGACCAGGGTGGGGCAGGGCGAGATCAAAGAAAAAACCTTCTCGCCCTACCCTGTTCGGTGCTAACTTTTTCTGCTGCGATTTTCGCCATCGAGTAAGACGACACCAGGTCGCCTATGCAGCGATTATGCAAGTGCGGGAAGTTTTGAACTCGTAGGGCCGGGTTTGCGGTCTGCGGCCCAAACCGACATGCGATGTGCCGATGCTGTGTGCCTGGACCTTAAACTTCGGTCTCGCGATCCTCAATTGGCCCCACCTTTCCCCTCAAGTAATCCTAAATACGCGTCTGTCAATGATCTTCAAGGCTGACGGACACACTTAATAAATACACTACACAGTAGCATACTCCTGTGTCCGTGCAAAGGTTCCAATCTGTAACCACACCTATCTTCGTATAGCAGATTAGCTCGCGACGAAAACTCTGCTCGACGATAGCCCCATCGCGGGCTGCAGCCTCCAATGATCATTGAAACACCTCATATCGCATGCGCATAAGATTAAATTCCTGCACGTCCCAAATCCCGGACCTGGAAAACGGGGTCTGCACCGACATGCACGGTATATTTGACAGGTGATACCCTGGGTCGCAGGCCATGATTGCCTTCGCAAGAACTCCGTGAGTCGAGTCGGCCTTTAAACAAGTCACCATGCATTGCTACCCCCAACACCGACGACGAGAAGCTTTGGGGCAAAGGATCAGGGCGATTCGACGTCGCATTTTCTCGGGCGCCAACTTCAACGGTTTAGGGCTGTCGCTGATAGGTCGAAAAAGTCTTTACATGGGTCCAGAAAAAAAGGCTATTGCGAAATATGCAGGTACATGCAACAATCTGCTGAGCATATCGATAAGCCAATCCGCGATCCCGAATCTAGTGGCCAATGCTTCCTTTGTTCGATGTTAGCTGTGGAAAGCCAATCCGGTAGCCTCGAGTCGGAATCGAGACTAGCCCACGACATTCGGCTTGAGGTTCGGAGCTCTAGAAACTGCTAGTATCTTCGGGTTCCGATGCCGGCCGAGTCCTTCCGATCCGACCAATGATTTCATCTATCACCGGGACTGCATGTGGTCCTAGGCTAATCAGCCAATCTTTGCGTCTAAACCGGAGTTCTGCGAGTACCCCGAGTCTTGCATCGTATAAGTTGTCAACATGAGAGCTCATGTGGTGTGTTGCGGATGTTGGAATTTACTCGTCCTGACGCTAGACACCTGACTGTGCCAAATAGGCAGGGCCATGCAGCCCTGCGCACTTGAATGACTAACTCCGGTTATTTCGAGGTCGAGGTTTCTTAATTTCGATGCTTCTGCGATTGTCACCGCCTTACACCGGCTATATCGTGTACAAAAGGTGGTTTTTCCGCCATTCTGTAGATTCGAGGCCCGTCGACAGGTCAGCTGGCGTTGTTCTTTACCTTCGTTTAGCGGATGTATTAGATTAGATGAGTCTTGAATCAAAGCAATACGCTCCTGACTTCCACTCTGGGATTCGTCCAGCAATGACTCCGCGGTGATGACTGGGCCTCGACACCTCCGAACGCGACTGTGATGGAATGTGGCGCGCTATCTCGCGGCCTCACGTTTTGGAAGCTGTAATATTAATCGCCTATCCACGTATCCCAAAACGCGTCGACGGTCGCTTATATAGACCGAGACCTGCCCTTCAGTACCATCCATTATCTCAGCAGACATCACACAAAATGCCACCAAAAAGAGGAAAGAGAAAGGTCCGAGAAGAAACACCGGAGAGAGATGAGAAAATCTCTCCTCCTCCGACGAAGAAGCCAAATCCTGGTATTTACATGTCCTGGTAATCGAAACATCATATCAATTGGTGGCTAAGCTCCGTTATAGGCCCGTCTACCGCTGCCGGCTTCTTTACCCCATCGTCGCAAAAAGCGCCTGCAATTGAGTTTCTAAAGCATGGAACTCTGCTTGCTGCGTCATGGGAACCAAGCGGAACCTCCAAAACCACGACTGCGGTCCACGTTCACAAGTCGAAGTCCGCGGATGGCACTCAGAAGACAACGGCTTCATCCGCAGTCACTATTGAGACATCGGCAGGGCCCAGTGAACCCATAAAAGATGGAAAAGTCAAATTCGCTGGGTTTGATCTGGTAGGGAAAAGCCCCGTTGATCGATAAACCATTATCATGACTAATGGGTCGCTTTCAGGACTCCAATTTGATAGAAACCAAAAGCGGCAGGACATTTGCCAAGGACGGTGAAGATTGGAAATGGTGGCATCCAAGCGTGCCATCGAAGCTTCGACAGATGTTTGAAGAGGGGTATTGGATCTCCGCATTTTCTACCCGACGGAATACCTGTTCTAATTGCGAGTTTATAGATACCGACTTGTCATCTTTACCAATCAAAATGGACTAAAAGCGAGTGGTGCAAAGGCCGATGAGAAGGCCAGAGAATGGAAGAAAAAGATCAATTTGATCGTCACCGCTCTCAACCTGCCAATACACGTCTACGCAGCGACTGAAACGGATATCTATCGAAAACCTCGAACTGGAATGTTCGAGCACTACCTATCCGAACTGGGCGATGATGCGCCTTTGGTTGACATGGAACTTTCCATGTTTGTTGGCGATGCTGCTGGGAGAAAGGGAGATTTCTCTGCTGGAGATCGGTATGCAGATTTCTCGATAAAATCCCGAAAATTCCAGTGCCAGATACTAATACCACGAGAAGAAAATTCGCGGAGAACCTCGGTCTTAAGTTTTTGACTCCAGAGGAATTGTTTCTCGGTGAAAAACCGAAGCCGTACGAGCTCGATCTCGACCCAGAGAGTTTTCCCAGATCGGCCATAGGCCCGGGTGCGAAACATCCATATCCAATTGATCGAAATTATCTAATAGTTTGTAGATTTTGGAAAGAAATACCCCGTCGAGCTCGTGGTCCTCTGTGGCCGCCCCGCTTCCGGGAAGTCCACCCTCACTACGAAATATCTCGAGCCCCTTGGCTACGAACGGATCAATCAGGACATCCTGAAAACGCGGGATAAGTGCGTTAAGGCTTCTGAGGGGTATCTAAAGGAAGGAAAGAGCGTCGTCGTTGGTAAGCTCATAGGCACATTACACTTATCCATAAACCAGTCTAACAGCTTATAGATGCAACAAATTCATCCAAGGACGTCCGAGCAATCTGGAAAGCTCTGGCCGATAAAGTCAAGGGTGTTGCTTTCAGGTGCATCTACTTGACTACGCCGGAGACGTTGTGTTATCATAATGATGGAGCGAGAGCGTATTCCGGTATGAAGTCCTTGAACCCGGAAAATCGGTCATCGGTGGGGAGCATGGCCTTCAAGACTTTCAAGTCTAAATTTCAGGAACCCGAAATGAGTGAGGGATTCAAGGACATTACTGAGGTGGAATTCGAATTCCGAGGAACAGATGCCGAGTTCGACGTTTGGAAACGCCATTGGGCACCATAAAATCCTTTGGCTTTTACACTGCATTGGATTTTTGGGGCGCTATCGATATATCATGTATTTTATAGGTAGATCCAAAGTAGTCTAGATATAATGATACAAAGGAAGAATAGAACCTTTATACGACCTAGATTTGATAGAAAAACATCCAAGTTGTTTCTCTTTTTATTCCCACCATTTATAGGGTATTCCGACAGGGAAAAACTAGGTTATCTGTGTTATCCGAGCCGGTCGTGGATTAGATAGTACACCTGGAGAGCTCCGTTGGAATAAAAAGGAATTGAAAGGTTTAGAACTTCGTATTTGGAGACCTGAGGCACAGGCGAACAAAAAGAAAAAAAAAATTTGTAGTGACCTACGCAGGGATCGAACCTGCAATCTCCTGATACCGAACGAATCGTAGTCAGACGCCTTGCTGGAGGACTGTTAGCGAGTGTTTTTTGATTGAAGTGATGCTAGATTGTGAGCTTACCCATTGGGCCAGCAGGCCATGTTTTGATGAAATCAGATTCTGGAATTATCACAGGAAGCACTGAAGAACCTCTCAACGGTCAAGCTAACTCAAACAAACACAGCCATATCAGATTTGTCTGATGACAAACGCCAACTATCGATAGCGATACTCGGGCCGAGATAGAGCATGTTGGATCCAGTACCCACGTGCCCTCATCGGCCACCGATTTATCAATCTGGTTGCGGTTGATTGATGCTTCCGGGAAGAGATTAAGCAGGTCAGCAGGTGGCCTTGGCTTCACACAACACCTCCACTTGACAGGCCGCATCTCCACCGTTCCATCGAACCAATCAGGCATACATCACTCATCCGACCACCGACCACCCGTCCACCCATCATCCGTCGTCTATCGTCCATCCCGCACAAGCAAGCCGTTGGGATCGAGATTCTCCCTTGACTATCGTGAAGCCGTATATCAGTTCCTGCATCTGTCGGGTCGTTGACGCCCCCGCCGTCCTGTCGACTTCCCCCTTTTGAACACAGTAGTCCAAAGTCCAGGAGTTAAACGAATCCCCGGCTTCGCTTCCATGTCCTCCATCTGAAAACAGCTGCTCATTCCAACTGCACTTTCGACGTCGAACCCTAGTCGGGGATTTCCACAAAGTCTCTAGCTCCGATCCCTCACAACAACCTTCACCTTGGATTCCAAACAGTCCCCACCTCCACCTTCCTTCCCTCCCTGGGTATCGGACCTCATCGATACCCTGCAATCCGAACAGTATAAGGATCTAATCGTTCCAACAACCGTACTCACATCGATAGCCATCGTAGTAATCGCCGCTCTAATGCAACGAGCGGCCGTCAGAGCGGCGGTAGCCTCCGCCCGGCGGGCTCCCGGCTTCCTGCTCAAAAACCGGCCCCCGCAAAATATCGGTGCTACGAGGGCCCTCACCACCGGCAGCACTCTGGGAGCCGGTGGTGGCGGGGCAGGCTCAAACTCCTACGTCAGGAAATTCACGCTCGCCATCGTCTCTTCGTTGGTTCTCGGGTCTGCTTATATTGCATCAAAGGGATCCAACCCTTTCCTCACCAGGGTTTCTTTGCTATCAAATCCCAATGACAAAGAGGCCTTCGCCGCCGCCGGAGCGAAAGAGGACGTCAGGATAAGGAAGATCGTTGCTGTTGATCACGAATCCCTCTACACCGGCACGATCACAGGCGATGGGCCTTTGACAAAGGAGGATGGCCATGGGGGGAGGAAGGTATTGGAGATGCTTACACCCGATGAAGCTTCCACCAAACTCAGACAAAACCAAGAGTCCTATTTGGTGGGCAGAGATAGAGGTGTTTACCGTTATGATGTTGTCCAGCTTCCTAGCAACGATCCCATCGAGGATGATCACGCAGAGCGCATCATTGAAGTACCAACTATCGGCGGAACGGTCGATGATGCTAAGTCCAGCACCGATTGGATGTTTTGGGGTGTCTTTGACGGCCATAGGCATGCCCCCCTCTTAACCTTCAAAGAGTAGAAAGGAACTAACAGCCAAATCACAGCGGGTGGTATACGTCTGCTAAGCTACGACAGCTCCTGATCGGATTCGTCGCTCGAGAACTTAATGCAACTTACAAAGCCTCCGCCGACGAGACTTTGAACAAACTTCCCAGCCCAGAGTCCATCGACGCTGCAATCAAGAAGGGCTTCCTTCGCCTGGATAACGAAATCATCCATGAATCAGTTGAAAAGGCAACCAAAGCTCCATCCAAGGCCGCTGCTGCTGAATATTTGGCACCCGCATTTTCTGGTTCATGTGCCCTTCTAGCCTTCTATGACAGTCAAACCAACCTCCTACGAGTCGCCTGCACGGGCGACTCAAGAGCCGTCCTAGGAAGGCTACAAGACAACGGCAAGTGGGCTGCAACAGCCCTGTCAACCGACCAGACTGGATCCAACAAGGACGAGGCGAAGCGTATCCGCCAGGAACACCCAGGGGAAGAGTACGCTGTGTCTAACGGTCGCGTTTTGGGTGGGTTGGAACCAACCCGGGCTTTCGGAGATTCGATCTACAAATGGAGCCTTGAAACTCAAACTATGATCAAGAACAAGTTTTTCGGTCGGACCCCGAACCAAAGGCTGAAAACCCCACCATACGTTACCGCTGAACCCGTCGTTACGACAACTCAAATCCAACCAGAGAAAGGCGACTTCTTGGTCCTGGCTACCGATGGACTGTGGGAGATGTTGAGTAATGAGGAAGTTGTGGGTTTGGTTGGGAAATGGTTGGAGGACCAGAAGAAGGTTAAGGGGAACCCTAGCGGAGAATCCTGGTTTTCGAGCATCTTCGGTTGGGGTGGAGGCGATAAGAAGACTCTCCCCGTTGCCACGAACCGTGACGGCAATCAGGACGACGGCGGCCAACGTGTTCCGATCCGCCAGAGGCAGTGGGGCATCAGTTCACCGGAGGATCGATTCGTTATCAAGGATCAAAATTGCGCCACCCATCTAGTGAGGAATGCGCTCGGTGGAAAGGATAGCGATATGCTTTGTGCTCTGCTAACGCTTCAGTCACCATATTCCCGTCGATACAGGTGAGCCTTCATCCCTGACACTCTTTGAGTTTTAAAGGGAAATTCTAACAATGTAGCAGGGACGATCTCACCGTTGAAGTTATCTTCTTTGGAGAGGGCGATAAATCTGGTAACGTCGTCGTCAACGAAGAGGCGACCGCAAAGAGCAAGCAGCAACAGGAATAGCCGTTCTCTAACCCATCAAATTCAAACGACAGCAGATCTCCTTTTTCTTCATTTTCTTTTGTTCTCTCTCCTTTTTTAGCCAACATGCACAAAAATTGCATTTTTCTTGTAAAGAATTACCTGCCATAAACCTTTCTTCCTTCCCTTCCTTCCCATTCTTCCACCCCTCACTAAACAGTTGTACATTAAGGCCTCACACTGGGGAAGACTTGGGCCTTTCTTTTGTTACTTTCCCTTCCTTTACTCCGGCGTCCTTGTTAGTGATATCCACTTCGTTTCCCGCACCCTGCTCCTCGACCCTCTGGCGAAGCAAACTCAGAATAGATACACCTTATCGCGCGAGTTTTTCATATTCTTTTCTTTCTTTCTTCTATATTTATTCCATTCTTTCTCTATCATACATCCCCCGCTTTCAGATTGTAAATTTCCACCACTTCTACTCTAGCTATAGCTCAGGGACTTCTAGTAATTGAATACATTCTATATCTTTCTATCCTTAGACCATTCTATATCCTCCATTGGACCATTCTCTATCCTTCATTGAGCCATTATAACCCCATATAATCAAGCAGCCATCTCCTCAACATCCGCAATCCACCTACTCACCTCCCATCCCCACCCAGAAAGTCTCCTAACCTTCCCACCGTCCTCTACGGCTCCCTGTTCCGCGAGTGTTTTCTCGCCGAATTCTTTACAGTACCCGTGATGGCTTATGCAGAACCAGATGATGCTCTTTTGGCTGAAGCTGAATACGTCGCGGAAGGTTTCGTCGCATCCTGGGGCGCAGGTTGGTTCGATGCCCAGGAGGCGGAGGAAGGTGCGGATGATCAGGCGGGGGAGGTAGAGGATTAGTGGGGGGTCGAGCCCTGTTTTTTTTTTTTTTCGTTTATTACTTTTGGGGTTATTTGGGGTTTATTGTGGGGTGTGAAAGGGGGGTTTCAAACGGGGTGGTTTTGCTCAATGGATCGAATATACTTGTATAACAGAGGTTCGAAGGTGGTGATGAGGATGGAGGAAGTGAGAAACGTACAGATGCAATCCGTCCTCTCGTTCTTAACCGCCTCGCCCATCCTCCGCGAATAGTTCCCGTCGATGACCCAGCCCGTCTCCCGGTGCTTCGTAAGAACGGCGTCGATGCGGGCCTGAAACTCCTCATTCGACGGGGCGTCCCAGTTCGGCTTCCAGAAAACTTCGTCGAGGGAGACGTATGGGATGTTTAGGATTTTGGAAAGGCGACGGGCGAGGGTGGACTACGGTAGTGGGTTTAGAGACGGCGGATTGTTTACTCGGTTTTACCTTCGTTCCTTCGGGGGGTCTATTTTCTAGGGAGCAGGGAAGGGGACGATAGAGGGAGCCTCAAGGGCTCGAGGAGGGGGGATATACTTTGCCAGTACCTTGAACGCGGGACGTATCGTTATCTTAGCTGTCCCGTGCGAAAAAATCACTAAAATGCCAACGTTGGCGGTTGAAACATACCGCTGTTCCCGATAACATGGATCTTATAAATCCCATTCCCGTCTCCCCGAAGCGGAGGGACCTCCTGTGATCCAAGCAAAGGAGCCGTTGAGGACATTGTTGGGAATCGTTGGCGATTCAGATCCGAGCGAGTGACTTTTTGTTGGATATTTCGCGTTGGTCCGGGATTAAGTTTTGAATGAAAAGGTGTCCAAACGCAGCATCTTAAGAGCGGGGAGCGGGAAGGATCTATAACACCACGTAGGTATAATAATAACGTTATACCGGGAAGCTACCGGGCCTGCAGGCAGGGGTGTGAAGGATTCATGTCGCGACATAGCTTGGCAAGGGAGGGAGGTTCGAAATGAAGGAATCGAATCCTCGATATGTATATATGCGCCGTGCTCTCCTAGGCACATAGTAAAAGCAGGAAAAAGGAAAGAAGCGGGAAAAATAAAGCCCCAAGTACCCCTAGTCTATGGTAAAGAAACGAAAACAATGTTTTGGAACAGCGAAACGGAAGAAGACCCGGATCAATGGCTTTTGTCAAGCTGGAGGGGGTAAAAGATATTAGGTAACACAAATAAAGAATAGAAAGTAAGGGAAACGATAGCAAGATTAATAGACTTCACAAGAAAGGAATCCCAGAATGCTGCACCAGAGAATGGAAGGTAAGGATGCGGAAGACTTTTGTACAAGAATGCAAGGGGTGACAAACGCAATATCCAAGCTGGATTGAAGAGCTTAGAGGCTTGATGGTTCGTTAAGCGTATATCATCATGATATAATCACTAACGTGGGCGATTTAATATCAAGTGTGGTCATCGGGCTGTGGAATCGTAAACGGGATGCTGTTTGATTTTCTCTCTTTCGTCGGTGTCGATGTGCCAGACCACATAATTGGGCAACCCGATGACTTCATAGCCCGCGCGCTTCGCCATACGGGCGAATCCTTCCGTTT
Source organism: Arthrobotrys sphaeroides (assembly GCA_036971245.1). Classification (NCBI taxonomy): domain Eukaryota; kingdom Fungi; phylum Ascomycota; class Orbiliomycetes; order Orbiliales; family Orbiliaceae; genus Arthrobotrys; species Arthrobotrys sphaeroides. Next base: position 84,783 of record JAJTTW010000011.1, on the reverse strand, counting down.
CCGCTTGGTTTTCGAAAGCGTATGACGGAAAGTTGATACCTGCGTTGCCTCAGATTAATAAAACATCAAGGAGTACCTAGCATAAAATTCAAGGACATACCAGCACGGTGAACATCCGCTTTGACCAGAATGGTTACACCGCCGATTCCGTCAAGCTCGACTTCGATATCCTTGTCGTTTCTCCAGTCCCCCATCAAGGCCAAGTACGTCCTACTAGTGTTGAATTCCTTGTAACCTTCTGCTAGGACGGTGTCGACCGGGAGGGTTTTTCGAAGCTCGCGGCCCTCTTTCGATTCGATCCAGGAGTTGTAATCGACTAGATAATGAGTTTAGCGGTTTTGTAAAATACTATGGTGGCCGAGATATCGGAACTCACATCTTCCTTCGATGTCGTTCCCATCTTTATCAAGTCGGTGAAACCAAATATCTAGCGGCGAAGTAATCAGTCACAACGCTCAGCCAGAAGTGCTGTTCAAAACATACTCGGAACAATTATGTCTTTGTCGTGGGCGATGAAATCCTGGATTACAGTCTCGGGACACTCGTTTATATCGACGTCTCTCCACATAACCCACGAGTGTTCGGGTCGCAGGGTACTGTAGAGGAGAAAGTTCCTGGCCTTTCCCATCCCTTTCCTCCTCGGCCCCTGAGCTTCGAACGAATGTCTGTCTTCGATATGCTGCGATACAACAACACCGAAGTCTTTTTCGATAATCGTCGCACTTCGGAAGGGGATTTTTGGGTCGGCATTCGACTGGATGCTGTCGAGCTCCATTGCCAAGATCGCCAGGGTATCATCCGTGGAGTCGGAGACGAGAAATCCCAGGTCAATCAAGTCATGGGGGTAGGTTATTCGGGAGATGATTTCGAAATATCGAGGGAGAAAGACGGCAGCATCTCGAAGCGGCGTCAGGAGCAGGACTCTTTCTCTGTTTTTGACAGCATCCTTGCCAGTGGTAATCTTATTCAGATTATGGCTCCCGATGGACTTTGAATTGACGTCGATGGGATCGTGCTTGTTGGTGAGTATGGGGGTGTTCCGGTGCTGATGCCATGCAGCGAACTCGCTGGGAGAAATCTCCAACGGCGAAAGCGCAGGCCCGTAACAAGCCCATCTGTGTTGCAGAATCGGTGGTTAGTCGACTGTGCCTTTATCCAATTGGTCTATTGTTCCTGTTCCCGATCAGATCGGGCATCGATACGAACAATGGGCGTTCGCGTAGATTTTTCCGGGGTGAAGGAACCAATAGGAAGGCAACGATCTTGAAGGTATGATGCACTTACTCCAAAGATGTAGCTGTCGACGAGAGACGATTCCACGTGAACAGGAAAATTGTACTGACGATGGCGAGCAGGAGAAAGCGTGTGCGTAGGAGAGCCCGAGGAGGAGGGACATGCTGAGCAAAGTGAGCCAAGGGCTTCAGGTCCACGGCCTTTATCTTGTCCATGACGAAACGACAGACGGCACCGGCCGGTATTTAACTTTGGAATCCTGTCGACAGTCTTGCTAAAAAAAATAAAAAAAAGGGTAACAAGTTGGATGAAGATAGTGCCTGTTTCGTAAGAAGGCTAATATCGGGACCAGTTGGTTTTCAGAGAGAGCTTCGAGCAGGAAGAGCAGGAAAATAGCCCGGACCGGGAGGACAGGAGGCGCAGAACGACTGACAGGTCACAATATCGAGCAGCCCCTGGAGGCCATCAAGGGGAGAGGAATGGATGGCAATTGAAGGGGAGAGAACCTGTGCAGAGACGAAGATGGCAGAAGCAGAGCTATCAGGAGGATGAGAGAGAATGGCCAGGCGGGTTCTTGGCGGAGAGAATTGAGTCCGTCTTCCTCTCTTCTGCTTCCACTTTCGATCCATCTTTACTTTCATCGTTCTGAGATTAAGCTTTCCCCTTAGCCTGGGGCAAGCAACCCTGTCTCTTGTCTCTCTCCTCAATGGAATGGCAGTTCCCGCGAGACAAGGAAGAAGAAGAAGAAGACGCAGATGCATGTCGGTGGGACATCCCGATAGGGCTGACGAGCCAAGTGCGCTAGCCGGTGGCCTCCCATGGAACCGCCCGTTTCAAGTTTCATCCTCGAGCAGGCCGGGCCGATGCCGTTCGGGCCCGCGCAATTGAGCAGGAGATCCCGAATATATCCTCCCACGCCCGTCCACGTTCGAGCCACGCCTCTTCCTCGAACTAACTCTCCACGCTGTACACACACGCACATTCTCTGCGATACATCGGCGTCGGGTGAAGTCGCGCAGGCGCAGTCCCGCGTTGTTGCGTCCGACCTGTGCGCCTTCCAATACACCTGACCTCGCTCCGCTCCACTCCAATCTCCTCTCCTCCCGTCTCCCCCCCTCTCGAGCTCCCGACGTCGCCATCGCAATCATGGCAGCCTTCTCGTCAGTCTCGCCGCTACCCGAGATGGCCACCGGATCTATCAAAGCCCTCCTCGAGCCGCCATGACCTTCAATTAATCTCTTGGCCGCAACATTGGCATCCACTTACGTCCTTATATAGATCGATCGGTCCTGCGCAGTTTGTCCCAGGAACGCTGGCAAAGGATGGCTTTCTACTCCGACCCTTACTACAACATGTATCAGAATCACTATCAGGATCCTAACCAAGGCCAGTACTATCAGCAGCAGCAGCAGCAGCAGCAACCTCCCTGGGACCCGTCGGCTGGAGGCTACTACCAATATCCTGACCCGAATCTAGCTCCTTACCAACAACCCTGGCAGCCTCCCCATCAAAATGCCTATTCAGCTCAGGACAATGTCCCACCGATACAAACATCCACGTGGGATAATCAACCGGTACCCGAACCACGGGATCCCCCTCCCCCTCCGGCATACGACCCCGCTCAGAGGCCCATGAGCTGGCCGTCCAGCCCTCAAGACTACCAGAACTACTACACCTTCCCGACGCCCGGCCCGAGTACTTTACAGCCACCCGCTCCTGCTACAAACTGGTTAGGCCACCAAAGTCACAGCCATCACCATTCAATATCCGGTCCGCTCGGTCTACCGAACGTCCCAGGCGCAGGTCCCGTGCTCAATCAAACCCGAGGTCAAAACGACCTAGCGATAGAGGATGCGCAAAGAATTCGTGATTCATTCGGAGGTATTTTCAGTCCGATAGCTTAGTAAATAACGGCTGAAGCGTTTGTACCTTTCTAACCCCTCCACAAGTTGGCGGTCTCCACCACACACCCGTCATAAACATCATAGCAAACCGGTCACCGGAGCATCTGGGAGACTTACTCGTCACCTATAAAAATATCACCGGTCATGATCTCCTAGCAACTCTGAAGGACACATCTCGTACCAACAAATTCAATAAACTCGTCGACTCGAATACTAAATACTTCAATGCCGCCGCCACGGCCATACTCCTAGGTCCCGTACGGTCAGAGGGATACTGGGTCGTGAAGGCCGTGAAGGGAAGCGGAACAAATGAACCTCTACTAACAGAAGCAATATTCGGCCGTACGAACCCCGAGATCGAGGTGATGAAATCATACGTCCGAAGTAGCTATTTCAAACACATGGAGGAATACGTACGTTCCGATCTCAGCATGGGTACCAGATCCCTTTTCGATATGGGTATGGAACCGAGTCCGTCGAAGGATCCGAATCAACAGCACATACAACCTGATCCGACACAGGTCCAATCGGATGTTCGAAGAATAATAACGTCGACGCCGACGGTCAACCTGTTTTCGAAGAATTCGACGGTTCTGTGTCGGGTCATGGCGCAGAGTGCGCCCGCGTACATACTTGCAATAGTTAATGAGTATAAGTCGCAGACGGGGAAGAATTTAAGAGACCTCATAAGCAGGGCGTTCTTCGGACACATGAAGGATACCTTGTTGTACATTTTAGACGGAGCCGTGGACAGGGTTGAACGGGTAAGAAACAGACTAACAGGGAATTCGCCTGTTTGGCCACACACACCGTAGTGTACCGGTTCAGCATGTGCTAACGTGTTCCTCTCGGGGGGGATAGGATGCAAAGCTTCTCGAGGACGCAATGGTGGGGGCGGGAACCAGGAATCACCTGTTAATCTCGCGTCTGATCAGGATCCATTGGAACAAGCAGTACCTTGCCGAGGTAAAGCAGAGGTACTCTGACCTCTACAAGCAAGACCTGGCGAACAGGATTCGAAAGGAGGTCAGAGGGAGCTATCGGGATCTAATGATCGCTATTGTGGAGTCCGATGTCTCGCCATGGAGGCGGTAGATACGTCCTTTTCCTCCGTTCTTGCTTCACCTACAGAACGGGCGGTTAGCTGGGGGGTCACTACCCATTTGGGAGATCACGGGGTGGGGAAATGCGGGTGAGCGGCGGCGAGGGAAGGGTTGTTGTAAACCAGGATCGGAATCGGAGGTTGTGGCTTCTTGATCTGGTTAGATGCGGGGGGACGGAGAAACGGAATTGCGGGGATTATGGGGGTTATGGGGGTCGGCGTGGGTGGTTAATACATGGTTGCAATTGTTATTTTCGGACGGCATTTACCTCTGTTACCCGTTTTGTAATCTTGGTCGTTCAAATTTTGTGGGCCATATGGCAAGCGGCTTACTTGGGATTTATACATTATTAGTTTTTGGATTTGGCAATATATCATTTTTTATATTTCTCTATGAGGGCTTTTGCTATGTACATGGAAGCGCACACAAAAAAGCAGGATGTGGAAGTATAAAAGAGGTGGTCTGACTGTGACGGCCACCGGGGAAGCAGAACGTACTCTCGCTTTCCAGAATAAGTAAGCATGAGAAAAAATGACCAAGTCAATGAAATTCGTGCCGCCAAAAAATATAAGAAATATAAGAGCTAAACCAAATATGTATTACTAGATAAAGAAGCAAGGGATAGAAAAGCGGGAAAAGGCTCAAACCAGACTGATATATGGGATGGGGGCTCTTTTCAGGGTATCAACGATGACAAGGCAAGAGGATATAAGAAATGAAAATGAAAATGAAAATGACAAGAGTGACGACATAGGAAACCAGAGGGGTTTGAGAAATTGTGCCCTCATTCTGAACGAGTGATAATACAAGAGGCGTCTTCCAATAAAACCAAAAAGGCGATAAACTATGTGGAGAAAGAGAGAAAGTGTTTCTCCCCGTTTTTTGATCGCTCAGACGTTGATGTGAAAAGAACTGTTATAACACCCAATGATCCGGGATGTTATAACGGGGATGATGTGTTCAACTTCCAACTTCCAACTAACCAAACGAATGAGCGATGTGTGTAGGCGCTCCGTACACCAGATGGTGGATGTGGAAGTGTTATCTATCTCTCAAGTGCTCATCGTGACGGCTTCCGTCTGGACGGGCATCTCGTCCGAGAGGCTCTGTTATTTAGGCCTGAAGACTGGCACCGCCGCTCTCAACCGCATCGATCTCAGCAGAGGACCACTTGAGCCGTCCGAACCTGGCGGGAAGCTCGCTTCGGTCGAAGAATTGGCCCTGTGGTGGGCTCGGTGTGAAGTAGGACTTGGAGGAGGCGGATCGGGTGGCTAGGGGACCATGCTGGTTGGCAATGGACTCGCGGTATTGCTTGAAGGATGTTGGGAGGGAAGACGAAGGAGAAGCCGGATGGACACGGGGGGTGTGGTCAATGGCCTCTGGGATGGAGCGTTTGCCGATGAAGTGGATGAGTGGGGTGCGGCGGGCGAGGACTCTGGTTGGATTCATGGTGGCGGATTAAGGATAACTCTGATGGAGAGGATTGGTGGAGAGAGAAATTCGAGGCGAGGAGAACGGATGTGAAGTTGAAGCTGAAGTTGAAGACGAAGATAGCTATCGAAAAGGGTCGTTGGTTTTGACTGGTTGAGAGCGTCCTGGGGAGAGGGAAGAGTTTTTGAAGTGAAGACGGGATGTTGGGGATGTGACGGTATAAAATATCAACGGAAGCGGAGTGCGGCGGTGGAGAAAAGTGTTGGCGGTGTTGCGTTTGTTCCGAGAAATTTTCGAGGTTTCAGACAGTTCGACGAGACTGAGGAAGGACGACAGAGAACAGCAGGAGCTTGCGTGGTATTTAATCTGCCGATGTCTGGATTGTTCAACTGCTGGGGATGGGAGGGTCCGGCTAATGCGCAGGTGTCAGGATCCGTTCTGGCGATGACTGGTTGCCGGCAGCCCTGCAACTTGTATGAATGAGCCTTTGCTTGGAACTGTCGCTTCAATTACGGTCCGGTCTGTGGATTTGGATGGCAAGCTGGCCTGGCTATATATACGCCCGAGATGCTGAACAGCTTCAATACTACGTGGTGTATACTCAACAGCCCCGAGACGGACGCCGTCTGACAGCCTCTGCTCTACTCTGCTCTGCTCCGACCTTTCGGCGAACCGCTTGGATTTCTTGATTCGACAGCGGGGGGGTGGGCCACCGACCATGCACGCCGATAATGCAAGACGATAATCACACCATGTTTGGGCCCGGTACATTCACCTCCATACTCACAGAAGCACATGTCAAGTCCCGTCGCGAAAAGAGCAACCGCTCGTGTGGAGGGCCAGACAGATCCAAGTAAGTCCGCTGGAGGAACAGCGTGGGATGACTTAACAGACAGACACTGTGCATACGTGCTGCTTCTGCCGCATGCACGAGAGCCGGGATGTGCCCTTTGGCGTTTTCTTTTTCCCTTCTCTTGCAGCCACTCGCTTCGCCGTTAAAGAAATTTTCTTTGCAATTCGCATTTGCCAACTTTCGATTCACGAACAGGAAAAAATGATCAATTCGAATTGATGAAACTCCGAAGTCGCTTGCAACGGTGAATCCTAATTCAGCCGGCTTTCCCTGAACGCATGGCGCCCTTCGATTCTGTCTCGAAATCCATAACAAAGCTTCTGATGAAATCCCAACCTGCGAAGGCGTCGAGCAGCTAGTCGGTCTCAGTCAACCCCCCCAAGCCCAGGTCCGCCTTCCTCCTTCCAGGATTCCCCACATCCCCAATCCTGAACCTGAGGAAAGGACCAAAGGAAAGTAAGCCTGGAAGGGTAAGGAAAAAGAAGCCAATGCTCCCAGTCGCCTCCGAAATCTTCCGAACCTTTGGTGATACTTGCAGCTAGCCCGCACCCGTTTTGTATCCAGCAAGTCAATTCACCCACGGTTGGCACCCAACTGCGTGGTTTTTTGCACGCTTCTGAAACGAAACATCTCCCATTTTAGCCCGTAGCTTTCACATGCAGAATACCTGTCGACTACGCCGGTTGTATGTGCCCATTTTGCATCCTCTCGAAGTCTCGTAAGCAGGCCCCTTTTTTGCAACATATGCAACAACGATCGAGTCGTCTCCGGTCGGCACCGTTTCCCAACTAATTTACAACAAGTGGCAAGTTATCCTTCGTCATCACCGCTCTCGATTTTCTATCTTATCACGCAATCATATACATATATAATCGTGCTTGTTAATAATAGAATGCAATTATTACTGGTCGCCATCAACCCTGTTCAACGAGCCTGTGGCTTTTTTTCTTATATAGTGTGCATTACGCAGATGGTAATCGAAACATCCTTGCATCCAAGTACTTTTGATCGAAAAGAGAACAAGATCTCAAGTGCCCGCAAAATTAAAAGGTATTATGTAGTGCGTATTCTCAACAATAGGCGGGAGCCCTTCCTTGGGCAAAGGAAAATAATATAAAGGAAAGAGGACGGAAGAAAAAAGAAAAACAATATCCAATGCTTTATCCTTTAAGCCTTTGGGGTATCCTAGCAGTGACGTTCCATAAATCCGTTAAAGAAATAAACATAAGTACTAAGTAAGTAAGTATCTATACAATAGAAGAAGAAGAATAAGAACCCGAAGGGGAAAGTAGGTGGGGGGCGTGGGGAGACATCAGATCTATGGGGATCTCGGCTTGCTCATGAGCAAATGGAAGTAATCTTCCGCCCACGTCGGCTCTTCAACCTCACGGACGACTACGGCGGCGCCGGTCGTCCTGAGAGTGTCGAGCTCGTGAATCTCCATCGAAGTCTTAGCTGAATGAACATCGATAGCTTGAGAAATCATGATATTGGCGAACGGGTTTTCGACCAGAGTCTTCTCGGCGGTCGAGGGGCGTTTCGACATCGGCCAGAGGAAAGCCCGGAGCCGCGGTGAGATCAGTGCAGGCTTCGGCGAACGGAGATATCTTTCGGAAAGCCCGGAGAATTCGCTGTGGATTTGCCTGGCAAAAACTTCATGGTCTCGGCTCGTAGAGAAAGTACGCTGCTGGGTAATGAAGAAGTCGAACGGTGCCATTCTTATACCATCGCTCAATTCCCTCTGGTGAATCGGGACGACAGTACGGAAAACAAACATCTGCGCCGTGGAGTGTTCAACTTCATCGTTTCCTGACCGGCATGGCATATGAACTGGGATGGAGGAAAATACGGCATCCTGCCAGAACGTGTCCGGGTAGGCCTTGACAAGAGCACGCACAGCGGATCGCATATCCTCGATGAAGAATCGTTCGGTTTCAGAGACCGAGTTTTGCTTCATCTCCAACACCCTCAAGACATTTGAAAGTGTCATTCCGTGCAACGACTGAATTTTCTGCTTGAAGTCATCGGTAATACTCGCGGTAGGGAGTTGAACGCATGGTATCAGGTTCGGCTGCAGCTTCTGAACAAGGACATCGAATCCACCGTCGATGTTCGCCCGACAGGCAAAGCCTCCGATATGGACACCGGGTTCTAGGATGCTCTCAACCTGAGATGAATCCCGCATACTCTTCATGTGCCTCATAAGCTCGTCACGCTGGACCTGGAGGGAGCGTGCGACAACATCGAGAGCAACCTTCACACTTGCAAATCGATAGCCGTGAGATTGGAGCCTTGCGGCCTCTTCCTTTGTCACCTCCCGGTAAACAAACAACGTCTGACCCCTGCCGCTGGAGACCTTGCGCAGTTTCTCCACATCGCTTGCGTTAACCGGGGTATTGACTCGGCTCCTCGAGTTAGAGCTCGTGTGCAAGATATCATCATGAAGGGCTCCGAGGCCTTCCAACGGGAGATGCAATTGTTCCGAGAGCTTCTTAGCAGCGATGCAGAGTAGTTCGCGGAAGACAAGGTTCAACTCGGTCTGCTCTTCTGTTCCAATCTTCTTTAGATCTATGTGGCGGAGATGCTGTTGCATACCCGACACGATATCTTTAACCGCAGTCCACGACCGGGATAGCCGGTAGAACCACAAGAATACAGGATGCTCCTTAGAGAACTCTTGGTCAAGAAGGGAGTTCAAAGTATCAGTGATGACTTCGGTTGGCAAAGAGCCGCTGGTCGAGACCATCAAGCGGCCATCTGGGTCGAACATAACCGCAGATATGGTGACTTTGCGGACCTTGGTCATCATTTGTCGGGCTTTTGCTCCTACAACTACGGCATATGCCAATAAGCAAGTGCAAGTGAAGACACACTAAGATCCCGTTAGTACATTTCTGCGATACCGTGATGAAGCAAGTGATACTCACAAGAGTCCCTACGACGATTACGGTTTGCTTCCTGTCTAGTGCGCTCTTCGGCAAAGCGGCGCTACGCAGTCGATAGTTCGTTCCAACGGTAGCAAGCCAATGCATACCGGAGACAGCCTATAGGCACATTGCGTAGATCAGTTAGTGACGGACATCATAAGGCTGGTATCATGGGAGTGAACCATACCCCGGCAAGGACGAAACTACAACCGATCCGCTTCCACCAAGTGCCGGCCCATCGCGACCGAGACACGAAGAATATCACCAGGGCAACATTGCTTGCGAGGATGGCGATGATGACACTGCCAACTACAAAGGGAACTTTGTAGACAGACGTATAGTTGGTGATACCGAATTGACCGAGGTAATGCATCAGAACAACAGCCAACCCTGCCGTAGTCCCTCCTATAGAAACACGAACAATGCTGACGTCCTCACTTGTTCCGATGAACATGTAGGCCGAGAGTAGGACGATAATGGGCAAAAAGAAGGACAGGGCGGTAAAACTCGAGTTGTACATAAGCTGATGGCTCTCGACCCCGAAGTCGAGGATGATAGCCCGGTTACCGATGAAATGCATTCCCCAGATGGCAATCTATCAAAGGCGTAAGTCGGTATGATCTGAGACAGGCACAAACAGACCATAGTATGTCTTACCGATCCCATAGATATGGCAGAGCCAACTAACAAGCTCCTATTTGATTGAAAGGGTTGATATCAGGAAAGAGCCCAGGCCATTTTTGATGATTCGAAAATGCAACATACCAATTGTACCATCCTCTGTTACCGGTTCTTCTGTTGAGAAGTTCCAATGTGGTGACAGACCCGATATACGAAACTGCATAGGAGAGTGCTATATATCCACCTTCGAAATCCTGGTGAGCGATCTCACCAGGTAAGAGAGTCGGGTGCTCTGCCATTGTACGTCTTCGCTCTAGTTCGATCTAGCCTGGCGATCAATTGACTAGAGATATGGAATTTGACCAGGTCCACGGCCGATAAAACAGCAGATATAACAGGTACGGATTGTAAACGAGAGGCAGAACCTGACGGTAACAAGGGAAAGGGTAGATGCATCATCGGGGTACAGACCGGTTATATTCCATTCCACAAAGGGTTGACCCGAGTGCGAGATAACCCAAAGGAAAAGAAGAAAAGAAAGGAAAAACCCGATATCGAAATTTGGTCCAGCTGAACAGTGTGTGCACATCCTGGAAGGGCCGGATGCATAGGAATTTGGTGTCTAGCCGCCATGAATCTTGGGCCGCACATTGCCCTTGCGTAAAGGTTCCTGTGTGGTAACCCTCGGAAGGCCACCCCCTCCCCGTGGCTTCGGCCAAGCGAGGAAAGGTTATCGTAGATGGCTGTCGAGATCTCATTTCCACGCGAGTGTGAGAAAGAAAACCCGATTTATTCTTTTAGTTTTATTTTTTTTTTTCCCTTCAACCAAGCATGCAGGCCTGCAGGGTTCATCAGGCTGAGTGAAGCCGTCCTCAAGATCCGAGGCCCATCTGTCGACCGGGCGCACGGGGTATCGACTTTGGAAGGGTTGCACGCTGCTTGCAACCTGCAATCTTTCGGACGTGCATTTGAACGCCTCGTGTTCTCAAACCCATTCAAGTTACCACATAGACGAGGGTGATGACAGGTGATAGGCTAACACACATGGCAGCCTGCATGTGAACTTGGAGGATTTAAACCCTGGCCCAAAGTGCCCAAGTGGCTTGACGAATTGATTGACCAGCACCCCGGCCTCATCTTTGTTCGAGTCGTGGACAGATTGCGAGGAAGCCGTGGAAAACCTGGTCGGTGATCTGGATGCACGAGATGTTGAAATTTTCGGTGGCGAAGAGACAAGGGAGGGTTTGAACCGGGGAGGGATCTCGAGATGTGTGCGACACAGGAGAGCCCGCCGTCTGGGCGTGTGGACGCCAGACCAGCCGCATATGTAATTGTCTCTCCGCGCCGGGCTGGGCTGCGATGTGGGCTTTAGCCGGCCAATAGCAGCCCGGATTTATCAGATTCGATCTCGCTAAACTAAGCCCGTTTCTGGAGGCCCATCGATTTGGGAGCATTATAATTTCACTGTGTTTGATATAGCCTCCCAAGACTCGGTTTAATAACCTCCAACGCTACCCATTACGACACTCAGCTAGAGCCGTCACCGGACATTTTCCTCCCTTCCCTCGGGCCTGTCTCTTTTTGCGAGGACTACACAGACCCTCGGTCCGTTTGGCCGTGGAATCGACGGGCTCGTCCGAAAAAATTAAATAGAATAAAATAAAATACAATACAATATCGACAGAATGTCCTAGGAGAGCGTCAAGGTGATAGATAAGTATCTTCAGAATCAAAGTTTGCGGGCGTGTCGGATCGTACCCAAACAATTACTATTATTCTCAACCCCTGCGAACGCCAGTGCAGCCATGATGAGAGAGACTCAAAGACCACCAGTTGGTCTAGCCCTTCCCCAGCCATTTGGCAGAGAATAGAATGAACGAGCTCGGAAAAATTCTCACACCATACTCCACCTCAACGTTGCTGATTCCTTATCACCTCGCCAAAGAGCTTGGCCCTTTACCGTTTAAAATTGCACCTGCGCCCCAAAATCCGGAGTGTGTGTTCATGTACTCGGCCGTGACGACGCGGAGAGAGGGTAGCGCCTTCAGGCGAATCGAGATTGATGCCGAGTGGCATTGTGGAATGGATTTGTGGGGACGGCATCGATCGAACTGAGGTTTATCCGCCCTTCTACCTGCTTCGTTGGTTCGGCTCATGATCCGTAGCCCGGTCCCGAAGAAAGCCCATCAATATACGGCTGAACCGGTTGCATTTGAGGGACCGTGACTGCAAGAGCCAGTCATATCATATCCACTTCCAACAAATTTGCAAAGTCGATGGATATTCCAGTCAGAAGATGTATCTATATCATATCATGCGTTTCAACTCATTTAAAGTTCCAACAATACATCGTGTCTGTGCCGTGGCCACGGACACCAACGGCCTTGGAATTTTTGGATTCACTAAGTACTTACCTAGGTAGTAGCTGTCCTGCTCTGGATTCCTGACAGCAGGAATTTTCCGACGCACGTGTCGCCCCTGACACAAAGCCAGTTGCTAGCGTAGACACTATCGACTAGCCGGTGACATTAGTACCAGTCAAAGCGGCCAGGTCTTTCTCACGAACATTTTTTATCTCCATAGCTCCATCCAATGTCCCGGTTTAAAACACTCCATCGTGCAGTGGGAAACAGAAACTTACATCAACAAAAGCTCGAGCACATATGCGCCACGCATCAAGGTTAGGTTATCCACCAGCTATTTGGATCGTGTAACAAATTAATACGAGGTAACATAAAACGACTGTGCAGACGCAACAGAGTCGAAAATCCGACCCACCAGCGGCAGATTGACAAAGATATAGCTGCTTCGGGGTTAGCACGAAGACATCTGTTGGGTTTTATCCATGCGTGGCTAAGGTTAGGATCTCGTCTGTGCGCAAACTAGCAAGGCCATGCTCCGATCGAATCTTGAAACCAGCCTGCCATCGGCCATCGAACTTTTTTTGGCATGGGTTTCGGATAATCTTATGGGATATCAGCTTCACTAGGCTTTAGACCTGCTCAGGTTTCTAATTCTTCAGATCAACGCTAGTGTAGACTATTTTAGTGTATATCGACGAAGTCCGACTCCTTTACTCTACAACACTAGCCTCCAAGTTGTCAGGGACATCATCCCTCGTATCCGCCCAGGACTGTTCCGCTTCTGCTTTCCTCCTTGCGTCGATGTAGGAAACAAACTCCCCGTAGGTTTTGGGCAGAATCTCAAATTCCTCTTCGGTATCAAACGTGTAGGTAAAAGTGCCGGTATTCCGAAGCAGGCTGTGATGAACATCCCGAACTTTTGAATCCACGCGAACTTGCACCCGACTTCCTCCCGTTGGGGCGGGTTCCGTATAGACTACGGTGGCAGTCAGGTATAGGATCCCGCCCACCGGAACGGACTCACGGAACACGGAGGGAGACATTGATAAAAACCTCGGCCGTGAATGGGAAGCTGCAGCGGCACAGCAGAAGGCAAGTTCAAACGAGTTCCGCAGTAGAAGACCGCCAAAAATCTAATTCATGCAAAATCGGATTAGATAAATAGCGCAAGGCTAGTTGAATCGAAAACCGGACTCTCGATTTGACCCACCATATAGGACTTGCCGTCCGAGCCGATTTATGTTAGAAAGTTGCGTCAGCTTGGACATCTCATCACCAATTAACACGTAAGGGAATGCCTCCTACATACGTGACGGTTACGATACTAGATCATGGAAAAGCCAAAGCGGTCAGACCTCCATCCCCACGATACCGTTTTGTGTCCACATACCTGAGGTTGCATGACCTGCGTTGTCTGGATTTCGGTATCCGCCACTGCCAGGTTGAAAGTTCAGCTAGTCAGCAAGCTGCAGCCTTGCTAAACGGCAAGAAAATGTATCGGAGCTCACTGTATATGCGGTTTGGTGGCATCTTGATGCCTGACTCGGGATCTGTACCGAAAATGTTAGGCGAACGATTCATGCAAGGGGCTTCTCACATGGTGAGGGTACATGCGAGGTACTTGCCCTTGTAACGCTGGTATTCTCGCCACATCTTGTGGATCAAGTTGCTCTCCTCTTCATTCGGCGCTTGTTTTTCGAGAGATGTTGATGCAAGGGCCCTCTTGAATCGATTACGCTCTGGTATTTTTCGATTCCCAACCCCATTGTCAGCCATCATTCGTCCCCGCCGTCGATGTCCATCCCTGGCGCCTCGTGGCAAACCAGTAGTGGAGATTACATACCCTCGCCTCGGGCAAATATTCGGTTCTCCTCTGCTGTCTCTACCACCAATGGGTTCACCGTTGTAGCCCTGTAAAGTCGTTAGAATTTGCGAGGTAAAAATAGCAGTGTAGGGCCCAGAAGCTGGCGCAGAACCAGCCCCAGCGAGCACAGACTTCTTCGTAACTGGGTCGAGCGCTACCATTGTAAATTGGCAGGTTAGAACCGTTTTGTTCTCGTTCAACGCCACGACTTCGAGTGATATCTCCATGCTGCTTCTGCCTGATGTCCAGGTGACCATTCCTCGGAGTTCCATGTCACAGAAGGACGTTGGCGGATGCAGGAGAGATATCCTATCCACGGCCGCAGTAACGATCGTGGGTCCCTCTCCTTGTATTCGAGACCCTGCATTAGCCTGGCGAGCCATCGAGAAACCCTATGCCGATCGTCCGGCCTGAGATACTGCCAAACCTACCAGCGTGTTTGTACGCAATGACTCCTGGTTGGGTTTGGAGATGTTAGACACATAATCGTGATAGGGTTGATCAGGGCTGATGAACTTGCCGGCAAGAGCATCGAGATCCATGAATATTGTCCCGAGCCTGGACGAGGGGTGCTTTAGACGCCAATTCACCAGGGCTACATGGGGATGTTTCCCCTCCTACCTCAATTGGCCAGTAGAATTGACATACGACTACATATCGATGATATGTTAATCCAACGTTTCACTCCAGACTTCAGGGACACAGAGAAACCGTACATCCACCAACCATTCATCTTTCCCAAATTCAAGAGTCTAAACAGGTCGACTCAAGACTCAATTGTTAGCTTGCAATTCGGAGGCAACTTTTCGGTACGTATTACTGGAATTTAATGTGCAGGACTAGTGGAACTGACAAAGCTCGAATAGCTGTCCGTCATTCTTTTAGGCGTCAACGGCCCTCTCTCTT
Source organism: Arthrobotrys sphaeroides (assembly GCA_036971245.1). Lineage (NCBI taxonomy): Eukaryota > Fungi > Ascomycota > Orbiliomycetes > Orbiliales > Orbiliaceae > Arthrobotrys > Arthrobotrys sphaeroides. Next base: position 69,578 of record JAJTTW010000011.1, on the reverse strand, counting down.
TCGTCTCTGTCGCCGGAGAGGGGGTTCCCGACGGATGGTCCCTCAGGGCCAGCGCCTTGAGCCATGGGACGGTGAACTTCGGAGAGAGCAAGGTCGGCTGAGCAGGAGCTGAGATATATCTCTTCGCGGTGTGGATCAGTGACCTGCAGGCATGGCTATGAGGGGACGACAGCGGCACGAGGCCGGGCCGCCGTAGGATTGGAACATAGCGAAGGGCTTTGTGGACCGGTATTCTTTGCATGGCTTCTACGGCGTCTGGGTCAATGGATGGGACTGATATCGATAGGTTTAAGGTTCTTGGTCCTATAGCTACAGATAGGACGCTGAAGGAACAACGGTACGAGCCCTGAACTCCAGCCACGTGCGCTCCGCGTGGGGATTTTCCATCAACATCGGATTCGATCGAGTCGAGTCTCGGCGGTTCGATTCAGCTGCAGTGCTACTAACTGCGTCGAAATCCGCTGGAACCCGCTAACCAGGAATGGGAGTTGAGGATTGAGTCGACGGACAACCGATCGCGATCTTATCTAATCTGGCATATGGTACCGGGATACCAATGCATCGTCACATGTGGCCTTTAGATCGAATCGAACATTGGCAATTCTTCTTGGATAGACAGCATTGATGCACCGTAGCCTGATCTACTACACGGTACAGTGGTTGGCGAGCGTGATGGTATGGCGATGAAGTATGCACGTAGACACCCGGCCCAGTTGACAAATCCGAACCGATCGGAAACTCTGTTTTTTTATCATTCATACGCCACAGCGACCTGGCAGAATAGGCAACTGGAGGTCCCGATGCGGAGCAAATAACTTCAATCGGGGGGATTAAGGCAGCGTAGGTAACATTTCGGCAAAAGAGGCTGGGTAGCATAACCGTCGGTCCCGACGACTGTGGAGTTCCAATCTTTGGAGCAGAGCTTCCAACTGGACACCGAAAGGCTAAAGCAGCGAGGTGTCCGGATTAGAAATCAACAGCCCTGGCAGAAGAGTTCCGCCCACATCTAACAGCGTTGGATGTTTTTCGAACCCGACCCAGATCCGCTTCGTTCCCTGTCCTCATTGCATTTTTTCCTTCACTGTGGCCTGAAGCTCGCTGAAGCGGCGGTTAGTCAGGTTAAGTACTTCGCAGTCAAGATCAAGGTGCCCTCAGAATCCAGTGCTTGCTTACGGTGAAGTCGAGCGAGTGAGCGCATATTTAACCGTCAACAGCTCTCGTCGGGCTGTGACTAATAGAAACCCCCAACTCCGGCCATTGGCGACCACAGAACTTTCTGCAGAAGGGGAAACTCCGACGTTGAGCTAGCGAGCTGCTTTTGCCCGCATCGCTGTCCGCTGTTATTGGCCGGTTTGGGACCCTTCCAGACTTCGTTGCTTTCTTGTTCCTCTATTCTGGTCTCCATCAAATCCGATCTTCTGAGAAGTTTGATGCTGCTCGCCTTTTGATCTGAACCGAATCCCAAACTCGATCATACGACAGCCTCCTGACGGCACGACCACGACCTCCTCGATCTTGTCTTCCCGCCTTCGGTCTTCGATTCTCGCGGCCTAAGAATAAAGAAAAAAGCCCCCAGGTATCAAGAGGAACTAAAGCCTGACAAGTCCCGCCCGTTGTTCTACAATAACCTCCCCAACTGCCACTGCTGCTTCCCACTGCCACAACATCCACCTTTCATAATACCCGGTCACTGTTCCGAACGATCGGAATCGACGATTTCGGAGTATCATTCACTGTATACCCAGCATCGACAGGTTCTTATCGTTCCGAAATAAACCAACAATGTCACAATACTCGGCCAATCTCAACCTGATCAATCCCATGTACGGGACGGCGGAACCTATCGAAGACGCCTTCGACCAGAGCAACCTTGATCTTTTCGCAAACGCAGACTTTTTCGACTGGGACATGGGGCAGTCGATACACTCTGCCATCGGTGGGAACGAGGCGGATAGAGACGTCGACAAGAAGATGGATACGTCCGCTGCTTCCCTCGACGTCTTCAGCAGCGGGGACGCCAGTCTTGATAGTAAGTCCACATGTTTAATTATTCCCAAATGCCAAAGAAATCATCATGGCGTTTCAAGTCCCTGGGAAGGACAGACACATACACACTCTTACCCACCCATTCCACCGGGGTGTGTGCACACCTGCATGCGCATACCCATTTGCACCCATGACCCACTGCGACCGCGTGGGATGCAATTTGATACGGCCAGCCGCCGCCCATTCGCGTAGGTCGTTTAAAATCACACACAGCCGTCCCTTCAGGCCGGCAGGTTCGATCTGATATTCCGAATCTTCTGCGCAAAATTCGAGATATCGAAGCCTTACCCATCCACCGCAATCCCCCAACCCAGCCCTTGTCGACAGAGTTTTCACCGGTTGTTTCCCCAAATTTGCAAAATAGCCCTCCTTCATCACCCGCCCCCAAAACCTGCGTCCACCCACCCGTCGACCCCCATCAAGCTCCGCTCGAGCAGCCGACAGGGTCCATTTTTTCTCTGTCGTTGTCATCCATTCAATCACGCAATTGGCGCTAGTCCAAACACGGAAGCTGGTGGTCGGACAAACTGTCAAACACCCCTAAGTCGCCATGCAACACCCCAACACATACCCCGGATTGCACTACCATTCTCTCCCCCCACCGCAACCACGACTCCTCTTCCTTCCGTTCCCCCTAATAAGAGAAAAATAATCATGCAGCAGGCGATTGCTGGTTCCTGTTGGCTGACACTGACTTCCTCTCGTTTTCTATCACAACAGGCTACATGAATTCTGTTGACTTCTCCCAACTTTCCTCGTTCATGATGAGCGACTTCCCTCCTCCTCCTCCTCCTCCACCTCAACAACAGTCCTCTCATATTCCTTCTGCTGCCACTTCCTCGCAGCCCTTGCACGGCCATCAGAGGCCTCGGAACCTTGCCATCCTCCCCCAGCCCTCGCATGCCACACATGCTCTCGCTCAAAATGGCTCTTCATCCGCCTACACTTCTCCGATATCACCTGCAACCACAATAATCAATCCAAATCCCCTGAAGAGGAAGTCGTCTACCCTTGGCCTGGACTCTTCTCCGCGCTCCCTTGAAGAAGCCTCTAGGGTTGCAGCCGAGGAGGATAAGCGCCGGAGGAACACCGCTGCATCCGCCAGGTTCCGGGTCAAGAAGAAGCAAAGGGAGCAAGCCCTTGAACAACACTCCAAGGATCTTGAGACTAAAGTACAGGAGCTCAACGGCAAGGTCACTACCCTCGAGAATGAGAACAAGTGGTTGAAAGACCTACTCATGGAGAAGCACGGCTCCAACGAGGACTTCATCAGGCTCATCAAGTCCGCTCCCTTCCCTCTATCCTCACTAGCCAAAGCTGCAGCTGCGGCCGAGGCAGAAGAAGATGACGATGATGATGACGAAGACGACGAGTAGACAACTTTCCTCAACGGTGTTACGCAATATATTTTGCTGTATATTAACCATCTAAGGACTGGAGACTCGTCTCAAAAGTTTCTTGTTTTCTTCAGAAGTCTCGTCGTCAAATCCTCGCCGACCGTTTCCCTCACAGGACTCGGCGACCTTGACCTCAGGACAATGCCTTTACTTTGTCACTGGAGGCGTTTCCGGCGAAATAGTGTTGCTTTAGTGGTGTGGCCGTTTGTGTTTAAATACTCGACACTTTGGATGATACAACGATGTATAAACTTTTGTCTCTTTCCTCTTCTTGATATCCCGGGTCTTCTTGTTATAATTTCCTTTGCTCTGTCTCTCTGTTTTACTATGCCATGGAATGGGAAATATCCCTAGTTGAGGACAGTTTTCTTGCCCTGGTAACTACTTATCTGTTCGTTGAGATATAGATGAAATCTATCTACGGCCGGAAACGGTCTTGCTCTCCGAGAAACTCTTCATTGTAAATTGATAACGAAAGGATCGTATATCTGAGAATCAAGCTAGCAGATCATCACTCCATGTTTTGCGACGCGGAATTGAGTAGCTTGTGTGCAATTGTTTCATATCTCGTAAACATCCCGCGAAGATTTCGGCCTTCAATATGAGCTGGTGAAAAATGTGTCATCAATATCCTAATTTATCGTACATCCAACCCCCATCGCCGAATCAAAGATAAAAAAGATTCTCTACAAAGATGCCTTCGCAGTCTTTCCGAGCAGGTTCAATGCGGATCCCGCAAGCACCCACTCGGCCTGGTCCTTCGAAAATGTGTGTGCGGTTTCGATCACAATCTTCTCACCGGTCTTCTCCTTCACCACCTCAAGCTTGACCGCCCCCGTACCCCCATTCCGAAGCATGTCTAGTAAACCAACCGTGGTAACTTTATCCCGCGGAGATATCGAATCGTAATCCGTCTCGTTTACGAAGGTCAGGGGGACTAAGCCCTGTTTCTTCAGGTTGGTCTCGTGGATGCGAGCGAATGATTTTGCAAGCACAATTGAGCCTCCTAGGTATCTGGGCTGCAGTGCGGCATGTTCACGAGCCGATCCTTCGCCATAGTTCCATTCGGCCACAACCAACCATCCTTGGCCGGCTCCCTTCCATCGTCTAGCGAGATCTGGGATACTGGTTTGTGACCCGTCGAAATCGATCACCGTGTTAACGGCGTCTGTTTCGGCGTTTAGAGCGCCGATAAGTGTGTTATTAGAGATGTTCTCAAGATGGCCCTTGTACGCTAGCCACTTGCCGGCGGCTGAAATGTGGTCTGTCGTGCATTTCCCTTTAACCTTTACGAGGACACTTAAGTTCTCGAGCTCGGTCTCTGGGAAGGGTGGGAATGGCTCGAGGAGAGCTAGACGAGTGGAAGTCGGAGAGACAACGACTTCTGTAGTTGGATCTGCGATCGCTTTGACGGGGAAGAAGTCTTCCCTTCCGGCTTCGAAGCCGTTCTGGGGGAGTTCCTCGCCCTTCGGAGGCGAGAATTTGAAAGTTGAGCCAGAGGGGGTCTCGATGGAGTCGGATGTTGGGTCAAAGTCCATTCTCCCAGAGTACACCATCGCAGTAACGATCTCGGGCGACGCAAGGAAGTTGAGGGTATCAGGGTTCCCATCATTCCTGGCTCTGAAATTTCGATTGAACGAGGTCAGAATGGCGTTGACGTCGCCCTTTTTCACACCGTCCGTACGTTTCCATTGGCCGATGCAAGGCCCGCATGCGTTCGCCAATATAACGCCTCCGGCACTTTCCAGGGCGCTCAAAGTTTGGTCTCGCTCAAGGGTCGCTCTGATTTGCTCCGAACCTGGAGTAACAAAGAAATCGACTTTTGGTTTCAGACCAGCCTCCTTTGCTTGGTTTACAATACTTTCGACACGGGTCATGTCCTGATAACTCGAGTTCGTGCATGACCCGATTAGGCCCGCGCTAAGATCCAGCGGCCAACTCTTTTCCTGTATGGCATCCTTGAACTTTGACAATGGCGTTGACAAGTCGGGTGTGAACGGACCGTTAATATGTGGTTCAAGTTTCGACAAGTCGATGGTAATCAGCTTGTCGTATTCTGCCTTTGAATCCGCAGACAGGAATTCGCCCATTGATGTAGCCTTCTCTGCGATGGGCCCTCTGCCGGTTGCTTGAAGATATCTTGACATGCTGGGTGTGAACGGGAATAACGACGTTGTGGCACCGATTTCGGCGCCCATGTTGCAGATTGTAGCCATCCCGGTGCAGCTGAGCGACTGAACGCCTTCCCCATGATATTCTACGATGTAGCCAGTGCCTCCCTAGTTGAAATTCGTTAGCGACTCTCCCTCGTGCCATGCTGTAGGATTAGGCTGAAACCTACTCGAACCGTAAGCTGCCCGGCAAGATTCAGAATAACGTCTTTCGGGCTAGCCCAGCCGTCGAGTCTTCCCTCTAGTTTAACACCTAGAATCTTGGGTGCTTTGAGTTCCCAAGGCGCATCCACGAGCGCATCCACAGCATCTGCACCTCCGACCCCGATACAAATAGCGCCTAGACCACCGCCATTTGGAGTATGCGAATCCGTCCCGAGCATCATAAGGCCTGGAGCCGAGTAGTTTTCGAGCACAATCTGATGGATAATACCGGAACCGGGGGCCCAGAACTCGATCCCATACTTTTTAGCAGCGGACTCCAAGAAATCGAAGACTTCCTTGTTTCCTTTGATACTCTCTGGAAGATCAACGTCCGCCCCCCTCTCGCCAACAATCATATGATCGCAGTGTATAGACGCAGGGACGGCTGTCGTAGGAAGCCCGCAGCTCATGAATTGCAGCAACGCCATTTGCGCACTCGCATCCTGCATCGCAACCCTGTCGACTTTGAGCTTGAGGTAGGCATTTCCACGGATCGAGCTCGTGCCTTGCCCGGAAAGTGTTTCCTCCGGCTTCTCCAGGTGGGAGTATAGAATTTTTTCCGCGAGGGTCAGATGCTGGTTTGGACCGAGAACTCGGCGTACCGTGTCATAGTTCTTTCGAAGTTTGTCATACGGAGGGGTACGGGCGTCGCAATTGGGGTGGACTCTAGGGACGGAAGACGCTGTCGCCAGAGACCTCGACTGTGCGTCTGAGTTTAGCCATGGTATCCCGACTTGCGACCACAGGACGGACCTACTTGCTGAGTGAGACGTCCCGGATGTCGAAGGCGTGGCGGTAGCCTCGCAATCCTTAGAGCGGAAGACATTTCGGATGCCAATTGGGTGCTACGGAGAGCCTCCCAGACGATGCAAGGAAGGACGTGATCCTATCAAATGAACGACGACGCGGAGTTGAACATATCCTGAAACCCAGCGTCTGACGAAGTTAAGATAGGTGGTTCTTAAGTAGGCGAAAGGTGGTGTCCCGCCTTTTTTTTTTTTTCTCTCTCTTCCCTGGCGGAGAGGCCCAGCGAAAGGTTAACCAGAATGTGTCTCGACGGCGAGCTCAGAAGCCAACAGCAGGCCAGCCGATAACGGCATTTTGGCCAGAAGTCCAGTGCCCGGCTGCATGGTCTGAGTAATTGGCGGGTCTTGATTCGTTACCCGCTCCGTCTTGCGTGTGCTTGAAACCAAGGCTTCGGGTATGGAGTCTTCTTCGAACCGGCTACTTCCAAGATCGCTCTCGTGCCACTAAAAGATGTGGGCTTCCTCGTATCGTCGCCCATCCGAAGCGCGCACGATAGGTCGTGAATCTGGTGCCAATGCCGGAGTGCTTTGACTGAGCAGGGTTCCTGATCCAACCCTGCTTTTCACGCTTGGCTGGTTTTCTTTCGAACTCAACATCCCACCAACCATCTGATAAACGTAAACCGACATTTCGTACTGCACACGCTCACCGACATCGATTGGATCCTACCGTCGTGCGCATGCAGGGATGCTGAAGCAGATACCTCTTCTGCGGATACTGCAGCGCAGACCTGTCCACTTCCCGGGACTGCCACGGTTCCCAATCGCCGTCGGCGTTCGGGTCAAGATACACGACGTATGCTACCTCAGAAATGTTCAGTGCCAGTTAGCAAACACCGGATCGACTACCCAGAGTCCTGGATGGAGTCAGCTATTAAAACAAAGAAGCGCCAATACTTTGCTGCGATCCCAATATCGAGTCGCTTCATTTCATAGTACGTATGTGGATGGTCTATTGTATATAGGGAAGCGCCCGCGCCTAATACTGGAGATATCTAAAGTTTCTCACCATACCGATGTTTCTCTGTAGGTGTTCGAAGGCTTCCCAAATAGAACCACAAAAACAACCGCCATCATCCTCAGATACCCCCGTCAAGAAACGCCGTCGTATCCTGCCCTCGATTTCGGAGAGAGAGAACATCACCAACATTCCGAATATCCTAACAGGTACTCGACTGGTCGCCGCTCCCGTCATTGGGTACCTTATCCTCCACGACCATAATGCATGGGCATTGGGATTGCTGGCATACGCTAGCTTGACGGATCTTGTGGATGGGTACGTGGCTAGGCGGTGGAATCTGCAGACCGTCATCGGGACGGTTTTAGATCCACTAGCTGACAAGCTCCTCATGACGATTTTAACCGTTTGCCTGGCCTTGAAGGGCGCGCTTCCGAGTCAGTTAAATCTCCAATATCGGGCCCTGGGGTATCCGCTGATTTGAGTCTTCAATTCGTATAGTATGGATCGCGGGGTTGATATTGGGCAAGGATGCGGGCTTAGGGGTCGCGGCGATATATTATCGATGGATATCATTGCCGCCACCGAAAACCTTCTGGCGGTACTGGGATTTTTCATTGCCGAGTGCTGAGGTCAAGCCCACAACTATCAGCAAGGTAATTGATAATTATCAGACCCTGGCTATTTCGAAGCTTTCCCCTAACCAGAAAAAATAGTATAATACTGCACTACAGCTACTTTTGTTGATGGCTGCTACCGCTGAGCCGCTCGTCGCAGCTGATATATCTACTGCAATGTCGGTTCTTGAGTGAGTAGCTCCGAGCCCTGGAGAGCCGTGTAGCGGGGCAATGTGGTAGCTAACTAGATGATGGTTTAGATACACTGTTGGAACCACTACAGTCTGGAGCGGCCTGTCCTATGTTTACAACAAAGATGCCGTCAGGATACTTCCAATGAAAGGAGAAACCCCGCAATCCAAGAAAGACGAAGACAAGAAAGCCACGTAGGTATGGAGCCGGGATTTGCAATATATTTTCGGCACTGTGGTAGTGTTGTTTGGACACCGAAATATTGCAGGATGTGTAATTATGGTCGAACCCCGCTGCCATCACGGGTGCGAGGTAACCCATGTCTGCTGCGTGTGGATGCAGTATTGCATCAGGGCCCTGAAAGATCTAGGCTTTGATTGGAAACTTCAACCAGATGCATACGGCGGGGTAGATAGGCTGCAGTCGTTTGTGTTGCTCATCGGACCGCATGTTGTCGGCTAGAAAAGGACGAACGAGGAGCTTTGACAGTGGGGCTTCGAAGATTAATTTTCTTCCGATTGCAGGAGAACGTCTTGTTATTCAATTCCTGGACATCATTTAAACTTTTTGTTTTTTTCTCTCTTTCTTCAAACCACGTAGACGTTAGTACTGTACATCATAATGGCAGCTAGTTTGAGGGTACGCTGTCGCCCACTTGGTATCACAATTAGTAACCTCATGCTAACGGATACAGTCCCGCTGTTCCAAAGTTCTGGCGATAGGCCGAAACTACGCGCATGTCCGCCCCATCATATTCCGCTGGATGGGACACCCCAACTGACATGCTAGATATCGGATGAGAAAATAGCGACCATATCGCCGAGCTCAACAATGCTCGTCCAAAGCAACCGTTCTTCTTCCTCAAGCCTCCATCTTCAATCCTCGAGCCCCGCGGCGGTCCCGTCCTCTGCCCGAAGGGCGTTAATCTTCACTATGAAGTCGAATTGGGGCTTGTTATGGGGAAGAAGCTTCGAGATTTTGACGAGCGTGATGCCCAGGGAGCAATTGACGCTATTGCAGGCTATGTCGTCGGTATTGATATGACCGCAAGGAATGTGCAAGACGAGGCGAAGAAGAAGGGACTTCCCTGGTCGACGGCTAAGGGGTTTGATACCTTCACAGTGCTTAGCGGCTTTATCCCGAGGTGGGTCCCCTCCCATTAACGAGCGGGTGGCATTGCATCCTTTCTGAATCGGATTATAGGTCTAAGATTCCGGATCCTCACGAGGCTGAGCTGTATCTTTCTATCAACGACGCTATTAGACAGCAGGATTCTACCAATTTGATGTTGTTCAGAATCCCGAGGCTGCTAGCGCATCTTTCACAAATTATGACCATCGAAGAGGGCGATGTCGTTTTGACAGGCAAGCAAGTCATGGTAACCGGGGATTAGCTGGTGCTCTAACGTTTGATTTTAGGAACACCGAAGGGCGTGGGTCCCGTAAAAGTCGGCGAGAATATGAAGGCTGGTATCAGGGTGGACGGGGTCGAAATTGACGAGGGCAAGATCGATGTGGAGGTCCATGAAAGGTCAGGACCATACATCTTCAAGGAAACGTAGACGGTGTTGGTAGCAAACATATTTGGTGGTCATGGTCAAAGGAGAAAATGCTCGCGTGAGCAGTTTGTATAGAATGGAACAAGTCTCAATGACAACGAAGTGTATGCGCGCACAGGTGATGCCTCCCGACAAAAAAGCAAGACTAGCCTCGAAAACATAACCAATCAATTCAAAATCAATAACAGTTGTGCCCCAATAGTCAATTCCAACAGGGAAAGCAGGATGAGGGGCCGAGGAATTGGGTTTAACGTCGACAGACGACTTCGAGGCCTTCAGCCGTCCATGGGTGGGTGCCATCTTCAGTCCCATCATACCATCCTTCTTCGATCAACTCGCGCTCATTTCTGATCCAATATTCGCTTTTCCCGGCATCCCCACTCTTAACGTCAAAATCACCGAGCCGGGCCTGAACTTCGGTGGGTGATACCTATCAACAAAAAGAAACAATCAGCATTCCAGCCTTCGATATCTGTGATTTACTCTTTCCTCTAGAAGAGACCTTCTTACCTTGACATAAAACGTGCAATCCCGCAAAGTCATCGCTGTCAAGAACTCCTTTGACTTGTGGTCTGCCCCTAGGATCCCCTTGGGGTCAAGGGACGCCTGGAGCTCCTTCAGGATCGAGAGCTGCGGGGAATTCATCAAGGCTGCCGTGACTCTCTCCACAAGCTTCTCGTCCTCTGATCTTGGGTGCTGAAGGATCCGCCTAATAGCATTCCTTGCCCTTTTCGGGTCATTGGAGACGAGGTCAAAAGGGCAGAGGCCACGCCATTCAGCATGTTTGCCTTTTTTGATAGCTCTACTATACTTTCTCAACCGCAATGCACAGGTTCTGCATCGCTTCCAATTCTCTGGGGCGTTTGGGGATTGCACCAGCCATTTGGCCTTGAATTCCAAGAGGAACTCGCCAAGGGATGTATCCGGCGTCATATCCTCAAGCAAGAAGGCGTAGCCCTCCTCCATCTGCTGCTCCGTTGGGCGCGGATCACCGGCTAGGTACAAATGCTGGCGGTGGGCCGGCCGGGCACCAATTTCTTCCATGTGGTGTAGAGTATCGTTCGCACGCACGACCAATGCTGGAGGGAGCTTGAAGAGTTCCTGGCCAACCATCACCCCCGGTGGGAAGAGCGGTATGATCACGGAGGAGAGGTATTCGTAGGCCAGCAGGTTCGACTCCGACGATGGAAGACATTTCCGGAGCCGGAGCAATAGGTGGCTGTAATCGGTGATGACTGGGGTTTTGGTACCGTTTGATTTGACGATACCGTTTCCCCCATCGACACTGACGTCAATATCAATCTCCGACGGGGGAGGCGTGGAATTGGAGTATTCCTCTATAACGGTTGGAGGCGGGGTTGGTTGCTCGTGGGGTAGGGAGATACGCCAGATGACCTTTCCTCCGCAGTGTTAATAATTTCCACAGGCTCGACGGGTTTCGTTACCCACCCGCTCGTCGTCGTGGGTGATATGGAACTCACATTAGCTGCGCCTTCGGCGACGTATTTCAAGGTAAGCCCGTCAGGAAGGACGGGGACTTGTGGTTCGACATGTGATCCTGTCGCCTGAACGGTAGACATCTTGACAATGACGTCTCAAATATGACCCGCTGAAGTTTTTTCATCTACGTATATTTGGAGGGTTGACCAGCGACGAGGGATTCGGGGCTGGAATGAACGCTGTCGCTCGAAGGTTGGTCGGCTCGGTTGCACTGGTCGAGTCGCTTGTGCACTGTCCTCGGGCGGGATGCTATACTTGGGTCCAGCGACGACGGGCAACGGTGATGGGAGGGCTGCAAGCACGAATATTGGCCCAAAGACCGGTTGGCTGGATTGAAGGGGGTTGGATGGCATGGCGATGCCGGCCGGGGAGCCCGTGTTATATATACTTTACCTACCTGCTTGCTTTGAGCAGGTAGGTCCCAAAGGGCATGAAGGGCCAACGTAATCGTGAGCGGGATAGAAAAAAATGTTGGATCAATTTAGCGCGGTCAATTTCGATGAGCTCAGCCTGCATCCTGCATCCCATTTCCGTCTATTGGCCTTCCCAGCGCAAAGGAATCAAGCTTTTCTTTGCCTCTTCTCGTGAGGTATGCCTTTCCAGCTCCTCAGCCCCACTTGGCCTGCTCGGTTTGCGAGGGATTGATTGGTGGTTGTGGGGACGGTTATCGATATGCGTGCCTTATACTGCCCGGTCGAAGCTACGCTAGCCAGAGCACATGCTAGAGGGTTCGGATACGTTGCCGAAGAGCAGAATTGACCGAATGGGATGGATTACTTGGTGTCGCCTGGGCATTGCAATTCACATCGGAAGCTGATGTGAATCAAAGGATGCGACTTTGCTATCATAACGTGATCTGGCTTTGTCATCGCCGGCCGGACTTAACTTCATCTGCGGGTGGAAAGGCCACGGCGGGAGAGGACGTGCAAGGCAAACCAGGCTGTGCCTGAGGTTGAACTCTCCGTCGCTGGCTGGGGAAAGAAAATTCTGAACGGCAGAGACTGGCTGCGTAGTCGCTGCTTCTGCTGCTTCCGTTGAGCCTTTTATATGCTTACTTCGGTCGAGGTTGCTATTAATACTCCAGACTCCATCTCGAAATCTCCAGCCACCGGATTCCTGTGTTGTGGGCCGGTCTGAGGTCATCGGCGAACGCTGGCTGACGGCTTCATCTTCGGGCTCCCGGCATCCACAAAAGCCCGGCATCCGGTGCCTCGGTCAGGTACACGCGGCCAGGTACTCTTCACCGGCGTCGACGGCGAAAATCGTATACACCGCGAGATCAAGCGACAGACCAAAAGAAAACTACACAACATCAAACACCGAGGCTACCAGGAACTAGCTAAAGGAGGTGTGTGATTACGTGTGCAGGCCGATATTGTGAGAATTCGAAGCGAGTGTCCAATTGAGTAAGTAAGTAAGCAAGCAAATTCGCTCTTAGCCAGCACTTCGTATATGCTAAAACCCGGTGTCAACCTCGATAAGGTGTGCACACAGTTGGCCTCGATGTTAGTCTGGGGTCGCTCACCTACGCCTTGGCCTCGATGTCGCGGAGACAAAACAACCGATTCCCTGTTACGGAGGAGTGGTTCTCTGCCGCCAACCGTATAGCTTCCTCGGCGGATCGAGATATCAGGAAACCGAAGCTTGAGGATCTGTTGGAGTCCGTTTCTTTTTCCAACCAGGATGTCTCCTGCCCTTCACGGCAACGGGCGATTGTCGACTGTTGCGCAAATTTCGATACACAACAGGCATGTCATGGACCCCCATCTGAAGAATTGAATCAACGACGAATGCCCATGCCCTTCCGGGTGACTTGAGTTTGGGCCATTTCGCTCGACTCTTTTTAACCTCTTCTTTGACGTGATACGCTCGTCGGCGCTGCAGCCACGCTAGGGTTTGATTGGGCAAGGAGCCTACGAAATTGCTCCAATTTTTCGGTATCCAAACTCTCCGCGATCCAAAGCAGCGAGCGTTGAAATACCGACGGAAGAGTCCTGTATGTGTGCAGGAATGAATATTCACGCCCGATCGGGCTATCGTAGACGTTGGGTGCGTGATACGTTTCCAGGTTTTATTTGGCATGCAAGTGCTGCGCATCCACGTTTTGGACTGACGTCGACACCGCTCGGGAGCCCCTGATGTTTCCCAGAACGACATTCTCGGACCACAAAAATGGTAATGTGTCTGCTTCCACAGGAGATTTCCTGAGACCGCAGGCGCGGCACCTGTGCATGTGCTCCGAACATGGAATAAACGTCAATACCAGCAGCAATGTATCCCCCTGTGGCCCCTTCATCCCGGCATTAGCCAAATTATTCTTTCTTGGCCGACACAGCGCTGGACCTGCTCTGGCTATCGACCAATGGGGGGCCAATCTGCCCAATCTCGTCAACGAATGTTCGCTCTTCCCCTAACCAAACCGATTCGGTTTCATTTCTGGGCAGCAGCGTTTCCCATACTCTGCTTGCTCAAATCCTTTTAAACCCCCAAGCGTTACAAGCCGTTTCGCTCCCTTCTCTCTTCCCATTTATTTTTTTGTAGTTCTGAGGCCGTCTTCTTACCTCCTTCTTCGACCTTCGTTCCCGACTCTTTTCCGACTTCTTCGTCCTTCGTTAGTATCCTTTCTTTGACCAGAACTCCATTTACTCCCAACAATCCAGCCTTTTCGCCCCCCATAATCCTTCCAGAGTAAGTGGAAAACAGGTCCATTCCTTTATTCTCCATCCAACGTACCACGCAATTCCATTCGATTTTCTCGTGCTGCTCTCGGTCAACGGATCGAATGGCTCTTCGGCACGGACTGGTTCCGTTGGCGCGTCGATTCCCATGGCCGACAGGAGCCGTTCAGGGGGAGTAGGGCGGATGAAAAACCGGCAAACTAAACCGAATTGTCACGACGGTGTTCAATGTGGATAATAGCGGCCGTAGTTCCGAATCGCGATTTCAAGTTCAAGTGCAGAGTTGCTCTTTTGGCCGGGCATCGTCCCACATGTCGTGCTGCCTCCCCTTTGCTCTCCTCTACCAACCACGGGAACCGGTCTGCGGATGATTTGATTGATAGACGATACACGGCCGGGCGGGGACAACGGCGGGTCGACAGCCCTTGTGTTGACGGTTCCAACAATTGCTTTGGCAACGCGGGTAGTCCTTACTCTCGAGCCGTTGTGCTGAGAACCCCGTCCCCAGAGGCAGGCCTTGTTATTATTTACTACTTTTGCCTTCGGCCATTGATTTTCCACCTCACCGCGCGCCATACTGTCTTCATCGCCCTCGTCTCTCATTTCCCCTCCTCTTCTTCTTTTTCGTTCACCTCGTCCCCTTCCCTACCATCTCAACTCCAGTCATCGGTGTCAGTTTCGCAATCCGTTCGCAGACCGAAACATTAACAAAACAAACATCTAGCTAACATAGACACTTCTTCCGTTAGATTAAGTATTAATATCGAACATGTTGGGAAAACTTCTTATTACCTCGCTCGCAGTTGTTGGAGCGGCCAACGGTAGGCCCGATATCCTGTTATCCTTTGCGGCTCTCGAGCATCCGCTAACGCTGCCCACATAGCCCAACGTAATCCGTGCAGTGCCACATCCACAACTGTTGAGTCTCAAGCCGATCTTGACGCTCTCCAGTCATGCACAACCCTCGCGGGTGATTTGGTCCTCGGGCCTAATCTCGTCATCGCCACCATCAATGGTATTAGGACTATCAGGGGTGACTTGATTGCCGCCAATTGCGTCGAGCTCCAGCAGCTCACCGCCACAGAGCTCTCCTCTATCGAGGGCAAGTTCAACATGACCTCCTTGACTGTTCTCAACCAGCTCAACTTCAACTCCCTGCGAAGTGTTGGTGAGATATACTGGCAAACCCTTCCAGCTCTCAGCAGTCTGGGTTTGGCCGCCCAGGTCACTCAGGCCTCCAAAGTCACCATCACCGACACAATTCTTGAATCCCTCACGGGCATTAATCTCGTCACTACGCAGCGGTTCAACATCAACAACAACAGGTACCTTAAGGAGGTCAAAGTTCAGCTTGCCAACATCACCGACAGCTTGGCGATCGAGTTCAACAGCCCTTCAGTCGAGGCCAGCTTCCCCAATCTTACATGGGCCAACAACGCCACATTCAGATCTTGCGGCAGTGTCGAGCTTCCCTCCCTTGCTATCGTCAACGGCTCCCTGGGATTTTTTGAGAACACGTTCGAGACCTTATCGGCGCCTCAGCTGACTGAAGTCGGAACTGGCACCCAGGGTGGTGACATAACATTCGCCAACAACGATGCTCTCGTAAATGTCAGCATGCCGCAGCTCCGACAGATCTATGGTACTCTTCAGTTCGTCAACGACTCCAACGTTAAGGAAATCTCTGGTTTCCCTAAGCTGTCCATTGTCCACGGCTCTATCGATATCAGTGGTGACTTCGAGAAGTAAGATACATCAATCCCGAAACCAAGTAAAGTGGTGCTGTAGAAAAATCGTAGTTTACTAACATGACATTAGTGCAACCTTCCCATCGATCAGGGACATCCGTGGTGGATTTAACTTGCAGACCACCGCTGAGTTTGACTGCTCCCAAGAATTTGATAGGTTCGATGGCAGCGTTGTCAAAGGAAAGTACGTCTGCGAGGGCGTCGTCACTAACCCAGGTACTGAGGGCACCGACCCCACCACGAACGGAGGTGGTAACGGAAACAAGAAGAACTCTGCCGGAAAATTCACCGTCAACAAGTCCTTCGCCGCTCTACCGGCCCTCGCCCTCTTCGCCGCTTTCGTCCTGTAAATACAACGCGCTCGCATCCTTGTTTTCCCTCACCATGCCATGTGTTTTTATTTGGGATCATGGGAACATCTCGTTGTCCTTGTTACTACGATCGAAGGTTGCATGTGCTTGCGTGGTCTTCCCCCTTCCCTTTCCTTAAATACTTCTATGACAGATAGAATCCTCTGAATAATGGTCGTTGGTTTCCTAAATCCGGACCGCGATTTGCTTCCTTTGGTAGTATAATACTTGCGAATCCTCGTTCTTAATTCAAAAGCTTGCATGTATGCTCTCTTCAGTGCATACTTACGACCCTTTTTAACCCTACAGCACATAATGAAACTCGACTCACCCCCTTACTCTTTTCTCCGAGCCCTGCTTTCTTTCTCTTCTTTACGTTTTATGTATATTAACTTTTTGGTTTTTCTTCTCTCGTTCTCGCTCGTCTAGCCTCCTTCGGTATGTCGAATTTGCTGTGGACTTGATACGGTATTACGTTGCTTTATTACCCGTCTTGTTTCTCTTCTTTTTCTCCTTCTCCGGTTTTTATTTGGCTGTATACTTTTCAAAGCGAAACTAAATTTAATCAAGTAATTCCCTTCTCGATGCGATATGTGCACTTGTCAGTATTCAGATTCAATGGTGGCTCGTCCTGCCACGGACGAATTCCAGTGCCTTGTTAAACACCCAGCTTTGTGTGACCTTTCAGGTGGCATCACGATTCCAGTCTAGACCGTGCAAGTCCGCGAAGGAAGCAATTCTTGCCTGTGCAGATGCATCCTGTACAGCCTGATAAGATAGTATGTTGTTCCGAGAACTGTCAAGCAGTGGCCATGGTACAACTGAATTGAAACGTATCGGCGTAGCACTGAAGGGACGCAATGCTCTTCTGGCACATGTGCGGGAAAGAAGTGTCAATCCAACCTTTCCAGCGTTATCACATTCTTTATAAACTGAGCACCTAGACACTGCACTCACGATTGCGCAATGATGGCAACTTTTCCGACGTAGTCTGAAACGTACAAGATGGCGGCGAAAGACGCCTCCCGTCCACGCGGGTTCCTAGATTCCAGAGCAAGGGAAATTTAAACACCTGAGCTGCGGATTCCACTGATTGAAGAAACACACTCCGATGGGTAAGCAGTCTAGCCCTTGCCAAGCGCCTATCAATATCAGAACCGCTAGGCCGACAACCTCCCTCTGATCGGAGAGCGAAAATATGCAGTCGGATCTCTTTCCCTACGCCGCTTGATTTCCAGCACAGTTGCTTTTTTATTCGTCCAAGCGGGTAGTGAAAAGTCATCGCGGGGATGGCCCAGGCAGCCGGACACCTCCAAGTTCCTGTACGTTTGGAACTGAATTATACCCCGAATCGAATCGCAGAGAGGCTAGCAGATCTGTGGTCTAGACAATGTTGTCTCCAGCGTATCGTTCCTCGGCGGGTTCTGAATCCTGAGAACCCAGATTCAAAGCCGGCATGACGACGCACGTACGGGATCTGACACTTTTGCAGATGGGACTCACGATCTCGTGCCACGTCAAAATCGGAGCATATGCTGAAAAGCGAGCAGGCAGGCCGTGAGGAGGAGAGGGACGGCCATTCAAAGTCAACACGCCCGCGCCACCGCACAATTTGAAGATGGTACTACCCGAAAGCTCATGCATCAATTTCAGATCGGGGAGCATGCCAATTTCCATCTTGACGTGTCTGGATGGTGACGACAGCATTCGGTTCATTTTAGGATCAGTCACACTCTTTCTTTCCCAGCATCGCGCATATGACCTCCGTCCAGGAAAGCCCGACAACGGCGAGAGTCGATTATTATATGCTGCCGTGAGCTACGCGAATCCGGACGGTTATTCTACTCCTCGGGCATGAAGGAGTATTTGCTCATTCAAGCCCTTGTTAATATCGAGTCGGTCCGGTTTGCTATGCAGGAGCACCTTGCATGAGAGCTTCTGCCCAGGAAGCAAGGAGGTGCAATGCCGGTGTCTTCCGCTACCAGCAACCACAGCAAGTCTATGGTGCCGCTGCTCGTCAATCTTACATCTCCTTGGGCAAATCTATCAGGTTGGTTGCACTTGGTCGGGCTCTCATCTGTGCTCCCTGGATCCCGAAGATCGCAGGTGTTAACTTGGTTTGCGTCCTTCCAGCGGTACTCCTGCAGGAACTCTAATGCAGCCCTCTCACCGGATCTATCCTGATTTCTTTTTCGCCTTAACTTTATTGTTTAACTCTCATTATTGGCTCCCCCCCTCTCCCTCTCTTCTCCATCTCCGGTTTGCGCAATGGAAAATGCGGGAAGTGTTTCTGATGGGAGCTGTCCAGAAAGGCTATTGTTTTGCTCTTTGATATTACTTTTTTGGTGATATCCAAACAAGGTGCTGGTGCCTGATCAATCCGCTGTCACCCCGAGGTGATAAATCAATGGCGGTCTGCATCGTTGCCGGCAGACCCCTTCTAGATTCACGAGCAATTTGTACATTCTGTCGCTTCTCCCCTCCTGGATTTCCCTATTTGTCCCGTTAATCCGCCTGGCGGCTTGTTTTATCTACACATATTTTCACGCATACCATTCTTGAGCCACCTCAGGCGAGCGGGTGCCCTCTACCTACCACCTGATCTTAGCCCCAAGCAGCATATACATGGTCCGCCCGTTCTACTAGCACGCACGTACAGCAGACATAATATAATATATACTTCCCGGGTCATTTTTCTTGTCGGCCGTCAGAACCATTCCTCTTAATCTCTATAGTGGCACTTCTAGACGAAGAATTCGCCGGTCGAGTTATTGATTGTACCAAAACCCAACAGCCTTATCACCATGACATTCCAACAGGAGCCCAACGCGAGCTTCATGCTGCCGTAAGTTATATCAGTCCCATTCTATTGATAACTACAATATACCTTGGTTTGCTAAGGAGTTTCCGTCGCCGTTGTAGACCTTGCAAAGATATCATTAGAGAGGCGGCGGGAGGTAGCCTTTGTGACATCTTTGACGGACAAGCTCCAAAGGACTCCGCCTCCACCTCCATCGGGGGCAGCCCAAACCAGACCTTTAGGGCTGTAACAAGCCAGGAGCAGTCTCGTGGAGAATACTCAAGGCCACAGTCGTCTTATGCACAAAGCCTTAGTAATTCATCAAGCCCCCCAGTATCAATGGTTTCCCCTAAGATACCATCGTTCTCGAGATTTGTTTCGAGGAGAAGAGATTGCTCTGGGAACCAGTATCACCCGTACAAGAAAGATAATTGTGCCTACCCAGTCAACCATAGCGGTTTACCGCTGCCAGCATTGAAGACATCCTTCGACCAAAGAAACATCTCAGGCGCACCTCGCTCACCCCCAAACACAAGGAAGAGCTCCTTTGCCGCCTCCGATTCATCTTCGTCTTTTGGAAGAACAGGCTTCGTGTTCAGTGAAGAGGATGCTATATCTACGCCTCTCACGCCTCTTACACAACACTCAGACGAGACACATACTATCAAAGAGGAGGCCATGATGTTTGACTCCTCTCTTGTTCACCGCTACCAGCGCACACAGGGAGACATGAAGGGAGGCAGACAGTCCGCAGAGTTGGCGAAAGCTGCTCGCCGAAGAAAAGCGCACTTGCAATCAGAGCAACGACGACGGGAGCATATAAAAGACGGCATGGACCGACTGGTTCAAATTGTCCCGGCGTGTCAAGAGAGCCGTGATACTAAGGGGATATCAAAGGCCGCAATTCTCAAGCACGCCTATGAGTACATATATCACCTTCGGACCGAAATACAGAGACTCGATCAAGTGAATAAGAGCAAGGATCGAGAAATCGCGGAACTACGCAGACGGCTGGGGCACTCGAACCCTGTCCCACCGACACATTGGAGATAGGGTCAGTGACGCTGGACGCATTGCTTTTACGAAACCATCCTTTTACACTCATTTTTCCGGTATTCTTTCTCTCCCCTCTATGTTCTATTTCATTTGTATATCCTTCCCTTGGTGGATTTCTGTGTTTTTCGGTGTCACTTTGGTGGTTCTTACAATGTCTTGGTGTTGGCGGCGTCGGGAATATCTTGCAATTTTGTTTCCACGTGTTTAAGATATCTCTTCTCTGGGTGTTTATCCTCAACTGTTGTCGCAACTTTATTATTGGCGACATCAGCTTCTAACATTGTAATGGTTGTCTATATTTCATAATTCTCTTCTCAATAGCCCAGCGGGCTTTTGAAATTCCTCAGTTGTGTCAGATACGCGGCCAGATTAACGGTACAAAAACACAATCTCGAATCTTGCTCGCCTCTAGCTCTAGTTAATATGTGGGGCGGCCACTGATTCCTCTTGAATAAATTGATTACATCGCCTATAAACGGATGTGATGTACGCACGTCGACTATATCCATATAACCATTGCGAGGCTAACCAAAGAGAACGCTGGCCTGGTCACCCGCATTCCTGAGCCAATTAATCCACTGGAAACTAATGGAAGAAGAAGAGGACGCTAGGCACCCATATCCTCACCCCAATTGAGTGTGTCATGCTCTGGATCAAGGAAATGTGCACAGCTAGAAGGGTTTCGATTTTCTCCATCATTTCTACACTCCCATACCACATTGGCCACGTGAGTGGCATCGTTTTGGACCCTCCCACCAACATTCTTCAGCGGTTTCCTTGATTCCTTATGGATCCATCATTTTAACACCCCCTTGGCTACGACGGAAGGCTAGCGATTTCGTAAGTAAGCCCTTACAGGGCGAAAATTGATATTCTTTTTTGTCAAGCCCAGCGTTGAGGGGCTGGGAAGGCAGCCTAGTTGCTATCCGTTATAACCGCACAACCACCCGATTCATGGACTCGGGGAAGAATTTTTAAGTACTTCTTGTGAGAGATAAACTCGGCTGATCGCAAGACCCGCTGGATTATACTTGGGTTCGTAAGGTGTGGGCGAAATTTGTTGTGATCTACGGATTCGAGATTCCTGCGTCCCTTCCAACGGGATAGCGGTGGTGGTGGTGGTGGTGGTGGTGGTGCACTCGTCGTTGTCGAAAGTTTCCTGTTATATTCACGGTTTCCCTGCCGCGGGTGCTTCGGGAGATATTCGCAATTATTTTATTAGCGTAGTTACGATTACTCGCCTTGTAAACAAGGTTTAGGGTTGGTTATCTTCACAATAGCGATATGTGCACACACCTGCTGTTGCATATTGTAATTTACTGATACGTCTACGTCGATTGGATAAATTTAAATTTCAGTTCTAAACTATAACACCTTTCGTTTGGCTTTTCTTCTCAGTCTAGTAACCTTCTTTCCCCCCTTCGGATGAAAAATGGAATAAGAGGTCAAGTAGAAAATAAAAGATAGAAAATAAAAACAAAAGCATTGCATTATACGTCATGCAAGGACTTCCACCCACGCCAGAGGGGGGTCAAATAGATACAGGAGGTGGTGGAGAAGTAGGGGAGCTATTAACGGGAGAAGGGGTCTAGATCTCGATTCGAAACATTCCCAGCAGCAAGTTGATCATTCGTGCATGGCTGCAAATGTCATGCTTTGAAGTTTGTGATATCTCGTTGGCCGAGGAAAGGAGGGGATGGTTGCGAGATCGGTCCTCGTGTCCGTAACAGCAACGTTACACTCGCTGTAATGGTGGGAAGGGATTGGAATACTTCGGTGATAGCGAGGCCGAGGGAGGGGCTTTCTAGAAAATAAAGCGGACGCGACCATGGAGCGAATAGTATTGGCTTACACAAGGACTGTATCTCAAGCGTAAGATCTATGAGCAGCGCAGTGGTCAACCTCGCGATCGGAAATGTCCATAGCTAGCCGTAACCCGTGGGAGACACGAAGACTGAACGTAGGATTGAATGGACGGCCGTGTTGGACGGTAGGGACAATATCTAGATAAACCGCCCCTCTTGCAAATCTCGTGCGACCAGGTGTACGAAGCAGCGGTCCTGGTTTTCAGGTTGCGGAGATGACTTGCGATAATAGATGGTTTCTGCGTACATCGTGTAACAACGGCTCATGATCAGAAACGATACGGATCCCCCCTGGCTGGATATTTACTTATTTCCTCTTACCATCCCTTCTTCCGCGCCTTGGAGGCAACCGAAGTGAGTTAAAATTTTCAACATGTCCTCTCATGCATTTTTGTTCATCTGGAGGGCGGAGATAAGATGTCCTTTCTGCGTAGACGTGGACTGGAGGTGTACATGTGACCACTTCTGGCTTTCGACGTGTGGCTGAGTGCGTATAAGTCTCAGTTACTCCAACGGTTGACACAGGAATAGGGTGTCTTGTCACAAAGCTACACGAACAGCTGAAAAATGTCTTGTTAAATTAATTGCTGTTGTCCGTGTATGGGATGGGCTGGTAGGTGTGGAATTAATATATCTATCGGATTGGCATCATCCCGATCGTAAGGTCGACTTTATCTCGGCAGTTCCGATGATTCTGTTAGTTACCAGGGCCCCCCATTTCTATGGAATTCGATTTGTATATCTTTTGCATAGTATGGGACGGCGGTGGCTGGGGATACATGTGGTGAAGTTAAGTGAGGTCCTCATGGTAAGCCCTTCATAATGCAACAATTGCACCGAACTTTACGTGTTGCTGCCTCGGAATAGCGTGTATTTGATAAGCGAGGCGACGGCCAAACTCAGATCCGACAAGCAAAAATCCAGGTCTCGTGTCCAAGCCAGTTAAATCCGAGAGGCCCGGTAATTGCATTGGTTGATCGGGTAGATTTTATACGGACGAGGGTCTTAGACGTATTCTCCGGGCTCAGACAATCATAGACAAAACCGTCCTAGCACTAAGGCCAAGGTAATTTCGTCCCTCTAGCCATATCCACCGCATTCAGACGACCTAGATTATCGATTTCTGATGGATCGGGATATCGGTTTGGCAGTTACACTAAAATAAATTATTCAGGTAATCGGAGTCTCGGGATTTTCCTCACGATCGAGGAAGGCCTGCTACGCGCGAGGATGTCACGAAACCGATTTTCACCAAGGGTATGTCAGAAACTCAGCGCCCCCACGTGGCTCTCGTGCGGTCGCTGAACATGCATGGAGTCTAGGCATTTACCATGCCATTGGCAGCGTTCACAATGGCGGGTTTATTATTTGTGTACACCCGCAGCTCCATACGAATGGCGAGGCAAAACGCCCAGATACGACGGGAAGAATCGAGTAAGCATCTTCACTCCATGATCCACCCCTCTTTTGATTAGGGAAGCCTATGTTTTCTGATACTAACCAGATGATACATCAAGGAATGCAGGCAAGCAATCCTAGGCCGCCAGCAGGCACGGCGGAGTAGCGAATAATGGTGATAGCTTTGGAAACCTTCATACACGTTGTATGTAAACTAGCATTCGAGCCGGAGGCCGCGCTAAAAAGCGCTGACTAGTTAAGCAACGCTGGGCTGGTTTCCAGCGGGTGTTAGGCCATTGGAGCGAAATCTCACAGTGGTGTCAGGGACTGCACACCCATATCGCTAGTGAAATGAGGTGCCACTGAGTTTTATTTTATAGGAACAGGCTTCTTTATCGATGAACTGTACAAATATCGAATGGAGGTTTGGTTTTATACAAGGTGACGACAGTGTGGGGTGGGGCCGAAGGTCATCCCTACTTCCTTGTCATGGCATCGAACATCTTACGTTCGGCTTCTTCATTCTCGATTTCCTCAATATAAGGAGTTAGGTACGGGACGTCCTTCGTAGATGGTAAGTAACTGGATTATATATCTCGGATATTTTGGGGCTATTCGGGAACGTACCTCGTCAGGCTTGATCCACTCATCCTTGGGCAATATAGTATGGGTAACGGAGCACTACGGTGACAAATTGTCGGTGTCAGCGAGTACCAGCCGGGCGCGGCAATTGTTTAGCAGAGCTTACCTGGAGAGCCCGTCGTATTCTGAAGGCCCGGTCGTAGGCAAGTCTCGGGGGTAGTCGCTTCAATGCAAGTTGGACGGTATGCGATTCTTCACGTAGAAGGTCCTCGTACCTTGGAATGGGTTCCGTCAGCCGCAGGACTCAGTTTGTGATATCGGAGAGGCATTTCTCTTACATGAGACCGACTTTCCGATAGCCGGCGAGGTCGCAGTACCGTTCTGCAATTGGCCTGATAAAATTGTAGAGCTTTGGACGGGCCAGAATGTACTTTGAAATTGTCTTTACGGCCGACATTGTGGCGGTGGGCTAGCACAAGCCGGGTAGTCGTCTACGAAGGAGGCAGAGGAGGAGGGGGGATTGAGAGCGGTGAGGTTGGGCGGTTGTGCGGGTGAGCGGCGTCTCGTCTGAAGGCTTGCAGCGAGGTTTCTGCCTTCGGGACCAAAACGTACGCAGAAATTAAACGTCATCTGATTGGCGCGGGAAAGCTGTGATTATGTAATCACGACAATGCATTGGTCGTAATCCGTATCAATCGATATCGATCTTGATGTCAGATTATATCGATCGATCTTGATATTGATGCTGGTTAATTGCTAGGTACCGATACCTGCTCCAGTGTCTGGCCGTAGTACCTATTCAGGTTACGGTCCCGGCCTTGGTGTTCGTCCAGGCCGCAATATAATATCTGGGTGTGCAGACGGAAGCGATAACCACGACACAACGCTGATATATGCGGTACCGTTGGATTCAAAGGCAGCGTCGACTCTCCCTTCGATGACGATTCGCACCGACACGATGCCCGTGCATACCTGAGTACTTGCTCAAGCATCCAAGCAGGTGACCCGACCAAAGGCTTCCGACCCACAGACCAGCGGGCGCTTGGGTCTGCATCGGCCGTTTCTCACACGACCCGCGCATCCGCTCTCGATGCATATTCCATAGGCCTGCTTTCCCCGGACTCTCCCTCACCCGACGTTGCCTTGGCCCCCGGCTCTGGCCCCGGCTCCGGCTGCAACCGCCTCAGAGCCCCCTCTCCTGTCGTTATCACCACCGCCGCCGTCGCCATCACGGCGACAGCCCCGCAGCAGCTCTCGCGCTTCAGAACGTTCCCTTACATATACCACCACCACCCTGGGACTATCCGCCATTGCAGCAACCCAGCATAGAGCGATGCAAACAAGACGGCGCCCAAGGACTCCTCAAGCCTACCCCCAAGCAGAAACTTCCCATTCTTCGAGGGTCAGAACGAGACGCCATACATCATCCTTTTCTATTGGACGTCTCCTGGCCTGCCCGTCCCGATCCCGACTCTCTAAGATCGAACCCTGATACGTCGTTAAATCCTGCTCACTGAATCTCTTCCTCTCGAACGGCTTGCATGCCGCCGTCCGTCTGAATTGTAGTGTACAAGCAGCGGCTAATCAGCCTCTTGCTCGACCCCTCCCGAAACCGTTCGACTGGCGTACCAACACGGTTGTGAACTGAATGTAAGCATTGCTACATATTACCTGGGGATTGTATCCGCCCCCTTTATCGCCCCGTGATGTAACCTGGCTAATCGAGTTGAAATCCTGTCAGTATGGAACGTTCAACGGATGCATGTCTGCCGTTTCCCGAAGGACCAGGCTCCGTGCTGTCCCGTGATCAGACCAATAACGGCCCCGAGTCTGAGAAGTATTGGTCCCAGTCGAGCAACCGGCGTGAAGAAGGGAACCCTCCGCCCGTTCTCCCCAGGGACCCTCCGAGCTTTCACCTTACGCCTGCTTTCATCCACGCCTTTTCCGGTGCTACCGCTGGATTTGCCTCGGGTATCGTAACCTGCCCCCTCGATGTCATAAAGACCAAACTTCAAGCCCAGGGGGGCTTTGCGCCAGTTCCCACTACTGCAGGCGGTAGGGCAGCTGGGGCCTTAAACCTCCACACAAGCCCCTCAGCGAATTATAAAGGTTTAGTTGGAACCGCGAGGATCATTTGGAGGGAGGATGGGTTTGTTGGGTTTTATAGAGGCTTGGGCCCCATAATCCTGGGCTATCTTCCAACGTGGGCCGTCTACTTTACTGTTTATGAGAAGGCGAAGAAGGTGTTAAAGGCCGAAGGTATTTCTGCGGCTGAGCACTATGATTATTGATAGGACTTTGGAAATGCTGATAAACGCACAGAGAGTAGAAGTCCCTGGCTCACACATATAGTATCGGCCATGATCGCCGGGGGATGTTCCACCATATGCACAAATCCAATCTGGGTTATCAAGACCCGCCTCATGTCGCAAGCACACCAGAATTCGACGACGCATCAGGCGCCTTGGCAATACAAGTCCACCCTAGATGCTGCGAAAACCATGTACCGAGTCGAGGGGCTCAGGGCGTTCTATTCCGGCCTAGCCCCCGCCTTGCTAGGGTTAAGTCATGTCGCTGTCCAGTTTCCTTTGTACGAGGAGTTCAAACGGATGTTCCGAGAATCAGAGGCCTGGAACAGTGAGAAAGGCGAATTTTATAATTTGACTGGAATCCTTGCTGCCAGCATCCTCAGCAAAATATGTGCCAGTTCTGCCACCTACCCTCACGAAGTCATCCGAACTCGCATGCAAACTCAACGCCGTGTTAACGGCGATGGCCAGTCGTCGAGAGAACCATTCGTTCCGCGGTACCGGGGAGTCATACACGCAGTCAAAACGGTCTACCGAGAAGAAGGTTGGCGGGCCTTCTATGCCGGCATGGGGACGAATATGGTACGGGCTGTCCCGGCCTCCGCTATGACCCTGCTTACCTACGAATTCATGGTCAAGGAGATGGTATTCGGGCCTCCGGAAAGGGACGGCAAGCGAAGGTAAATAGTGAATCAAAATATGTATCTGGTCCTGCTTTTGCTTTGTATTTACACGAGGGATAGAAGTCGTGTCCCATGCGCACGATTTATTGTACGTTTGTACATAGAGACGATAGTTCGTGCCTCTTTCTTCTTTTACATCGTTGGTCTTATTCCTTCCTCCTGCTTTCGTTTCTCTACATCTCGTCCCTTCCTCGTTTTTCTCGATCCGGGCCGGCTGTCGAAGCGGGTATATGATTCTTCCGTTTAATACTGCCAGTCCTATTTAACGCCCGTGCCCTCCGTTAGCGGGAAGTAAATTATAAACAAATGGTCCGCCATACCCAGAAAATCGGGGGAAGTATTTATACTTTTACGAGACAATTTATACTTGTCTATGGTTGGTGTGTAAGTGAAAATGAGATAGTTGCCATCGCTTGGCACGCGACCCTGCTCGTCTCCGACACCTTCTTCCATCCGAATCCAAACACAACTGCCGACCTGCGAATTCAACATCACCCTCGAGCAAGCAAACATGGCGTCTAATACCGGGAGGGGGATGGCCTCTCTCTACGCGGACCTCCTGGAGCCGAAATCTGCGAAACCTGATCAGCCTACAATCTCCAAATCCCCCGTGATATTTGCTCCTGGCGGCACCCAACAACCTTCCAACGATACAGCAAGCAGCAGCGACCAACTTGCATCTGTGAAGAAGCAGGTATCTTCAGCTGGTATTCATACATAACATCCGTCCACTTGATTCCCACTACACAAAAACCACCCCCTTCCCTATCTTTCGGCGTGCGACTCATCACCGATGGGCGCGGCACCCACGCGGTTGAAATTGCTTTCTAGTCGTACTACTTTCCTTCAATTCGAGCAATGGCTAAAACTTTCTCATCATCATCTTCTTACCAATGAGGTTCCTGAGCAACAGCTTTGAGATTTCAGCCAATACCACGTAGGCCTCAGCCGAACCAACATAAACCTGCCAAAAGAGCTGGAATAACCGCCTTTGCGAAGCAGCCTAAGTCTGACGCGCAAAATGATCACGAGGAGCCGGCGCCGGCTTTGAGTACAGCAGCCGCGGCGACACGTGCTCCTCTAGTCAAAAGCACGCTTGAAGATTGGGCAACAAACGATGACGAAGACGATGTCAATGGCTTCTATGCATCGAGACAGAGAGGTGGCAGGAAGAGAAGGAAGAAAAACAAGGACAAGGGCCTTGAGAAAACAGCACAAAGCTGGGACGATATCTACGACCCCTCAAGGCCCAATCAGTACGAAGAATATAGGGATAGCGACGAGAAGGACCAGGAAATGCGAGATTGGCGTGATAGGCTCTACGGCAGGCGGCAAGCCTTCAGCTCTGACGATTCCGACAGCGAATCGACTCGGTTCATTGGGAAAGGTATATGGCCCTTCTATTCCCTCTTTAGCTGCCATGTACCCAATGTTCACTCTTTCTTTAGGTTTTGCGCCCCCGCCAAGTTTTGGATTCGCACCCCCTCCCCCCGACTTACACCAGCCATCCACGGGTGAGCCCCAGAGCGAACCGGCTCCCATGTTAGATGCTGCTACCGGTGATGAGATTTGGATGATGAGGGCGAGGATGACGCAACAGACAACCTCAACATCGACCGGCATGGGTTTTCTCGCCCTACGAGATCCTGGACCCCCTCCACCGCCCCGAGAAGACGGATACGAGACATTTACGGATACACCGGTGCAACCGGCTGTGGCTGAATCTTCGGGTATACCCAACGCTACGATATCAAGGGCCCCTGTTATTTATAGTCTGCCACCTGCTCCGCCCGATCTTGACCAAGAGAGTGATTTCGACCAGCCTGAGGTCGTCAACGACGATAATGAAGATACCAATTCGGAGTCAGCGCAAGACTCCAGCATGGCTAGATCCAATAGGCCAGGTCAAAAAGGCTTCGCTGAAAGGCTAATGTCGAAATATGGGTGGACAAAGGGAACTGGCCTAGGTGCCAATTCCTCGGGGATGGTGCATGCGCTTCAAGTCAAAGCCAATAAGGGCAAAGATGCGAAGGGGGTGGGGAAAATACTGGACAAAAACAAGAGACGGGGTGACGATGGAGGTAAATTTGGTAAAATGAGCGAAGTTGTGGTCCTACATAAAATGGTAGATGGGCTTGAGGGTGAAGATCCTGCGGTCCTCATGCAAGAAATAGGAGATGAGTGCTCCGAAAAGGTAGCTGAAATCGAAATATCTATAGTTTGGGGTAGGTTATCATTCCACTAACATACGGGATATGTAGTATGGACGGATTGAAAGGGTTCACATTGTCCACAAACAATCCGAAGCCGAGTCGTCTAAAGTGTTTGTGCAGTTCACCAGCCAGTTATCGGCCCTCAGGGTAAGTTCGTGGTATCCAGATTGGGCCCTTGGAGGGGCGGCTCGACGCTAAACTGAATCTGTGGCATCTAGGCTGTAAACGCCTTGGAGGGGCGAATGTTCAACGGGAATGTTATCGAGGCGAAGTTTTTCGATGCGGGTGAATTTGAGGCCTGGCTTCTCAATTAAATGGCTGCCATTGTCCGAACAGCGCAGTAACTCGGTAGACGCATGTACATACACCATACACAGCGTCTTAGCTTCAACGTTTGTCGGTTGGGATGCTTAGGGTTGACTTTATAATTGCCTCGTGGGCTGGATTA
This sequence comes from Arthrobotrys sphaeroides, assembly GCA_036971245.1. Taxonomy (NCBI): domain Eukaryota; kingdom Fungi; phylum Ascomycota; class Orbiliomycetes; order Orbiliales; family Orbiliaceae; genus Arthrobotrys; species Arthrobotrys sphaeroides. The sequence goes on along the minus strand of JAJTTW010000011.1, from coordinate 39,999 downwards.
TATGCTTATAAGGAGGAGCTACGTAACTTAATATGTACCCCCCAGGTACTCGTCTAGCCGGCTGCGGAATCCGTTGTGTTGTAAAGGTTCCTTACATACCTCCTAAGTACCTACTTAAGTACTTACTCAACCGACCTTCGGTAAAAGAAGGTTTCCCTCGCCGGGCGGGAAAGGCAATGAGGACGGTTCGCAGTGCCAATGCGGGCCAGAGCACCCCACACCAAACATCCAATCCGGACTCCACCAACCCTGCCACAGGCATCAGGCATCGAACCCTGGAGCGGCTGGCTTGCGACTATGAATCCGAGCTAGAGCTATAGTATACGTTCCACACGAGTATATATACCTTCGTCATTTCCTCCCAGAATCCTCCGAGTATATCGGTTGCCGGCCTTCTTGTCCACTTGCTTTCAGCCAACGAGTGTCTCGCCTCGACTCCCGCAAGGTACTACCCCGCGCTTTTGCCACGGGAGTGTCAATATCATAAGCACACCCACCTCCCCCCATATATAGGTCATCAACGACGAATCCAAATGAATCCTGCACAGAGGAACAAGGTCGATATCAGCGTATGTTACGTCTCGCGAGCCCGTTTTCTTTCAATACCGTGACACCATTTCCGGCTACTGCGACCATACTAATCGCCGGCTGCATTCTAGTCTCTCTCACCGGAAGAGCAGAAGCTTTTTCGCCTCTATGGCAAGCTCCCTTCTAAGAAGGACGTATTAAGCAACAGGCTCAAGGTACCCGCGAGACTGTTCCCTGTATCGCATGTACCTATCTCCGCTAACCCCCTCGCCCGAAGGAACGTAAATACTTCGACTCGGGAGATTACGCACTCTCGAAAGCTGGTAGGGCATCCGACGTAGGTGTTACCCAAATCGGATCAAAGCACCCTCTCCCAGAGAATATTCCGCATGCACACACCGCGGGCTCGACAACCGGCACACCCATTAGTGGCGGGAGTGCTGGAACGCCAGTCAAAGAAGGCCTTCTTCAGAAGAAATCGACAACCCCGGAGCCGGAAAGTGAGGTAGCGGCCCAGGAGGCCGGTGAGAATGCCGATACTCCCGCTGTAGATCCCCAAGAGGCGGAAGACCCTCAGGATAGCAAGATCCCGCTGAAGTGGCGTTCACATTCGCAGAGCTAGAGCCTCTGTTGAACTTACACCCGCCGACGGATTCAACCATGTTCCCCCTTCCTCGACGAAAGGCCATAGTGCCAATAAGCCATATCGGATCTGTACCTTCGGGGAACCAAATACTTCAACTAACGAAAAGCCTTGCCTGTCTGGCACTCACACCGCATCAAATCTCCATCATTGCTATTTTGTATCTATTCCAAACCTCGTTGATCTATTTGCTCTATGGTATCGCACGACAAGATACTGTCGAGCTTGGCTATCTTGCTCTTTGGTCATCACATTCCCCTTACTCTCTACTGAGGCCACAGTGATGAAGTCCGTTATCGACTATCTCACAACGAAGATCTATTCACAACGGCCCTTCCGGACTCTATTACCTCATCCGGTGTATTTGGCTGCTGAAGAATATTCGAGATGTTTCACATACCTGAATTCTAGTTGACGGACCGATTGTCCCTAGGTTTCAGTTTGGTCTTTTGCTGATGATACCTTTTAGCCATGTGATCGATATCATCGATGGCTCTATATTACTCCGTTGATTACGCTACTGCGCATGTTAAAGTTCTATTCTTGCTGCAAATGATGTTGTGTGTTTTAGTGATTCGCTGTATCTACGTATGACTTGAATTATGCCGTGTAGGGAACCATTATTCGGGAAAAGCATGTTCATTCAAGTCTTTTTACTGAGCAGCCCTACAATCGAATCCAAATATACTCTCAATCTCTATACCAGTCGCGTGCGTTCGTCTGGCCCACAGACCTCCCCGTATTTGCCTACCATTACATACCTCCCGGAAACCTCAACGCTGAACTCCGAACAAACACCACCACCACGACTGAGTGACACAACATTGACAGGCTCCCAGCCCATGCTGGAGCCTCAACCTCAAATCGATGCACGAACTCACGCTCTTCGCCCACATCCCAGACTCGAAGGTTTCCCATGTCAAACGCGCCTTGACGACTGTTACTGGCATGCCAGGCGTCCCATTGCTTGAGCACCACCTCATATACAAGCCCAAGCGGAACCGGCAGGCTATCGGGGGTACAGCGGGCGGGAACAGCAATAGCGGCCCCGCGAACGCGGCGGCGGCCGGTGACTTTTACTATCTTCAGCTCGTCGCTGACATCGCTAAGCTTAGAAGCCAGGATGGTGATGTCGATGCGTATCAAGCGAGTAGCGACGTCATGGAAGTAGACTCAACAGATGTTGCATCTGCTGAGCACGCTGGGGTGTCGCTAAAGAGCGAGTCGAAGCAATACGAGATTCGGAAACAAAAATGGGCGATACGTTTTTCCGATCTTCCGGAGGTGAATGGCAAACGGCCGGTCACCTCGCGCATGGTTCATAGCGCGGCCGTTCATGAGGGTGACGCACTGTCCTTCGTTGATAGTCTAGGTTATATGTATGACCCTTTAGCTTTCCCTCGCAATTCCAAGGGTGTCGCTAATTCAGTTATGTGATCAATTGGTAGGCCTGTATCCGAGTATGTTCTCTCCGGAGACTACTTTGTCTATCACGACATATATATCACCATGACGAGGGTGCTTCTGCCGTCGCAGTCCTTTTCGCCGTTCCCTACTACTTCGCTTCTTCGCCTAGATCCTGCGGGCTCTCTTTTGCTCCAAGCATCCATCAAGGTCTCGAGTGCTAGTGATCAGGAGACAATGAACAAGGGCGTTGAAGAATTAAAGACCCTAAAAGTCGAACTCAAAGGGGTTATTGAGCTGGAACCCGGGGATCGGCTAAGCCTTGATACTAGAGTTCGATGAAATGATAGGCTCTGACAGGGGCAAAGCGCAAGCAAGTTATGCAAGCAAGCTATGCGTCTATGTTAAGCGGACATCTGACGAAAACCTTGACGAATTGCATATGGTATTCTGGGGGATTTTGTATATACATTGGTCTTACCTAGATCAGAGCAAGTGGAGGCTAGCTATCGGGAATCGTAATAACAAACAATCAACATAAGATACAGGAGAACAAATTGGTGGGTATCAACCCCGAGTACTTTTGTGCCCCGGTAGTAGATCCTTCGGTAAGTATAAATATTCATGGTCTACCCAAACGCCATAAAGGCAAAAACTGAAGGAAATAGTGAGTACGGTAAAACGAGGCCTGAATAGAAGAAAGGAAGAACTAACGCGCCAAAGGGCAGTCACAATCAGGAGTCCAAAGCCCAAGTAAAAAACAAACTATGGTCGTTTCTCGTAGCGGTTATGTGAGTCGCTGTCGTCCGAGTCGCCGCCGATGCTATATCGCCCTTCCCCAGCAGCTTCTCTATCGAAAACAGGAGAAGCAACGTGAAGATCATCCAACTCGCTCTCCTCGAAATCACCATCTTCAATATCAGCAGCTCTCCGGGAACGCTTCCCTTGGCTCAAGCCGGTATATGCAATGCCATTGGTATGGCCATCAGCCATCCCTCTCCTTTGTCTCCATACCCAGTATCCCCAGACTCCAGCAGCGACGATCACGATGACAAGGACAATCTCGCCAGACCGGTAATATGCCTTCCAACGCTCTTTCTCGAGTTTCTCTTGCTCAGCCTTTTCTTCCTCGTCTGATAGGGTGGCGTTAGCAGGGATAGAGCCTGAACCTGCACTGCTACTCTGCTTTCCACTAGGCTTCATAGGGATATGCCCAAGGCCATCCTTGCTGACACCTATGAAACGGTCGAGCATATCGAGGGATCGCATAGGGACATCGAACGGAACCATGTGAGATGAATTGTAAACAAGGACGTAAGTCAGATTTCGAGCTGTCTGGTAGTAACCTGCCGGGCTACCCTCGTAGACCCACTCGGACCGTGGCGCCCAAACGCCCGGGCTAGTCTCGAAGCCGGTGGCTCCGTTCCATGTCATATTCTTGATTAGATTTTCGGTTCCGATATGATTGCAGATCAGGTCTTTGTCTCCGCTGAAGAGCATAATTTTCATTTCTTTGAGGAGATCTGGAAGTAGTTCAACCGATGATTTGGAGTTTCGTGCCCTGAACGATCCGCTTACAGCGCCGGAGCATTCTTCCCAGCCAGACATCTTGTCGGCGTTGACATTAAGTGCCTTAACGACATCCGGTTGGCGGAGGTATGGTGTCACCCATTTTAGATCTGGGGGCCATGCCATGCCACAAGATGGGTAGTCCTCCTTTAGCCTAACATCGTACATGTTGTAACACTGCTTTTTACCGTTCTGTTCGTCGTCGACGCTTAACCGAAGTATTAACTGGAGGATTTCTTCGCAGGATGTGTCTTCAATCTGGTTCCCGAATTGTTGCAGGTGTGCTAAACACGTCGCTTGTTGGGCTTCGAGCCTTGTCGCAACTTCCGACCCACGCTTGACAAGGCCAGCAGAGTATGCGTACTCTAGATATGCCGGGTATTGCGACTTAGGATCAACCCAGCCATTTCCAATGAGCAAACCAGCTAGGTTCCATTTTTGGGGACTGATCCTATTTCTCTCGACTATAGCCTTTGCGATATATGGTATATATTGACCGGCGTAGGATTCACCGCCGAACCAAATCTAAAACCAGGTCATATTAGCCATCAATTTCAAGCTACCTCCTAGGGAATACATACCTCGTCCTTCTCATAGTGAGGGAATATTTCAAAAAACTTCTCCAGAAATACTACGAAGTGTTTAGACATCTCGGGGAGCTCGTGGAGAAAGCCATTTCCATTGACGTAGCTGAAGCCCGTTCCGACAGGATTATCGACGAAAAGGAGATTCGCAAATTCATGCCAGCTCCCTTCATTATAAGAGAGCTTGCCGTCTTTTACCCGATACGGGCCGACCTCCATGAGTGCGCCATCCATTGAAGAGCAGCCAGGTCCACCATTAAGCCATATGACGGTTCGCTGCCTCGCTTCGATGTGCCGGTTCGTAACATGCCAGAAGAAAAGATTACCATTCGTGGCTTCGTCAACCTCTATGTGTCTACAGGCTATATGTTTAGTCGGAATTCCAAGGCCGAAGCTCCAGTACTAGGGCCGCGAGAAACATACCCAGCATGCATTCTGATCATGGTGTCCTCAGGCTCGCCTGGTAGGGACTTGATAAAGTAGTCCTTCGCAGACTTTTGAGCAGAGACAGGAATTGGCGTGAGTAGTAATAGAAGGCCGGTAAGTTTAAGGACAGACCTCCGGTAGAAGGTCGGTGGAGGCATGGTTGTCCGAGAGGCACGTTGGTGCGACGGCGTGTGATGTTAGGAGATGATGATGGAGATGCACGTCTTCGCCGCGCGGGTCCCTTACCGGCTTCAACGCAGAAGACTCGAGACCTCGAAAGGAAGGGACTGGGCCGCTTTTAGTGAGCTAGACAGAATTAAAAACTGGACGATGCGTCGTGAGAAGGAAAAAAGATGTGGTCCTAGCAAGAAGTAATGGGAAAACAGGGGCGCGGTGGCCTCGAGACCTCCGTAAATTCGAGGAGTAAGTCGGATTTGAACACATTGGCTGATTGACGCAGCTAATGCCGCTTAGGTGCTTACTCTCGTTTAACAAGCCGGATGCTACTAGCCATCTTAGGACCGGGCGGATTCCATCCGCAAACGATTGAGGACTTATCTAAGTATTCAAGCCCAATATACACCACAGAAAATGGCTAGTATCATAGGTACTAAGTAAGTATTTAGTTCGTTCATTCGTCGACTAGAAATACATGGGGATTGCGTATCAGATAAACCCGCAAGCCTACAAAAAATGCTGAAAAGACAAGACAAATTCCCGGACCGAATGGTGGGCACCGGAAAACAGGAGTTGATTCTAGTATAAAATTCTCAAAGCTCAGTGTGTAGCGTCAGGTTAGGGTCAACCAACGGCACCCTGCGTTAAACGGACTACAAACAAAACGCCTACGGTTCCACCAGTACAGCTATCCCCGGAAGGTAGACGGCTATGAACATGGTCACCGCCAGCGGGGGGGCCGTTTCAAACATAAATCATCTTTTCTTGCCCCCCTGCGGCGGCCGGGGTTTGGCCTCTTCGTCCTTCACCGGGTGAAGCATGACTTTATTTGGATAACCTTGGGTATTCCCCTGGTACCCCTTTGACCAGTCATAGCTGACGGCATAGGCAAATATCCTGCCATTGTGATTAAATGCAGTCGAAGAAATGGTACCCCCAACTGCGGGATACCTTGGTAGAGGGGAGAACAGTAGTTAGTCTCAGTTATCTAGATCCTGATCGGGAATGGACTTACCCTTTGAGTCGATGTTTAGCATCTTTATCCCAGAAGTGAAACGTGCCATCAGAACCCGCTGTAGAAAAGGTCCCATGCGTCGGGTGGAAGGAAATTGCATTGACAGAGTAAACATTCGTGATGTCCCGCTGGTTCGGAGGGTTTTCTCGGTGACACTTGAACGAGAAATTCAAACTGTTATCCTTTTCTTCGACATATTGAATTGCGCATCTGCCTTCGATACTACCGATGGCAAACCCGCTAGAATTAGGGAAGCAGGATACAACTCTCGTCTGCCATTTCAAGGGACTCTGAAGAGTCTTGTAGATAGTTCCCGGGTTTGAAAGATTGAAAATATCGATGTACCGGTCTGCGGTTCCGACCACCATGAGGTTTAGTGCGGTATCGAGTGTATAGCAGCGGTCTTGAAGATTGACTGTTACTACGGGATTCTGTGAACGCAAGTCCCAATATTTGAGGGTTTTATCCCAGGACCCGGTTACTAGAATCGGTCCACCAGCACCGGGTATATCGACAACCTTGACACATCTAACGGGAGCTTCGTGAGCGGCGACCTGTGTGCTCTGGCCTGTCGATGCATCGAACATCCTTCCGGCTTTGTCGGCGCCGCCAGAGAATACCTTCGTTCCATCCTATCAAGTTTGGCAATCAAGAGCATTAGCTAACCGGCCATCCAGATTTCGAGACTAGGCTAGGAAGTTATGAAGGGTTTACCTTAGACCAACAGACAGATAAAACAGGTCCCTCATGTTCATACATCGCCTTCCCAGCCGAATTTCCATTTTGCTGTATTTCGTAGATCTGAACCTTTTTGTTCCAGGACGCGACGGCCAGCATATCGGCAGTGGGCGAGAACGAGATTTCTTGAATGCTGTCATCAGGAGGAGACACGAGTTCCAGGTCTCCTTTTAGGTCGCCCTGAGTGCTGCTAGCTGGGGCTGCTGCAGCCGTGGCGGTTGTCGCTGCACTCCCAAATATACTCGCCATATTCGACCCAGCAGAACTCCGTTTGTGAAGAGATTTGAGGAGCACGGTGACGACGGTGATTATGGTAATGAGGTGGGAAGATGTTGGAGGACGGGTCAGAGAGGTAAGATAAGGTAGTTATGCTCGAGGTCGGTTGGCGGTAGGTGTGAATCAGAGGAAGGATCCTGAAGGAACGTGGTGGTCACAGTCACGGTGCGGGTTAAAGTTGCGATGCAAAGCGACGCGCTTGGATTCCCAGCGGCCAATAAAAACGGCCAAAGCCAATCCGACGACGCTTTCCGGTCACAACCAACTTTATAAGTACATTGACTAAGTATTTATCCGCACTACACTCGCAATCGCTCAGCCGTCGACACCGTCGTGATCATAACCAGGTACGTGAAAAGCGGGTGCTGTGGGCGGTGGCTACATCCAGCTGAGTATTTATATATCAATCGAGCAGGATCCAGCGAACTCCCCTCATATCCTTCGGTTCGTTCAGTTTCAGATGCTAACCTGGTCACCACGAAGTCGTTGCCATAAGGGACGACGCCCGTGTCGATTACGCCTCCGCCCGTGATGAGATGAGAAGCAGTCGTCAAAATGAAGAGCACCTCCTTGTTTCCTCGCCCCCGTCCCCCGGCGCCTTACAACTCTCAACCGACTTAGGTGGAGATGAGGTGCATCATCTGCCGTCCCCGTCCAATTCGCCCCCGCTCCCGGAGCCCTCCGCCCCACAGCCTAAGAGGTTCGTACGGTTCGATGTTAGTGACGGACTAGCGGACTCTACCAGCCCTACGAATCAAGATACCAGCTCGTTCAACGCCAGCGGTGAACGGTGGACCTACGACGAAGACTTCCTGAACTCATCGGATGACGATGATTTCGCCCATGCAGTTGAAGGAGGCACAGCGCCTCTACTGACAAATATCGCAGCTCCATCTGTGGTGTTTGCTGGGATTGATTTGGATGGCCTCGAAAACCCTTCCTCGAGGAGTGGGATGAACATGGCCTTCATGAACATGGCGAACTCGATCATGTGAGCCCAGAAAGAACAGTTACAGTGTTACAGACGATAGCACGGTGCTAATAGAATCCAACAGAGGAGCAGGGATCATCGGTACGTACAATTGAACCATCTTGATCGCAATTGTTACCACCCGTTTTCTCATACCCCACGATCTCAGGTCAACCATATGCATTCAAACAAGCAGGCCTTGCGACAGGAGTGATTCTTCTAGTGGTCCTGACCTTTCTAGTACGTATCCAACCCTTAATTGTCGTAATAAACGTTTCTAATACCCGCAATTATTTGTTTTTCAAAGGTCGATTGGACGATTAATTTAATAGTCATAAACTCCAAACTCTCTGGAGCAAATTCGTTCCAGTCTACAGTGAGCGCATGCTTTGGAAAGTGGGGGCTGATATCCATATCTGTGAGACTGACCAGATCCCACAATTACCTCTCTGGTTTTCTCCACTGACACCATCACAGCTAGCCCAATGGGCCTTGTAAGCCCGACTATTTTATACTAATCCCTAGTAAAAGGCGAGCTAACACTTAGGTGACCCCAACAGTGCTTTTGGCGGGATGGTCGCGTTCTGTATAATTATTGGTGACACGATCCCCCACGTTATGGCAGCCGTTTTCCCCGGTTTAAAACAAATGTCTATCCTATGGCTTTTGACAAACAGGAGAGCCGTGATCGTGTTATGCGTCGTCGGAATATCGTACCCCTTGAGTTTATACAGAGACATTGCGAAGGTAAGTTCTAGGCGAAGTCTGCTCACAGGTGCTTCGAAAATATCTTTCTAACCCTCGGGCTTCTTCACAGCTCGCGAAGGCATCGGCATTAGCCCTCGTTAGCATGCTCATCATAGTCGTTACCGTCGTTGTACAAGGCTTCTTCGTCGCAAACGAGTTGAAAGGGTCCCTTTCCGGGCCACTTCTTACTCTGAACTCGGGTGTTTTTCAGGCAATTGGCGTCATTAGCTTCGGTAAGGCTTCGGGGCACTAGCACTAGTCAGAGAGCGCACTTACGTTAACGAAATATGCCGTTGGCGTCGTCTACTAGCCTTCGTCTGTCGTAAGCATCACCGTTCATTGCCCTTCGTTTTTCACACTAATGGGTAAATAGACCATAACTCCCTTTTAATCTATGGTTCTTTACGAAAGCCGACCCTCGATCGGTTCGCTCGAGTTACACACTACTCGACCGGTATTTCAATGGTTGCTTGCATGGGGATGGCATTCGCCGGATTCCTAACATTCGGCGACAAAACCATGGGGAACGTCCTCAACAACTTCCCAAATTCCAACCTGATGGTTAATATCGCCCGCTTGTAAGCCCTAGACCTGTTGGTAGCATTGGCGGAGCCAGAAGCTTAGACGTATATCTACTACTTGATAGCTGCTTCGGTTTGAACATGTTGACTACTTTGCCTCTCGAGGCATTCGTATGCAGAGAAGTCAGAATCCATTTTCACAAATCAGCACAGCATGGAACGTGGGTTAGCTAACACTGTTGCTAGGTAATGCTCAACTACTGGTATCCTAGCGCGCCATTTGAAATGTGGCGCCATGTTGTCTTCACCACGTAAGTTCTCAGTGTTCCAATGCTAAACGCATCCGCCAGGCGTATAAGCTGAGCTTAACCTGTTTCCTGCAGAGGCCTGGTTCTCTCGGCACTGTTCATTTCACTTTTTACTTGTGATCTTGGCGCCGTATTTGAGCTCATCGGAGCGACATCCGCCTGCGCCCTAGCTTATATCCTCCCACCGCTTTGTTATATCAAGCTCTCAACTCGAAGCTGGAGGACGGCTTTGGCGTGGGGCTGCGTGGCCTTCGGCTCCTCGGTTCTGCTTATCAGTCTAGTTCAAGCCGTCGTAAAAATAGTTGAAGGGGATGAGAAAACGGTAGTGTGCGAATGGTGATAGAGCATGAATCCGGGGGAGGATAAGTACCTAAGAAGTATTTAGTTGTATATGTATCAACAACAAGAGTAGCCTATTTTTCTCTAATTGCCTCGACGTGGTTCGCCTGCAAACAAAGTATGTATCTGAAGCGCTCAGGGGATTCGGAGGTGCACTTTAAGTGGAGGTGCACTTTAAGTACTCGAGTACCTACCAGGTACTTAAGTACCACTCCTAACTTACCCAAGTACTTTTGCTTCCTTGCTAAAGAACTTACTTCGTCCTTCTTACCCACCTCACGAATAGCTTGCGCATGTACTTCTGTGCGTACACGTACATACCTATCAGGTCACGTAGGGACTCGTCGAAACCCAGGCACCAAGCACCGGTGCCCACTTAGGTAAGGATACGTTACTGGGCCGTTTTGTGGGTGTCCACCCAACCTAATTAAAACTCTGCATTGGCAACAATCGCAGGCGCACGCTATCACAACCCCCGCCACCAAACTCACCACCAAACCCTCGATAACTACCTGCTTCTCCCACCTCACACGACCAGCAGCTCCTGTCAGAAACCCATTCAGGGCAGGAACGCAGCTCGTGAAAGAGAGAGAAGAAGAAGAGCCACTTACTAGCAGGCAATATCATCAACGGCACAGGGTTCAACCGCAAGCTCACCCTACCTGCTCCTCTCCGGTCAACCCCGCTTATCGGTATCGTCACAGCATCCGTCTGAACCTCCGAATCCTTCCTCATACTTCAGTCAACGGCAGGTAGCTAGAACCAGGGATAGCCATCAGGGAAACGGTAATCAGAAGAAAAAAAAGATCCTCCTGGCGACTCTGCACACAGCTCGCTACCTTGTTAGTCTTCTATCGTTTTCTGATCGTTTATACTCCACCCTCTTGTTCTAAAAAAAGCCATACACCATCTTTGCGTTTGTCATAAAGGCAGGAAAACCCAAAGGGAAAAACGGAAGCCACAGAACAAAAGAAACAAGTGGCCAGGAGACAGAGATCGAGGGAGAGGGAGAGAACACAGCCTGACAGACTGCCCCACCAAATCCAACTCTCACACGACCACATCTACAGTTTCCGAGTAACGGGCCTAGTTATACGGCCCCATTACGCTATTTTACCCCGGTTTCGATTCCCGTTACCTGGCTCTACCTCTTCCGCCGAACGTATCCCTCTTTCCCCAACAAGGTAGCCATCATGGGTCAGACCTTATCAGAACCGGTTGTCGAGAAGGTATAGCCCCATCCTACTCATCTCCATCTCAAGGATATCCCTACTTTGGGTTGTCGCTCGTACGATTCCATTTTACACCCCGACTAATCAAATAATTTAAATTTTAAATTTAAATTAAATCGTGTAGCTATCAGAGCACGGCGAGGACGATAGGCTTTACTTTGGGCTTTCTACGATGCAAGGATGGCGTGTCAGCATGGAAGATGCGCATGCTGCAGTCCTCGATCTCCAACCCGACGATAGAACTGAAAAAACAACGCCGCAGAATCGTGTTAGCTTCTTTGGGGTCTATGACGGCCACGGTGGGGACGGTGTAGCATTATTCAGCGGCCAAAATGCTCATAAAATAATAGCCAAACAGACCGACTTCCTCACCGGGAATTTTGAAAAGGCAATGAAAGACGGATTTCTTGCATGTGATAGAGCTATCTTACAGGGTATGCAAATATATTGTTTCCAAAGTACGTCGAGAACCTGGCTAACATATTATCGTCAATCCCATAGACCCAAAATACAATGATGAGATATCGGGTTGCACCGCCTCAACAGCAATAGTCACTGGCGATAAGATATTTGTCGTGAGTTCGGAGGGTACCACACCCGCCAAAGACGCTATACTCACTGTGTCACCTAGGCAAACGCTGGCGATTCCCGTACCGTTTTAGGCGTTAAGGGAAGAGCAAAGCCCCTTTCTTTCGACCATAAACCTCAAAATGAAGGTTAGAAAATTCCCGATGAACCCCCTTCTCTAACCGGATTAATCAAATATGAGCCCATTCAGCCGACCGTCACTAACGGTCTTTGCTGATATATCAGGTGAAAAGGCCCGAATAACGGCCGCGGGGGGATTCGTAGACTTTGGTCGGGTCAATGGTAATCTAGCATTGTCGAGAGCTATTGGCGACTTCGAATTCAAAAAGAGTGCCGACCTACCCCCAGAACAACAAATCGTAACCTCATTCCCTGATGTGGTAATCCACGATTTTTCTGATGACGACGAATTCATGGTTATAGCTTGCGACGGTAAGTCATCACCATCTGAATATATATGGGAAACCAAATATACTTAATATTTTCAATACTCCAGGAATATGGGATTGTCAATCCTCGCAGGCTGTTATCGAGTTTGTCCGGCGAGGAATTGTAGAAAAGCAGGAGTTGCAGAAAATCTGCGAAAATATGATGGATAACTGCCTAGCTCCATCGAGCGAAAATGGTGGGGTTGGATGCGATAACATGACAATGGCCGTAGTTGCGTTCTTGAGGGGGAAAACGAAGGAAGAATGGTATGAAATGGTTGCAAAGAGAGTAGCCGACGGAGACGGCCCCTGTGCGCCGCCAGAGTATGGCAAGTCCCTCTTTGTGGATATCGACATTCGTTGTGTTATTCTTCGACCGACAAAGCCCGCTAACCGTTTCCTGGCGACGACATATAGCTCAACCTAAAACGCACGGCTTCCGACCCCAGAGCTATTACGCCAACTTTGAAGAAGAGGAGGACGGATCAATTAAAACGTATGGCATCACAATCAATACAACGCGTGAGGGGGGGAGAATAATCATGCTAGGCGATGGCTCCGAAGGTCTTACCGGTTCTAATGACACAGAAATGTTCGACTACGATGAAGCAGAGAAAGATACAGAGGCTTTGGACAAGGATGCCACACTGAAGGACGACCGAAGCGCTAGTGGTCCTCCAGAAAATAACAAGAGCGAGGAATCAAACGCTTCAATGGCCGTCGATGAAAGCAACTCAAAACCTTCGACAGGAACAGCAACAAAATAGCCGCGGTAGATGGTACAGTGAAGCCTAGATTTCGTCGTCTAATATAACCCCTGTCTCACTTCAAATCCTGTCGGCGCAACCCTCCTGTATAAAGGACAGTACTCGCATATAGTCGTTTGTGCGACCTCCTGCGCATAAATTCTTTATCTATACCTCCAGTGAAGAATCGTTACAACCCTAATCATTACATTCTCCGTGGACTAGTACCACCCTGAACTCTAAGCCAATCAGTCGGTACCTAAGGACTTACCGGCCCTTAAAGAGGTGCCTCGTATTTGTCAGGATACCAAGCCAATCATTCGTTGCTTTCTTTTCATTTGCTTGTATATGTCCCCAGCATTCCCTCCACGTGCTGAATCCATCCCCAAAGACCTGTATACAATACTGTGCTCGAATACGATCCATGCATTTCCACGTCCTGGAGTTGGGTATGCGCCGGTGTAAAGGCGTGACCAGATATTTGACTGGCGTGGTCGGGAAGTCCCTTTACAGTGTGGTCGAACCCTATACCTCAATAGAACTTGAACGTGCGCTAGGAAATATAGATATTAATTGATTAACTATCCCGATTCGGTTATATTCGAATATATAACGAATATATATGCGAACCAACCAACAAAGAGCAGTGTAACAGGTAACAGGTAACAGGCAACAAGCAACAAGCAACAAGCACCATAACTCCTACCTTCCCCCATATGATACCCCAGATGTGTGGGAGATGAAATCATTTCAAACATATGCTGGTTAAGAGTGTAGAGTGTGTTCAGGTGGAAATAGGAGGCGGTAATATGTAAGATTGCGAGAAAGCCCTCACACACTTCACCTAGGAACCTTAAATCTAGGGAAAGTAACGAAAGTAAGGTGCATCTATCTTATCGAGCGCCAGCTAAATGGGCCTCCGCAATCCTTGGCCCCGAAGGAATAGGTTTTCTTGTGGGCTTTCCTGGTTTTACTTTCGGAGCACCGTGTTGGATACGAGGTTCTTTCATAAAACTGGGGTCGAGTTTTGCAGGGATCCGGTTCGGCAAACCCTTAGTGTCCCCTGTAATTCTCGAAGAAAGCGGGACCGCTACACTGCAAGTCCTCCAGAGATGCTCAGACGAATCACTGAGATAGGATATATCTTCTATCATATATATTAGCACCAGGACCGTTTGAAAATTCTGAAAGGAATCGTACTCGTCTTGCCAAAGAAATTGGTTCGGCCCCGGTTCTTTTTCGACATTATAACCTGTTCGAAAAGCATTATTTTTGGGTCGTCCGCGCGTAAACTTTCTCTTTCTTCGATAAATTCGTTGAAGGCCTGGGTTTCGTTCAGAAAAGTTACGTATTCGGCTGCATCGCCGGGTAGGCTCCGGATGAAACCATCGATATTAAACTTGTAGATTTTGCCCCCTTTCTTCGGATCTCCAGAAGAAGGTTGCATAAATCTACGATAGGTGTAAAGCAAACTCGCAAAGCAACGAAGGAAGGCCGCCCGTACTTGCTCAGGATGAAAGGCGGCTGGGCAGGGAAGGAACAGCGAACCAGAGCATCTATTATGAGCGATAACGTTACAGGCTAAAACAACTGGTGAGCAGGACTGTTTCTGAGGACCGGGCGCAGACGACTAACCTGTGCAGTGATACAAGCCCTCATCAGATCTTTCTTCGCATATTGAACAGGAAGAATCGAAATCGACAGGTTGCCAATGCAAGCAATGCCCTTCCACCCACTTTGTGGTGGCCGTATCACGAACGGGCTGCACAAGCATCTGTGGTATGATCGTGGAGGCTGCGAGAGTAGAAGGTGTGTACACCGAGGGCGGATATTGATTGTATGTAGATCCCGTTTCGACCAAGGACGATGTTGACGGCGATGGGGAATGATTTGTAAAAGGCACACTCGGACGCCGTAAATTAGGGACTTGCCTATCCACCCCGAAAGAAGAGCTTCTCCGTTGCGCCAGCGTCTCAAAATTCCCAGAACGCTTTCCGCGTAGAGTAGCAGTTAAGGTGTTTCCGGACTCAGCACGGGAAGACGACGACCCTAAGCCTGACCTTGGAGAGTTTGGGGAGGGGGGGTTGCTACCTTTAATAGTCCCGCTAGTCGTGGGACGCAACTCTTGCGGGCGACTGAGGGTCCGAGCTTGCAGGAAAACGTTAAAAATTGGGCGACGATAGGCCCCAGGCGTCACAGCCGCGTCGCCAAAGGAGTTTGAGGGCAACGAAACTAGTTTGGCGAGGCTGGAGGGTGACGGAATTGACGAAAATATGCTCGCGTTCTCAGCAGCAAAAGAATTGTAAGGAAATGTTTCGGCCGCATAAACAGGCGGTCCTACTTCAACCCCAAAGCGATTGTGGTGAGGGGCTGCAAGTTGCAATAGAGCCATAAGTTTCCTGCGTTGCTGTTTGGGGAGCCTTGTTGGCTCTGCATAGGAAAGAATAGAGTTGTCATCCAGGTCACACACGACACAACCGTCCTCTGGAAATTCAAGCTTCTCGTAGCGCTTTTCTACGCCAACAATATAGGGACAGGGTGCCTGCGCCATCCATTGCCTCGTTAGGGCCGTTTCAGATATTCAAACGCTAGTGGGTTGGGCAGACCTCGATGGCGGACAATAATCTTGCGGGTAGAATTGGTATATAGATACCTGCCCATGTAAATGGATACAATAGGTGCAGTAAAGTACTGGACGCCAGCGTCAGCATGGTGGTGCTCGATGAGAGCAATATAATTCTGGCTTCCGCTAGACAATACTATTCACGAGGTTAGCGGTACTAGTGGTAGGGTGTCTGGAGGGAAGCCTACTTCGAAAAGAGTGACAATATTTTCGAGAGTTAGCGATCTGAACAGCGGGTATAGGTCTACATTCCGTGACCCTGGCACTTCGTTTGACGCTTCCTTTCGCGCGTAGAGATGTAGCTCCCTAATTGCAAGTTCAATTTGAGTTTTAGAGGTTACAGGCATCATGGCCTCATCACACAGATTGATCACATATCTAGGGTCCAGAGTTAGTTTGCTTCCAACTGAAGGATGGGGAACTCTTGGAGAGTACCTCTCAAGTGGCTGCCACACCCCAACTTTAGGTGAAGGTGGAGGAACCTGTGCAACCCAGCCATCGACCATGGGTACCACAACTGCTTTGAGCCATTCCTTGTAAAAGGATGTCAACGCGGGGTCTTTCCCAAGCACCCCATACGCCCGAGGTATCCAAAGCCCGCTTTCCCCATCAGTCAATCCTTCGATCTTCGAAGCGGCGCCGTGTCGAACAGGACGAAGCAAATCTGCCATCAACCCAATCTTTTCTTCAGTTGCATTAATCTCATCATCAAGAGCCTCTCTTGCCTTCGGATCAGATACCACTGATGGCAGCTGGGCCAAAAGCCGGGAAAGCTTTGCCCTCTCGCTTGCAAGTCTGTAATTCTCACTCGTGTTAGCGTTATGGGCGGAAATCTTAGCCGGCCAAAAGGACCAACCTCTCTCCCAAGCTGCTGGCGAGCTCTCTCTCCTCGGGACTCATGTTGTCGCGTCGCCAGTCCTCACATTGACGTTCGACATCCTCAGCTGCCTTCTGGTTCAGTGGTATCCATATCAATACACAAATCCCGTAGAGTCTCGAATTGTCGCCCCCGGTCATACACTGGAAGAAGAATAATTAGTTGGTTTAGGGCCTAGAAAGAAAATCAGTTGATAAAGAGCAAAATTACAAAACCATGCCACGTAGAACGAGGCCGCTCGTCAGCAGATACTATGTTGATATCGTTCGGAAATGCAAACCTGATAATTTAAGTTAGAGTCCAGCCCATTGAAACTACACCCGTATGTGAGGATTGTAAACTTGCATTGGAACAAAATCTGGAAAAGGGATACGATGCTCCATCGACTCGTTCGACCTAGGGGGATATCTATCCAGGAGAACTGGCTCGAACTTTCTCTTAAGTGGGTGCATTTTAGGGTCCATGGCAAGAGGTTCCGGGACTTGAATAACGGAATTGTAGTTGGACAATCGCTTAGACGTCCTTATGGATGCTATTCGAAATACAATACGGATTAGCATATATCGAGACCATAGCTCGCGTTCTAGAATACGACTCACCCGCTCGATTCACCACTGAGGGTGCTCTACGCATGGAGTTAAGGTCTCGCAAGGATATGCGCCGTCGAAGGGAACCACTTTTAGTGATACCGGAAGAGTTGCTATTCCCATCCATGACCTTTTGAATTCGCGCGTTGACCGGGGGTGGTTTCTTAGGTTGGTGCTGAACTGCACCTGCTGAAAATGACAGATCTTCAAGAAAGTTCTCCCGTTCAGTCGCGAATTTTCGGAGAGCAGTATCGAAGTCAAAATCACCAATGCCTAAGATAGGGAGATGGCCAGCTGTGTCGGCGTGAGTACCGCTTATCTGTCGGGGCTGCCCATTTGCGCTACTGGCAATGATAGTTGCATTGCTGCTCTGGCTCGACCGCTTTGTATCTGCGAAGCTTGGGCTAGTAGAATTTGTTGAAAGCGTTGACATTCTTGACCCTGTGCCATCGCCACTGGCGGTTTCCGCTGTAGTAGATGCTCGGCTGCTATCTAGAAAACCGCCCGCTTGAGTTCCCGAGGCAGCATGTTCAATTCTATCGGAGTTTCTCTTGTCTGCCTGTGGGCGGAAGCCCAAAGAATCGTCCCGAGCAGGATACACCTGATCTTCTGGCTCCCCAGCTTCGGACAGGTCTTCAGCGATAAGGGTCCCTCGAACTGGGGGTTGTGTTGTTTGTATGGTCTTTGAGGGTTGAGAAGTCCAATAGGAGTTGGTATCCATTCCAGCGATCCAGAAGTATTCCGCCAATGGCGCGGGAGTCGCGTCGCTGGAAGCCATGTTGGTTGGATTTCGGCGGTACGACGACGTGGAGAGCCTAGAAGGGGTTCGACGGTAATCTTGGTTGACTTCGGTGTTCAGTGCATTGATAGAGACTAGGGGGGGCGAGGTCTCGCGAAGGTATTCTTTTTTAAGAGACCTCTACCAATATGAAACGATCACATTGGCAGGTGATCTAGAAAGGATGTGAGTGCTCATTGCTACAAAGGGGAGAAGAGGGAAAAATAAAAAAAAAAAAAAAAAAAAAAGGGAAGAAGCGGGGAATAAGAAAAAAGGTGACGAGGGGAGAGAGGAGAAAGGATAGGAATCTGATGATGATGATAGGGAAAGAGTTTTTGTGGTTGGAGATGAGAGGACGATGAGCAAATCAACTAACGAACGGGCGAGCGACTGGCGAGGTGTCAAGTGGAGCGTCCCATAAACACAACCAAAGGTCAATATTCCGCTGCCTACTACTTAAACCTACTTACCTAAGCACGTACCTCACGCGTGGAGAGAATCGCATTGAAACCCAAGCAAGATCGAGTGTGGACCGGTGCACGAATGAGACCTGGGCCAGTTCTTCCTGGATGATTAGCGAAAAACTGAGGGGCGATTTTATATCAACATCTCCACCACATGCTTGATAGCCATGCCTTATCCGGTGAGTACTCGTCTGGGCCGGTCAGGTACATCTAAGCGGAGGTAAGTACTTACTTAAGTACCTACCCTTACGCAAGCGCCTACTTATACATGGAACTCCAACAGGTATCTATGTCTTTTTGGCTGGAGCTCATGATATCCATCGACCGTCCCAACTTTCCTCGTATCCTGCCAATTGAACCCTGCCTCCACGTGTTTCCCCTCTCAAACGGATCCAACTCCACCGTATCACGGCCTCCGTTCGCCTCGACAATAAATTCTCATACGTATGCGACGCCAACGACGTCAGCGAGCCCTGCCCAGTCATGATCAATGGGTGGCTCGGAGTCTCGAGACACTCCGTCACAACGACGAAGATCGAATACTTACTTGTGGCTGGGTGTGGAAGGGAAGTTATCGTTTCGGGAAACCTTCGAGAATGCCGAACTCGACAAGAAGCATGCATGGTTTTTTGCAATCAGTGTTTGAGGTTAATCCCTAATTCGGCCAGGAACATCGAAAATTGGCCGGCTCCATCAAAACTTGGATGCCTTCACTCCAGACGGCTGTTTCAGCTATGCGCATAATCTCACCAATGTGAATGGGCAAATATCGGGTTGCTTCTACAAGCATGCACCAAATCCAGATTCCCGCGTCCGAGAATTCCGGGAAAGTGTAGGACTGGCCTTTGCCAGGCAGGGTACATCCAGGCGACCTTCGGTGTACCAGCACAGAGTGCTTCCGGACAGGCCAGGTCCTGCGCTGCCAGCTGATTGCCCCTTCTGACGATTGGCTACCGGAGGTCCGTCTGTATGGATTGAGGTCTTGGGGAACTAAATTTGAGACATCTGTTCGAGGGCGTCCGCCCAAGCCTGCCCCGGTCTCAGTCAACCAAGTACAAAATAGAGACATGGAAAGACCTGGAGGAAAAAGTAAATCCGGTGGAAAAAGGGACGAGGCGCTGGGGAAAAAGGCCAAAGCCAAAACGAAAGCCCGAGGGAGAAAAAAAAAAAAAAGAGAGAGAGAACTAGAAATTTCAGACCCCTTAAACCAACTCCTCTTCCAGTCCCGGCATCCAGAAAAATTCCATTGCAAAGGTTTACCTCTTTCACAATACCAAGGTTCCTGTCTTTCTTTCCTTTTGCGCTGCACATTTTTTTTCACACTCCGGTTTACTTTCATCCCATACTTTATAACTTCTTGTCTATCTTTGTTCGGCTCTAGGCACTTCATCATTTCGTCGAGTTTCTTTTTCATCCATATCAACCTCCTACTGAATTCAATCGACACACGACCCCTTCCTCCCCTGACATATAACCGCATCCGCAGACATTCCCACCGCATTTCCCCTGCCATACTCGCCTTCTCAACTTGGCCTCCCTGCTGTCTAGCCTGCTTCATCAATCTCCCATTTCTTCGTCATTCTTGCTTTTGCCCGTTCGAGGGTTCGCCATTCCTTGTGCCCTCCGAATTACAAAAATCACCTTGACCCCCTGAACCCTTAACTTACCACACTCTCACCTAACGACAATCTCCTACCGCTGCCATATCACAAGTATCACCAAACTTACTTTGCTTTGAGAACCCAATCCTCGACATCGACTATTACACCCGATGCCAAAATTATAGCAATACCAATAGCCAAAATTACACCTTCACTTCACGCATTCGCTCTCTCTCACTTACTCCGGATGGGTTTGCTTTATTGTTAAATCTACATCTATTTTCGTTACTTGATCATCCTTTTGGAAGATACTTATATATATAACGGAACACATACAAATTACGGCTAGATACTACTTAGCCGATTCGAAACAGATCCACAACGATAAAAGTTGTCCCTTTTTACTCGTTCGGTCCGAACTATTTGGCGTCTCAATATTTTTGCTACCCCTTTGATGGAACAGCACCACGCAAATTCTACGCCCGTTCACCAGATTCCCTCCACATCGTCGCCGAACACGGAAAGCGGTGCTTCGAGTACCATCAGGAGATCATCGTCGGCCGCGACAGGCGCTAAATCGCAAAACCTCAAGAGACCTCACATCCAACTAGAAGATTGTGATCAGTCGGCAAGGGTCAAGCGCGTTAAACAGTCATTGGAAATGGAAGAGTTCAAACTCGACGGCTCTGAAAATGCCAATCCACAGCCCACGAGCACAACTCCGACATCATCAGCCCCTGTCGTCCCCGGACCCGCGGCACATGAGCCCCCTGCCCAGCCATCTTGTGGTTCGGATGCGGAAACTACAACTCCCACTACATCGAAGATAATGCGGGCTCGGTCAATGTCTGCCCCAGCTGCCGGGCATCAAATACCGGCTGCTGTTTGCTGTAGGAAAAATATCGCCTCTCATAAATCGAAGAAGACCCTCAACGAGCCCCCTGTCAATTTGATTACGTTGAAAGAGCTTGATTTAAAGGAAATCCTTAACAACCCTCGCCTCCGTCATGACATCTACTTCGACGCTGCTCTCCATTTCCGACCGAACCTAGACGGTCAGCGGGGGCAGAAGAAGAAAGCACAGGCGGACAATTACTGGGAAAGCATCGTGCGCGAGTGTGAAAACGTGAGAAGGAATCAGATTGGCTTGCAAAGAGGCATCACACACCGATTGCAGCCAAAGAGGCTGATGCTTCTTCTTGACACAATGCGCGATATCTTACTGAGCCTTGTCCCTTCTCGGGACCAAAAGACCGTGGAGCAGGTTTTTGACCAACAGTTAATGATACAGCAGCTCGAATACGGCCTTCTCAACTTCGAAAATCTAGCGACTTGGCTTGCGGGCCTTCTCAAAGCGCACTGCGCCCCGATGCGGGATGCATGGGTAGACGATATGGTCGGCAAAATCAAAGACGGTGTTACCCGTGATAGCCCGCGACTGCTAGTTGACGGCCTTCGATCGGTTTTCGGGATACTCGAGGCTATGAAACTTGTAAGAACCAGACACTCCCCCGTGCCGCTGTATTCGTAAACGCCAATATGTATAAGCTTTAACATCCGTCTCTTTTATTATAGGACGTTGCCAACCACCAAATCCGGACGCTCAGGCCGTACCTTGTCAGCACAGCTGCCGAGTTCGAGAGGGAGCACTTCCAAAAGAGGATTCAAAAGGGGACACTCTGCATTTCGGAAACTCAGGATTGGTATCATCAGTTGGCCACCAGGCACAAAACCGCTGGTGAACCATCCGACTACCTTTCTATACTGACAACAGGCGTGCTTGAACGCCTGAGCCCTTCGAAGCCACAAATAAAACCCCCCACTACATTCACATTCGACCTCGAAAGGCTTGAAGCAATCAGATTCGACATAAGAGAGGATGTGAACATGAAGACCTGCCTTCTGCTATTCCGCAGCCTCGTATCGGGTTTGAATAAATCCCTGGAGGTCGACAGGGACGCGTATGGTGCCCTGGCCGCCGCAATCCAAGCCATCAACGGTGATGAGGAAGTTTCCGAACGTTGGCAGCGTAACTCCTCTGCTCTAGCCCTGCAAATCGCCCAGTCCGCGACTGCCTTTGCCACGGGAAAACCAATCCCAAAAGCTTTCCCAGATGCGAAAGTTGTTAAGTTTGCTGAAAACTGGCTGGGTCAACATTTAAAACCTCAATCTACCCTCTACCAGTCATTCGAAAAGAAGGTACTTGAGGCTGTGGCTTTGAAAACACAAGTGATCCTGAAGGCCTGGGCACATCATAAAGCACCTAATTTCGAGAAGGTCCCCGATACCGTGATGGGGCTTCCCGCCGATTTCGCCTCGATCCCACAAAGACTCGCAAAAATCCTCAACCTCCACTGGCGGGTATTTGAGAGGCTGTACATATCAGCAGCCAATACACCCGCTTCGAGCCACAAGAGAGACATCGCATTATCTCCTGATCAACCAGAAAATCCATCTTCCGATGCTTCTGATGCCGTCACGCTAAGCAAAAAGAAGCTATCACATGGCCTTGCCGACGTCGCGTTCCAGCATCTCGAAAGAAAGGGCCTGCTTTGAGCGACGGAAGAACTCCCAAATTCCCTTCCTATATCTATACTGTCTCTCTTTACGGAGAAGTCTCCCTCGACTACCATTCCCGTCATCGCATCTCCAGCTCTTTAGTATATACTCCTTTTTCCGAGCATGCAAACACCTCCATAGACCAACCTTTACACCTCAAAAACATCCTTTCAGTTTCAAGATCTGTTTCTCTCGTTTGCTTCCCCTCCTCCCTTTCTTTCTTCATATACCAAGTACTTAAGTAGGTAGTATCTTTTATTTTTCCGACCCGCACTCGATTTCGTACAAGCAGGCGTTGCGCTTTCAATTTTCAACTGTTATCCTGGAATATATACCTTAGCATTGTAACTTTTGCTGTCTGTCCTGCATATTTAGCGCCGTTAATTCTTCCAAGCACAAGATCCCAAAATCTAAGTACCTAATAACTAAGTCCTTATCCTTGTTACCATACCCTTGCCTCCTCATTGTATTCAAGAATTTTCTGCGCCGCAGCCCTCCTATGAGTCCGCTGAAAATTGGACAAGCACTTTGATTAAATACCAGCAAGTGCCTCTTAAGCACTTGATACCAGTGAATGTTAACCAGGATATTGAGACTACTCCGGTAGATATTCCCGTGGCTTCTTCCTTCAGTATCTACCTACTACCGTCCGGCGGTTTTTGATGGGTTTTGGGGAACGCTTTTCTCTAAGATGTAATACGTAGGCTATGGTTGAGGTTGACTGTACAGTGTGGATTCACGCGTGCTGTTGAGCCACTGTTTAAATAGTGGTCTGCGACACCAATACGAACGGCTAGCCAGGCTGGCTAGAGGCACCACACTTGAGCCGTCTTAATTCAGTCCTCAGGCGGATTTTCCGTCCCAAAAAACACGCGGTTTCCCCTACGGTAGATTAAGTAGATAGGGAGATAGAGAGTGAATACCTACAATGGAATTAATACGATAGGTAATGTATCAGAAAAGGGCAGTGTATTGATACAGTATCACCGCAATACGGTATAGTCCTGTACTGCAGACGCTACCAACAAAAAGTTATAATATGGTATTATAATTGTCTCGTACCCAGGTATTATAACGGTATAGGGTGCCGCGTTGGACAACACATGACGAATGAACGGAAATTTTACAACAGCAACGCAAAACGTAACCATTCCTGAGCTGGCCAAGTTCTCCTCCATCTAGCCTCGTCACCACTCCTTCAACCTAACGGCTTCTTCTCTCCCTTCATTTATAGAAGTAAAAACAAACAAAAAAAAAAAACGCTGAAGAAGCAATATACTTACCAAGTACTCGCCCACCACCTCTTATTACCCGAACAAAGCAGTATTCGTGCTCAGCACCACATCCATATAACACAGAACAGACACCATGATAACTTGCCCACTGTTCTATCTCCTCAACATTCTCAGGGCTACCACACTGGTCTCTTTGGTCTGCTGCGCTGCCAGCCTGTTCATCTGTGTGGTGATCGGCCTTCGCGACAACCGGGTGAGTAAAACAATATCAAATACACTTGACAGGGCGCTTGCTGACTGGCTGCAAAAAAAAAACCAGCTCTCCTTCTTCGTTACGGCAAACATCCTCATCCTATGGATGATGTCTCTATTCCTCTTCATAGTTGAAATAGAGTTGTTCAAGTCCTATTGGAGGAAGAGTTGGCCATGTTTCGGGCCGCAAGCCTCTTTCGTAACTTCCGGCATCTGTCAGCTCGCAATCGCATTCCAAATTTTCGGAGCTCTGAGCGGGCCAATGTCCAAAGCCATCGTGGGTGAGAGTTTCAACTCCTTCGACCTAGCGACTGCCATCATTACCACAGTCGTGGGATCCGCAAATATCCTAACGGTCAGTGGCGAGTAACCATGCATTGATGATCGGTTGGAGGTTGGATGTTATCGCTAACGCCATAGCTAGTGCATCGCCTTCCGCCGAAAATATCGCGACATCCCAATCAAAAACGTCCGGCGAATGGGTGTATATCGAGCCAGGATGGATTTTGACCTCTCAAGAACCAACAGTCGCATGGACGGCAGAAAATTCGGCCAAGCGACATCCTTAGGCGGGTTCCAACGGCAATCATCGCAGGAAAGGTTCGGTCAATTGCGTGATGAGGAATTGCAACTACCGGAACAGGCACGCAACGAACTACCAGAGGCCGAGCCCAGTATATACTCAATCCCAACGTACTATCGCACTACAACGGAATCACGCGTCAAACAGCCAGGGCCGGCCAAGCTCAAAACCGGGCACAGAAGATGGAGCGGCATTCTTCCACTCCCATTTGGGGTGCGTGCCCAGTGATGGCCGTACAGGTCGAAGGGTTACGAGACTGGTTGAAGGAATACTTTGGATGAAATTACTAGGGAAAACACGGAGAAGCAAGCACACTTATATATATTGACGAGGGTGGTTGAGTTGTTTACGTGTGGGAGTGGTATTGAGTTCTATGTATTTGCAGAAGGTGGAATGATGTAGGTTAGTGAGTCGAGCAGTAGAACATCGAGCGCTTGCGCGTCAGCGATGGCCATCGGTAAATCGAGACAAAATGTATCCCAGGATCTCGGTATCTGAGTTCATGCCGCATCAATCGATCACGAGGAGCGAGAGCAGTATTCAGCAGTTCTTTGGCGAGCCTAGAAGGCCTCGACGACCCACCGGCTCGTAGAAACGGTCCGGCGAAGGGAATTGATATTGGCAATGTCGTTATACTTTAGATAACAACGATACTTTTTGACCTCAGACGGGTATGGGGACGATACGACCGACGAGGCTTCGAAAGCGCCATAAATGGACAGTACGGACATGGCTAAGGAGAAGTGTGTGAACAGGGAGTAAGAGGATGTAATTAACGGTAGTACGTGTGCTATGGACATGATTTGACAACGCCGGCTTCTTGGGAGGGGGTGCTGGTGGATAAGAAGTAAGTAAGTAAGTACTAGTGCGAGAATGGATCGAGGAAGAGATTTCTGCCAGTCTGTTGAGCAGGAGCAGATGCCAAGCGAAGTCTCCCCAGCCGCCCACCAGCCACACATGAACGAAACAAAACGCCACCGACAACGCGGGACCAAGCGGACTGTGGAAACAAAACGTGTTTCTGCACAGCCCCTACCAAGCTTTCCTAAGTACCGCTTCGAAGACCCCAAAACGAAACGAATGCTGCAGCAAGTCGCGGTGCTTTGTTTCGACAAGGGGCACAGTCGCCCGACAGCCAGTCCAAACATGGTTATTGCATGCTCTCATGGAGCCCGATGAAGCTCGGGAGGTCTCATGTTCTAAAACGTAACGTCAGTCGTTTCGACACGCACGGAGAATATCGAGGTACCAGCCAGGCAGCACACAGCCTCCCTTCCCCCCAAATCTACGTACCAGCCCGAAGGTGTTCATAAATATGCTCCTGTCCCGTTCTACAAGCTCTCCTTCCTCCTCCTCTTCTTCTCCTCGTGTCTTCACCAAACAGCCATATTTGCCATCATCTCCGGGTCCAGCTACCCTCTTCCATTCTTTCTACCATCTTTCTTTCTTTTCACCCTTTTCCCATACATTTTCAATTCGTCTCGTCGCTGGTGCGTCGAATAGCCCTTGAATACTTATCCAGTCACTTGCTTGATAAGTAGACTACGCTGTTTCCTCTTGTCCCGAGCCTGGACTCGTCAATTGAGTAATAGTAATCACCCTCTTCAGTACACTCACACGGCCAGACCGTCATCCGTTGAGCGGACCCTCAAAGTAAACGACTACGACCTGCATCAACCAGTTTAACAATTCAATATGTTCAAATCAATCCTTGCCGCTTCCATCCTCGTCACCAGCGTGTTTGGTACGCAACATGGCTACCCTGATGCAGCCTACTCAGAGGTCGCTCCGGTTTCCACCTCATGCACGAAGAACTCGGGACATATCCAAACCCCTGCCCCTGTCCACATGGCCCCGCCCGCCCCGGTCAACGAAGGCGCTCCCATGGTCCACAAGGTCATCGTCGGTGGGGATGCTGGTTTGGTGTATACGCCCGAATTCATTCACGCCGCCGTTGGTGATATCGTTGAGTTCCACTTCATGAAGCAAAATCACTCCATCACACAATCTACTTTCGCGAAGCCCTGTGTCCGAAAACCAGATGGCATCGACTCTGGGTTGCTACCCAATCCCAACAATACAGTTGTCCCGGCACCCGTGTTCAAGTATACCGTCGATACCACAGAAGCTACTTGTATGATTCACCCCGGTCCCAATTTTCTAATGTATTGAATATTCTAACCAATCTTCGTAAATAGGGTGGTATTGCAAGCAAAGGACTGGTACCCACTGCGGGAAGGGTATGACATTCGCTATCAACCCTACGAAAGAAAAGACGTTCGAACAATTCAAGTCTATGGCCATTGCCCAAAACGGAACCGTTGCCACAACCCCTCCTGCCGCCGGACCAACCGAGGCTCCTGCCGTGGTCAGCAGCACTGTCACATTGGTAGCTGGAAGCCCGAGCGAAACACAATCTGTTCCATCCGCTATCGCCACTATGGTCGATGGCAATGGCAGCGGGAACGGTGGATCCTGCCAATGCCAGTGTTTCTGCGGTGTCGCCGCTTACCCATCTGGATACGGTATCAACAACTTTGGTGGTATGCCGGGTGCTTTGCCCGCTCCTTGGGCAACAAGCTCTAGCGCCGCCGCCGCCGCCGCCACAACCGCCGCGGGCGGGTACTATCGAAGATAAGAGGCCGAAGCCTGGCAGTAGATATATTTATTTCTTGGGGTTTAGTAGATAATCAGATACCTTTGTTTTCGCTTAATACCAATGTCATGGAGTTCTTGAGCTTTGTCTTCTAACTTACAATTATTCAATATTGACGATCCCCTCACGGTGTTGACCAATTCCGGAAAACGTGCAGCCCCGACTATTCAGCTGCCTGCTCGTAATATTTAATAATAGTAAATGGCGCTCCCATTCTGTCCGGTCTCGTTCTATTCTCAGTTTCCTTATGTGTTCTTAAATTTCGGTATTCCAATCACGAAACAACATGGACTGTATTGCGTGAATTAGAATAGGTAGTAAGAAAGCGAAACTACCGCTTCTCAACCAACAAGGAGCGAGGCTGAGGGTGTCAGATTAGCTTCCTTCAGAGTTAAACCCGAGTCAAGCGGTTCTTCGAGTTTATATATCTTTCTCGGCGGAAAGGTTGTCGTGAATGTGCTGATTGTCATCCCGATTTCCTGGCTCAATGATGATGCAACTTCGAACAAAGATGTTTCCGCTGGGAACGTCTTTGTTATGGGAGGTCTGCCCGATAACTGGAAGCGGAGACGCGCCTCCGTATGTGCTGCCTTACTTGAGGATGGAGTACTTGCTACTTGGGGCACAATGGACTGATCCGGGACGGCTCCCTCCCGCTCCGCCTTTGCTTTTGCGGCTGCTTCACGGCGAGCCTGCTGTGTCGCAGCAATCTCCGACTTGATTTTGGCTTTGGCTTTCGCATCATCTATCTTCTCTTGTTTCCGTCTCTCGATATCTCGTAGCTGTTCTTTCTTGCGAAGTTCTTCTTTCATTTTTTCTGATTCCTGGTCCTTTTTCCTCCGGATTGCCTGGAGGGATTTTCCACGTGTAAGATATGGTAAGCAGTAATTGATGGTTCAAATCGTAGGAGCTCACTTCGTTCCGTTTGGCGTCAGCTACACTTTCTGCAAATTGTAGCTTTTTCTTTTCCGCGAGCCTTTGTTTCAACTCCTCAAGCTTCGCCTTCTTTTCCCCTTCTGTGAGAGGCTTGACCTCCTCTGTGCTTTCGTCGAAATTTTGATGTTCACTATTTGGCCCAAAGAGTTAGAGAGGGGCCACCGGACGCTCGTGTGAAGGTTATGAAGCCTCACGTTCGTTCCGCATGGAATTGAACAGCATCCCAGTTCCGTAACAATTTACCGCAATCATTACATTTATAGCTTTTCGCCTCCACATCTGCTGGGGTTGTGTGGTCTTTAGCATCCCCCTCGGTCGAACCGCTCGAGGCGGTTGTTCCCCCAGTACCAGCCTCCCTCTCTAAGTCCTCGAGCGGAGAAGCTTCGTTAGACCCGAGCCATGTGATTGCATCCTGCACTTCAGAGAAAGTAATATTTTAGCTGTAAGCAGCCCATCGTATTCAGCGGGGGGGTTCTGTGCATACGCCCGCCTGACTTCCGCAAGGCCAGATCCACTCGTCGGGGATCGAACCTACGCCGTACTAAACGTCAGCGACAAGGGGGACGGATAGCTGTCTGACGGGTTCGAAAGTAACGTAGACATACCCCATCTCGATAAGCAAGTCACGATCAGTTTGTCCCATGTTTCTCGTGGTAGACTTTACCTCACTTGATATGAGAATCTAGGAAGCGGTGGCTGGATAAAAAAACGTGACTGAGGAGGTAGGTAGTCAGTCTTTCTGGCGGTGAGTAAAAGTACGTCGTGCTGACCTAAAGCGCTTGGGTGTTACTGGGGTAGCTAAGGGCGTCGGAGGAATGCTCAAGTTAGTGAGTGTGAGGTCGACGCTGAGCTGTGGTTCGCGTGGTTGCGCTGGGTCAGTTGTCAGCCCAGCAACACACGTCCTCGTCTGTGGCAAGCTTAAATGTGGACAGCTGTTGTCTGGTTCAACGAGACCATGGACAGCCGACTTGGTTACGAGACTGACAGCCGGCAACACAAAATACTCAACATTGATTCCATAGCTGCCAACACAACACAAAAATAGCACTTGTCCGACAACGAGCGACTGCGCAACAAGCGACTGTTGCGAATTGATGATAGCAATGCAATGCAACCTAGTAGCAATATTGGATCATGCGATGATAGACTACCATACTACCCAAGTAGCCTAACCGAAAGATAAATGAAAGGAAGAGGAAGAAAAAAACCGGGGTGTCACTGTCACTTGTCCCAAAGACCTGAGCTACATCTCTACATGCATCCGACCATACGGAAACTAATTCTTGCACCACCTGACAAAAGGGGAAAGTGATGGGGAGAACGATTCTCAAGACGCAAGGGGCTATACTACCAGCCTCCAGACTAGGGGTTATGGTATTGTGCGAACGTAAATATAAGTACTCCCAAAAGCCAGAGCCGATAACTTACGATAGTGCAAACTATTGGATTTTCACACGATGCGCTCTCCGCTTTTGGTGCTCCTGCTGACATCGGTCGCCTCCTCCCTACCTGTAGCCCCAACCGCGACCAACGATCACATATTTCGAAATGCTCAAACCTTTCCTGGTGATACCTTCCTTCGTACTCTTAGTGGAAACCCTGCCCCTAAGTTTGCCAGTAATGTGCCTCTCATGGCAGTGTCCGCGAAGACCCGTCGGAGCCTCGCACTATTCCGCACTGCCACACTCGCATTTAATATAACCCACCCCGTTAACCTCCTCGATAATTCACGTGGATTCATGTACCCGGTATTCCAGCAAAATCGGTGTCAGCTGGGAAAGGATAGCGAAAAGGTCATACCATTCCTATCGTCTACAACCCTCGGTACCTATTTCGAAAACCTGTTTCGGATGATCCCAGGCTTGACAAACTATGAAATATCACTGTCCCGATTCGATCTATTCCATGGGCATCTCTTCGCAAGCCCCATGACAAAGACAGCCGGTATCGTGTTTCACTCAAAGGAGTATCCCACTGAAAACTTCGATACTTTCCCCTACAATCTAGGCTTCTGCCAAATCAATTCCAATGTCACATTCTCCGACAAAATCATGAGTAAGAGAAATCTCATCTGGACTATCGATTCCAGCGACCGCACATCGCTTTGGTGGATTGATATGGTCGCTCCGAGTGGCGACGGGGCCGTGGATGCGATACTCGGCGGTGCACCATTTTATACGCTCTACGAAGAAAGCCTAGGCCACATTGTCGCAGATTTTTATTATTTGGAGGGTCTAGAGCTTGGTATTAGTTTATACTAGCCACTGTGCCATAAGAAGAATGTTTTTGAATACCATTCTAATCTAACTTACGTCGAAAATTTTGCCCCCAATACTGCTTTAAGACATATTATAATATTATGATTATAATATCGTAACGATGCCGTATCAACAACCCCATTTTCCAAGTCGGCAAGTATTCAAGTACCTAACCAGCTAGGTAGGCCGAAAGTCCAACAGATCCTTCCCTCCCCCGAGGTTGCTGGAAGACTTGATTATTGAGTCAACTTGATAATAGTAGCATTATTGGGATAACTCGATATTCAGAATATTGAACCCATCACCAGAAATATAGTGTTCCCTGCAGCGCCTTTCGTAACCCTGCACCAGTATATAAAGTGATGGTGGATGGCTTCACTGCTAAGTCACGTGTCACTGAAAGCTCCTAGCTCTTCAGGTTACGTTCTGCATCCGCCCTGGGGCATAATCGTTTGGGTTCGTTAAGCTTAGTTATATATATCGTCGAACACAATGCATGAAAACATCTACTCCGTGATGTTTTGCTGGCTGGTGCAGTATATCCCGACATATCGGATTGTGTTGGGCTATAATCTTAAGATCTTGGACATGCATCAGTCTTATGACACGAAATATTGATATTAATCCCCCGTGGCTTTAGGCACATCAGACAAGGCGCTGGGGCCATGGTGGGGAGCCTTGTCGTAAACTGGCTTTGCAACCGGCGAAGTGATAAACTAGCCAATGCGGTGTAGGCCATTACCCAGCAGGAGGGCTGGCTATTTAATTTGTTAACCGGTTGAGCGAGCACATTCAACGTAGCAGATGGCCTTGCATACGATGGCCGATACTTCAGGAGGTCAGCATCCCTGAAATCCCTCTGTAAACCTTGGAAGCTATTCTGTGACAGTAGCAAAGGCTTTCTTCCCAATGCCATCGATGCATCCATGACACATGCAATGCTGCAGAAGAATTTTAAGATCCTGTATACGTGTCAATTACTAATTCTAATGTATCACCAGTTTATGTAGGCGATTGCTCTTATGCACCCTCGCTAGCTCTGTGATAAGACCCGCTTTAAGTATATTTGTTGGACATATCATAATATTCAGTCACTCACCTTAAAGATTGTTCTCGTAAACCTCTAGCTTGCCTCGAAGTCAGGCGCTGGTGTAGAGGTTAACTCCTAGCCCCATTAACTGGTGTAGACGCGTACACAGAATATTATCCAGATAACATTGCACTTTGGAAGATAATACATTCTCGCAGTGTCTTACGCACACTTCCGGCCCCATATTCTCTGGAATGGCCCACAATAATCCTAACTGTACCATACCAGGGCCCGGCACCCCACCTGATAGCCTGAGGATAATTGCCGTGACGGCCCTTCACCAATAACGTCGTCCCTCAGGGAGGCATAGAGCCCCGCGACTAGATCCTGCTATCCACACGTGGTTCCCCAGAGTATCATGAACAAGCATTTTGACCATTACTCAACTTTCGAACTAGCTAAGTTAATTCATAGCTATAGGAGAAAGAGAACCCGGTCCCAGAGTGTAAGCCAAATAGAAAGCACCTCGACGAGGGTTTCAAGATTTGATCCGTTATAAAAAGGATTCCGCCATTTTCAAGCACCTGGGGTATTGAGGACAATCAAATCTTCTTATCCCAAGTTAGAAACATCGTCCTCGCGGGCGCGGACCAGCCGTGGACGCCTTCGGTTAAACTTATCGCCACGGTTTAAACACCTGCGCCAGTGCTTGTGCTCAACATCTGTCTAAAGATTACCGGGTTTGAATAGTAATTCTCCTCGCGACCTTGCTATTATTAGTACATTTAGACTAAAGAATGGAAGGGGTAGCCTCGGCGATCGCTGCGGTAGCTCGAAAACAGATATCAGGCAGATACGCCTGACTATCGAATTCCTATCCTTCGGCTACTCTCGTTGAGGGGCGACTAGCCGGGATACTGGGTCTGATTAGCTCTCCTCCTAGTTTGCGGCTCAGCCCAGAGCTCTCGGGTTATGGGTTGGTTATGCATTCCCTGCGTGATGCTTTGCTATAGCCCGCTTAGTGAACCATCAGTTGCGACCGTGAGACCTATAGGTTGGCTGGCAGAAGCGAATATGATAGTATATGCAGAAACCGGTCGGTTACACGAGATTATAGAAGCAAGATCTATAAATCTTGATAAGAGTGGGGACACCATTATAAGTAAACTCGCTACTTCCCAACCCTGCTAACCAGGGCACTCGAGCACGCCTACATCTTATCCCGGTCTAAAGTGAGGGTTCGCTCGATCTAGGAAAGAAACACTGGCTTTCTCGACTACGAAAGCTATATCTGGACGGAGTCAGGGACATCGATTGGACGGATATCGATAATCCACTTATCCGAGAAGGACATACCCCGATTTTGGATCCCTGAGCCGAGAATTTTTGGGCCATCTCCCGTCTTGGCGTTCGAGTTTGGGTCATGTTACACGACTAGCCCTACTACACGAGTGGCGTCGCCCATGTCACACACTGTCGGCTGCTAACCCCCTTTCCGGGAATGGCACCTTCTGGGTTACACTAGTCTGGCGAACCCTGCGAGTTACACAAACCCTGCATCAGATAATTGTGCATGGATTGAACAACACACCACGTAACCAGCATCTGCAACATATTGTATTATATTCGCCGGATGTTCGTCAAATGCCGGACAGCGGGGAAAGATCTAGGCTTCGAAGTAGGAAGTGATGTCTTAACGGTATCACTCGGTACCACATTCTACACGCAGACACCGGACCCGGGGTTTCCTGGTCTTCCCCTCCCTATCCTTTCTTTTTCCTTTAATCTGACTCGAAATAAGTTCTTTTTCCCCTCGTACTTGTTCTGTTTTCTCGAGTACAGAGTTAGTAGAAAGCATCAATGCCTGTAAGCTTCGAAGAAAAGTGGTCTTTATATTGCGGCGAGTAATATCCGTCACCTTGGTTTAGTAACCAGGACAAGATAGATTCGACTAGAACACCCCATCGTAGTGCATCATAAATTTCGACGTCGAACGACCCCGAAATCCACCTCCCGCATCAAATTGACGATTTGAATGAAATACCAGCTCCAGTATCAAGACGATATTCGGCTATCGAAGCCCGATTGGGCGGTATACTAGGTCGTGGTCGTCGTGTCCACGCCCTTCAGGTAGAGTGTAGGGAGCATGAGGTCCACAGTACGGTGAGGCATTCGGACCTAGGATTTCCGCCTTTCTCGGATAACTAGACCCGACTTCCATCGGCCTACTCTTTTGATGGCTTAGAACCGCACATACACAGAGACACTTGACAGCCGCAAACAGTTGGCTGCGGTCTATATAAGGCCCTCACGGCGCCTGATGGATCATTTCCTTTTCAGCACCACCATCGGCTGATCAGCACAGCAGTGTCGCCTCGTTCTTTCGTTCTTTCGTTCTTTCGTTCTTTCGTTCTTTCGTTCTTTCGTTCTTTCGTTCTTTCGTTCTTTCGTTCTTTCGTTCTTTCGTTCTTTCGTTCTTTCGTTCTTTCGTTCTTTCGTTCTTTCGTTCACTCACACGTTCATTCATCCACTCGCTCACACATTCGTTCATTCACTACTTGGATCCGGGAAGTATCTGAAGATGTACTTCTCTACCCTCCTCACGGCTACAGCCACCGTCGTTCTTTTGGGTATCGCTGATCCTGCATTCGCTCATGTCGTTTTCGTTGATGCCTACGGAAATGCGAAACCGGGCATCCGCGGGTACGGTCTGGGATTCGACGAGACAACTCCCCGATGGGGCACATACCTCTACCCCCAACAAAGAGATGTGGCCGTTTTTGCCGGGAAGGTCGTCCATCACGGCTGGAGGGATGGATACAATGCAAATGGCTGCGGGTGTTCCGTTACGTCCGTCGGGCAGTGGTACCAAGCCAATAGCCCCAAACGATGGTTCCCCAAATATGGTATCTCAGACCATCAGAGGACAGCTTTGTTCAGCGAATTTACCCCCTCCGGTGCTTATATTAACGTGAGAAAGCATATCAATTATTTGGCCTGGCGGGAATGGAAAAAATCAACCAGAAATGACATCGCCACCAAGAGAAAGGGATTGAAGAATGGTATCCCCAAGGTGACGGCAGGCGGATCTCTCAGCGTACTCGCCTTCCAGATTAACATCGATGGAGGTGGTGCTTTTAAATGCAAAATCGACTTCAATGGCAAAGGCCAAAGCTGGACTGCGCCGCTAAATGTGAAGCGCAATTGCCCCGGAGACGCACACTCCTTCAATTGGCCAGGAATCCAGAAAACATGCTGGTTCACGATGGACATGCCAAAAAATTTGAATTGCAAGGGAGTCTATGGAGAGAAGGGGGGAGTTAAGGATATTTGCATCGTGAGATGTGAAAACAGTGCTGCGTACTTCGATCCGTTCCCATGTCGAGCAAACAAACGCAGCCTACTAACACATTTCCAGGAACGGCCCGTTCGGAGGGTGTATTCCGGTCCAACAAGTAAGGCCGGGCGCAAAGAAACCTACACCGCCGAAGAAGCCAGCGGCTCCCAAGAAGAAAGTACCAGTTACCAAAACCAAAGTCGTCAAAGTCCAACCTACCAAAGCCCCTCATCCCAAGATTGTCATTGTCACCAAGAATAGCGTCGTTACTGTTACCAAGAACGGCGCAGTCAAGGTTTCCACCGTCACAAAGGGAAGCACCGTAACAGTCACCCAACAAGCTAAACCCCCGCCACCAGAAACAACAGTGGTGGTCGAATACGAATACGAGGATGCTGAGGATACCGATGATACCGAGGACGATGTTCAGGTCGTTGAGGAAGATCCCGAAAATGACGACGCCAATAAACCCGCTCCCAAACCCGCCCCAGCTACTAAAAAACCAACAAAGGAAGAACTGGAGGCAGCTCTTGGTGGAGAGAACTTCCCTCCTGAGGCTATCGAAAAGCTGAAAGGCGAAAACATCAGCAACGAAGAAAAGGACGCACTCAAAACGTCCGGGAAAAACAAGGCCGACGTCCCGACCGAGATAGAAGATATCCCTGATTATTCCTACAAGCTGAGATTCCATCGAGACTAGGATCAAGGAAATGGCTTGTTATCTGGAAGGAGGTGCAATCGGCTTTTACCTATTTACATGGGGAGATCCTGGTCCAAACACTTGGGAGCAATATAGTGGAATTTGTTGGTTTGAAATAGAATCGTTGGTATAGAAGATAGGTGGTTCTAGATACAGGAAAATATATACTTGAGTATATAATACATACAGCCCCCCGTAAGAATTATTGGCATTGAACTACGCCACGAAAATATATATATATAAATTCTTCCCTAACTCCGAACGGCTATCTTATGAGCTAAGCGCCCATGGATTTCTGTATCAAAATATATATTTTCCACCGATGAGTTGTAATTGATAATGAAACTTGGTTTTTTATTGAGTATAGTAAATCTGTTTGGATTTAACATCAACAAAAAAAAACTTGTATCGGACGCAAACTTACTTATATCAGACATCAAAAAACTAGC
Source organism: Arthrobotrys sphaeroides (assembly GCA_036971245.1). Taxonomy (NCBI): domain Eukaryota; kingdom Fungi; phylum Ascomycota; class Orbiliomycetes; order Orbiliales; family Orbiliaceae; genus Arthrobotrys; species Arthrobotrys sphaeroides. The sequence goes on along the minus strand of JAJTTW010000011.1, from coordinate 3,835 downwards.
TCCGAATAATAATATATGAAATTAGAACAATCAAAAACCACATTAAATTTTTTAAAAATTAATAAATTAAAATTTTTATAAATTTTTAATCGAAAAAACATTTACAATAAAAAAACCCTTTTATAATTTATAAAAGACATCAGGAAAAAAATACAGTTCCATCCTGTCCATTGGATGGACTTTATGGACAAAATGATAAGATAGAAACTTACTTTTGGGGTGGAGGGCTTTTTATCAAATAAAAAATTTTTTATTGGATAAAGTTTATTTTATTTTATAAAAAACCTATTTATTAAATAAAATAGTTTTTATTATATTTTATTAAAAATATTATTTTTTATTGAATAAAATAATTTTTATTATATTTCATTAAATAAAAAAAGATTCCATCGAATATATTTAATTTTATTGTAATATTATATAAATTTATGTTAATTATTAGAATATTTATTTATTTATAATTAAAAATGATTGTTTTTTTTATTTAAAAAAAGAAATTTATTTATATATATAATTATAATATTATTAAAAAATATAAAATTTTTAATAAAAAAAAAAAAAACACATTATTATAATAAAAAAAAAAAGATTAATAACAATCTTTTAATTATTTATACAAACCATTAATATATTTATATAAATCACAAACAAATTTATATTATAAATTATATTTAAAATTATATTAATTATTATAAAATTAACTTAGATAATAATATTTTTTAAAATTTCACAAACTTTACTTAAATTTATATAAACCTTAATCAAATTTATTTTTTTTAAAAATAAAACATTTTTTATATTTAATCTTTTTTAAATATTTTTTATTAAAATAATAACAATCTATTATATTTAAATAACCTTGAATATTTTTAATTTTTATTAAATTGGGATTAATATGATTAATATCATCTTATTTTAATAATTCAATCAATAAAATTTTTAAAATAGAAAGAACTAATTATATTAAACTAAAATAATATTATATTAATTTTTTATTATTAAAAATAAGTATATAATATTTATATTAACCATTTAATAATTTTAATATATAATTTAAATTGATTGTTTTAGTTTTTAATTATTTAAAACCCATTTATAAAATTATAGTAAATCAAATAATACTTATATTATTAATCTTTAAATATAATATTAAATTTTTAATTTAGTAATTACTAAAAATATTATAATAATATTAAATCATTATTTATAAAATAATTAAAAAAGAAAAAGATAATAATAAACTAGTTTATTTCAAATCAATATAAAATTTTAATAGATTTGAATAAATTTATTTATATTTTAAAAATCTTTTTTTAATAGAAATTTATTTTTTTTAAGAAAGTATTTAATACAATTTATTTAAGTTTGTTTAACAAAAAAAAGAATATATTTATATTTTATAATTTTTTAAACTATATTTGAAATATAACCATAAATATTTTGTATATATTAATTAATTTATATAAAAATTAGCTTTAAAAAAAGAATTAAAATAAGATTATGAAAAATAAAAATATTTTTTTAGATATTTCAAAGGTTTTTAAAATCAAAATACAAATTTTATATAATATAATAAATATTAATTTTTTTATAAATAATATTAAAATATTTTTTATATATTAGGGAGATATTAATTGATTTGGTTTGGTTTTTACAAAAACAACTAATAATTGATTTGGTTTTTATTAAAAATATTTGATTTGATTAAAAAATAAATTAAAATAACATAAAATTAAATACTTCTGATAATACTCAATTAATCACTTTAAGATTTAAATCTACCTTTTATAATTCAATATATACCAATCAATAAAAATATAAAATATATATTTATTTGATCTTAATAATATTCCACATTCCTTTTTTTTTTTTAATTATTATTAAAAAATAGAAATTAAGAATAAATTTGATTAAATTTCTAAAGATTTTATTAGTTCTTACAATAATTTTGATTAGTTTTTTGATAGTTTTGTTTGGTTTTTTGAGAATTTTTGGGGTTTTTTTGATTATTTTTCAACTCTTATTACAACATTAAAAATTAGTTTGAATATTAGAAATAGTATCTTAATATATATTAACACCTTGTAAAATCTTATCTAATATAGATAAGATAAAAACAAGTTATTAAATCTTAAAAAATAATTAAATTAAATTTTTTTAAAATAATTCTACAAATTTTATATTATTTAAATTTTTTTTTAAAAATATATTAGTCTTTAATATATTTATAAAGATTAAAAAAGTAATAAATATTAACTTTAATATTTAATATATTACTTTTATTTAAGATTAAATTTATTTTTTTATAATTTTTATAAATTTAATTTTTTAAAATATTATAAAAGTTTATTTAAGTACTATATATACTTATTCAAAAAAAAAATAATATTTAAAAATAATATTTAAAAATAAATAATAAAATAATCCAATATTGAATTATATTAAATTTTTATAAAATAATTGAAGATTACTTCAGAAAAAACAAAAAAAATAAAATTAGATTTATATTATAAAAAAAAAGATATCTTAATATAATAAAATCAAAGTACAAAATAGTTTAATTAAAAAATAAAATAATTCCTATTTAAATAATAATTATTTTAATATTAATAAATTATTATAAAAATTATATTTTTAATATTAAAATAATAAATATTTTAAATTTTTTAAAGTATTTATATAATTATTTCTAAATATTAAATAAATTTAACCCGAATATATATAAATTAATTTTTTAAGTAATAAATAAATAAAAATATTTTTTTAAAAAAAAAAAAAAACTTTAATTTATTTAATTAAACAAAATTTTAATTAAAAAATTAAAATTAATGAATAGAAAATGATAAATTAATTTTATTAATTTTATATAAAATGATTATAAAATATATAATTTTTAAATTTTAATAATAAATTAATTAAATTAGAATATTAATATTATTTTTTAAAAATATATTAAAAAAAAATTAATTAATTATAATATTTATTATATTATAAAAAAAAATTATTAAAGAAATTAAAAGATTTTTAGTAATTAAAAGATTAATATTATTATTTATGTTACACCTGTCCCAGGTTGCCAAGGCTTTTGGCTTCCTGAAACAGCTAATCCCACTTAACTAGTTTTTTTTTAGTCTTTTACTCCATTTATTATCCTAAAAAAAAATATTTATAAATTAAATTAAAAAACTAAATTAAAAATATAATTTTTTTTTATAGAAGTAGAAAATTTAAAAGTAAAAATTATAAAATAATATTTTTATAATAATAAGTTTAAAAAATAAGTTGATTAATAAGATTTAGAAATAAATTAGAATATTATTATTCAAAAACATTTTTAAGTACATAAAACTTAAATATATAAAAAAAATATATATTATATAAAATATAATATATATATTTATATTTTTTATACCAATTTTAGTATAATACAAATTATCATAAGTATCACAGAAATTATACTTATTTATACTAATTTTAACATAGTACTATTATATTAATTATATTATAAATAAATAATTAAGAATTTTTAATATTGGACCATTTATTTTAAAAAAACAAACATATTAAACAAACATAATAAATTAAAAAGTATAAACTAATATTTAAAATAAATAATAATCCAGAATATTATAAAAAAAATGATTTTATAAGATAATAAAAATATAAAATAAAAAATAAAAAAAATAAAAATATTTATTATATATTTATTTCTTATATTAAATATATAAAAATTATGATATTATCTTTTTTTTTTATAAAAAAATTTTTAATAAAAAATATTTTTATACAAAATTTTCTTATATAAAAAAAGATTTAAATAAAATAATAAATTAAT